>CP092868.1:97935915-98017212 GCA_030710605.1 Cordylochernes scorpioides
TGGATGTACTCCATTGACTGAACAGCCCTAGAATGGAGAGTCTTCTTCTTTCTTATCTCCACTCAATCACATCAGGGTATCAAGCTTGTAGAGCTTGTTGATGGTGTCTGCTGGGGATGAGTTCATCAATGGATGAGTCAATACAGTCAATAATGTGTTTTGGGGTTGCAAGTTGAGAATGAGAGAAAACTCTGCCCTTGCCAGTCCCAAGCCTGGATGAAAAAGGAGGAGTGGAAGCAGTAACAAGCTCACTAAAAAACCTGGGCTCAGCTGGCCTGGCTGATAGTACCCTGTAAGGGCTCCTAATCCAGGGATACAGGATGAGCAGTGTTTGTACTGCATGTTAGGCGCGGCTACACATCGATTCTGTTCCTCATGTCAGAAGCGGCCATTTCTTTTGGAGCTAAGTTGGCCTGCCACTGAGTAGTGCTCCCAGTCTTAATGACAAAAGCATTCTACTTCACTCAATGATGACGGTTGTCAGGAATGGAGAGTGACATTTGTGGGATTCTCTGACTCTGACCAAGTAAACTGAAGGTATGGAAAATGGTTTCAAAGATCTTTCTAACAGTGGAGGTTGTCAATCTAATATTGTTCATCTCTCGTGATAAGGCACAATTTGGATTATAGATTAGAAACACAAGGTTATAAGAACAAATCCAAATAAATAAAGCGAAAACTTCACACACTATGCAATTCTATCTATCGCTAAATCATGAAACATTCTCTTCTTCTTTCTTATCTCCACTCAATCATATTAGGGTATCAAGCTTGTAAAGTTTGACACTTTGATGGTGTCTGTCGGGGATGAGTAAAGCACATCAATGGATGAGGTGAAGTAGAATGTGTCTGCCTTTGTCATTAAGACTGGGAGCACTACTCAGTGGCAAGCTGACTTAGCTCCAAAAGAAATGGCTGCCTCTGACATGAGGAACAGACGCCATGTGCAGCCGCTTCTAACATGGAGTACAAATGCTGCTCATCCTGTATCCCTGGATTAGGAGCCCTTACAGGGTACTATCAGCCGGGCCAGCTGAGCCCAGGTTTTTTAGTGAGCTTGTTACTGCTCCCCCTCCTCCTTTTTTATCCGGGCTTGGGACCGGCAAAGGTTATATATACAGTTATCCTATAGAAATGTATACTAGAAGTAAATGTTGTGATGAAATTATCTGATATTAATTCAACTTTTTTTTTCTTTATTATCCTATTGTATAATTATATAAGGTCAAGGAGACTGAATGATTTCATAGCTTTGATTCAACCGAAATCTCTAATCCCTTTGGGTGTTGAATTAAAGAGGGTAGAAGAGATAAGCCACAATTTGGATTATAGATTATAAACACAAGGTAATAAGACCAAATACAATGATCCAATGATCTTTGTCCAATGGTCTATTTACCTTGTGAGTGTAGAAGAGGAAAACTGCAATGAACCTTAACTGAAGTTTCACTGTAGACAACTTACTTTATCTAAGGGAGATTGGGTGGATCACTTGGATTCAAAGATATGGTTTGTTCTAATTATCTGTCAATATGGAAGATATCTTGCTATGACATCATTCTAAATGACAAATGCTTCCATATTCAATCAGGAACAATCATTTTATATTAGCAGGAGTGTGGGAGGGAATAAAAATAACAAAGCATCTTTTTTCCCCCTATCTTTACTCCATTAACAATTTTATTGAAATCTAAGAAATCTATATGAATATGAAATTGAACCAAGCAGACTTTAAAAAGTAAGATAGAAATACTTTGGTTCATTTCTTGTAACAATACAGCAACAAGTGTAGGTGTTAGCAATTATAATTCAATTTACTAAACTTGCTCTTAGTTTAACCCTTATTGCTGCATTGAATGGCATGTAAATCAGAAAATGCTTATATATAAAAGAATTTGATTATTTTGTTTCTAAAATACGATTTGTTTAGATAATAATATATATAGGGTCAAATCCATTTAGTTTCCTTATTGTGATAATATAATTGAATAAATGTTACTTTTTTTAAAACTGTAATTCATAAAAGGCTATAAATTTCATAATATTTACTTAATTATATTCTTTGGATCGCATGCAAAGTTTATTTGTTGATGTTAATGGCTTTTAAACTTTCGTGTCAATCGAGGATCTATGAGAAGCTTTGTACATGTTCATCGATACATATTATATATCTTTTATAAGTCTAAGTGCTTCTATACCCATTTCCTGCATTTTTAATACATTTTGGCACAAATATCCATATTTTTATAATTGTTTTATGGTTGTTATCAATATTTTAAAAACCTACTTTTTGATAGGCTTGAATAAAACCAAAAAATATTTTGTAAAATCACAAATTATCAATACATTACTTAGTTTTATAAAGAAATTAATTTAATATCATATATTGTAGCTTTAATAACACTTCCTAAGTAACATTTGTCAATGTAAACGGTGCCCCTAAAAGGCAGATTTTTTATTTATTTATTTATTATTATTTTAATTTCCTCGCAAATTAACAAAAAAAAAAATCTGAAACAGAGAGTGGGTGTTTTTTTTTTTTTTTTCATAAAATAGGTTCTCACAAATGGATTATTTTTGCCTATTTATATATATTTAAATTAATAATAAAAATTTCCTCCAAATAATCAATTTTTTTTTTTCTCCATATAATGATACATTGATATACAAGTATTTTTGTGAAGCATTGATTCGCTAAATGAAATAAAGACAGAATTGATCCGAATTTATTTATTTCAACAGACTATATCCCCGCCAATGATAATTGCATCAATTTACAATTATAAAACTGAAACATGCTACAGGATCTCACCACTGACCAGGAAGTGTGAGAGGATCTACACCAAGCCTGGTGTGAGAGTTGGAAAGGGTGGCCACAGAAGTATAAAAAGAAACCCCTATTGATCTCCCTGGCCTTTCCTACTGACTACACACCCCATGTGGCCTGCTACACCCCTACGCGAAGAGTCCCACAGAGATGGAGGCAGACTTGTATAAGGTAAAAAAGAACCTGCCAGACTCGATAGCCTGGAGAATGTGACCAGGCGTGTAGATGAGCCTGGACTTCACAATAAACTCCATCAACAACTTCAACGAGTCCATCAACCAAGATGAGAACCCAGAACCCCATCAAATAAATTTCAGGGCATCAGACATGCAATTGTCTTTTGCTCTTTCTGTTTTTGAAGAATATTTATAATTTCTTTAAAAAAAAAATTGCACACACAATATATATATTTGTATTTGAAATCTTTAACATTTTATATAAACATTTTTTAATGAAAAATATTTTTACGCCCAAAGTATGTGTTGTGAGTGTTCATAGAGGGCGCAACATGTTTGGTTTGGTAGAGGGAGCAAAAATTTGAAAAATTGACAGTTACTACCTAAAAGGAAAAGAGGACAGCCGCAGTACACTATCGCCAATCACTGGTCGGCGGGTGGCGGCTTTGCCCAATACAGTAAGTTCTTTTTTCCCTCAGTTTATTTCTTCCTCTATCAGCTTAACTTTTGCATCGTGTAGAATAAATTATCGATTAGTAATTGCTAGCCTATTTAATCCACAACTTTTACGCCATAATATGTTATACTATGTAAGCATTGTGACAACCAGTTCCAAATGTTGGCTTCATGCCTTTAGACTGACTGAATATGTTAGGACACCTCGTGACCACAGTATGCCAAAATCACCCAGAACCCCAGCTAACATAACCATGTCCCACCTTTGCCCATCCAAGCTGCAAACCTCAGTGATTGTGAGGTGTAGAGATGGAGCCTGAGGCCACCTTCAGCCCTGACAACAACAAGCCAGAGTCCAAGATGGACTCAGATGCCCCTTCCTGTGGTCTAGACACCTGACCTGTGGTGAATGACCTGGCCCTACCAAGCTTGTTTGAGATGGACTCAGACGCCCCTCCTGGTGATCGAGCCACATGTCCCATTGCTGACTGTTGCTTATCATCATAAATATTTGCTTAGTCATTACCCCTTACCATGCTTGTAAATTACCACTTGTAAAATCAATTGACACATTTGGCAATATATAAGTTTAATTAATAAATTATTTTTGATTAAACTTTTGGAATACTTGTCATTTGGTGGAGATTAAGCTGGATCATCCCTACGTCGCCCAAGCCATAGAATCCAAGGACTCGAGCCTTTAGAAGAAAACATGAAGACAGATCAAGCTATTCAAGTTCCCGAAGGTGAGCAAATTTTTCAACCCTTTAGACACCCCTCTGTTTTTTTCTGGAGAACCTGGCCAAATTCCCGAAATATGGCTAAAGGAATTTCATTGGGTCGCTCGGTATAACCACTGGGACAACACAATGTGCCTAGCGAACGTTTCGGGTACAGCAAGAAGCTGGTTCAAGAATATCGAGGAACAGGTAAACTCGTGAAATTCGTTTGAGACAATGTTCTCTATGACTTTCGGTCATCACACCAACCAAAAAGAAAGCTTGATTCTTAAATAAAATTACGAGCTCAGGGAAAAAGCGAACTTTGTGAAATTTACATTCAAGAAGTCCTCAACCTGTGCAAACAAATCACCCCAAAATATCAAAAGCGAGAAAGTTGGACATTTATTGAAAGGGATATAGGAGGATATTAATAGATCAATTGTCGTTTTGGAAATAGACACCACTGAAGATTTTATGAGGTTGTGCAGAAAAATCGAAAACTCAAACAAGCAACGTGTGAACAAGCGCATAGTGTTTGATAGACTACCCAATGTTGCTTCGAAGGAGGACTTAAGGACTTAATCAGACGATATTCCGCGAAGAAATCCATCGTGCATTAAACACCGCACCAACCGCTCCAGAACACTCTCCTCTCGAGAAAATTATCAGAGAAGAAATTGAAAAAAAAAAATCTAACCGCGATTTCAAATCGGTCCAAAGACCACAACCTCAGTACAAAACCCAAACAAGGGTATTCACCTGGACACCTAGACAGCACCTAGACAGCGGTACCCTGATCAAGACACAATGGTATTCAACCAGACGCCAAGCCAAAGCTGAGCAGACCAATGGAGGACCCAAGACAACAAGCCAATCTGCTTTCATTGTGGCCGCCCAGGCCATGTCAAACGCTACTGTAGAGATCGACAGCCAGTAGACCAATATGAATTAGAAAGACCTAAAATGAGGAATGAGGAACATTCTTCAAGATCTCCAAACTACCGCCGACAATCGCCATACCCAAACAGAGAAATATCCCCAAGCCGCCAGTCCATTTCCCCAGGCCGCCATACAAGCCAATCCCCACGCCGCTACAATCTAGAAATAAACTGAGCGTCGCGTCTTCTTTCGAGGGGGAAGCCGCGGGTTTTAAAAACACTCCATCGACGACAGCAGCCAAATTAGAACACAATTTCGTTGAAATAATTATAGATGATGTTGCATTTTCTGCCTTGGTCGACAAAGGAGCCACATTCTCTGTTATCATGAACGGGTTGAGACGACACTTGAAAAAGACGATGTTCAAGGATGAAGGAATAACTCTTAGAGTCGCCGATTTTACTCTGGGCCGATGCATAATAAGTTTGAGCATAAATGGGTTGAGACAGCTGCTTTAATTTATTCTCCTTTCCAGTAGCAACACCAGCATCATACTCGGATGGGATTTTTTGGAAGCAACAAATGCCGTGATCGATTGTGGACGTGCAGAAATCAGGCTTGAAGAAGCTAAAGACGATTTGAATTCGCTAGTGACCGAGGATAGGAGGATATAATCATCGCCTCTGAAAACTTAATCATTCCAGCAGAATCTGTCAAACAAATAAATGTGTAGAGGTCAGAACTCAATGGACGAAACAAGGTACTTTTTGAATCTTCAAAATGCTCATTATAAAAAAAATAACTATCAGTTCCCTATACAGTCCTTGCGATCAATCACAAAAAGGGACAGCTTTGGATTGCAAACTCTAGCCCAATAGCACAAATTATCCCTAAAGGAATGTTTCTAAGGAGAATACAAGTTTTTGACGAAAATCACTTGACTGCTTCTCGGAGTGCTCTGATCCTGAAGAAAATTTTGCGCGAGATATTAGTCCCAAGAATGACAATAAGGGTGACGTTGCATTTTTAACAGAATTTGACTAGTAACGACTTATCAGCAGATCAACAATCTGAAGTCTTATCAATTCTGAAACAATTTGATAAGGTATTTGATACCAATAATAATACAGTAAGACAGAGCCTCTAACAAAGCATAAAATCGAAACTGGAGACCATCGACCAATTAAACACAGGTTCTATCGAGTTTCCCCAACAGAACGACAAGCAATCCAACAGGAAGTGGACAAGATGCTAGATGCCACCCAGAAAGCCCTTGGTCATAGCCTGTTATTTTGGTTGTTGGGGCACGTTTTTGTAACCATACCCCAACAGAAGGCGTATGTATAATCAAATCAAATGGATACATGGCTTCCCTCCCACATAGACTTACAGACCATTCTTTTTGCCCAGAATCCTAGACAACAGATGACACCAGACTTCCATGCCGAAAGCTGATTCCTGGTAAAGAAGAAGACATCCAGAGACATCCGAGCTGGAAACTGTTGTTTCATATGTACATATATTCCCCTCACCAAAAATTTAGGTAAAGGTGACCAGAAAAAAAAAAAAAAAAGAGAAAAATGGAGAAGGAAGATCTCTAAAGACTGAAACTTATAAAATATCCTTCCAGAGAAAGGAAAGCATCACATTACAGTCCAGGTAAAAAGGGCCTGGGTCAATTTTAGCCAAGACGGGGGGGCGATATATATACCATCCCGAGAAAAAGGGAGGATTGTATTTCAACCCATGTGGAAAGACGGGGGGCTGGAGTCTGAAATCTTACACTACCGCAGGGGTTGTTTCTCTCTTTAGATTTTTTTTGTTTTGGTAATACTATATGTTCTATTTTGAAGGGGAGAGGCCTGGGGCGTCTATGAAATTGATACTGGAGCCGTTGGCCATTTTGATTGGTGTTTCTTTCGGCGAATGAAAATGGAGAATGAGATGATATAAAAGAAGGTTCTTTGCCAAAAGGCGGGATTCGATCGGAGTCGCTCAGTGAAAGGACAGTCTGTAGACAGGAGACCTTTGCCGGCACTTTCGAGAAAGGTAAGCCATTTGTCATTATGACTTAGCGCCCCCCCCCCTTTTTTTGTGTAGTAGCCAACCTAGATTTCGCATGGGCCCTAAAGGGCTATAAAGTAACTTCAGGTCACCTCTATCTAAATTTTACTATGTAAATAGCATATCTCGTCAGTATAGACATGTTCCCAAATTTTAAGATATTTAAATAAATATCTAGAGAAATTTTCTTGTCTCCTCTGTTACCTATTTCATACATAATTTGTCTTAGGGTGCTATTCCAACTGTTTAAATAAAATGTTGTATGTTTATTACCTATTTGAAGGGAATGTTACTAATAATCAAGTCTCCCATAAATTACCGGCCACATACATTGCCGCGAGTGTCTGTGTTTCAGTGTTTTATAGATTGCCCAATTTAATAACGATTTCGTGGGTTGTCAGATGAAGTTGTATAATAGTGTCGCGGTTGTTTCCATCTTTAGACCACTGTACTGACAATATTATATGCTCAATCCTTGCTTTAGCCCAACTCTTAATCAATTACAGAGTTTTTTTTCCCTTTTTCTTTTTTATTTATTTTATTTATCCTATTTGCACAAATTGTATTACATGTGATGATGTAAAGACATATGCCGATAGTGCATCACTGACAGCTGTGCTGCTATTATACAACATTAAGGTCTTGCTGCGGGTTATATACATGGGGTTGTTGGCCTAAATTGCTATATATATATATACTTAAGTAAGGAAACTTTAATAAGTCACATCGTGTAACCTCCCTTTTCAACTATCCAAACCTGGGGAACCCATCAATGTCGCCCGCCGCGGGGCTCGAATTTAGTATATGTTTCTTCCCCTATACTTTAGAAATATATACCTAATGAAAAGCCATACTATTTTTAAGTATTGGTGAAGTAGTCCACGCATCCTGAGATTAACAGTCTATTATAAATCGTGAATTTTAATTTACGCTTTCCGTTTCACTGGCATTTTATCAGGCAATGAAAGTTATGTTGAGGCGGTGTATACCGCATCTCTCGCCGCTGTCTTTTACGATTCACATTGTTTGTGGCAAAAAACCTTAATATTATCATTGATTTCTGATATCAAAGTAAAACGTCTATGGGGATGAGTATCTTTTATTCTGGTCTTCTCGAGCTTTCGAGCTTGTCCGCCCTTCTACAGGAGAAACATATACAATATATCAAGAAAATATGACGTCGCCTGATGCTAAAACTATTATGATTCTATGTACATATATATATATACATTAGAAAGTTTTGCATATTATTTGTTTTCTTAAGACATATTTTTTTGGATTAAGGTATTACACATATTCTACTATTGTTTGCTATATTCTATGAATTATCTTATAGGTTAGAAATTCTATTATTTAAGTAGTTTTATAATAGTTATTGGCTATTACATATAAGTTACTTATATTATTGTTGATATTATTAGCTGGTACTAGGATATATTGTGTTATATGTTTCGGGCAAATCTATTTCTATTAATGCTATTGTGTTTTCTGAATAATAGAGAATCAATTATAAGCCTTTGATATTTGCTGTTTATGTTATTGTAATGTATTCTAGGTTCTCCTAATGCGAAAGTGTGACCTGTTCCTTTGCAGTATTGGAAAATTAGAGACCTATTGTCTTGATTAATAACGTTGCGTCTATTGCAACCGACCTTTTTTTTTTTTTTCATGATGCCGCCAACTGCATATGATCTTAAATATCCTGTATACACTCTGACAAGGGAAGGTTATCCTGAATTGACAAATGTACAATTTTTGTCTATAGTAGAGATTTCCAAGATTCTATTTCTGAAACATTTTTTTTTTTTGGATGAAGACAAATAAAACCATCTTGATAGTATTGAATTTTACAGTAAATACATTTGCCAGCAGAAGGCAAGATGAGATTACATGAAATTTAAACCAGTTATATGCTTAGTATGTTCCTTCAGTTGTAATTTGACACCGTCTTGAAATAAAGAAATTGGACGGTGCGCTATATCTTGATGCTGGATATTTCTGTGTCAGAAAGGTGTAGTTATTCTGTTTAATGAGAATTCCAATAATTATCGAAATTTAGCAGATTATCATTGGGGATTTGAACAACTGTCTTGAAAATTTTTGAACAGCCCGAGTAGATAGAAGAGTCCTAGAGTTAGAGTGGAGAATTAGTAGTACAGACTGACCACTCGACGCAGATAACTCTAGGGAACAATTACTGTGTTAATCCGCCGTAGACAAGAAGAACATTGATTCTCAGGATACTCGATAGGCAGAATTTTGAGAATTGATAAAGTCATAGTTAAAGTTTACACAGGCATGTGGGAGTAAAGACAGTGATTTAAAGAGGCAGCCTTGTGTCTTAAATACTTTTAGTGGAAGCAGATGCCACTGCAAATATTCAGGTCTAATAATTTCCAAATTTGAAGTCATGCATGACGGGTTAGCACGGGATTGACGCCTGGACGGGTTTCCACTGGGATTAATCGAGCTTGCGAAAGAACTAGAAGAAGTGTGACATGTCACGCCACTGTACTAAATTAATAATTGAGAAGATTTATGTTGAGCCAACTGAAATTAGTAAAGAATTAAGAGATTAAGGTCTTATTCTTTGAGTTTTACACTAATTTCAATTACGCGATATGGACGGCGTTATAAGTTGGGTGGAAATGATTCGGCCGCAATGGGATGGTCTCCTGGAGATGGTACGATCAAATAATACTTATTGAATGCCGGGCGGGATCGCATAAAGCATTAAACGATATCGAGAAATGCTTAAAGAAACACCCTAGAAGATTGGGGATCGACAAAATGACGACATGGAAAATGCTCAACATTGTACATTGGCAGCAAAATGATATCTTGCTATTGTATGGACGACCACTCCTTCCTGAAATGTGCAGCGGATGTTAGTCCCAGAATTAGGTCCTTTGAGGCGACACTTTCCTTTGCAGATGACATAAAGACGCATGACAAAACAGCACACGAGCATTTAAACTAGCTTCAATTCCTGCCATTAATTAATTTAGTTGACCAATAGCTATAGAACCGCTGGAGACCTCCATACCCTGTGTGAATATTTTAGTGAGAAATGAGCGATTCAATTCCATGAGCCATGAGGTATCCTGTAAGATCAGAGATGTACCCCATTCAAATTTTTTTATAGTAGCCAGTGCGAGATATTTCCAGAATGTTTTTTTTTTAACTGTCATATAATTCGGAAACTAGAAAACTACACTATTTTGATACAGTTTACGTTTAGCATCCATGTGAACTCAATATGACTATTGAACGTAGATTGAAGATTAATGAGCGAGCCAACCTAGAGAGAACGAGTTTAATAGGCTTACAATCAATAGTTGAAGCAAACTATTAGCACAAATTTGTTATGTTCTCTCTCTAAATGATCTATGACATTATAGGTTTTCTTAACAAGGTAACTACCCCGCCGAGTGTATATGGAGTTATAAAGCTTAAGGGTCATAGGCTGTTGGAATAGAGTAGTTCAAAATTAAGAGTGATAATAGAACGGGATCCAGATCCCGATGACGGGTTTCGAGGAAACACCAGAGGGATGAAAAGGCAGTGAAATGTGTAGAAAATGATGGAAGAGAGATGAGAGAGAGGTGATGAAAGAAGTGTTGAAAGTGATAAAAAGAGTGAGAAAGCGTTGAATGTTGATGAGAAAGAGATAGAGAGATGCAGAAAGATGTTGAAAGAGAAAGAATTGAAAAAAGTTGGATAAAGGGTTTTGTAAATAGTAGATAAAGATTGATGGAAGGAAGTACATTTAATGTATAAAGCGTAGCTGTCGACCGCAATATCGCCTCGATAGAACTATTTCTTTTAAAATAAGACATATTATGCACTGGGGGTTTGTGTAAGCTGAATTACATAAGTTTCGGCAACAGTATACACTATTTAATATAGATAGGTCTTTATTAATTACAATATTAGGTTATATATTAAATAGCAAATATGTCTTAGTGTTATGGTGAACTTTAAACAGTTTGCAGTTTTTTTTTTTTATTTAAACATGTGTTCTAGTGCTAAGTGTTGAAAGGAGCTTTAACACCATGTTTCAGGGTTTGTGTGTTATTTGTCTCAACCTTGTCTTTGTGCAGAATACCGTCTCACAACCTTACTGTAGTGTTTGTTGCCATCTTTAAAGATCTTCACAATTTGTTTTAATATTAGTGTGTCATTTAGAGAAAATTGTCACAACCTTATCCTTGTATAGAACACCGTTTTTACACCGTTTTATTTAATAAGTTATATGAGAGATTTTAGATATAGTATAAGAGTTACTATTTACATGAGCCAAATCGACCCAACAGTTAGAGCAAGAGGGGGGAACTCAGATATTTCCTCCTTTCACGTGACGCGACTGTTCACCCCGACCGGTCGTGCCAGATAAAAGGGAATACCAGGAAACTCTGTCCTCCTTGCACTTCGGGTTTTGTGATAGGGCTCCATGCTCGCTACAAGGACTACATCTTGGGTTTTCGTGTTCTCCTAGTGTAGAATTGGCTCAGCCTCATTTTTAGTATAGTATATAATTAAGAGTTGTCTCACAACCTTGTTTTAATATGACACACCGTTTTGAAGAGCTTGTACAACCTGTCAGGATATGATTTAGGAAAATTTTAGTTTCTTTTTATTGTTATGTTACAATTTTATCCAACAAGGGGTGACAACCAGAGCGGACTCAGAAGTAATGAGACGAGGGGAAATTGACAGAGTTAGTGTGAACAGTTTAACTTTACGCAGGTCTACAAGGGTGAAAAGGCCCACACAGTGTAAATTCTGCTTAGACTGTCGCCACTAACTAGGATTTTGGAGTGTGTACGGAGAATCAGCTCGATAGAATGAGAAGTTTAGAGATTTCAACCTTTTTTTTTTTTAAACCTTTCTTTTTTTTTTAAAGCAGAACTTCATTAGGATTCCTTTTTTTTTTAATACAAACTATTTCTTGTTAAAACCCGAGTTTCAAAGACCAATGAGAATAATGTATACCATTGTGAATTAACTATTTAGTGTAAATCTGAAATTTTAGTTATTATCAGGAGTAATAGGTGAAGGAAGGTGTAGGAAATCACAACTTAGAGGGGGGCTATGTCTAAAACAACAAACCTAATAGGCATCCTATGGCTTGTGTTGGGTAATTCAGAAACCCTATAATCCCTGGCCTTCAGGTAGTAGCTTTGAAATAGGTTTCTAATGAGGACATGAAAGGTCAATCTTTCAGAGTAAAGTTATGAAGTATAGGGACCCTAAGCCAGGGGTAGAAGTTAAGTAGGCCCAGACCGTAGTCGATCCTTGGAAAGCACTTGAGAATGTTAGTGTTGGGTAGTGAATCGTAAACCCTATAAATCCATCTTTCAATAGAGTGCTGAGGTCGGACTACTGCAAAGGGGGCAGACGCACGAGGAAGAAAGTGACTTCACCCACGGTGGCTAGGGGAGTGACTCAATTCCGCTTTTATGAGGTGTCACGCTTAATGGTCCTTTATTCGCCATTATAATTAGTGTATGTCTTTATATAGAATTGTCGTGAAAAGTCGCTTGGTGTCAAGGCAAGGGCAGTTTTTGAAGTTACACTGATTTTTTTTTAGTAGGTTAGCTTCCAGATTACTTAGAATTGTTAACAATTATTGTTAACAATCATTTATCGAGTATAAAGTATTAGTATATATAGAGCTTGTACAGAGGCATTTCTTTTGAGTAACCTAGGGCTTTAGTTCCCAATTTGTTTTAATTTTATTATTTTATTTGATTTCACATTTTGTCCTGGAAGATTTTCATTATTGTTAAGGCCCATTAATAATGATATTATAGTATTTTGGTTTTTATGATAGAGTCTAACTCTAGTTTGAATGCGATCGTGAATGAGAGAGTGAATGTAATGATCAATGAATGCGACCACAAAGTTAAAGTCTAACATACTGTTAATCCAAAGATACATTAGAATAGGGTTAAGGATTTCAATAGGATCGATTTTTATTTTATTTTATTTTTTATTTCGAATTTTGTTAAGACCGAGAAGCCTCAAACAGGACAACTACAACTCTATCTAGTTAGAAAATATTCGCTCCCTTTTGTTAGGTCCCTCGTTAGGGGGTATAATTTCCCTTTGATTTTCTTTTATCTTAGTTTAGCTTGAATTCTAAGGATTGTGGATAAATGATCCCTATCCCGACCCTCAGACTTGGAGATAGTGGGAGGCAGGGATCAAGCCGACAGCCCACTCACCTCCTCCTCGCAAGAGGAAGCGAAGAGGTATAGATTGAATTTTATGCAGGATGGGGGATTTGTTTTAGCCATGCCGTATAGCCTGGGGTATAACGGCGCGACCTTGGGTAACCGATCTGACACCGTAGTTTCGACGCTTTTAGCGTGGCTGGAGCGAGGGTGTTCCAGACGGGAGGTCCTGTAAGATTGGCATGTAGGCAGAGATTGCCCAGTTATTCTAGACGAAGTAGTTTCCGTCTATTGAATTTTTTGGTACCAGTTTGATCCCCCATAGCTAGCGGAAGTTTCTTCTAATAAAGGATTCGCCCTGCCATACGTTTTGTTGGAATGAATTCGAGCATAAGACCGATTCGAGAGGCAGAATAAGTAATTATTAGGACCTTCAACGAGTTTAGACTCGTTCCATATTAGGATAAGATTTTAAAGTATTAGTTAACTATAAGGACCGCGAACGAGACGCCAGAACGAGCCAATGAGTCAAAGTTTTTAGAAGTGTTGTATGGAGGACAGTAGAATTAAAAGCAGTTATACAGGAAGTAGAATCCTGAAGGAATTTGTAAAAGGAACCAAAATTTAAGATTGATAAAATTCAAACTTATAAGATGTAGATTTATAGGATTCAGGTCAATGAATAGAGAGTATATTAGTAGATAAAAGTAATATGAATTTCTTGGAAGGGAGAGGTAGCTGAACTGTACACACCCCAGAGGCAAGGTAAACGGAGCCACAAACAAAATAGTAGAAATTGATTAGTCGCTCTGCCAAAACAGAAAAGAAATTCTCTTCATACGGTTGTCACCCTAGATTTAAATGGACTGTGTAGTTTAATAGAGGTCTGGGCTATGTTCCATTTGACCAAGATTCTAAATGACGTTCCCATCTGGGTTGAGAGAGTATTGCAATTTGAGGAATCTAACACACAAGAGAGAACCCACCCTCCAGTAGGATCGGGATAGACGAATATTACCCAGTGACCAACTCGTGATTCCAGACTGGATAAGATTGAAACTTAACTGAGATACTAAACCTTGAACCTTCAGCGCACAAATATATATTATATGCTATTATTTTTATATCATATATATTATATTATAGTCATATACTATTCATTTCAACAATTTTATTTTGACATTCATGATATTAATATTTATATTAAATATTTAATTATATATATTTTGTCACCATATATAATCTTGTAGTAGTTTTCTTTTATCATCTATCATGGGATGATTTTTATCATATTTAATCACTATCTGCATGATACGTGTTTTCTTCAATATATATATTATACCCATCATATAACATGGAAGGATTCATTTTATCATTACATATTTCGTGCCTTATTTAATAATTACTTTCACAATTTGTTTTCTGTAACCTTTTTTTTTTTTATTTAGCAAAAGTCATCATGTCATAGGCTAATCATTATGTACCAAGATATTTCTTTCAGCTAACTATAATTATCCTTTCCTTTGATTGTATATATATATAACTATACCACACGAATGTCTTGATTGGTACGAAAATAAAGATGCTGGCATGTTTTAGGAGTTGGACTAGTCAGTTATTTCTAAACGACTTCTTGGCGCCCAATTTTTTATATATAATATGTAATAGGGAAATGTCCTAACTGTATTGTTAGCAGAAAGAAGGTAGCAATGAATCCAGTACCCCAAGAGGCAAGGATGGGGTTGAGAGGACTTACCACTAGGAAGGCCTACTCCTCAAGACCAAAGAAGAAAGTGGAAGGGTGGTATATATACCCATGAATGGTAAGACAGATGACCTTGCTTACTTCCATACATATGATATGACTGTCCCCAATAACCTATTTTGATAACAGTGTTCTGACAGAATAATAGCACATAAAAAAACCCTTTGCCAGGATGCACAATGCCCACTAATGTTCGGAATAATAAACATCTAGGATAGCATACCATCATTTTGATTAGCCTTATCTTCCCTATAGGTTTCGGTACACCTGACTTCACCTAGTAATGGAAAATGCATTTTGCTAGAAATGGGCCTGCTTTCATAGTAACTGATGAAAGGCAGATGAATAATGAATAGCACAAACGCATTTGTCCATTACTTGGCAGGGGGAGGATTGTTGGGGCACGTTTTTGTAACCATACCCCAACAGAAGGCGTATGTATAATCAAATCAAATGGATACATGGCTTCCCTCCCACATAGACTTACAGACCATTCTTTTTGCCCAGAATCCTAGACAACAGATGACACCAGACTTCCATGCCGAAAGCTGATTCCTGGTAAAGAAGAAGACATCCAGAGACATCCGAGCTGGAAACTGTTGTTTCATATGTACATATATTCCCCTCACCAAAAATTTAGGTAAAGGTGACCAGAAAAAAAAAAAAAAAGAGAAAAATGGAGAAGGAAGATCTCTAAAGACTGAAACTTATAAAATATCCTTCCAGAGAAAGGAAAGCATCACATTACAGTCCAGGTAAAAAGGGCCTGGGTCAATTTTAGCCAAGACGGGGGGGCGATATATATACCATCCCGAGAAAAAGGGAGGATTGTATTTCAACCCATGTGGAAAGACGGGGGGCTGGAGTCTGAAATCTTACACTACCGCAGGGGTTGTTTCTCTCTTTAGATTTTTTTTGTTTTGGTAATACTATATGTTCTATTTTGAAGGGGAGAGGCCTGGGGCGTCTATGAAATTGATACTGGAGCCGTTGCCCATTTTGATTGGTGTTTCTTTCGGCGAATGAAAATGGAGAATGAGATGATATAAAAGAAGGTTCTTTGCCAAAAGGCGGGATTCGATCGGAGTCGCTCAGTGAAAGGACAGTCTGTAGACAGGAGACCTTTGCCGGCACTTTCGAGAAAGGTAAGCCATTTGTCATTATGACTTAGCGCCCCCCCCCCCCTTTTTTTGTGTAGTAGCCAACCTAGATTTCGCATGGGCCCTAAAGGGCTATAAAGTAACTTCAGGTCACCTCTATCTAAATTTTACTATGTAAATAGCATATCTCGTCAGTATAGACATGTTCCCAAATTTTAAGATATTTAAATAAATATCTAGAGAAATTTTCTTGTCTCCTCTGTTACCTATTTCATACATAATTTGTCTTAGGGTGCTATTCCAACTGTTTAAATAAAATGTTGTATGTTTATTACCTATTTGAAGGGAATGTTACTAATAATCAAGTCTCCCATAAATTACCGGCCACATACATTGCCGCGAGTGTCTGTGTTTCAGTGTTTTATAGATTGCCCAATTTAATAACGATTTCGTGGGTTGTCAGATGAAGTTGTATAATAGTGTCGCGGTTGTTTCCATCTTTAGACCACTGTACTGACAATATTATATGCTCAATCCTTGCTTTAGCCCAACTCTTAATCAATTACAGAGTTTTTTTTCCCTTTTTCTTTTTTATTTATTTTATTTATCCTATTTGCACAAATTGTATTACATGTGATGATGTAAAGACATATGCCGATAGTGCATCACTGACAGCTGTGCTGCTATTATACAACATTAAGGTCTTGCTGCGGGTTATATACATGGGGTTGTTGGCCTAAATTGCTATATATATATATACTTAAGTAAGGAAACTTTAATAAGTCACATCGTGTAACCTCCCTTTTCAACTATCCAAACCTGGGGAACCCATCATGGTGAAGAAGAAAGATGGCAATTGGCGCTTCTGCATTGATTACAGGCGATTGAACAAGATAACTAAAAAATACGTTTATCCACTTCCTCGAATTGACGATACGATTCTTTAAAATGTTCTCAATTTTACTAGTCAATGGACCCACGCTCTGGATATTGGCAGATAGAGGTAGACGAGGCAGATAGAGAGAAAACCGCCTTCAAAACCCCATTCTCGTGATGCCCTTCGTCCTGTGCAACGCCCCTGCAACATTTGAGCGTTTTATAGACAAAATCTTAAGGGGATTGAAGTGGACGCAGTGCCTGTGTTATCTAGACGACATTGTAGTTTTCTCCAAAACATTTGGAGAACACTTGCGCCGACTTAAAATCATATTACAATGCCTTAGGAATGCAGAATTGAGCCTCAATTCAAAAAAGTGTCTTTTTAGGACCAAACTAATAAGAGTGTTTGGACATATCGCCGATGGCAACGGCATCTATCCCGACTCTGAAAAGATAGAACCTATCGCCAAGTTTCCGACCCCACGATCTATCACTGAGGTAAGGAGTTTCATCGGCATTTTTTCGTACTTGTACTTTCGCCGACTTATTGAACACTTATTGAACACTTCGCCGATAAAGCTGCCCCTCTCCATGAAATTCTCAAAAAAAGACAAGAAATTATCTTAGGACTTAGAAGAACAAGAAGCTTTCGAAACCCTGAAAAGGGCCCTGATGTCTGAACCTATCTTAGCTCATTTTGAAGAACACCTGCCAACCCAGCTTCAAACTGACCCCAGCGGTTATGGTATCGGAGCAGTCCTCGTTCAGGTCCATGACGGGAAAGAGCGACCAGTGGGTTACGCCTCAAGAACCCTAAAAAAGGCAGAGAAAAATTACTCCACTACAGAAAGAGAATGTTTGGCCGTGATATGGGCAATAAAAAAATTCCGCCCCTACCTCTTTGGTGGCGAGTTCTTCATCATACAGATCACCACGCCCTTTGCTGTTTATCAAATTTGAAAGACCCGACAGGAAGACTGGCGAGGTGAGCCATTAAACTCCAAGCATGTGACGTTATGTTAGCTTATAAAAGCGGGCGTAATCCTCAAGACGCGGACAATAACTGCTCTGACCTGCTTCGATACTGAACAGAGAAAGGACCCTAGAATTAGAAAATTGATAAAAAGAAATAGAAGAATCCGGAGACGAACCAAGAGGATATGAACAGGTGAAAGGAACTTAGACCCCCTGGGAAACCCACACCTCCTCGTCATCCCCAAGCACCTACAATTGGAACTACTGAGAAGCCTACACGACGCTCCTACAGTGGGCCACCTAGGATTTTCTAAAACTTATGAAAGGTTTAGAAACAAATAATTTTGGCCAGGACTTCTCAAGAATATACGAAAGTATGTAGCACATTGCAAAGAATGCCAAAGAAGAAAACAGACAAACCACAAACCGCCTGAGTTGCTCAAATCCATTCCCCCTGCAACCTTCCCATTCCAATTAATCGGAATAAATCTTCTTGGGAGATTCCCGAAACCCTTTGACGGTAATAAATAGATCATTGTCTGTACTGACTATCTTACTCGATTTGCCGTTACTAAAGACTTACCCACAGGGGAAGCAAAAGAAGCAGCCAAATTCTTAATGGAAGATGTTGTTCTCAACCACGGAGTCCCCAGAGAAATCATCACGGACCGAAGACGATTATTCCAATCCAAGTTGATTGAGGAACTCACCAATCAATGCTCGTCGTCGATACATCAGTTCACGACAGCGTATCATCCCCAGACGAATGGATTGACAGAGAGGTTAAACAAAACCTTAGCCAACATGATGGCGAAGTATGTAAGTGTTGAACAGAAGGACTGGGACGTAATCCTGCCCTACGTCACATTCGCCTACAACGCCGCAAAACAAGATACGACAGGTTTTACCCCTTTTAAACTGATCCATGGGCGCGAAGCCGAAACGACTGTATACACTCTTTTTCAAAATCAGCATGAAGATCTCCAAGAGGAATACAGTCAGAAGATTGCCTCGCGAGACGACGAGACTAGGCAGCTGGCAAGATTAGAAACCTTGAAAGCCCAAGAAAAAGACAAGGCCATGGATGATTCAAAGCTGAGGCAATGGATTACAAAGGTCGTAGGTGAACTGGTATGGATTTTCATCCCAATAAGAAAGGTGGGACTCTCAGAAAAACTGATGAAAAGGTACTTTGGGCCATACAGGGTTACTCGGAAACTCTCTGACCTGACCTTCGAAGATGAACCTGTGGACCAACCAACCAGGAGACGCCAAACAAGAAACCTGGTCCATGTACTGAGAATGAAACCCTATCATGACCCTGAGGACCAAGCTGATCTGTTCAAGTGATAAATACAGCGGGACGCTGTTCATCTAGGAAGGGGGCAATGTCACAGATTAATTATTTTTGAAAACTCTGTTGCTTATCATCATATAAATATTTGCATAGTCATCACCCCTTACCATGCTTGTAAATTACCACTTGCAAAATCAATTGACACATTTTGCAATATATAAGTTTGATTAATGAATTCTTTTTAATTAAGCTTTTGGAATACTTGCCTTCTATACCTTGATAATTTCTTTAGAAATATTATATATTCCTGGAAATTCCTCTGAATACAATTTATCAATATTAGTATTTACTTTAATGATTGTAAATATTGTTTTTGTGTGAGTTTTAAGAGTCTTAATGTATAGTTCCTTGTGATTGTTTGAACATTCTTATCATCACCAGGGTTTTTATCAGGTAAAAGAATCACTATTAGTCTGCTGTTATCCAAGACGAGGCAAGATTAATTAAGCATTAGTTTATTTCCTATTATAATCTATATCTATATTTTATATACAAGTCAAAAGAGATCACTAGCAGAGTATTATTCCTTTTGGTTTCCAGAGCTCAACAATCTATGAGCCTAATACTCTGCACATCTCCTCCCTTAACTTTACAGGGACCTTCGAGGTATCTTGACTGCCCTTCCATCTTGTATGCACGGCTGGCATTGAAGGGAGGCTCTTCTCTGGATCCTGGTCTTGGTTGTCCCTCTGCATCCTTCCATCTCTTGTAGATGAGGCCGTTGGTGTAGGGCAATCCTCCTCGGTCTCTTGCTCCTGGTCATCCTTGTATCTCCTTGAGAGCCAGGTTGATGTCGAAGTGGGGGTCTCCTCATTTCTCTGCTCCTGGCGCTTTCCAGGGGCATCGTCCTATATGCTTGAAGAGTCAGATAGCAATCTTCTTCTTTCTTCTTGGACTTGGGCTTCTTAGATTTCTTCTTGGGAGGTTCTTCAGCTTCTACTTCCTCCTCCTCACTGCCCTCAGCTTGCTTCCTCTTCTGGGGAGTCTCTTCCTCCTCATTGTCAGAGGACTCCTCCTCATCTCCGGACTCTTGAGTTCCAGATTTGGGGCAGTCGTCCTTCTTATGGCCAAACTCCCCACAGGTGTAGCAAGCCTTCTTGGACTTGCGCTGGTTCTCCTTCTCTCCTCCATCTTCAGCCGTGTTGTTGGTACACTCATATTTACGGTGGCCAACTTCTCTGCAGTTGTAGCAGGTGTTGTTGCTGCCTCCATCACGGCTCTGTCCACGGCCACGTCCACCACCACGGGCAGGTTTGGTACATTCAAACTTGCGGTGGCCTTCTTCCCCGCACTTGTAGCAGCCTCTGTTATCTCCACTTCCGAGTCTACCACGGTGTCCGCCGCGGCCTCCTGATGATAATTGCTGAATCATTCTCACAATGTTTAATTTTTCACTTGTCTCCCCAGAGAGAAGTGGCTGCTTTAGTTTATCAACAATGTATATTTTCGAGTTTAAGTGCTGGCCTTTATTTTGAATTTTTACGTGGATCATTCCAACTGTTTCCAAGGGTATTCCATTTGGACCTTGTAATATTTTATCAGATTTTTCCAGTTTTATTCTTTGGAAACTTTGATAATAATATTGTAGGGGGAGCACGTTGACATCAGCTCCGGTGTCAATTTTAAAATTAATTTGTCTATTATTTACCTTAATTGGTACTATCCATTTCTTGGAATTATCCTCTACAGATCCCAGAAAAGCTATCTCTGAATTTATTTCATTTATGGCTTCTGATCTACATACTCTGGCATAATGGCCCTTTTTCTTGCATTTACTACAATACGAGTTCATAGCTGGACAATTTTTCCAATCATGATTATTTGAATTGCCACACCTGGTGCATCCATGTGATGACCCTCCCAACTGGTTTGACTTGAATTGTCTTATTTTTGGTTCGTGCCTTTTTGTTTCTTTTATGTGATTAGGCATTTTCTTTATTTGATCTATAGAATCTTGTTGGTAAAGGCTAGACTGCTGTTCTTTGACACTTTCTAATTGCTTTGCCATTAGTGTGGCTTTTACTAAGGTCAAGTCTGTATCAAGTTGCATTCTTTCAGATAATGCTCTATCCCTTACTCCAACAACTATCCTATCCCTAATCAACTCATCATGTAACATCCCAAAATTGCAGTGCTCAACTAGGCTATGGAGTGCTGTGATAAATTCATTCACCTTTTCCCCTTCCTGCTGACATATTTGATTAAATCTTGCCCTTTCATAAATTATATTACGCCTTGGAATAAAGTGACTTTCAAAGCATTCAATAACTTTATTATAATTTTCTCTAGTTGGTCACTTGCTATTTTACATGACAACAAAATGTCATCTGCATTATCACCCATGCAGTACACGAGCATATTAACTTGCTCATTTTCTGGGTTATTAATTAACCCGCTTGCCTGCCTAAAACGTTCAAATCTCCTAATCCATTTTGGCCAATCACCTGGATTTGAAAAATTAAAAGGTTCTGGGGCTACACAATTATAATTTTGGGACATTATAAAGATTTACTTATAATATAATATAACTTACCAAAAAGTTTGCTTGATGTCAAGTTTCAAATTTTCTTCGAACAACGACTTTCTTTATGAATTCAGTTTACTGCTTCTAAGCTTGCTGGATGTCGAATTTCAAATTTTCTTCGAACAACGACCTTCTTTATGAATTCAGTTTACCGCTTCTAAGCTTGCTTGATGTCGAATTTCAAATTTTCTTCGAACAACGACCTTCTTTATGAATTCAGTTTACCGCTTCTAAGCTTGCTTGATGTCGAATTTCAAATTTTCTTCGAACAACGACCTTCTTTATGAATTCAGTTTACCGCTCCTAAGCTTGCTTGATGTCGAATTTCAAATTTTCTTCGAACAACGACCTTCTTTATGAATTCAGTTTACCGCTGCCACCATCTGTTGTTATCCAAGACGAGGCAAGATTAACTAAGCATTAGTTTATTTCCTATTATAATCTATATCTATATTTTATATACAAGTCAAAAGAGATCACTAGCAGAGTATTATTCCTTTTGGTTTCCAGAGCTCAACAATCTATGAGCCTAATACTCTGCACAATTAGGTTTTTTATTTTCTGTTACTGCTCTTAATACATGTTTGTGTCCAGTATTTTTAGTTGTTTATTCGACTATTGAATCCTAAAAAAAATTAGTCGATTTTTCTTCCAGAAATGTCCTCCACAATAATCTTTTGGCCCTTTTAATCTCCCAAATATATTGTAACATCAGACCGTGTTCTTTGTCTAATCTGGATGGCACAAAGATATACACCAGAGTTCATGCAGCAAAAGTTATCACCTCATTATAAGTGCCACTAAACAGAAGAAGAAGAATCAGTGGGACTTGCATTCAACCCCCCTGTCAGATGAATCCTCGGCACCGTGGATGTCACTCTTGTGTCCCGCTCCACACTATACATGTCTAGTCTGAAATACACCGTCTTGTAGGCCGCTCCGATGTCAGTCTCTCCTGGCACCGCCTTGCAGGATCATCCACACCCCTCGGAGGTAACTCGCTGCCGTCTTCTACTTGCCGCAGTTCTCGATGTCACCAGACAGACGTTTCCCTCAGACTGCGATGTCCTCTCGGCGCACAAACCCGCCTTCAGGCCAACCGCTTTCCCTATCCCAGGTTGTTCTCCCGACTATCCCAGCTGGACTGTCCGATCGCAGCCCCCTCTTCTGGGATCTGTTAATCAACTCTTCCTTGTGTAGGGGGCCCCTGCATACCTTTTTTACTGGCTTGCCCACATCTTCTCTTCCTTAACGCTTTACTGCCATTCTCCTATATTGTTGTTAGCTGCACTGTTTCAATATATATATTGCCACGTTTTTATTTTTAAAACGCTAATTTTAGTTTAGTAAAACTTTATTTTTAAAGTTTATTATTTTAAAAGTGAAATGTTTGTTAATGAAATAGACATTTTGCCTAAACTCATTTATTGCTGCTTTCTTTTACAAGCCATTTGTTTATGTATATTTTTACATATCGTTTTTATTGAGTTTTTACTAATTTAGTATGTACATCATTGACTTTTAATGAATGGAAAAAGAAATTGAAAATAAACACATGAAAAATTAAAATAACATTTTAAAGGAAATTATGTACAATTGAAAATTGTTTTTTGTAACGTCTCATATTCCCCTTCTTGAAGCATTTATTCTCGGGTAATAAATGGTCGAAGTTGAGATATGTGAACGCGTCTTGCTTGCTTTTGGTCTTTCAGAGAGATATCGTAGGTTACGTCAGATATTTTTTTTTGAATGACAAATGGTCCTTCATATTTTGGTGATGTCTTGATGAGACGAGGGTCGTTGAAGGCAATTTTTCTTATGACTAAGTCTCCTTCTTTAAAGACATACTTGGGGTGATGGCTATCGTGTTTAATCTTCCACTTACTTCTACTTTGTTCTGTCCGCAGGCTAGCTTTCTTCCTGGCTTCTTCAATTGTAATTGGAGTTTGGTCGGCAAATTCGGGTACATTACCGATTCCATACATTAAGAAAAGCGGTGAAAAACCAGTCACGTCATGTGGTGTGGAATTATAATTTTTGACAACTTGCGGTAACAATGAGCTCCATTTACATCTAGGTTTCTCTAGAACAGCTATTCTCAGTTTTGTCATTATCGTATCATTTAATTTCTCACAAATGCCATTGCACTGAGGATGATAAGGCGAAGTATATGTGTGTCTAATTCCTTGTACAGAAAGAAATTTGTTGAACTCTTTTGATATAAAATTTTTGCCATTATCTGTTAAGATAGTATTGATCGAATTAACAGATTTGATTATCTTATCAAGACATTGAGTGACAGCTTGAGCAGTGTTTGTTATTGTGGGATATGCCCATAGATAACGAGTTGCGTGATCAACAAAAACTTGAATGAATTTATGCTTTGTGTTAGCTGCTGCTGTTCCCAGTACAATAGTGTCACAACCGATCATTTGTAATGGTTGGATATTTGACGTTGGAGTGATCATTTCTCCTAAAGTTGGTTCATGTCTGACCTTCACTAGTTGACAAGATTTACAAGATCGAAGATAATTCTTGATATCAGTTGTTATTCCTTTCCACCAATAACATTGAGTTATAAGTTTGCATGTTTTGGTTATTGATGGGTGACTCAATGAATCGTGATATTCTTCCAATATTTTTTTGGTAAGCGAGTTTGGGACAACTGCTTTAAAAACTCCTTTTTGTTTGATCATTATCACACCGTCGTGAGTGTGGGAATTTTTCAAGAAACTCAAATCTGAATTTTGTTGGTGTTCTTGAAGTTCTTGAGTTGCAATTTTAACAACTGGGAGTCTTGATAGGGCGTCAACATGAGTTTGTTGCTTTCCAGAGCGATGAACGATGTTACATGATTTCGAGGATAAACTAAGAATCCATCTAAAATACTTAGGTTTCGGTTTCTTCATGGTGAAAAGCCATTGGAGCGCCGCATGATCAGTGATGATTTCAAATGGTTGGTTTTCTATGTATACATGAAAGTGATCAGTTGCTTGTATTACGGCTAGGCATTCCATCTCATAAGCAGAATAATTCTCTTGGTGTGGTTGCAGTGTTTTAGAGTAATAAGCAATTACATGTTCCTCATTGTCTGGACCAATTTGTGTTAGGATTGCTCCAATTCCATATTTGGAGGCATCTGTATAAACTTTAGAGGGGTAGTCCGGGTTGTAAATAGCAAGGACAGGTTTTGTAGATAGTGCCATTTTAAGTTTAGCGAATGACTCCTCTACTTCCTCATTCCAGATGAAGGGCTGATTCTTCCGAGTGAGTCGAACCAAGGGGAATGAAATTTTAGAAAAGTCCTTCACAAATTTTCTGTAATAATTTGCCAATCCCATGAACTGACGAACTTTCTTTACAGTATCAGGTCTTGGAAAGTCTTGAATAGATTTTACTTTTCCTGGATCGGGTTTTAATTGATTGTGACTGATGATATGTCCGAGGTATTTTACTTCAGTTCTTCCAAAAATACATTTCGACAATTTTAATTTCATGTTGTACTGTCTTAATTTCTCAAAAACTTTACTAAGAAGCTCTATGTGCTCTTGCCATGTTTTCGTGTACACCAATATGTCATCTTGGAAAGAGCAAGTTCCTTTCCATAATAATTCACCTAGAATATGTTGGATTATCCTTTGAAACGTTGAAGCAGCATTTTTTAAACCAAAGGGCATCACTAAAAACTCATAATGACCATCGTTTGTGAAGAATGCAGTTTTTTGAATAGATTGCGGGTCCATTTCGATCTGCCAATAACCCCATGCAACATCAAGGGTAGAGAAGAATCTGGATCCATGCAATCGATCAAACATGTCCTGTATGTGAGGTAGGGGTTGCCTGTCATCCAGTGTGATCTCATTAAGACGTCTGTAATCAATGCACATCCTTTTATTTCCATCCTTCTTGGGAACCATAACAACAGGAAATGCCCAAGGAGAATCTGAAATTCTTATTAACTTGTGTTTGAGAAGTTCTTTAACTTGTTCAGCTATCTCTTCATACTCTTTCAGAGGACGACGATAGGGTCTAAGAGAAATTGGTTGTTCCCTTTTCGTGATGATCTTATGTTGTATAGCTACTTTTCCCAAATCAATAGCATGCTGAGAAAATACATTCCTATTGTGTTCAAGTAATTTTTTTAATTCATGTTCTCTTATCTCTTCTAGATGATTTACAAGAATTGGATTTTGTAATCCATCAAATTTGGTGTAAATTGTTTTGTCTCTGACATCTATTAAAAGATTAAAAAGAGATGCAACATCTAATCCGATCAAGAGTGGATATTTAAAGTTCTTCATTACATGGAGAGTTACAGGTTTAATTAGTTTATCTATTCTTACCTTGGTCTGAAGGCTTCCACATGTCCTGGTAACACCATCCGCTTGGCTGATGTGAATGTCTGAATTTGGTTGAAGTTGAAGACGGGTTCGCTTGAACAATCGCCAATTGATTATTGATACTGTTGCTCCAGTATCCACAAATGCTTGCGCAGGAATTCCATTTACTTCAACACTTATGTTGATAAGCTTGAAAGCTCCTTGTGTAGGGGTATTTGTCAAAGTACTTACATTCAACAATTCCAGGGCTCCGCATACTTGTTTCACTGAAGTGTTTTGATTAGGCCTATCCTTTTTATAATTAGGATCATAATCCTCACAATCTGTGACCCAATGTTTAATTTTTATTCCCTTTTTCGAACATATTGGACACCAGAATGGGCAAACATTTTTTCTATTATCATTATTTTTTGTCGCGAGATGTATTTTGTTTTTAGGCTTAAACTGAATTGAAGCCCTATTTTGTTCAATTGAAGCTGCGATATGAAACCATTTTGTGGCGTCAGTTGGCTGTGCAGCCACAATTAAATCTTTCCAATCATTTGGAAGTCCGTCTGTTAATAAATGAATTTTTTCCTCCTTCGTTAGATGGGTTTGATTTAACAGGCGAATTTTATCTTGAAAATAATTTTCTATTGATTCTTCTCGTTTTAATCTTCGATGTGATGCTGAGACAATTGGATTTGCGTTGTATGAACCAAATCTTTGAATCAACTTTTCCTTTACAACTTCCCATCTTTTTATTGCAGGATTTGAAATAATCTCGTCTGCATACCATTCAAGTGCTGAATCTGTTAAGTAGTACATAAGATTTTTGATTTTTTCATCTTCCTTTAAAGAATTATTTTCAAAATCATATAATTTGATCCATGACTCAGGCCTAATTGCCGACTTTGAGCCGTTGAATTTTTGCAACCGGTTGTTTGGATTTTCCGCCATTTTCTTTCCGTATCCTGTTCGGCTGCGCCAAATGCCACGTTATTTTTAAAACGCTAATTTTAGTTTAGTAAAACTTTATTTTTAAAGTTTATTATTTTAAAAGTGAAATGTTTGTTAATGAAATAGACATTTTGCCTAAACTCATTTATTTTTTTTTTGGATGTCACCACAGAGATGGCGAGAGAGTAACTCATTTATTGCTGCTTTCTTTTACAAGCCATTTGTTTATGTATATTTTTACATATCGTTTTTATTGAGTTTTTACTAATTTAGTATGTACATCATTGAATTTTAATGAATGGAAAAAGAAATTGAAAATAAACACATGAAAAATTAAAATAACATTTTAAAGGAAATTATGTACAATTGAAAATTGTTTTTTGTAACGTCTCAATATATATATTTACTTTTTAAATAATTTTATAAAATATCTTGAAAGATTTCAAGTTCAGTAATATCTATTATAATAATGATTTTTTTAATGTTTTTAAAATATATATGTCATAATTTGTACATAACTGGATGTAACCCCACCACAATATGTATGCAATGTATGATCTAAAGATTTTAATAAAAACAAGGCTTAGCGAATCTGGGTGAAAGGCCATCAGAGAGGAAACGGTCATTAGCAGGTTTTATTATCCAGGAACTCATAAAAACTGAGTTCAAGAACCTTCCCTTCCGGGAGCATGTTAAAACAAGACAAAGACAAAGGATTAGCAAAGATCCAATCAGAGTCCAACAGGATTAGCTAAGAACCAATGAGATACGGCCACGAGTCGACAGTCATCCAATGAGAGCCCTGAGAAGTTAACGAGTTAAATCTCGGACTGAGTTTAGTTAGTCGGGATCTGGACAGCATCGAGAGCGGTTAGCAGCTGGACCTGCCAGAGTCAGGACCTCGCCACCATTCTTCTCAGCACTCAGATAAGTCCAATGTTCAATATAAGAATCGCCTAACCACATTAGTCAGGAAACGCCAATAGCCTAAACCCCTTTCTCCCTTGATCGCTGGCCTATTTCAATCCAATCCTGTGTCCTCGTTATTTTCCCCTGTGTGAATACCTTACTATTTCAGCAAACACGACTGCGCCCACAACAATCATCAATCAATCAATCAAACAAATCACTCAACCATCACCAAGAAGTATCGTAATATTACAGTGAGTCGACAGGATAAAATGGAAAACGAACGAGACCAAGTAGTGAAACAGAGCGGCAGCGGGATAGGGGAGAGAAGGAAGATCGCACGACACACCCTAGCGGCGATTTTACTCCAGTTGAGGGCTGCCCTCCAGGAAGTGAAGTTGACCCGACGCGAGGGGACGTACCGGGCCCCCGCCGGCGGGACATACGCCGCCCACAGACTCCGCCGAGCGACCACCCGGGAGACGGACGGAGCTACCGCCGACATGTTGCCGGACTACCTGACGCGCCACCCCGAGGATCCATCACCCACCATGCCGGATCCGTACACCAGCGCCCAGAAAAGAACAAGTAGGTGGACTGCCCCATCCTAACAAACTCAACACGCGAGCGCACGGGCAGTGCAAACAGCCCCAACTCAACACGTGAACGCGCGGGCAGTGCAAACAGCCCCAACTCAACAGCACCCCCGGCGTCTCACACCTCCACAACAAGCCCAAGATGCCCAAGCCTTTCGTCACTAAGGTAGGAAGGCATCAACCCTTGGTCGTCAACCAGTTGACGATGAAACTGTCCCTAACCCCTGAACTGTCACCCCCTTTTTTAATTGACACAAGCGCAAGTTTGAACATAGTGCCATATAACCTCTATAAAATTCTAAAAACTAACCTCCCTAATTTAAAATTAAAGAAACAGAGAGTCTATAGACCTACAGGCCATAAACGGTCTTGTAACAACAATAGGTAAAATAGTCCTCCCCCTGACAATAGGTAAATTAACTAAAAAAGAGAATTTCCATGTGGTGGAAGCACCTCTACCATTTGGAATTCTCAGCATAAATACCCTCCGGAATTTTAAAATAACAATTGACTTTAAACAAGGCACTATGTTCCAGCTTGACGCTCCATTGTCTACCCTTACCTACCATTTCAACCATGTACCCAATGAATGCACGTATTGGGAGTGCCAAACGGTGTCACAAAGGACTCACCATGCACACAAACCTTCCGCACATGGCACCCGATGCGCGCATCCATTGGTCAAAACCCAATCACCCACATGCCAATCTAGTCACGCGCATGCACAACACCATTTTTTCACTAAGGCCAATTGCCTTTATTATATGCCCTCAATACACAAGGTCACAACGGCCTCAAGTCACAACGACAAGGCACAAAATGTGTCCCTCCAACAGGACAGCTCTCACACTAAACACACGCGTGACCACACGTCACCACACAACCGTCACGCACGTGTATATCGCAACAAACACGACACTCACAACAACAATGCCGAGACAGTGTCCATCCAACAGGACAGCTCACACACAGAGCACACACGTGACCACACGTCGTCACACAACAGTCACACGCGCAAACATCGCAACAAGCGCGACAATCGCGCCAAAAGACGACAACGCCACGCAAACACATGCACAACCACACCATCTACACAAAACATAGAAACAATCCACGTCATCCAACAACCACACAATCGCAGAACATTGCGATCTTTCTTAAGCGCTGTGAACGCTTATAAAAAGTTCATTCTGGACTACGCCCGCTTGCGGTCGCCACTTATCAACCTTCTAAAAAGGGATGTCATGTGGGTCTGGGATGACGAATGCCAGAAAGCGTTCATTAGCCTGAAGGAAAGCCTTACAACACACCCCACGTTACACCTTTACCAGGAAGGTCTGGCATGCCAGGTGTACTGTAACGCCTCAACACTCGGCATCGCAGGCGTCCTCAAACAGGTTCACCCTGATGGGGAAAAATACCCAGTCCAGTATTTCAGCCGCTCCCTGCGTTCACACGAACGGAGCTATTCCATATCTGAACTCGAGTGCTTAGCAATCGTTGAGAGTGTGGAAAAGTTCCGCGTCTATTTAATGGACAGAAAATTTACAATATTTTCTGACCATCCCGCATTGCAGTGGCTGAAAAAGATCAAAACCCCGTCAGGCAGATTATTTCGATGGAGATTAAGGCTATCGAGATACGAATATGAGGTCTGTTACATAAATGGAGTACAACAATATGAAACGGACGTTGTAACACGTAACCCGTTCTGTGGCTTCTTAGACGCCTCCCTCATTAAGAGCCATCAGCCTTCCCCATCGGGAAATTCTAGCTTGACCATGGATCACAATGGACTGCATACCGTTTCCCGAAAAGGTGTAACTAAAATTATAATTCCAACCACACTCACCAACAAACTACTACAAACAGTCCACACACATTACAACCATCCAAACACCTCAAAGATGACGAGACTCATCTCCGCTCAATATTATTGGCAGAACATGACACAAGACATTGCACAACAGGTAAAAACCTGTCCTACCTGCCAATTAGCAAAAAGTATCGATGAATCCAACCAACCTCTCCAAAGAGACACCGACACAGTCCACATAAACAAACTAAATCCGTACACAAAAATACCACACACACAATACCAAAAATACACGATCTACGACAGAAGAACAATTACACGTTTTCACTTAAAACACCTACACCCAACATTTCTTAACAGAACCATTGACAACCAAGCTGGTAAACAGCGAACCTGACAATCATTAGATCCACCACTTTTACCAAAAACCGATTTACACAACACACCCCTAGTAACAACGGACGCGACATCATCCATCCGCGAATACATCCAATTTCAAGTTCGCCACAAACAATAGAGGTACAACACGATAATAAAAAAAACCAATCCGTGGAGAAGACATGGGAGAAAATGTGCCAATATCCCATATTTCACATAATATGTGTTATCTGTCTTCTGATTATGCCCTATAAACTCGCTCCATTTATATTAATAGTTTACATGGTAATATATGCCCTACGGCCCCAACGGCTGTACCAGCTACAGGAAGCAGTCTTCTATATAGGAAGTTCCGTCTTAAAAGCCATCTTCCATATAGGCAATGCAATCTTAGAATTTCTAAATATTATGTGGGAGATACTGGAAGAAAACTTAGAGCAATTCAAAGGACCTCAGCCGACGTAAGTAAGAAACTTTCCAGAAAACCATTAGGGCACACCAAGACGACGTGCAGAAATCAATTAGGAGGACAGGAAGTGTCAATTACACAAGAGGGGGTGGACAAATTTAGAAATCTTCCCCAAAGGGCCCCTCGCGCCGTCCCCGACAGATAAAAATGAGGTCACCGCCTAACCACATTAGTCAGGAAACGCCAATAGCCTAAACCCCTTTCTCCCTTGATCCCTGGCCTATTTCAATCCAATCCTGTGTCCTCGTTATTTTCCCCTGTGTGAATACCTTACTATTTCAGCAAACACGACTGCGCCCACAACAATCATCAATCAATCAATCAAACAACTCAATCAACCATCACCAAGAAGTATCGTAATATTACATATAATTGTTTTTTTTTTTAAATGTGTGTGTTGTTGACAGCGTGCACCTAAAAAAACGGCTGAGCAGCAATCATTGCGCCCAACGTGGAGCACAAGGTCCCGAAAATACTATAGAAAATATTATAATTGCAATAAGTCCACGACCTGAGTCGTTTTGCTCTACCAACTGATAACAAATAAAACAAACGCGCGCATGTTTCTCAAATGAACAAAGGATAATCATCCAATAAAAAATACATTCCAAATTAACCCCTACAATGGCGCCCAACGCAGTTGCATTTGGTTGTTCCCAGATAATCTTTGTGACTACTTATAGTCTGTATAACAGAAGTTCATACTTCTAAATAAAAGGAGATTCAGAAATCTGAGATTTCCTAATTTTGATTAGAGTTGGAATTTTGATCTTTAAGTTACAGGAGCATTCATATTTTTTTACTACAAAAATTATATAGGTGAACATATATGATTATTCATTTATCTCGCAGCTATAATTTACAACCAGGTGCCAGTCCTGCAAGGATGGTGGTCACTAATATGATGTAGAATAATGTGTGTAGAAATTGTGCCAGTCATTTACATTATATATATTTTAATTATCAGGTTAATTGAGAGGTATTTTTTAAAGTGATGCTTTTATTTTAGTTCAGCAAAGTTTTGTAACATCTTGACATCTTAATATCATGACATCTATGATATTAGCATCATGATTATTATAGTGACTTTTTCCATTAGCTTAGGATAGTTTAGAGATGCTGTGTTAATAAAATTAGTTTTTTCCTTATTTTTCTTCTCTTCAAAAGGGTTCCTAGTGAAAATGATGGGAATAGACTTGGAGTGGTGTAATTGTTGTTTATACTGGTTAGGATTTCTAGATGGCAAACAAACCAAACATAGGTAAACCTTGTAGTAAGGAATTCAGTATACAGAAGCGCCATCTATAATTCCTTTATGATTAGAGTAAAGCTATGAATTTTGGTTAGTCCATGAGCATCAGGTTAGCAACTGAAGGAGCTTTCTAATTAAGAGAGACTCAGGATAACAGAAAGTAATTTCATGGGTTTGGAAGTCTTATAAGGGTTGTTTTAAGTGGTTCTATGTAGCTTCAATTGTTGAATTATTCAATTAAATTATCTTTGCCTGTTGTACTGGGTACTGAGGCGAAGACAAATTACTGACATTGACATTTACACCTTTAATGGTAGGTTAGCTTACAGTTGAGACTGATATCAGTCATTCGCTCTGATATAAGGGTAGTTTTATAAAGATCGTGTAGTTCCCAAGTTTTTATTCAAGTGTTTTTGATTTAATGTGATTATAAAAATTCTGAAAGTTAGTTAATATTAGGGTAAATTGATAATGATATAATTATATTTATAGTTTATATAGTATTTTGGATTTATGTTAGGGTCTAACTTTATTTTGATTGCGATCGTGAAGGGAATGAGTGAATGTAATGATCAATGAATGAGGGCACAAAGTTAAAGTCTAATATATTGTTAATCCAAATATACATCAGAATAGTGTGTGTGTGTTGGGGAATTTAATAGGAGACATTTTTTATTTCAATTTTGTTAGGGTTTTAAGCCTTACAGGACAATGCAATTCTCAATGTTAGGAAATATTCGCTCCATTTCTTAGTCTCTCCTTAGGAAGTAGTGTTATATATATGTCATAATATTTGGAAATTTATAAATAAATGGACTGTGTGGGAGTACAATAAATGAGGGAAGATAGCCTGTTAAAAACAACCATCTTGGTAAACAAGTGTCAAGTCTTCACTTACACACACTCCCCTCTAGGGAATTTATCTGACTCAAAGCGGCTGGATGTGATGATCAACAGACAGTTCAAACCCAGGTGGTCTCGACAGCAGTTGTTCTAAGGGTTATCCTCCCCATCTACGCTCCACTGGTTTTTACCTCTGAATCCTGTCTCCTGTGTGTCCTTACTACCCATCAAACAACCACCACGACTGCTTCACAAATCACCATATTTATATGTGTATTTTGGCAAAAATCAGTTCTACCAAGCCGAGTCCTATATTTTGGGAAAGAACTCGTAGCTTGAATTTAGCCAACATACTCTAGACATAACTTAGATTAAGACCCATAGATTGGGGCGGTATATCCAAGTCTTGGTTCTCTGGTATGAAGTAAATGGAGAATTGTAGATTGTAGCCAGCAGATCTATTCTTCTTTTTCTCGCAAAAGAAGATGGTTGAGGTATGGCCATTAGATAACAGATGAGGTTCAATGTATCAGGGGTATTTAAAGGAGGATATACTCCACCAGGTCATAATGGAACTTGCATAATACCTAAATTGTATTTAATAGAACATAATTTTTTTTACCTTTATTATTTTTTGCACCAAAGGTCAGACTTTGTTGGATCAAGAGTCACAGTGAAGTTGCATGTGATTAACTGGCTGATAAGGTAAAAAAGACTGCAGTAACTTCTAACCTGGTTCTGTTCTACTCGGTCCTTTTCAAAAGTCTAGCTCTCCCTGCGCCCACTCATCTTCAATGGAGGCCTGAACTTTAGTCTACTTCCAGGATTAACCAAACAGAAGACTCAATCCGCCTTAGGACATCCCTGTCCAAGTTCTGTTTTGGAATTGCCCCCACCACCATCCATACAGGTCAATCCATCCTTACAGATCTAGCGCACTGGCATAGATATCTGTATCCAACATATCTGCATTTCTAGGTAGAAAAATAAGCAGTTGATCATCTCCTCTTCCTCTGTCCAACTTTTCTGTTACACAGCTTAATAAGATCTCTACTCTTAGGAGTACAAGACTTTAGCCCTACAACCCTAGTCCTCTTTCCTGATTCACTTCTGACATGGTCAACAGACGCACCACAACATATTCCGCATTTTCTATTGCTAGGATTTTCTAGACTGCTGTATAGCCTTGGTAGTTTACAATTTGCTATCCAGGTCTACATCTATTCTGTCTCTCTATTCCTTTTCATGCACCAAATTATCTTTAACTTTCTTTTCTGATCAAAATAAAAATCGATGTAAAACCAGATTTATTTCTTAACATTATGTGTAGAAATGTATCTTATAGAAATATTTTAAAAAGATTATCTATTTTTGTGAAGGTATAAAGAGAGGAAAAGAAAAAGAAAATTGGCTAGCAAGAGATCATCCCTAGCCAACTGCATATTATTGCTAATATAGCTCTGATATAAAACTTTATTTGCGAAAGATTCAATCACTTGAAATTATATGTATGCATCTCTACAGACCAATAAGCTTATGTACATAGGTTCCATAAACACCCCTAAGCTGCCTTCCTAAGAAAATTCAGGGTATATAAGAAAACCAGTCCAATACAATAGTAAGATTTATTTGGCGAAACCGCTAAGAAAATATTTTACTAATGAGCCACGCCCTCTCATTAAATAACTTTTATCATTGTAGTAAGGTCTGTAGAGATAATATTTGATGATATTATTGAAAATGAACACATTGACGAAAACAAATATATTTTTTTAAAAGTTCAAAAATAAAATGTGAGATGATTAGATTATACTTTTATGCTAAATATATAATATAAAGTTGCGGGCTGAAAATGTTCATGTACCTAGAGGAGCAACTCTCCCTTCAAATATGCATCAGAATGATACATTATGTTTAACACCTTAGTAAAAAATTTACTAGTAGTGACAAAGAATGATCCACAACACCAGTTTTGGCAAATTCAGCTAGGTATTATCAACTGTTTGAAAAATAAAATTAATTTGTTATAATTTAAAAAAATACTATAGACATGTTAATTTTTAATATATATACTTAATGTTTTAAATAAAAATTAACTCAAATTTAAAACAAAGTTTATTTGCTATTCACAGTTATATTCATTCAAATTGATTTAAAATTGCTTTAATTTTTCAAACCGTACACCGAGTAATATGACTATTAATTATTTATTTAAAATAGAAAATTTTGCTTTTCAAATAAATTCTTGCTTAAAAAAATGTTAAATTTTTTTATATTTGTAAACTCACACATGAACTTAGATGCACATTTCAGACATTTAAACTAAATATTTGATAATATATATTAATATATTTAATTTTTATCCTAAAAGGGGGCGCTTCGATTTGATGTTTTCCCACTCTATCGTGCAAATATTTTATGCGCGACAATGTTTATTATTTGATATTTACTTGTCATTCGAATAAAATTTTTAAATAATACAAATGTAACAAAATGATGTCATCTATAGAATATGATATAGATGTGGCAGGAGGTGTAATGCCTGTAAGCAATACTATTTAATTCACAAGCAAACAATTTGAACATTGTTTTTAAAAAATGGCTACTATATGTTATCAAATAAAACGTTATTTAAACCGCACATTTTGTCCTCCCGTAATATCAAGAATATTATTGGTGTTTTTTTAGGAAATACAGGCTCTTGTATGCCCTCCATCGACTGACGTCTCTTCCAAAAGGCCTAAAAAGGAAGCCCGATTCAGACGTCCAGGGAGAACCGTCAACAATGATTGTTGTGATAGCTGCAAAGAAGGAGGCGACTTAATATGTTGCGACCGCTGTCCCGCAGCATTTCACCTTCAATGCTAGTATGTATATTTAATTTAAACATCATAACACTTCGTTTGGAATATTTTTATTCCAAGTAGTATAACAATTCAACATGGCTGACATGGATAAACAAAGCACTCTTATTTTAAAATAGATGTTTTAATAATATGTATATTATTTTTGCTTATTTTAAAAATATACTTACATTTTAAGATCCTAATTTGTGTTTGCAAATAGATTATTAAGTAGGGTTATCAATGGAATAAATTTGACATTTTGGTATATTTTCTCTCCTAAGCTTCAAAGATTGATAACTTGAGAAATAAGTAAAAACCAACAGTGACAACCCATAATATACTAAAACCAATGTTTGTAAATGTTTGTTGAGTTAATTTTTTTAGAAAACACATTTTAATAATAAAATTAATTCTAACTTAATTGGTTAACCTTGGTACCTGGAACATGTTCCCAACTACCAGATTAATTCCTAATTTTCAAAAACATTCTTTGCACTATCAATTTTCAAAAATGTAAATTACTTTAGTGTATTTATACACTATTAGATATTTAGGCCAATTTTCTAAACAGATTTCACTTTAAATTAACGACATTTTATAATAATTAGTTTTTTTCTCTGACAACATCAACACTCTTTTCAACATTTGTTTTTTTTATTGCTTATTCCTAGCACATGAGGTACAGGCCATGATAATCATGGTGGGTACACCACATGTGAAAAACAGTTCGACTTTGCACTTACAAATGTGCCAGAGCCCCGTTTGGTTACTTGCACTCGCAGGTAGGGTTGGACTATTGCAAGAATCAGGGGCCATTGGAGCATATTTTTTTTCAATCAGAAAAAAGTGCCCAATGCAGGAATCAAACCCGGGTTGTAGCGGTCCAAAACCAAGGGACTCTCCTTCCACCGACCCCCCTTCAACAATGTTGTATCAGTCCTACTGTGCTGCAGGTATTGTTGTGTTTAGAACTTGTATACCAAGAAATAAACAAATTAAAGTGAAAAACAGTGCAAAAGTGTACTTGAGTCAGGTGAATAAATTAAGAAACAAAAGGCATGTCCTTATTGTGCAACTAAAAGTTGCTGATGGATTGCGCCATCTATCAGAATCAATATTAAATAATTGTTGATTATTCAAAAATACCCTTTCTTGAATGAAAGCTAACCACGTACGAGTTTCAGGTTGTATGATGGTGCCAGCCAATCAGTAACTTTTGTTGCACTATCAGGAGATGTCTGAATTTATCCATGTGACCCAAGTAAAATTTCACTTTTGTACTATTTTTTAACAGCATTCTTACGCCTTTTCGACCCAAATACATATTTCATGGGTTTTCAGGATGCCCCAAAGACCAGTATTTTTGGTCTTTGAGGTACAGCTTGCACCACATTGACGAGGGCTGTTGGCCTAAACATGTATGTAGTTAGCTTTTCTTGATTAATCAAGAAAGGCTCTTTGGCCATTTCTGGAATAATTAAAAATCAACAATTAGTTAATATTTATTCCAATAGATGGCGCAAGCCATCAGCAACTTTTATTTGCGTGATCAAATGCCTTTTTTATTAAATCACAGATTTCATAATTCCCTCTTTGATTAATAATGAAGACAAATACACATTTGTCATAGTTATAGGTGGTACATGGCCACAATATATTCACTACAAATCATTAAATTACAAAGAGACACATTATATGAACTTAATACATTTATATATGTAAACACAATAAAACCAAATGAATAAATAGTGGGAGCGGTAACAGCATTATTACTGGATCATCACACACTATTTATTTATTTGGATTTGGTCTTATTACCTTGTGTTTATAATCTACTAGCCGAATGACCCGGGCAACGCCCATGTTTTACCCGATTGAATATTTTTATTCAAATACTATTTGTTATAATTATAAATTGGAGCCGTGGATGTCACTCTTGTGAAACGTCCCGCTCCAAACTTTACATGTACATTAGGTCAGCTGGTATTACCCCTCATTTTCACCGCTAGAGGCGCGAGCGAATTGACTTTTTGTAAATATACATAATTATAAAGATAGAAGCTTCTATAGAAATAAATAAAATAAGCCGAAATAGCTCAGTTAGGAGAGCGTTAGACTGAATATCTAAAGGTCCCTGGTTCGATCCCGGGTTTCGGCATCTTTTTTTAATTTTTAAATTTCTACTTACTGTAACTTGACACTTAACGTGACAGAATTGTGCATGACGCTGATAACTGTATTAAATATAATCCAAATTGTGCCTTATCACACACTATTTATTTATTTGGATTAGGTCTTATTACCTTGTGTTTATAATCTATAATCCAAATTGTGCCTTATCACACACTATTTTTTTATTTGGCCTTATCACCTTGTGTTTATAATCTATGACGTAATGCCGGCGGCGCGCGCCCGTTGGCTGCCGGCGAGCACGTGACCTCCCTGTGCGCGCGCATCCGTGACAGAGGCGGCCGATGAGGAATGAGGAAAGACAGTCGTGACTATATATATTAATAATAATAATATAATAATAATAATTATTATTATTATCATTAGATAATGATAATGATCATAATGATGATGCGCGCGCATCCGTGACAGCGGCCGATGTGGAATTGAGGAAAGACGGTCGTGACTATTTATAATCTATAATCCAAATTGCACCCTATCATTTGTCTATGTAACAAGTTTAGAATTGTAAACAATTGATCAATTTATAAAATTGTTAAAATATTTAAAATTTAGGTATCTAAGGAATAGAAAGTGAATTCAAACACCAAAAATCATGAAAGAGCACCTCAAACATTGCTGACCACCTTTTTCAGCCTCCTTGTTTAAAAAAGCCAGCTGGTTGTAATTTTAAGAGTAAGTGAAGCCTGGTTCTAACACCATGTAGTGAGGTAATGAAGGACCCACATTGAGGGCCAAATAAATGTTCAGGTTACAGAGCTCCCAACACTGTCTTCCAATGGTTTGGTGAAAGTATCAGAACTCAGGTGGCCACCAATGATACACCAGAATAGTATATGGCCCAAATAGGTCGCAGTGTTCTAAAAATAGCCTTCACCATTGTATAATGTAAAGTGTTTCTCTCTCTTGTAACTCTAATTGAATGTGGGAGAGAGGTTGTTGATGCTAAATAAAACTTTTGTCTAGTTTTAAAGGGAGAAGTTCTCTTATTGATATAAGGATTTTTGTATTGGGGGTAAGTTTTGTTAGATAAGAAGGTACTACCAACCACAAGGCTCTACTTGATATATAACCACCAGAGTGTTATGTAGAGGGAGAATATACCTGATGTAGGTGACAACTCACCCCACACAATGCATGGTATCACCCTTTAACTTCCATGAGGCACAATTTGGATTATAGCTTATAAACACAAGGTAATAAGACCAAATTCAAATAAATAATCTATTTATATATTTGGATTTGGTCTTATTACCTTGTGTTTATTAACTATAATCCAAATTGTGTCTTTCAACTGGCACTGGATTCAACTATATCTACGATCCAATGTTTGAATGCACACACATGTTACTTCAATCTTGATGAACTCTTCCGTGGTCGTCTGATCTCTCACTCATAAAGCCTATCTAGATGCCAAGGGAAGGCAACCATCCTGGAATGTTGACTATTTAGCTCGACAGTTGAGACAATTTGGCAAGAAATCCTGCAGCAAACCATCCAAAATCTTCATTAGTCCATGACATGCCGGGTGGCAGCCTGCATCCAGGCCAGTGGGATGGGGGGGTCCAACAACTGAGACTGCAGCTTGATCTTGCTTGGAACACACCATGTAGCTTCGTTCTTCTTCTTTGGCACGAGTTCCACTTCCCTATATATCTCGTTCCAGAATGCTCAAGGCTGGTCAGCCAATCAGAAAGCATCCAGCACTAAGCATAATCGATTTAAATTGGCCATTCAGTTCTTCCCTGATTGTTCTAAAAACATTCTATTCTGGAAATAACTTTTTATTCCCTAGTACAATTTACAGTACAATAAAACTAACCAACACACTTTAATTCAACTCTTACTATAATCATTTTTCAAATCAGGCAACCCAATTAATTATGGTAATTTAACTGACAATAACTGACTGACCTTCCCATGGGGCACATTTAAACATATTTTTATTGAATATATTATCTAAATACAGTAGAACCTCCATGAGAGGACACTCGCACTAGAGGACACCTCTCTCTCTATAAAGGACAGTTTTCATAACCTAAATTACCATTTTGACTATGTAGCAACTCTCCGGTAAGAGGACACCTCTCCCTAAAGGACACTTTGGCTCTGCAATTAGGTGTCCTTTACAGGGAGGTCTTTGCCCCTAGAGACCAAAATTTACTTGCTGAATTACAATCACTAATGAATATCAGTGAGCTGGTATAAATTCTTACATGAACAGCATCTAAATATCCTACCTAAGCCAACCAACCTACCGAAAGTTGTAGTGGTGGGATAAGACAGAGTTAAGTACCCATTTGAGAATAAGGGCCTGATACCATGACAAGCCATATTACAATTGCAAGGCTTGCTAGTGAAATATCTGTTCTGCTGAACAATTCCTATCCTTTGGCCAGAAGCCATGGCTCAGATTTTGCAGCCAGTCAGAAAATATTTGTGCCCCCACCATTCTTTACTATTTAATACTAAAATTTGAAGGTATACTGACACCTGTGAAGCATCCTTGTTTCTTTTGCTGGTCAATTAGTGGGAATTTCCCCGTCCCATCCATTATAGATCTTTAATTGCTACAGAATGTGAAGGCTGATGTTTATGAAAGTTTCATCAGCATTAAATAAGTCATTTGAACTCTGCCATTCCAAAATAGTTTGCTTATCAACACCTCCCCTCTATAGTTTGCTTGCAGTAATGTTTCTCCCTAGATTTTCAAGCCACCAGAGCTAGAATTCTCAAATCTGATAGCTACAATAGTGATCTTTCCACCTTCTGGTATTTTGATGACTCCACTCAACCAAAAGGCTTCTTTTATTTCTTGATGATCCCCATTCCTTCAATTTTCATTGAGCTTGTGGTTGGATATTGTTTCTGCTATTTTTTTGTTCTAGTTAATTTTTGTTATATATGGCAGAGCGCCATCTAGTGGAACAAAAATAAACTAAACCTTTATTCAACTTGTTCCGTGATATTTGGCCAACCAAATTTCTTGATAAAATCAAGAAAGTTAACCATGTACCCGTTTTGGGCTGTTGGCCCTCGTCAGCGTAGTGCAGACTGTACCTCTATGAACAAATATTTGTTCCCAGGGGCTTCCTGAGAAATCAATAAATGGGTATTTACGCAAACTTGACGTTAAATACCCATTTTTTGAATTCTCAGGAAGCCTCTGGGGCCAAATATTTGTTCATAGAGGTACAGTCTGCGCCCATGCTGACGAGGGCCAACAGCCCGAAACGCGTACATGGTTAACTTTTCTTGATTTCTAAAGAAATTGGGTTGGCCAAATATCACGGAACAAGTTGAATAAAGGTTTAGTTTATATTTGTTCCACTAGATGGCGCTCTCCCATCTAGAAATGCTCATTTGAGCCTGGTCAGGATATGCCTTTTTTATTTTTACACTCATTAAAAGGAAGAGGTGCAACTTTTGAGGCCTATATATTATTATTTTAAATATTCCCCCTCTATATCAACAACTAGGTTGTGCTAGATATCACTATTGTACAAGACTGGGATATCTCTTCAGAACTTAGCCAAATGCTGGTCAAATAAGTTCTATTACCTTTTACTGAGGGCTCAAATATACAATGGAGGTGTTTGTTTTAAAGAGAGCGTACAATCTTGTCATGTGGGCACTCATTCTTTGTCTATGGGGAGGAAAGGCTTCTTAAACATAAATTCAAATGAACATTCATGTAATCTTTACACAAGAGAATAAGAAACAACAACAACAAATGAGATCATTGCACCAATATGTTAGATATTTAAAAGATTGAAACTCCTCCATTTAATGATAAGGCACAATTTGGATAATAGATTATAAACACAAGGTAATAAGACCAAATAAATAAATAGTGTGTGATGTTTCAGTAACAGTGTTGTTACCATTTTCAGACACATTTAGCACTTTTGTCTGAAGATGGTAACAATGCTGTTACCAAAACTGCACACACTATTTATTTATTTGGATTTGGTCTTATTACCTTGTGCCCTCCATTTAACTTCTACAAAATATTTGAAAGCATACATTTAATAAAAGAAAAGAAGCTGTAGGGTTTAACAAAATGGCTGAAGAAATATAAGGAAACAACACCAAATCCAAATAAACTGTACAAGATGTTTTGGTAACAGAGTTGCTGCCAACTTCAGTCTAAAGTACAGATTCTAGATGGAAACTCTTCCCACATACAATGTATTTTTGATCTTGTTACCTTTCCTGTGTCTTATTTGATTTTACATAAATGTGAACATAGCTCTTGGATTATTAATACAAAGCAATAACGTGCCATCTATACATATAACAAATGATAACATTGCGAGTGTTTCTTTCACAAATAAATCAAATTTCATCGCAGTAAGGACAGTAGAAGTTTGATATATTTGTGAAAAGAAACACGTCTTAATGTTCTTGTTTGTTATAGCTCTTGGAGATTGAAAGAGTACACATTTCATCATGTTGTCTATACCAGAGACTTTCTTAAATTATTAGCTCTAATTGGGTGTTACCCTCAGAAAATGTCTGGAACACAATGCCATTCCAAGCTGCCCGCCATCTCGGCTGACGGCCTCTGTAGCCGCCGCCGACCTACATTGATAGGAGGGAGCTTGCTGCCAAGTTGGCACCTTCCCACTTAGGATGGTTTCAATACATACTATGCTAATTGAACCCAAACACCACAATATACTAAACATGTTTAATGATGAGCACAATTTGGATTATAAACACAAGGTAATAATACCAAATAAATAAATAGTGTGTGATGTTTCGGTAACAGCATTGTTACTGAAACGTCACACACTATTTATTTATTTGGTCTTATTACCTTGTGTTTATAATCCAAATTATCAGTAAATTACCTGATTGTCTATTTGAGAAATGGTTGAGTTGGTTGATACTCAAGTTTAGGTCAATAAAGTTTGTGTGTTCACACAATATGATGTGTCAGCCTTGATGACAACAATGCCTTCATTAATTTCATGTAAAAAGAAATTACAATAAATTCTACTGCAGTAGTAACACTAGGCTTCAGAATAAGTTAAAATATTTTTTTAAATTCAACTTGAAACATGGTAAACAAACATTTTTATGTTCTCTTTTAGACAATTATAATTCACACTTCTCTTATAATAATTTCTGCCGTAAGGTCTCTGCAGACATATTGTACAACACTTGAATCTGTGAGTTTTGTGTGGCTGCAACAGATGGTGCAGGAGTAAGCAGCAGAATCAGGTTTTTGTTCCATATAGTGCTGTAATGGGGAACTAGCTAAGTGAATTGCTTTATGAGCTGTGGGGATAGAATTTGCTGGTCTGGTGTATTGATTGTTGCTGTCTTAGTTAATTAAGGTATTTCTTTCTCTCTGAGCAATACTCTTGTCATTTCTAAGAAGGAATAAACAACAAGATTCTTTATTAAAGATATATTAGAAGCTTTCTGACAATAGCCTCCTTCAACAGACTGTAATACAAATAAATTAACTTTATTTTCTTGTACAGTTAAACCTGTCTATAACTCTTGGGACTCACCAAAATCGGGCGCTATAGAGAGGGAGGTGCTATTTAGAGGGGGTGCTATAGACAGGTTTAACTGTATTACAGTCTGTTGAAGGATGTTATAGTCAGAAAGCTTGTGCCAAGCCTTTATCTCTTTAATAAAGAATTATTCGCCCTGTTATTCCTTCTTAGAAATGACATTCTGTGATTCCTGCTGTTGTCATTGTAGTTAGTCAACCAAGAAAATCCTATAGAATTCAAGATATGTTGGCTAAACTTTCCACAAACCCTATATACTGTAAAACCCTGCTAAAACAAATCTGGGATATAACAAACTTTCCCTTATAACAAACCTGAAATAATTCCCATTTTTATTTTATAATACAGTGAACTATTGTAAATAGACAAAATAATTGCTATTTGTTTCTCTCTCTCCCACACAACCTAATTATAGAAAACCTCCGTTCATTGCTTTCTTCGCACAGCATCCCAAACCCTGAAATAGAAGGAATCATTTTAATGTTTGAATCATGCTTGGCAACATCTAACTTCAGCTTCGAAGATCAGCTTTTTAAACAAATCTGTGGATCTCCTATGGGCAGCCCTTTATCCAACATTGCGGCAGAGCTCGTAATGAGCGCCATTGACAGCTTGATTCTGGAACAGAAACATCTCCGAATAGAAGTTTGGAAAAGGTACCTGGACGACATTTTTTGCATATGTCACAAGGATGATGTCCTATTGGTGTTGGAAGCCCTAAACTCTTACCATACACGTCTCACTTTCACAATAGAACATGAGTCCCACAAAGTTCTGCCATATTTGGACATTCTTTTTATCAAAACTGATGAATCATACCACACAACAGTTTATTACAAAAAATCCATAAAACCATCCTATCTCCTTTTTGATTCATATAACCCAATAGGCCACAAACTCACAGTCGTCAGAACACTCACGAAAAGAATTCATACACACTGCTCCACCCCAGCCTTCAAAAAAATAGAAAAGACAACCATCATCAGTAATCTAAAATCAAGAGGCTATCCACTTCCCTTTATAATTAGACACAGTTTTAACCCTTCCAAGCACACTCAACCCGCAGTAAACCGTAACACCTGCATTATACCTTATTCCTTTGAAAATCAATCAATAGCCCACTCCCTCAAAAAATTTGGTTTAAGAACCTTTTTCACCAACCACCTCTCAATAGGCCAAATACTCCGGAACCCCATCATCAGATCCAATATTAAGAAACGTCCCGACCAGCAACCATATGCCATTTACTCCATAGGTTGCCAAGATTGTAACGCAAAATATGTGGGTGAGACTGGCCGCTTCATTTATAACAGAATTTCCGAGCACAACAGAAATATAATTAACAAAGATCCCAAATCTTTGATCGTTCAGCACACCTCAAAAACCGGCCATACCTTTAACCTTTCCGACCCAACCTCTCATTACCACAACATCAAATCCAAATATCAAAGATTATTAATAGAATCCTTTGTCTCTCATGATTTAAACAGTATCAACAGGTGTATAGAACTACCATCTCAGTACCACTCATTTAGGAAAAAACAGCCCAGCCCTTCCTTTTCACCAGATCCTTCCTCATCTTCCCCAGTTTGACCTTCACACCCATAGCCCTATACACCATGTTTTGTTCGTATGTAGATGGAATTTTACTTGCGTCTTAATTTTCGAACGTGCAGATGTCCTGCAGTCTGGCGAAATTTATATATTATTTAATGTAAATGTGTTTATATTTATCTTATTTTTATATTTTTATTTTCTATCTTCGTTAGGTGTATGTAAATAATATTGTACATCTATATATACTCTTTCTTTCTCTCAGCTTATAGCTTATAGCTCGGCCTGTGGAAGGATCGATGAGATCCGAAAGCTTGCATTAAATTTTCACGTTTAAAGAAACACATTGCTATCGTTTATTTTCATTTCACAGTGAACTATGGCTATATAACAAGCCATGGGTAGAGTGAACTACAGATTCAGTCCCATTGTAATTTCTCTATAGAGGAGTTTTACTACAGTAAACTCCTAGAACACAATGCCATTCCAACCTGACCGCCATCCAGGCGTGTTTGTCTTTCAAGAAAGACTTCAGAAAGTTAAGCTGACATAGGGAAGTTGCTTTTATGCATTTTCAAGATTCTAAGCCAGAACCTAGAGTTAATTTCAACACAGTGACATTCGTCTGCATTCCATGTTTAAAAATGGCCTCAGAAATTTGTCCTGAAACCCCTCTACCAAGCTCTTTGTGTTTGCCCAAATCAGAGCTGCATAGAGCATTGCTGACAAGGGGAGTTGGTGGAGGAGCTGTATCAACAGCCAGAACCTGCCATGGGCACTTTTAAAAAAATAATTGCTTCAATGGCCCTGATTCTTGTAAGACTCCACCAGTGAGTGCACAAATAGCCAAGCCTGCCTCTGGCACACTTTTCAAACTGTTTTCTACATGTGGTGCACCTAGAATAAAAGCCGTCTGTACCTGGGATAAATAAAAAATTAAGTCAGAATGGTAGAATTGACTGATTTGGCTAATATTGCCCAAATTGTATTGATAGCATTCAGCGTCCTCTTTCTAAAATGGTGAGCAACCTGTTAGCTTCAAGATTAAGGACTTCAAAAAACTTTTTTGATTAGGGATGATCTTGGTCATTAAATTTATTTTGGATTCTTCAAGAAGCACATGTTGTCTGTGAGAAGATGTCCATAGTTCCTTATATAGATCCTTGGCAAGTACAGAGAGATACCAGAGGTATTAATTTTATACACAAAAACATATACATTTAAATGTAACAAGCAATAACTCTACTGCAAACAGCCTTAAAGCTTACATCCAAGAATTCCTCAACAGTGCCAATAGAGCCGAATGCAATTTTAGAGGACAGCTGGAAGATTAAACTGGCTGTGGGAGGATTCACCAATGAATAAGCCAGACCCCCCCCCCCCCCCCATATTTCTTCATCGCAGAGAGGGCAGTAGAAAGTTATTTTATTTCTAAAAGAAAAATTTGCACCATCATTCAACTTTTAATCATCATCAGTTTTTATCATTGTTGAAACGGCCATCTCCTGCAAAGTGATCCCATACTAATTGAGCAGGTGTCCTACCTTGTGACACCCATGGCCTTCGAGACAGTTGCCTGTGTTTGTCTCTAGGATTGCCTACCAGTGCTAGATAATTGCCTTATCATCTTGCTCTCAGATAAAGATGGTCCCTAGCTAGTTTCTTTGGATGTGGTATAACACTTTATAGCAAGGTAGATAGTTGCAATGGTTGGATTGGCAAACTTGGCCCTTAATAATTGATAAAGCTGTAATAAAAACATGAATGTATAAAAAAGTAAGAAAAATAAACTCTGCTATCTAAAGTGCTCATGTCAGGATATGCCCATTTATTTGAAAACCTGACTGTTATCATTTTGATATGGGACCAACATTTGTTTAAATCATCTTTTAACCATTTTTCACAGCAATCTCTCCTTATTTTTCAGACTCAAACATGAGTAAACTCACACTGTAGTGAGATGATAAGGCGCAATTTGGATTATAGATTATAAACACAAAGTAATAAGACCAAATCCAAATAAATAAATAGTATATGACGTTTGGGTAACAACACTGTTATCGAAATGTCACACACTATTTATTTATTTAGATTTGGTCTTATTACTTTGTGACTGTAGTAATAAAATCTTTTATCTAAAGTGATGATGAATCAAATACCTCTATGGTTTGTAGAACTCAGTATTGTTTATGCTAATCCTTTCCTCTTCTTTTACATGTAGAGTTTATGGGACTACTGAGAATTGGGACTGATTTGGTTTTTCTATTTGAGAGTGGATATTCTTTCACAGTTGCCTACTTCTTTCTTATCTCCTATAAGGATGTCAAGTTTGTGGGTCTTGTGCTTACAACCAACATATTGGAGAGAAGTAAATTAAGAACACTCAGCCATTAAGAACACTCCAGGCTGTCTTACTTCCATCTCTGACATGAGAAACAGATACCATGCTCAACCGCTTCTAGCTTGAAGTACAGGTACCATGCCCAACCGCTTATAACTTGGAGTTCAGATTCCACTCATCCTGTGTCCCTGGAACCTTTACAGGGTACTATCAGCTGGTATAGCTAGCTGTACTCAGGATTTTTAGCAAGCTTGCTCCCCAAATTCCCTTTTCTTCCAAATTAGGGATTGGCAATGGTGAAGCAATGAATAAATAAGAAGTTGAATAGTATTGAGCTAAAAGCCCTCCTCCCCACCTATAATTATTAAACCTGTTTGTTTCACCTTGGTGAACACATTGTTACTTTACACATCTACTGTGGGTATTTTACTCAGGAGGCCAGCACACTTTATTTTCATACACAAGGATTAGCATTTGAATTTAAAAACCTAAAGGAGTTGTTGTTGTTGTTGTTGTTTCTTATCCCCTTGTGTAAAGATTACACAAATTCCATGAGTTCATGCTCCTCGAGCTGTTTTATGATGAGCAGCGGCCTCTCCCAAAGTGGGGTATAGGGGTGCAGCTTTCGTTGATCATGGCACCATGATCGAGGCACACTTTGGTGAAAGTCTGACTTTGCCTGTAGTTTGAGGCCGTTCCTAACATGGAAGCAGACGCCTTTGCTGCCGACTCTAACATGAGTACAGACACAGCTCCTCCGTATCCCTGGAGTGGGACCCTTGCTGAGGTCCATCAACCGGGCCAGTTGAAGTCAGGATTTTTAAAGAGGTCTACTCCTCTTCTAACAATGCTGCTGTTGGTCCGCGACTGCTTATTTGTAATCAATATTAGTCTCTTCCTACAATATTCTTACAGAGGCAGTTTGGTTTTGTTGAACTCTTCCACTTTATATACAGTGGAATAATACCAACAACTTTGTTTTAAGGTCCATAGTTTTAAGACCTAGTTTTGTCCCAAGTGAGGTTGTTATAATGGCTTTATGTTACAATGATGTGTCCTTGGATTGACCTTATCAAACAGAAGTAGAAGTACTACAAGCAAAAACTACATTTTAATACGGCACATTTGTAAGTACAAAAGTCGAACTGCTTTTCACATGTGTAGACATGTGGTGCGCTTGCCGTTAAAGCCGTCGTCAACTTCTACCCACCATGCTTATCATGGCCTGTACTACGTGTACTAAGGATAATAATAATAATTAAAAATTAACGATGAATAAGGGAAGACTGGGCAGTTGGGGTTTAGTGTCTCTTCCATGTGGTCACCTTCTCTATTCAGATTGTGTTTGTAAATGATCATTTAAGAGCTTATAAACCAATCTAAAAACCTTTTTAAAATATATATTTAAACCAGCTTTTCAAAATAAATTTAAGTCTGTCAATATATATATTAATAAAAACCCTATACAGTAGAACCTCCATGAAAGGACACCTCTCTACAAAGGACAGTTTTTATTTGTAAACTTATCATTTTTACTATTCAGCAACTCTCTGGTAAGAGGACGCCTCTTCCTAAAGGACACTTTTGGCTCTGCAATTAGGCACTGTATTTAATCTCTGCTGAACTTTCTCTACATGGCTGCCACAGTACTCATGATTATTGTGTGGTTTCAGTGATCCCCCCATCAATGAACAAGATGTCCCCCTTGGAGAATGGGTCTGCCACAGGTGCAAGATGGTGAGTGCTCACACATTTTCTCTCTTCCCCAGTTAGGTAATTATTGCTTCTGGTGGAAGCCTCTTTAGAAGGTTGGGATATATTTCTATATGTATTCTTTACACACATTTCTTCACTCTGCTGGCAATTAACCACTATTTACTCTTTCTAGTAGAACTACTCTTATCTAAAGGTGTTAGCCCATGGTGTATAGGCCAAAACTGGCCTAAATCTGCTAGCTTTCAAGGTGGGAAGTTGTTGCATAGTTATTGACGAACCACAGCTAACACTTCTTGTGTTTGTCAGAACATATATATGTGGGGTGATTTGCTAGGCAGTCGTGGCAAGTGGTAAAGATGCATAGGAGGCAGGATCCAGGAGCAAAAACCTGTGAGAAATAGATAGAAGTGGAAAGAGAAGGTCCAAGGAACACCCTGGGAGCAACCAGTGTGAAGGCAGCTTTGGATAGAACTGCCCCCAGATAATCAAATCCAGTAGATTTTATACCATTCTGAGTAGGACCAGCTGATAAAGTTCATAAAACAATGAAAACTGACATTTGCTAGACATGTGATGCGTGGATCAGCAGGAGAGACATTGCTGACAGTGTTGGAGGGAAAGTTCCGGGGAAAGAGATCGTGGGGAAGGAGACGACAGGGATACACAGACGATCTAAAACAATGGACTGGACGACACATCTATGAGGAGATGAAGAGGATGACGGAGGAAGTATGGGGAGACCGTGTGGTCCACTCTCAGTAGAGGAAGGCATTGAAGGAGGGAGATATGGAGAGACCACGTGGCCCACCCTCAGTAGAGGAAAGCATTGAAGGAGGAAGTATGGAGAGACCATGTGGCCAGCCACCCTCACTAGAGGAAGTTATTGAAGAAGGAGGAGGACCAAAATGGTGACCGCCGAGGAGGGATTGTGCAATGACTCCCAGTTTCCTGAAATGTCTAATTATAGAAGTGTGGTCAACTAGGGCTGTTCTTACTGGCCAACTTCTTTTCCTCTTCCACACAGATATACATTTTGTACATGTGATTTTAGAACATATAAATACAATAAAACCCTGCTAAGATGAACCTGGGATATAGCGAAGCTAAGGTTATCCCATTCCATTAAAATAACCTTTGTTATAACAAACTTTGTAATATAATTTCAATGATCAACTACTCCTATAGTGGACCTAATTCTAAAACCCAAAGTTATAAATTCTAATTAAAATACTTAGCTTATAAGAAACTTAAAATTTTAATCAATAGATTTTTAAAAGAGTAAAATTTTGAGCCTGTTTCAAGCTCACAAATCGTGACTTAAAAATGTTTTAATATTTGTTCTATTTTTGCCACACATATTTTATAAATTTTTACATAAAAACCTTTTATTTAATATCCTTGTATTCAATTTTGAAATAGAAAAAAATGCAAATGGCTTTCAAAATAAAAATTGAGTTCTTAACAAGCTTTCACTAGGAGAAAAATGCTGTTTGCCTGCTTACTTCTAGGAGAACTCACATTTTTATATAGGAATATAATCAATTATCACAAATTGTTGTTTTTAAAGAATTGTTCTATTTCACATGTAATTTTAAATACTTTTTATATATTCTAAGTGTTTTTAGCTGCAAATAAGAGTTGAGGGATATACATTTACATATAGATGCTGTTTTATTTACCTTCATCAGATGCCGAGCTCTCAAGTCTTGCTTGTTTGTTCTTAATGTTATAGATTAACTTTGTATTTTCAAAGTCAGGTTCAAGGCCCTGTTTAATTACCCATTCAAATAGGAGTGATAAGGAACTATGGTTTTATAGGCTGCTCTGTTTCTAGGGTTTTTGGTTTCTCCAAATTAAGAAGCTGTGCAGGATTTGTGCATGCAATTCTATATATGAAGTTGGCTTCTGTTTCTTGCCTGGAATTATATATATAAGAAGCTGTGCAGGATTTGTGCATGCAATTCTATATATGAAGTTGGCTTCTGTTTCTTGCCTGGAATAAATTGGTAATTAGTATTGGTACTTGTAGATGGTAGCCTTTACCACTGCTGTTGTCCTCATTGCCTCAGAATGGAGGCCGATGCTGAAGAGCCAGACCTGTAGATCTAAGGACAGATCTTAGGAAGTAATCACCTTCCTGAGGAGAGGTTGCAAGGCTCAGCAACATCTTTGGGTCAGCGACCAGTTGCCTGACCCACAGGTGGCACACTTTGAGGTAGGATGGATTAGGGCATGGGGGCCAGTCATAGAGTGACATCTGTGTCTTGCCCTCAGAAGTAGTTTCAATGTAGGTCAGCCCAGGAGATGGAAAAGTCATGTCCACTGTGGTAGCCCAGTGTGCCACCAGCTCTCCAACAAGATGTGCCTGAAACTGAGCCAAGTCCAGTGCTCATTGTGAGCTCTGCATGGTGAGGTGTGTAATAGGCATTGTTGAGCTCTGCAGGAGGATGGTCTCCATCTCTTGATCCATGTGATGGCTAGAGCTGGTGTTTCCCTGCAGTAATCGGTGGGAGAAGGCCTCTAGGTATGGCACATCTGAGAGTGTAGCATGTGCTCTAGGGCAGGAGCACCATTGGAGAAGTCTCAGACATTTGCTTGTAGCCCAGTAGGTTTGGGAGTCTCAGGAACCTGTTGTCACCTTTAAGATGCAGGGACCTATGGCTGGCAGGGTACATAACCCAATGGGCCAGCTCAAGGATGGTAGATACTGCCTCCAATAGGCTCAACAGTTTCCTTCTCCTTGGTTAAGCCAAATGTCAGAAGCTGGTGGGATCAGCCACGCCCGGCTGTAGACCAACCAAGAGTAGTCGTTGGTAGCACCAGGCAGTGGGGTCTGGACCCCCTTCAGGCAGGCAAGCCGAAGCTGGCCTGTGATATTCCTGCAGATCAATGTGACTCTCAGAGACTGAGTGAGCCAGGTGCCACCTGGCGCCAAGAGACTCAGCTCATTCCCCACATGAATTGCACCAGCCACGCCTGCAGCTGAACTATAGTGGTTCAAATGGAACATGATCATGGAGGAGGTGCAGAATAAATCCTAGGACCAGGCTGTTGACTGCATGGGCATGACACACCAGTGACAGGCTGTTGGTGAAGGACAACCACTTCACAATGGTTCATTCCAGCAACCCCATCAGGTCAGAGGCCTGAAAGGCAACAGAATTCTTGGCGAGGATCATGCATCCCAGGGCAGTTAGCGTGTCTGGTGCTTCCAGGAACCACACCAGAGCCCACAGCTCTTGCCAGTTGATAGCCACCCCGGAGGCCATGCAGAACTTTCAAAAATCAGGGGCACAAGTTCAAACTGAGCATCATCCCTGATAAAGAAAACTATGTCATACTCATAAGCAACCATATGCTGGCCAAACTCCAATGCTGAAGAGGGATGCACTGAGGCATTGGGAAGCAAAAGGGCCCTGGTATGAACATCTCCAACCCGGATTTTTGCTTTCCTGTAGAGGACAGCAACTCACCCGAGGTAGGCAGATGGCCAGCTTCTGAAACAAAGTGAGCAGATAGTTCCTGTTCACACTGTCAAATGCTGACTTCAGGTTGAGTGAGATGACAGCCAGCGGCAATGCAGATGTCCTATTAGCACGTAGCTGAGGATCCTGTATTCCACCATTGGAAGGCTGATTGGGTGGAGTGTCTGTGAACCAGGACCACCATTTGCCCCTTGATCGCAGTCCAATGGTTCCACAGCATTGGGGGGGTGGAAGATTTGCAAGGCTTTTTGAGGCTTCATTGATGGATGTTTTCATTTGATATCAACGAACAGGTCTGACCATAGCAACTTGTTGATATAGGTAGGTCTTGTAGGAGCTGGCTCTTCCACTTGGATCAAGTGGTGGTCCAAGTAGGCATAGTCATAGATTTGGTAGTGAGTGATGCAGTCACAGAAGCCTTATTGAAATAGGATTCTGTTGAAGATGATGTACGTCAACCCAGCTTCCAAGAGGGACAACCCTGATGTGCTCCATTGCAGCATCGAAGAAGGTGGCAGTGTTGACTAGGTCAGCTTGGTCTAGTAGCTCCAGAAGGGTTTCTACTTCGGCGACTCCTTGGACATGTTAATGTCACTGAGGATGCATGCACCTTCTTTACATGCCATAGCTGCTATGGTCTGCAGCTGGTGCCGTAGCACTTCAGGAACATTTCCAAAAAACTACTACAACTGATAATTTACATTTTTCTCAGATAAATGCGGATATGTGTTGTGTTGAAATAATACTTATACCCTAGAACCTGTCTCTTACCTAGTTGCAGATCCAACGGCCTCTAGAAAGGGTGGCCTCTTACTGAAAATAATACTTTTGGCGTTGAGAGACACCAGACCATTGTTGGTGTTCTCTCTATAGAAGAGAGTAGTACTTATATAGAAATGTGCTGTGTGAAGCTGAGCTAATGTGCTGTGTGTGTGTGTGCAGTTGGAGGAGGAGGAGTACTACACCTCGGAGGAAGAGGAGTATGAGGAGTTTCAGATAAAGGAGGAGCTGGAAGACAGTGTAGAAGAGGAGGAGGAAGAGATAGAAGTGGATGGAGACAGCGGCCAGGGGAAAGAAGGAGGTCCATCAGAGGAAGGCCAGGAAGATGACCAGATGGAGGACGAAGAGGATTCTGACGAGGAAGACTCGGAGGAACTGGAAGATGAGGAAGAAGGGGAGGAGATAGAGTACTACCGGGATGAGCACGGCAGGGAGTTCTATTATGAATTTGAGGAAGAGGAGGAGGAAGATGATGACGATGATGACGAGGAAGAAGATGGAGATGATGATGATGATGAAGAGGAGGAAGAAGATGAGGAGGAGGAGGGAGCGGTGCCGGGAGATGACCTCAGGCCAGATGAAGAGATAGACTTTGCTGACACCGATGACGAGGAGGATCAGAACTTAGAGAACTCTGGCCTGCACCTCCTGGTCAAGGCAGCCTCTGCAGTCAACCCAGGCCAGTTCAAGCTCCCAAATGAGCTGCGCAGCACATTAGGTGAGAGAAGCCATCCGCGGCTAGTCGGACATCCTGACTGATGCCTTGCGCAGGTCACAATCTCAAGAGGCAGAAGACAAGGGAGTACAGGCAGCAGAAGAGGCAGGCCTTTGACCTAGACGCTGCTATTGTACCTCTGCCTTCCAAGTTGTGTCATGTGTGCGAGAGGTAAGTCTCTCTACCTTAATTCCACTGTGTGGTCCCTCAATGGTTGATTATATAGAAACCTTTCCTCACAGTATAAATCATTTAGTCATCACATATATAATTTAACACTGATTAGGTACAATTTGGATTATAGATTAGAACCACAAGCTAATAAGATCAAATAAGTAGTGTGTGACGTTACGGCCTTGTTGCCATAATCAGAAAGATAGAAAAAAGACTGATTCAATCCATAATGTCATACATTATTTATTTATTTGGATTTGACCTTTGGATTATTACCTTGTGTTTAAAATTTAAAACACAATTTAAATTAAGAAAAAGGCATCTCCTTATCGTGCAACTGAAAGTTGCTGATGGCTTGCGCCATCTATCGGAATAAATATCAACTATTCTCATTGATTTTTAATTATTCCAGAATTGGCCAAATACCCATTCTTGATTAATCAAGAAAAGCTAACCACGGACGCGTTTCGGGCTGTTGGCCCTCATCAGCGTGGTGCAAGCTGTACCTCAACGACCAAAAGATTGGTCATTAAGGCATCCTGAAAAATCATGAAACGGGTAGTTAAGGCCAGAATTGCGTGAGGACGCTTCACAATGTGAAAAAATAGTACAAATGCAATATTGTACTGGGATAAGGTGCATAAATTAAGAAAAAGGCATCTCCTTATCGTGCAACTGAAAGTTGCTGATGGCTTGCGCCATCTATCGGAATAATGGGTATTTGGCCAATTCTGGAATAATTAAAAATCAACGAGAATAGTTGATATTTATTCCGATAGATGGCGCAAGCCATCAGCAACTTTCAGTTGCACGATAAGGAGATGCCTTTTTCTTAATTTATGCACCTTATCCCAGTACAATATTGCATTTGTACTATTTTTTCACAATTTAAATTATTTCTTTTAAAAAGGAGATATTTACCATTTTAGAATATGTATAATTGGGTCTTGGTAACTGGACTGACAACTTCAGTGGAGCCTCATATTAGCACAGTTTCCTTAATAACAGCATATTTGATTATATTTCTAAAGTGCTCTGTTTTTACAATTACAAAATTTCACTGTTCAGCTTCCTTTTGGTTTATAACTCCATTAAAATCCTGCCTTTTATCTTGTGGGGGAAAAAAATATAGAGATATTTTAAATTAAAATATTTTTATAAACATTGAAATTATCTCATTGTTTATATATACAGTAGAACCTCCCTGTAAAGGACACCTAATTGCAGAGCCAAAGTGTCCTTTAGGGAGAGATGTCCTCTTACCAGAAAGTTGCTAAAGAGTAAAAATGGTAATTTTTCAAATGAAAACTGTCCTTTGTAGAGAGGTGTTCTCTAGCATGAGTGTCCTCTCATGGAGGTTGTTCTACTGTATCATCAAATTTGACCAAACTCTTTTGTTATTATGTTTCTTCACACTTTAAACTTCTTCACTTTACAGATGAAACAAGTAATAATTACTATGTTGGAAAAAAAGTAAGAAATAAATTTAAGTTGAAAAAAAAAATTACTTGACAACGAACTACCATTCAAATGATCTGGGCCAAAAAGAAAATAAAAAAGGTTTCAATTAATTCAATAATTAATAAATGGTTTTAAAATTTATGTTTCAATAGCCCAAACTTTTAAAGCATTTCTTATTTGGTTCAATTATGCTTGCCTTCAAAATAACTTCATAAGTTTTTTTATATATTATACTTGGTACAAGCCATGAAAATAATGGTGGATAGAAGTTGGCGACTGCTTTTACTGTAAGTACACCACATGTCTACACATGTGAAAAGCAATTCGACTTTTGCACTTACAAATGTGCCAGAGCCTCGTTTGGTTACTTGCACTCACTGGTGGTGTTGGACTTTTGAAAGAACCCATTAGAGCATTTTTAAAAATTATTATAAAAAGGGCCCAATGCAGGATTCGATCCCGGGTCGTAGGGAAAACCAACAGTTTAGACCAACCTTCCACCTCACATAAGTGGCCCTATAAAACTGCCAAGTACAGACCGATAAACTATTCCATTTCTAAAAAGATTTAGAAAGCTAAAAAGAGAAGCATCAGGAGAGATACTTTGTTGGGCTTCTTGAAATAAGACTTGTGTGTGGTGATCCTATTGTTTATGGGCACACTAACTTTCAAAGAATATTTCCCAAAAGATATTTGTCAATATTAATGAAACATGCTTATAAATTACCTCCAGATTACCTTGTAGTTCTAATCTATAATCCGAATTGTTTCATACCATTTGTGATTTAGTTAAAATAGCTTTTTATATTATATATGGCTATAAATCCACTTGGGCATTGCCCAGGTCATTCATCTAGTATATTTATCCTTTTGTAAAAAATGTAGTGGAAACTTCATATAATCCTAGAATTTCATCTTAGATAGCTTTGAATGTTCTAGTGATATTTGGGAGAACTGTGTAGACACAAGCTGTTACTTTGGATTAGAGATCATCACTGGATTTGGCCTTGTTACCATGTGATACTCTTTGTCACCCCTTGTAAAATTCATTATGAATCCATAAGTCTTGATATGTGTGGGATCTTATGAGTGGGGCAATGGTGTGACTCCCTGAGGCTACCATTGGCTCTGATCTAAGCAGAGCCAGTCCAATTCTCGTTCCAATTTACAAGGTCCGTCTACTTTACCTCTACTCATTTCCAAGCCAGGCTTGGGACCTGCTATGGCAGAGTTGTTGCATAAGCTATGTCCAGGGGCTGCCAGGATGAGCCACTGATCCAGTGTGACTACTGTGAGCTGGTGTACCACCCAGACTGTCTGGACCCTCCACTGACCTCCCTGCCACAAGACAAGTGGATGTGTAACATGCACGGGGAGCGGGTCATTGTAAGTCGGCTCTGTCACCTTTGTCTCATGTCACCACGGCTGTCTGTCCTAGGACCAGAAGCTCCTCACCTCCACCTGCCACAGTGACAGGGTCAAGCTCTGGAACAAGTTTGTGGGGCCCATCACCCAGGATGCAGTCAAGTTGAAGTTTTTCAGGAAGATCCACAGAAGTAAACCTCCCTTCAGATACCGCTCCGGTCTCCCCCAGCAGCCCAGAGTCAGGGTAGGTGGTGACAGAGAGAGTTCTGTAGGTGGCCTGACAAATGTATGTGTGCCCAGATCCCCAACGCCATCAAACAGCAATATAAGTGCCGGCTGCCCCTGTTGCCCCGGGCGGCCGACACTTCATTCCACCACCACTCCCCAGTCCCAGCACCTCCCCCAGTCCCTCTCCTCTCCCCGGAGGAACAGGAGGAGGTAAGGTTATTCAGTAGTTTGGGTGTCTCCTTTTGGATATTTTGTGCCTCCTGTGTTCATCTCTTTTGAACATATTTAGTCATGTGTGGAAATGGCAACTTTCCTTTTGAAAAATGAATTTAAAAAAAATCTTTTTTTTTTATCTCTACTCAATCATATTAGGGTGTCAAGCCTGTAAAGCTTGAGACTCTTGATGGTGTCTGTCAGCGATGAGTAGAGCACATCAATGGACGAGTCAATACAGTCCATGATGTGGTTTGGGGTTGCAGGCTGAGAATTGATTTTAAAAAAAGATGTATTTTAGCCATCTCTGCCCAGATTCATGAAAGAATCTGCCACCACATGAGCCAGCCTCTATACAATGGTTTTGAGTTATGACCCTCATCAGTACAGTGGTCTTTAACATTTGAATATTGTACAAGCACTGCAATGAAACCCACATTTTGTATGGCAAATGGTAGCAACATAGAAACTTTTCATTTAAATGAATTCTGGAATCTTGGAGCAAGTTCTTCAATCAGCTTGATGTACATAGTAGTAGAACTATACTTCAATGACTAGTAGCATGTAGTAAAGCAATTTTCACCATTTTGGATTTATACCTGGACTCTCTCCCATAGATAACAACCTGTTGTATAATAATGCCTCCTACACACATGGCATTATAGCTATCCTCTGCTGTACTGTGGCATTCCATGCTTCTAAAGCATCTGTTAATTCATCACTGGGGTTTTATTTAACCCCATATTCAGGATTAACAGGTGCTTTAAAAGTATGGCTACAAGTGAGTGTTTCATATTATATTTTGGCAGGAATCTAGGAAATGAAAATCACTTGGCAAAGTTTTTTTTTTTTTTTTTCAATTCTACCTTAAGTACCTTTTGCAAAAATTTAGGGTAGTTAGAAATTTTCAGCTTTTGGTCTAAAGGTTAAATATATGCCTATTTTGATCTAAAACCTTCCATCACTGGCCATGCAGTGAAAATCTTCCAATTAGGTGGGTCTAGAGTACTGGCACCTGTCACTAGCTATGATGTAAGTCTTTCCCTTGGACTTCAAGGCATTCAGTTGAATTCCACATATATATGCTCGGCAGTTTTTACATTGCTCATGTTCAACGCTCAGTTCAAGCCAGCCAAAGCTTAGATTTCAACGAAGGAATCAAAGCTAACGGCAACAAGATTCTTTATTAATAAAGAATCTTAAATAAAGTATCTCATCGCCATTAGCTTTGATTCCTTTTTTGGGAATGATATCCGACAATTCTTCCTCTTGTAATAGATTTCAACATGTACAGAAGCTGTGTACCCAGAATTCCTGATATCAATCAGTACAATACAATAGCATAAATAGAAACCTTGACTTCCACAATCATGCAATAGTTTATTTAAAATTAGCTAATAGCTTCTCATAAATTAAATAGGTAAATCTTTAGACATGAATCAATATTTGCCAATTCCTCAGTACCATGTCACACAAACTGTACAAGAAGGAAAAGTTGTATGCTAAGATCTCTGTTCTAACACTACCTTGTTGAACAGCAGTCTTACTCTTTTGGGGCAGTATTTTTGTTGGTTGTAAGTTTATATTTAAAAATATATATTTGCATATATAGTAAAACCTCACTATAGCGAAGCTCAATGGGGCTGAACCGGTAGTTCACTATACCCATGGCTTGTTATAGCCATAGTTCACTATATTATAAAATTAAAGTGGGGATTATATATCAGGTTCGTTATAAGGGAAGGTTTGTTTTAGTGGGTTTTGCTGTATATCTATTACTAAAATAATGTTGTTTAAAGGATTAAATATATAACAAAATTGTCTTGGCTTAGAAACTATTGTATCTGCATGATGAGCTGACATCAATATTAAGAGGTATGCAAGTCCCCTAACTCTGTGTGTGTTCCAGTGGCTCTCCAGTGTGGTGGGCTTCCAAGTGGGCATGGTGAAGTACTTTGCTCAGAAGAAGCTGGCGAAGGAGAGCAGCAGCGAGGAGCAGGCTGCCCCCATCAGCTGCCACACCAGGCACACGGACAGCCTCAAACTTCCCATCAGCTCCACCTCTGAGGACCACAGCAGGATGGTGAATGGTGGGGGCAGCTTGCTCCTGTCTGACTCCAAGTTTACCAAGCCTCCTGCCAAGGTACTGCTGCCATCACTCTTAGTTTCAATATGGAGGTTCTCAATTTAGGTTTACCCTGCTTCCCAGTGACATACACAGTTCCTCACAGCTTACTGGCTGAATTGACTCCACTATAGAGAGTCAGCAGTTATATAAATAACACACATATACAATAAGGCACACTTTGGATTATAGATTATAAACACAAGGCAATAAGACCAAATCCAAATAAATAAATTCAGTACTTATGTCTGTAGATGGTAACAATGCTGTTACCAAAACATCACACACTATTTGGATTTGGTCTTATTACCTTATGTTTAATACACATATACAAAAAGCTTTTCATTTTGAAAAGTTTTGACAATGGCTTTTTTTCTAGTGGTAGCATTTTAAAAGAATTTCTTTTCTTGGCTTATTTTAGAAGCCATTGTTATTTTTGTTTCTATTTAAAATTTGATGAATGCAAAAATATTAAATAATGAGCAAATGTATAAAACCTGTGTGATAGATGATGTATTGCTATCTGTGAGCTCTTCTCAAAATTTTGCTCTTCCAAATATTGATCAAGTTAACATTTTAAGTACGGTATAAACCTGGTATTTTAAACACAAGGTAATAAATCCAATTTGTGGCGTATCCTAGTATTTTAATTATAATTTATAATTTGTGGAATTAGGTTTGTTATAAGGGTAGTTCATTATATATTGCAGTGAAATATGTATTTTATGAACAGATTCAAATTGTCATAGTGAGGTTTGTCTTTCCTAATTTTCTACATTACATTTTGGTGGAGATGGCTGGGTAGATTAGGGAAGTTCATTATAACAAATGGATTTGGGATTACCTTAGGCTTGTTATAAGGTTCACTATATCCCAGGTTAGCAGGGTTTTACTGTATCTAGCCATGCTACCCTTTGATTGGCATCAAGCTGCACTTCCCCCAAGTAGAGTTGGTGGAAAGTGAGATCCAGCCACTCACTCTTTCTATCCTAAAACTGGAGTCTCTGATAGGATTCCTGTCAGGGGAGGAATAAACTGGCCAACCCTAGGTGTATTGGTGTCATTTGGTTGGTCTTGCATACACCCGGGTTCTCTGTGCAGGTTTAGATTGTTTGGTTACACTTATTTAAGCTCTTGTACCCCAACTTGTGTGAGTTTTACTGAATTATTTTTTGGTGCCATTGTATCTACCCACAGATATGAAACTAAGGTTGGTGCACAGGTGAATGGTGAGGTGGAGCACCATGTGGAAGTGAAGCTGGAGGACCGCAACATCCGCCTCAGCAACGGCAACAAGGTGGCCCTCATCAACACCACCCCTCCCCGCATTGTCACCTTGCAGAACCCAGGTAGGTCTTCAATGTAGCCACATAACTTTTTGGTTGGAATGTCTAACAGATTTCTCTCTCTCCACTGGCTTATATAGCTGATGAGGGCTAAATTAAACTGCTTTTATCTTTCACCTTGCCTTATAGGCTAGATGTAAGGAACATGCAGGGAATGATGACAGGACTGATGTTAACTAGATTTTACCTCTCATATAGTCATGGTGAGTCATGTCTTTAAAACACAACTTTGTTGTTGTTTCTTATCCCCTTGTGTATAGATTACAAAATGCCAAAGCCTCTTTAGTTGGCTTGTGCAAGAATAAAGTGCCATTGAAGCAATTTTGTTTTAAATGGAATCCTCAATGCTTCAATTAATCCTTGGTCACCAATGGTCACCACTGACAGTGGATGTGTGGTCAGTGTCCACCACAGGGGTGAAGTCCACCACCACCAAGGTGAGTGTGGCCACCAGCCTGGGCAGCTCTCCCGCCATTGTCAGCCTCAACCACAACCTCCAGGCCTGCATTGAAGGGGCTGGTGGTGAGTATCTATCCCCTTGTGGTGGGTCTAGTAAAGAGGTGAATAGAAAAGGGGGAAATATCCATGATGGTGGTCCTCTGTCTGTCACACATATTTCACCCTTTTAGATTTAGTCCGTGCAAAGTCGAACTGCATTTCACATGTGTAAACATGTGGTGCACTTACAGTTAAAGCAGTCGCCTACTTCTACCCACCATGATTATCATGGCCTGTACTATGTGTATGTTATATAAAAAAAAATGCTTGTCGACTTCACTGTGATAAAGTGCTTTGTCCTGAGAATCCTCGGGAGTGGATGGGGTTTTGTATGTTTGGGCAGTCGTTATCGATGGCGGTGGATGAAAAATCGGCACACTATATCGATTAATGAATCACAAAACACCTCGGAATATTAATCATTGGCGGCTCGGGAGAGGAGATGGAAGGATTTTCGCGATTAAATTGGATTGAGATGACTCACATCTTGGACCTCGAGGCACTACTTTTAGAAGATGCACACACACGTCTTGACACACACGTTACACCGACCGAACTGCGGTTGCCCCACCCCCCGGCTTGGGTCATGTGGGACCCTGCTTGACCTTTGATTGGTCCCTGTCTCTGTCGGCCATGATGGTGAATTTGGTCGGGAAGGAGCTTTGCCTAACATCCCAATCTCTCAGGACATTCAACTCTGGAATATGAGGGCCTCTTTGTTCTAAGTGACCTAGATACACGACTTGGATCTGTCGTTCTTTTCTCTTCTACTTCTTCCATCTCCACGTCCTTTGACTGCCATCTTTATTTGAATCCATACAGAATACATTATATCCAACATGGTACATAATTATTTATTAGACAATATTCTTTATAATATTACAGATGCGCCCCCTATGAATAAGAATTTTAAAAGGGATCTGTATTAAATTCTGAAAAAAGAAAAATAATTTTTTGGGAAAGAAAAAAAAATAAAATTTTTTTAAAATAGTGAGTGGTTAGATACAATTGGGGAGAAAGTAAATGATGGAAATAAGTAATAAAAAGAAATTTGAGTAGATAGGGGTGCTTGCTAAACTAGGAAAAAATATGATAATTTTTTGGAGGAGAAAAAAAAAAATTTTGCCTGCATAGGTGTTCAATCTTGCTGTGTGGAAACCCACAGCAAGGGAAACTCTATGAGGTGCAATCCAAACAAAACATATAAGACATTAACAGAAATAAAAAGAAAACTATAGACAATAAAATTTGGTGATGGAGGAAAAAAAAAAAAGAAAAAAGAAATCTGATTAGCCTTTGGGGCGGTGAAAAAATATAAACAAAACATAAAAAAAGAAATCAAAGCTCCTGTATGATAAACTGAAGGCTGATACATGAGAAGTATTGCGTCAGGTCAGTTGTTCATTCAGTTAGGACAAAACAAGGTTTAAACAATAAAAGGAAAAAATAAACTTGAGGTGATTAAGAAATTGAAAGGGTGATAGACATGGATGGTGGGAATAAAAAAATAAAAATAAAAAAAAATAAAAGTGCTGGTTGTGTACAAGTCTTTTAAAATTGGTTAACAAAAATATACACAAAAGAAGAATATTTTTTTACATAACAATGTCCAATCTTTGTTTATTATAGGGTCGTAGGTCATAAGGTTGCCAAAACTATATAGGTGCGTGAATGTATGCGAGTGTGTGTGAGTGTATGTTCCAGAAAGTAACTTTAAGTGTGGTGACACGCGAAAAGTGACGGCGGGTTTGTTTACATTCCGCAGGGAGGATGTGACGTCAGTCACGTGATCGGAAAGGACGTGACGTCGGCGCGGCGGAAGGTTTCTGTAAAGTGGACGCCAGCTGACAGCGGGGTGATCGACGAGTGATGTAAAGGTGGGGAGATTGCTATTCGACTTGGCGCGCTCTAAAGAGGGTTTGGAAAATCTCTCCTATGATTTCACCTATTAGAGCGACCAAGGCATGACTGTGGACAAGGATGGTCCATAACTCCGGGAGAATTATTCCTATGGTTCGATGGATTAGTTCCACTACGGCGATGGTTATTTCGAATAGGGCTTCCTGTAGTTGGAAGAGACGGTTGGGCTGCAGTGTATAGACACTGACATACAGTAGGGTGGCCATGGGTAATAGTACAGTGGGTAGGATGAAAAGGTTGATGAGGTATAGGAGGTGGAACAAGGGGAAGGTTTTCACGTTATGAAAAAACCTTGCCTGTAAGGGAATTGGTTTGGGATCAGCCCTAACTGTAGGGATTGGGGTTTTAACTTTGGTTATATGGGTTGGACGGGATATTGCAGGTTGGGGAATATCGCGTTGGGCGATAATGTTACATTGTGGGTCAACAGGGGTGGTAGTGGTACAATTGCCTATTGTAGGAGCAAAGCGCTCAACTGTAAAGAGGTCTGGGGTGAGGTGCTCGAACAGTGGTGGTAGCGTCCTAGATTGGGGTTTAGCAGGGTGTGGTATCAGAGTGGGAGGTGCGATATAACGAATATTTTCGTTATAGTACTGTAATTTATTTACATGGACTGTGTCGGTATTCCGATTTAGAGGTTGGTTGGGTCGGTTTATTCTCACCACGTTGGGAGAGATGATCTCTAAGATCTCGTAGGGACCCGTGAAATACGGAGCCAGTTTGCCTGTATTGGGGTGATGGTAAACTTTTACCAACACGAGATCTCCGGGTTCAAAATGGGGTGTCTTATGTTGTTGGTCGTAGGCATGTTTGTCTTTGAGGTGCTTGGCCTGGGTACGTTCATGGGCTATCCGTCGGGCTGTGGTTAAAACGGGGTAGGGGTTTACATGCTCAGTGAGCTCGGGAGGTAGAACGCCGAACATCAGGTAGCCAGGTGGGAACCCGGTAACTGAGTGGGGCGTGTTGTTATACACCACAGTAACGCGCTTCGCCAGCTTAGTCCATGCGGCTTTGGGGTTTTCCAAATGGAGTAACCTTAGTTTGCCTGTTAAGGTAGCGTTCAGGCGCTCGCATAGACCATTAGCTTGGGGGTTGTTACTGGTGGTGAGCAGGGGATGGATGTTCCTGTTAATCAGGAACTTCCTGAACTTTGGTGAGGTGAACGCAGGCGCTCTATCCGTGAGTAGGCGTTTCGGAGAGCCGTCCTGCAACACTCGCTTTATCACCTGTTGATAGGTGGTGATGCTGGTAGATTTTGAGGGGAAGGTCCACGTGTAGCGCGAAAAGTGATCCACCACAACGTGGAGGTAAGCTTTGGCGTTACCATATTTGGCAAGTCCAGCTATGGTGTCGAGGGCGACCAGGTCAAAAGGCTGAGTGGCCACAGGAAGTTGTCCTAGTTCCCCAAACGTGGGACCTCGAGGGGGTTTTGTTGACTGACAGATGGCGCAGGCTTTGGTGGTTTTGGAGATGTCTTCTGACATCCCCTTCCAGTAGTACTGGGGAGAGATGAGCCTGGTCATCTGGGATATGCCCGGGTGGTTGTACCGACTGTGCACCTTTGTTAGTAGGTCGGGAACGAGGGCGTCAGGGACGACAATTTTGGTTACACCTCTACGCTTTAGGGTTTGCAGTCCGTTTCGATCAATGGTCAGTTTAGATTCTCCCGAAGGAGTGAGTTGGTGGTTCTTAATGAGGGTGGCGTCTAAGAATCCACAAAACGGGTTACGGGATAGGAGGTCCGCTTCATGTTGTTGTGCTCCTTTTATGTAGCGGACTTCGTATTCGTAACACGATAACCTCAAACTCCATCGGAATAATCTGCCTGACGGGTTTTTGATCGTCTTCAGCCACTGCAGTGCGTGATGGTCAGAAAATATGGTGAATTTTCTGCCCATTAGATACACACGGAACTTCTCCACGCTCTCGACAATGGCGAGGCATTCTAGTTCGGAGATGGTGTAGTTCCGCTCGTGTACACGCAGAGCGCGGCTGAAATATTGGACTGGGTAGGCCTTCCCAGCGGAGTGGACTTGTTTGAGGACGCCTGCAATGCCAAGTGTTGATGCATCGCAATATACCTGGCATGGTAGTTCATCCTTGTAGAGGTGCAATACGGGGTGTTGTGTGAGGCTTTCCTTCAGGCTGGTGAACGCCTTTTGGCATTTGTCATCCCAGTCCCACGTCACATCCTTCTTGAGAAGGTTGTTGAGTGGGGTCCGCAAACGGGCATAGTCCGGGATGAACTTATTATAGACGTTCACGGCGCCTAAGAAGGATTGCAGCGTTTTGCGATTGTTCGGGGGTGGGATAGCGTGGATTACGTCGGTATTGCGGATAAGTGGGGTGGTGGTACCAGCGGTGATTGTGTACCCCAGAAATTCGATGGTCTGCCTAAAAAACTCGCATTTGGTGAGGTTGAGTTGCAAGTTCTCCGCGTCGCAGAACGCGAAAAACTTGCGCAGGTGTTCTTGGTGTTCCTCCAGTGTCTCCGAATAGATGACAAAGTCGTCAAAATAGTGCGCCACACAATCAAGTCCGTGCCCCTGCAGGACCTGATTGATTGCCCTTTCATAGATCTGTGGACTGGTCTTAAGTCCGAAAGGCAATCGGGTGGGCTGATACAACCCGTCTATCGTGGCGAAGGCCAACAGTGGTCGAGAATCAGGGTGTATCGGCACTTGCCAATATGCGGAGGAGACGTCGGCAGTCGAGAAATACTTGGCCCGCGCGAGACGGTCCAGTATATCTTCGATCCTCGGGAGTGGATGGACATCGGAGCTTATGACCTCGTTCACCTTCCTATAGTCGATACAAAACCTTTTGGTCTTGTCTCGCTTGGTCACTAGGGTGACCGGGCTAGAGAAAGGGGAGTAGGACGGCTCAATGATGTCATTATCCAACATCTGTCGGATCTGACTGCGTATTTCCCGTTGGTCGCATATCGGTACCCTATATGGGCGGATGGTGACGACTTTGTCGGAGTTGGTGGCGATTCTTACTGGGGGAACCTTTAGGCATGGGACCGCGAATTTGTTCCGGGAGAACACGTGTTGGTATTGGCGCAATAGCGCCGGGAATTGAGGTGGATACGGTGGCTGCGGTTGATTGTCTATGGGGATCCCTGGGAGGTGTTCTGGTGATGATGGGTGGTGTGTGTGGTACATGGAATGGTGTGTGGAATGGGGATGTTTGGGTGTATGGTGAAGGTGGTCCGTTTGGACCTTGGTGGGGTGTGAGAGGTTGGCATTGGGTGGTTGTTCTGGTACCTTGACCCTATAATAAGAGCAGTTGGCTCTAAAAAAGTTCTTTGATTGGACATGGTGCGGTGGTTGGGTGAGTCCCTGGGTTGTGGACGTGTTGTCCGAAAAATGCGCATATTGGGTATTGTTGGCGGAAGGCGGAAAAATAGTGTGGGCCTTGCATAGGTCCGCCTGGCATTCCCAATATGTGCACCTTTCGGGCAACACAGCAAAGTGGTAGGTCAGGGGCGACAAAGGTGCGTCGAGTTGGTACATAGTGCCATGTGCAAAATCGATTTTTAATTTGAATTTACGGAGGGTATTAATACCAAGTATTCCAAATGGTAGAGGGGCGTCCACCACGTGGAATACTTCGTTTTGGGCTATGGCATGAATGGATAGGGGGAAGGTAATCTGGCCTATTGTTGGCACGTGGCCATCTATTGTCTGTAAATTTATTATTTTTTTAGTTATTAAATTTAGGTCAGGGAAATTATTCTTTAAATTTTTATATATGGCACATGACACTAGGTTAACGGACGCACCCGTGTCTATCAGGAATGGTAGGGACAGTCCATGGGAGATTGGCAGTCTAATTGTCAGGTTGACGAAAGGCCTGGTCAGTAGGCCTACCTGCTGGCTGCTGGTCTGGGGCTCCCTTGGTTATCCCAGTGGCTTGTGCGCGTGACGCTTGGTGATGGGGCTGGGCTCGCGGCCGTTGTTCCGCTAGTTGCGCGGAGCGCGCTGCTCGTGCGTCTCCGGAGGCACGGGGCAACTGCGGGGCTTGTCTGAGACGACACTCAGAGTGCCAGTGTAGTCCACCACAAAAACGGCAGTCTGTTGGCGGGGTCGACCTGGTTGGCACTGTTCTTGGACTAGGTCGCACCGGTGCGTAGGGGCCCAGTAGGGGTGGTGCGTGCTCGTCTGGGTGCCTTGGAGATGGTGCGCCGCTGCCGCGGATCCGCTGCACCAGCCGGAACCATGCACCTAGGTTCTCTGGCGGCACAATGCGGACGAGGCGCTGGTCGGAGGGTGGCAGCCCCTCGGTGAGCGTCTCCAAGATGACCTCTTGTGGGAGGCCCAGTTGTAGACCCAGCGCGGTCTTATTCCGATAGTATTCTTCCAGGTTGGGCTGTCCGGCCAGCTTCATGGAGAAGTATTGGGCATACGTGGCCTCATTGGTCTCCGGATAGAGATCCAGGAAGGTCTGTCTCACCTGGATGTAATGTTGGGTCTCCATCCGAAGCCTCCTGAAGTGTTCTAGCGGTTTGTTGTTCAGGTAACGGGGTAGGCGGAGCACTTTTTCCGTGTTGGTGAGACCATCCCAGTCTGTTTTCTGGTCATATGTCCGAAAGAACTGGGCGGCTGGGTAGGTCCCGTCGAAGCTCTGGACTTCTATCTCCGTCCGATGGGTCACGCGGTCGCTGGTGGTCTGAAGGGCAGATAAACACGCCGCGAGGCGTGCCAAGACGGCCGGCAACTCTGCCGACGGAGGGGGGTGGTTCTATTTTGGGAGTACTTACGGCGGGGTTGTTTTCTCCCTCTGCGGTGTCTTCCTCCGCGTTTTGCGTTTCGTTTTTCTCGTCCATCCTGTCGACTCTCTGTTATATAAAAAAAAATGCTTGTCGACTTCACTGTGATAAAGTGCTTTGTCCTGAGAATCCTCGGGAGTGGATGGGGTTTTGTATGTTTGGGCAGTCGTTATCGATGGCGGTGGATGAAAAATCGGCACACTATATCGATTAATGAATCACAAAATACCTCGGAATATTAATCATTGGCGGCTCGGGAGAGGAGATGGAAGGATTTTCGCGATTAAATTGGATTGAGATGACTCACATCTTGGACCTCGAGGCACTACTTTTAGAAGATGCACACACACGTCTTGACACACACGTTACACCGACCGAACTGCGGTTGCCCCACCCCCCGGCTTGGGTCATGTGGGACCCTGCTTGACCTTTGATTGGTCCCTGTCTCTGTCGGCCATGATGGTGAATTTGGTCGGGAAGGAGCTTTGCCTAACATCCCAATCTCTCAGGACATTCAACTCTGGAATATGAGGGCCTCTTTGTTCTAAGTGACCTAGATACACGACTTGGATCTGTCGTTCTTTTCTCTTCTACTTCTTCCATCTCCACGTCCTTTGACTGCCATCTTTATTTGAATCCATACAGAATACATTATATCCAACATGGTACATAATTATTTATTAGACAATATTCTTTATAATATTACATGTACTAGTGATAAGCAAAAAAAAAAAAAGAAGATTTAGTCCACTTCTGGACTATTGTTTTTTCCATCTAAAAATATAAATAAATAACCATCAGCCATTAGTGATGAAATTATATCAACTCTAGAACTTTGTACTTGTCTCAGGGTAGTCAGTAGAGTGTGTGGGCTTATTTGACCCAGCTTCCTTAAAACAAAATTAGTCTAGTTTGAAAAATTATGTAGTTTATATAGACTTACAACTAGACATAACTCTTGCACATTGCTCTACCTACATACAGATTAATTTCTATAATGCAAGATTCCTTCTTTGTTTACAACATTTGTGTTCTACATTCTAAATGATAATTGAGCAATATAAGGGAACAAGAGTATGTTGGGATGTGACAGAAGTGGAGCTCAACAAGCTGGACGAGAGGTTGGTAAGGATCCTGGCCTGGCAGAGGCTGCAGCAGCTCCTCCCCTCCAAGAACGGGGGGCCTCCCGGCAGCAAGAAACCTCCCCATGGCTACCTTCCAGGTATGTAAAGTAGACCTAACTCTACTGATTACTCCACTGCTGTTCCTAAGGCTAGTAGTTATATGTTTACCTAGAAGTTCTGACAGGAAAGCTGTGTGCTGGCAGGTGCTTCCAACTCCCAGGGCCGGGCCATCATCTGTCCTCTCACAGGGAAGGGGATCTCCATCCCCATGCCATTCCGCAGGCTCACCATTGGAATGGGTGGGTTGCTTCTTTACTACGGTATAGGAGGGCTTTTATATTCTTTTGCCACTCACACACTTAATTGGGGCATTGGATATAATTGACTTGGTTAAAAGGTGAAGAGTTTGGTCCACAAATTCAAAAAGCTTTGGTTAAAAAATACAAGGTAAATAAGACCAAATCCAAATAAATAGTGTGTCTGTTGGATTTGGTCTTATTACCTTGTGTTTATAATCTATAATCCAAATTGTACCTTATCACTTTGGTTTAGAAGTTTGCCTCACTTGATTACTTGTACACACTGGGTTTCTTTTATTATAGAGAACAAATAAAAGGCCAAATATTTCAATCTTACACAAAATTAATCCTGCTAGAACCCTAGCTGCTCAAAAATAAGCACAATGACTAACCTATTTCAGACACAAGGCAATTGGACCATAAATAGTGTGTGATGTTTCGGTAACAGCATTGTTGCCATCTTCAAACAAATGTGCTGAATGAATTGTGCCTCATAACTATTTCAGACACCTAAAGAGAACAAATGGATGCTGATGTTAAGAAACATTGAAGAAAAGAGGAGGACCTCTAATGGCTGGAAGGGTTAAAGGAAATTACCAGAAGGACACTAGATAAGCTGCAAGTGGTCACCAACAGATAAAATTGATGAGAATATTTGCCTATATAATCACCAAAAGTTAAACTCAACTTGATGGACAGTAAAAACAATCAACAAAAGTTGTGCTTACATGCAACAACAACAAAAGCCTTTATTAGGGCCAATGCTTCACGTTGAATACTCCTGATTGAATATACATATATTTTTACAAGTATTCTATATACAGTTACGAGCGTCATCATCTCTGTCACCGTTTGCTTTTTTTTTGTAATGGCGCTCTCCTATTGGTTCGCTACGATGGCACCACCAATGCGCGAGACACTTTGTTTTTGACTTTGCCCCCCCCCCCCACTCGCTTTTTGTAACTATTGTGTTGGAGCGGGTCGCTCCTTAAATAAATGCATATATTAGTTAATAACTAAATGGAATCCTCTCTTTCTTTTTCCCAGTAAAAGACTCCTACGGAAGCCAACAGTACATAGACAGATAAAGCACATAGGCTATAGTAATTAACTAATATATGCATTTATTTAAGGCGCCAATTTATAATTGTAACAAATAATATTTGAATAAAAACATTCAATCGGGTAAAACACGGGTGTTAATGATCCAACAGGTCCACGTGTCTAAATTAAAACATGGGCATTGCCCGTACATTTACGGTTACACTACAATCTTGTGGTGCTCAGTAGTTCATTCTTTCCTTTTACTGATGTGAAGAAGTTATGTAGAAGTAGGATCTGTTCTTAGTTAATTCATCTATCATAGAATATATTGACAATGAATAAATACTTGGTGCCTATTCTGGCGTAAAAATCTTCTCTTTCTTCCTTTATTCTGCTACCTATGGTCATATAATGTCCTAGTTCATTCATTATCTTCACTTTACATAAAAAAAAAGGGGGGTCGGTGGAAGGATGGTCTAAACTGTTGGTTTTCGACCGCTATGACCCGGGTTCAATTCCCGCATTGGGCACTTTTTTCTGATTAAAAAAAAAAAAATGCTCCAATGGCTCCCGATTCTTGCAAAAGTTCAACATCACCAGCGAGTGCAAGTAACCAAACGGGGCTCTGGCACATTCGTAAGTGCAAAGTCGAACTGCTTTTCATATGTGTAGACATGTGGTGCACTTACAGTAAAAGCAGTCACCTTCTTCTACCCACCATTATTATCATGGCCTGTACCACATGTTTTTTTTTTTTTGCTTATCCCTAGTACACGTGGTACAGGCCATGATAATCATGGTGGGTAGTTAGCGACTGCTTTTTACTGTAAGCGCACCACATGTCTACACATGTGAAAGCAGTTCGACTGTACCACAGCAGTACCACATGTACTAGGGATAAGCAAAAAAAAAACTTTGCATAAAGAACATGCCGAGTTGTCTTCTCCTAAGATTTTGACATGATTTCCTCAGAAAAAGTAAAGAATATCCTCAATTGAGTGATGAATCGTTTGACTATAAGTGGTATATATAGATCCTATCCTTTGGTAGAAATGACACATCCAGGTGCTTATAATGGGGATAGAACTTGGAATTAATTCTCCTAGTTTGATCACTTTTCAGAGATTTGACCTTTTAATAATTGAAGGTATTTCTCTGTTTATAACGTTGCAGCATTCATACAATATTTCAACCAATAAAATCCATTGGAAGCTATTATTTGAGTCAGGTTCTCAGTGTAAATCCTAGAGATTGTTTTGTTGGGTAGGAGGTCTTCCATAATTGTGCAAGACAGATCACAGGTAATCTAGTTGTGTCCAATTTTAGGATTCTAAGCCAATACTTTTAGAGTCAGTGCAGTGACTCAGTGAAATCTGTACCTATTCCATCCATATAAGTTCAATGCAAAAATTTATATAACATGTGACAAATGGTTGCAAACAATGTCACCAAATTTATTGTTTTGAATCTATCTGTGAGCTGAAGCTTGCTCAAAATTTTACTATTTTAAAAATCAATTTCAAGTTGAAAATTTCCAGTTCAAAAATAACAACCCAGCATATTTACAGTGTATTCACATATTTACAAGGTGTGCTAACTTGGGTTCCGGATGTTCTTTCTTCTAAAATGGGCTGTTTTCCTCATTCATTTTGTTCTGACCACATTATCTTTTTTTCTGTTTGTCTTCAGTTTTTCTTAATTAGAGCAGTTGCCTTAGGTTGGGATTCCTTATCTTCTTTGTAGTTGCAGGCTTCTTTGAAGGTTGTATTTTTTAGCTTTCCTGTTTTTTCAAAGATTTATGAAACTGTCTATATTTTTGATTTCAAGATCTTTACTAATGATACTGCTCCTGATGGGGCCCTATTATTTTCTTGATGATCTGGTTTTCAAAGCTTTCAAATTATTTCAATGTCGTCTTCTTTGCAGTTATAAAAACTGGGTGGCCCTAGGTAATCTTATAATTGATTGTGCAGATTGTTCTCTTGCTGTGTAATGATATCTTGCTTTTGTTTATAATATTTGTTTCCTATCCGTTGCAAGATTTATTCTAGACAGTAGCAAAAACAAAATAAACAAGAACTGGAGGATCCCACCTAAGCACAGTTGGTACAGTGGAGTGAACCCAGGAGGAGCTCTGAATCTCAGACAGCATCAAACAACTCTAACAAGATTTAGAACAGGCCATCTCAAGCCATTGAAGATGGAAAATAACAACAAAATCTACCCCACTTGCCCAAAATGTAGCTTGGCACCTGCAGCTCCAGAACACATTTTGGCTTGCATTAGATGCACTAAACAGGACCTTTGCGAGAGGCCATTGCTTATCATAAAATAGCTCGAGGAGCATGAATTCATGTAATTTTTACACAAGGGGATAAGAAACAACAACAAGATTTATTCGGCTCTGGACGTGTTTTTGGAAGGGCAGATTTTAATCGAGGATGATGCCAGGTAGTGGACGGTGTCCTTCCATTTTATCGGGTGTCAGAAAAACCTCAATCATCTGGGGCTTGCTTTCTTTTGTGCTTTATCTCTGGAAAATAAAAAAAGCTTCAGTTTTATATGAGTTGAGTATAACCCACCATTTGTCACACCAAATATTGACTTGATTCTTCTTGTGGAGTTTCAGGGAGATTGTGTCAAAATCAAATGTTGAAACTAACGTTTCAGCATCGTCTACATATAGATGCAGCGGTGTTCTATTAGGACAAGGATATGTACAGGGTGTAACTTTGGCAGTCCACAAATACTACTTTAGATTTTAAAATTTCCGTTCCGTAGCCATGTAACTACATGTGTGTGCAGTGTAGTGGTGAACAATAATCCAGAATTTGAAAATCTAGCAAGTTGCTCTGCAAGTCGGGCTCCAAAAATATAATGGACTTTCTTAAGTTGCCCAAAACCACAGTTTATCGTGTCAAGAAGTAGTTTGATGAGGTCGACAGTAACAAAGAGGGAATGGCTGCAAGGTTAAAGCATTTGTGTTGATTGGACAGAGTAAGAGTCAAAGAATTTGCCCAAAATGTCAAGGAGAAGATTGATGGAAACCCTGGGAAGAGCATGAAGGCCATAGCCAAGGAAATGAATGTTGGCTCTATGACAGTTATCAGAACTACCCATGAGGACCTTGGTCTCAAGTCCTATGCCCTTTGGAAAAAAAATGCCAGCTGCTGACTGAGAATATGAAGGATAACAGAAAAGAAAGGCTCTGCCCTCCTCAATAACCTGACCCTTGTGCTATCCTGAGGTTCTTCTCTGATGAAAAGAACTTTGATGTGGACCAAAAGGTAAATCCCAGGAATGATCACTATATCTGTAAGACCTTTCAGAAGTACATGTCGCGATGCACACGAAATTTCCTGCCTCTGTGATGGTTCATGGTGTTATAAGCAAGGAAATTGATATCATGCCTCCCCATTTCTTCAGAAGGGCCTTAGGATGAACGCTGACACCTATATCAATGTCTTACTGACTCTTGTGAAGCATTGGATGAACATGGTGGCCACAGAAAAGAAGTATGTCTTCTAACAGGATTCGGCCACAGACCACAAGGCAAAAAAGACACAATCATGTCTGACACTTAACATCCATTCACTGGAGGCCTGATGCCCTAACTCTCCAGACTCAACCCCCTCGACTACCATGTATGGGGCATTGTTGAGAGACAATGATCCACACAACACCATCCAGTCTGTTAAGAAAGTGGTTCACACGGTGATGACTTAAATGGACAAGGTCATAGGCCTGTGCTTCATTTTGAGCTCACCTCAAGACTGTTGTAGCTAATAATGGAAACAGCATTGAAAATAAATCAAAACTATATAGCCTTTTATATACTACTGTGCCAAATTTCATTTCAACTTTTCACTTTTACTTTCAATAAATTTTAGATAAAATTCCATTGTGATTATTCCTAATTTACCTTTTTTTTTTTTTTTAATATATTATTATCCTAGTACACGTGGTACAGGCCATGATAATCATGGTGGGTAAAAGTTGATGACTCTTTACTGTAAGTGCACCACATGTCTACACTTACGAAAAGTAGTTCGACTTTTGCACTTATAAATGTGCCAGAACCCCGTTTGGTTACTTGCACTTGCTCGGTGGGGTTGAACTTTTACAAGAATGGGGGGGGGCATTGGCGCTTTTTTTTTTTTTGAAAAGTGCCCAATGTGGGATTTGATCCCAGGTCATAGCGGTTGGAAACCAATGGTTTAGACCACCCTTCCACCCCCTAATTTACCTGATATGTTGTTTCTTATCCCCTTGTGCAATTTAAACAAATTCTACGAGTCTATTTTACCTGATGTAACCTGTATATGTTAAAATAGTTTGAGCCAATGCTTGAACTTTATTCTTTTTAGAATGATCCTTTCAAATAATTTGGAATTGGTAGGCATTACTGAAATAGCTTGTTGGGTTGTGCTGTTATTTACCTGTTGTTGTTTTTTTAATCTCTTGTGTAAAGATTACACGAATTCCATGAGTTCATGCTCCTCTCTTAAAGGTCCTGTTTAGTGCATCTAATGCAAGCCAAAATGTGTTCTGGAGCTGCAGGTGCCAAGCTACATTTTGGGCCAGTAGGGTAGATTTTGTTATTATTTTCTATCTTCAATGGCTTGAGGTGGCCTGTTCTAAATCTTGTTGTTTGGTGCTGTCTGAGGCTCAGACCTCCTCCTGGTTCCACCCCACTGTACCAACTGTGGTTATTTACCTTGTTTCAATATGGAATAGATATTTGAGGTCTTCCAACTATTTGGGAAATGTGCAAGCCTCAAGGTGTTAGCTACTGATTCAAGGACATGGTTGGGCAATCATTTTAAAGCTTTGTTTGTAATCCCATCGATGTTTGGGGCTTTTTTGTTAGGGAAGGTGTCAATTATTTCTCCTATGTTAGTGGGTTCCTATTTGCTTCAAGGTATAATAGGTTGGCATCCTTGGTTGAGGAACTGGGCAATTTTGAGAATGAGGTAGGAGGGCTGAAATGGTTTTGATCCAACACCGATGGCAGAGCGCCTTCTAAAAAGCTCATGTGCTCGTGGTCAGGATATCCCTTTTTTGATATACAGTTAAACCAGTCTATAGCGCCCCCTCTTGGGGCTCACCAAAATAGGGTGCTATAGAGAAGGGGTGCTATAGACAGGTCTCTTTTAATGTAAATTGCATCGTACTACGTATTTAGACGCTATAGATAGGGAGGTGCTATTTAGAGGGGGCACTATAGACAGGTTTAACTGTATATATATATATTGCCACATGGAAAATTAGGAAAGACAAACTTCAGTGTGACAATTTGTTTAAGGCAAGAACAAATTAAAATTTATAAAATACCTGAGAGGCAATGAGGTAAGTATACAGGGTAGCAAAATATAAAGATCAAAATTGATAATCTGTTAATAAAATATGAAATACTTTGCTACACACAGTATAAACTGGGCAAAGCCCCGGGTACATTTTTTGGTTTTCAAAAACAACTGCCACAGAAATATTTGTTAATTCAGAAGTGTGCTAATTATTTAGTAGTTTTAATGAAGGTTTGTTTGAAGTTGTGAAATCTATTGTACTTTTATTTTGACAGGTAGGAGTTTTGTTATTGTTAATCAAATAATATATTTGTTAAAGAAAATAAGACCTAATCCAAGTAAATTAATAAAGTGTGACGTTTCGGTAACAGCATTGTTACCATCTTCAGACAATAATACTGTTATCAAGTGTGTAAACAAGATAATGCAGATAATAAAAAAACACACTTGATAACAGTACTATTTAAGAACCTGCTGTGATATTTTTTATCATTTATTCTTTGTCTGATGATGGTAACAACGCTGTTGCTGAAACATCACACACTATTAATTTAATTGGATTAGGTCTTCTTGTTGTTCTAATCTATAATTGTACTTTAGAACAACAAGAAGACCTAATCCAAATAAATTAATAGTGCGTGACGTTTCGGTAACAGCGTTGTTACCATCATCATACATTAACAAACGGATATGGAATATAGCCTATTATTTTTAAAATGAATATGATAATCTATAATTGTACTTTATCATATTCATAAAAAAATAATGGGCTGTATTCCATATCCGTTTGTTATTTTGTCCAGCCAAATAGGGTGTTGTGAATCTCCACAGAGGAATATTTTTCAAGGTGGCTCTTAAATTTCTTAAATGTGTATCATCGCAATTATTTGGACAGATGTAAAAATTTGTTATTACCACTATAAATTTTAATGTAAGCAAAGCCTGTGGTTATGATGAACAGTATATTTGTTTACACAAGGTAATAAGACCAAATCCAAATAAATAGTGTGTGACGTTTCAGTAACAACGCTGTTACCGAAACATCACGCTATTTATTTATTTGGATTTGTTCTTATTACCTTGTGTTTATAATCTATAATCCAAATTGGGCCTTATCAGTATCTTTGTTATATTTAAAAAATATATTCTATTTTAAAATGTCTTTTTTTTTTTTTTTCATATCATGGCAAATTTTGTCTTGCTAGCAAGAATGTAGTATTATATATGCAATCTCTCCATAAATGGCACGTATCCATTATTTAGAGGTGCTCACTAATGGAGTAGTGTTGAATCTGTGTTTATATGATAATGTAGATATTGAGGGGTTTTTTTTTTCTACTAATTTTGTTTGAAATTATTTTTATATTTTGGCAATTGAAAAAATATGAACTTTTGTATAAATTGTTTTAGATGTAAGCATTTGCAGTCCAACCTTTTTTAAATTAAAGTGTACTTAACAAAGCAAGCTTTATTTAGATGTTACACACATTGTATAATTATCTATATATAATGACAATAAAGCATGTGCCCCAGAGAGAATGTATACAGAGTTATATTTGAGTCGCTAAAATTCTACATCATGTTGGTTATTGAAATCAACACCATAGGATGACGTAATTAGTTATATCCTCATTCTATCAATTGCTGTGTTGGATTACAGTGGTAGGGAGTCAGTGAATTAAAGTAAGATACTTTGGTGGGAATTTGAAAAATGGTTGAATTAAAGAGGCTATGCTGTATTTACCCAGTATATACGTATCTAGTGCTAAAAAAAGGTGTATTTGTTTATGTACAATTCAGAATATCATAATCCCCCCCCCCTCAACTTGACTGACTAGGCCTGGAAACATCACATCTGGTGTGTGTTAATCACTGGACTAGACACTAGATTTTCTTCAATCAAGATGTAAAATTCTCATGTTTCTTTTGACGTGACAACGTCTTAAATTAGGTTGCGGCTGGGAGTCACTTATGAAAAAGTGTAACGCCCGGTAACATTACGATGAGTCATCGAACGAGAGTGCTGCGCGCGCAGCGCTAGAGAATTAGGCGCATTGAATCGGCGCATGCTTGTCTCTGTCTTTGTCTTTCTCGAACGTTCTTGGTGTTGGAAAAACAAGAAAGCGTCATAATACAAGTTCACACGTGTGGTTAAAGTATCGTCAGCTGTGTCTGTAGTGAAAATGTGGAGTGCTTAGATTCGTCATTTACAACAACTACAACAATAAAGGTAAATAATTGTACACTGATATTTCATTATCGTAAACTATGATTGATTGATTAATTATTAGATTGACACAAAAGTTGAGAAACTGAGTTTATAGGTTATGTCATACTATTGATAAATGTTGATAGTGTTAAGTAAATTATTAGTTTAAAATTAATTAATTAATTAATTATTATTTTACAAATTTTAAATAGTTTCAAATTTATTTAGCAAAAATTTGAAAGTGGCAAAAAGTGGCAGATATAAGAAAACTTTATTTAAACTGTGTTGAGCAAGAATTTTAACATCTAATTTAAGTAAATGTTTTAATTTTCAACTTCATCATTTACAATTACAAATTTTATTTAATTTCAAATTTATTTAGCAAAAATTTGAACCTTCGATCTGAATAAGTGTTTTGATTTTCAAATACCAACGCGGCTGGTGGAGTGGCGATCTATCGTAAATTATCATCGACATCTACGGCGGAAGTATTCCAAGTTGCGATTACAGACGTAACTCGTGTCATTAAAACCAAGGGTGACATGTGCATGACTGAAGTTACTTGCTTCGCCGCTAATACTAGCTTCAAGTTTATACTCGGTGCTGTATATATTCATCCAGGAGCTAGTATGCAGGATATTGGAATGTTACTATGGCAAGGACTCGGTCCGTACATTCACAACAGCCAGTACGTGCCACCGTTCGTGCAAGTTGATTCTAGTATACCGATTCTTCTGTGTGGTGATTTTAACAAAAACGTAAAGCCTGACAACTCGTTTCTTAAATTCATGAAAAATACGTATAATCTTGATTGCGTATCAAACGTTTCTAAGTCAACTACGTTAAAAGGAACAACTATCGACTTGACTTTCGCACGACACATTACAGCAGAAACACTTCCTTTCATTTCATATTTCTCCTATCATCGTCCTATCCTCAACAAAATCACTCAAATAGGAATTAGTTAAGTTTAAGTTTACATGTACAATGTTTTAGTAAACAAAATATATTTCTATAGTTAAAATTTGTGCAATTCTTATTTTCATTCAATTCCTTGTTCCTATTGTGCAATTTAATTATATTCATATCAATAAATATTCTACCGTTGTCATGTAAAATCTTCGCCCGTAAAACCGACTTTACAGGCAACCATTGGTTTTTTTTTTTCACTCTAGATACTGAAATAGGAAAAATATACAGTAGAACCTCCCTTTAGCGGACACCTCTCTATAAAGGACAGTTTTCATTTGCAAAATTACCATTTTACTATTTAGCAACTCTCCAGTAAGAAGATACCTCTTCCTAAAGGACATTTTGGCTCTGTAATTAGGTGTTGTCCTTTACAGGGAGGTTCTACTGTATAGACTTTCTTCAAAGTACACTCTCTTTTACAATAAAAGTGTCCTTTAAAAAGTCCTCTTGCCAGAGAGCAGCTAATTGGGGAAGTGTCCACTGATGGAGGTCTACTGTATATGTGAAGGAAAAAAGTTCCAGTTTGGCTCTTATATTGGCAGACTGGTTCTAGTTGTGTGTAATCTTCATCAAGGAATTGATGATAGGGCGTTTATACGACTGCACAAATGCAAATAACATCGCATCTGAGCAATTCTCTTCCTTAAACCAATCTCAGGTAAGCCTCAATAATTTGAATAACCAACATTTAAAGGGCTCCTATCAAATATTGTTAGGTACAATTTGGATTATAGATTAGAACTACAATCCAAATAAATTAATAGTGTGTGATATTTTGGTAACAATGCTGTTACCAAAATGTCACACACTATCAATTTATTTGGATTTGGTCTTATTACCTGGTCTTATCAACTAAACTATTGCAGAAACAGTGCTACTTATTGTGGTAAGGTTGGTGTAAAAATTTTTATTTTAAACCAAAGCCTTTTGAAAATGTCAATTGCTGGCTGACAGGGCGTTAACTCATGTATCTCTGTGCTGTCCAGGTGCTGACATGGATGTCTGCCTCAACAACTACGGCCACTGCAACTTCATCTCCCCCCGGCATGCCTGTATATTCTTTGATGAGGTGAGTGGTGGAACCTCTGAAACCTCATGACAGGAATATGGGAGCTATGGTCACATATTGGTTGTGCTCTACCTCTATTTGAAAATTTAGTGGCTATTTAAAATGAATGTTTTTATGACATCAGAGTTGATGGCTGGTGAGTCACAGATGTGCTGATAACTTGTGAGTACACAGGCAAATTTATTGACATCTCTAGGCATTGCTATGGCTACATTTTCCCATATTTGACCTATCAGGATGACATTTTGACATGATAGACTAGACGCCAGAAATATATATGGTGATAATAATATATTAATGAATTTAGATTAACATTGTGACTCTTAGTAATAATGGTAATCAACCTTTGATAAAAATGATATTGGGAGACATTGATTTGGGATCATTATTCTAGTGATTATTTTATTCAGTTGGTACTACAGTTAAACCTGTCTATAGAGGAGCACCCTCTTGGGACTCACCAAATTAGGGTGCTATAGACAGGTCACTTTTAATGTAAATCGCATCGTACTACGTATTCAAAATTGGGTGGTATAGAGAGGAAGTATAGGTGTTTGACTGTATATT
>CP092868.1:98017312-98066992 GCA_030710605.1 Cordylochernes scorpioides
GATCATGCCATTAGAACAGCTACTCCAACAACTAATCTGTGAGGGAAACACTCGCGTCTTAATGTTTTCATTTGTGTATAGATGTTGCGTTATTGCTTTGTATTAATTTATGCCTAACAGGCCTTGCTGTTATTGTTTGTGGAAGAACATTGCTTGATACAAACATTTAAATGTAATTCTACTGTCCTAAAAGCTTAAGTTCATAGTTTGCTTAAATACCATTTCTAAGATTCCACCCTTCACTGTAGCATATATAAGCAGATAGATCTAATACAGTATTAGAGCTCTAAAGAGAAAGCGGTCTGGTAGATTAAAAATTGGCGAAACCGCTGGGAGGGTTCACCACTAATGAGCCAAGCCCTCCCAATATTTTTTCATTGCAGTAAGGACAGTAGAAGTTCGATTTATTTGTGAAAGAAACACTCGCATCTTAATGTTTTCCTTTAACCTCTTGTCCCATCATAGTAAGGTGAGGGATAACACAATGAAGAGTTGGTATATACCAATAAAACAGAGGGAATGCCATCCAGGGAGGGTACCCACCTCTGAGGGCCGAGGGGCTACAGGGGGAGGAGACCTTCTGTCCCCCTCAGTGGAGCTGGGGGCGAGCTTGCGTAGGTTGGAGGCTAGAGAGGATGGCTGAGGGGCAGGGGGGGCCTTCTCTGAGAAGTCACAGGAGTACAGCACATTGTCTACTGTAGTGCCGTGTTCACTGTAGTTGAGCAGTTCATAGTGGCGGGCCAGCTGACAACACACACATCTCTGTAGAATACAGGCACTAGGTCTCAACACCAACTTTAATCTTGTTGATATTTAGTTTCTAATCATTTTATACATTTATCTCTCTCACATTTATTTTTATCATCATCTTTTAAAAATAATATACAGTCAAACACCTATATATAGCGCCTTCCTCTCTATACCACCCAATTTTGAATACGTAGTACGATGCGATTTACATTAAAAGTGACCTGTCTATAGCACCCTAATTTGGTGAGTCCCAAGAGGGTGCTCCTCTATAGACAGGTTTAACTGTAGTACCAACTGAATAAAATAATCTCTAGAATAATGATCCCAAATCAATGTCTGCCAGCCAATATCATTTTTATCAAAGGTTGATTACCATTATTACTAAGAGTCACAATGATAATCTAAATTCATTAATATATTATTATCACCATATATATTTCTGGCGTCTAGTCTATCATGTCAAAATGTCATCCTGATAGGTCAAATATGGGAAAATGTAGCCATAGCAATGCCTAGAGATGTCAATAAATTTGCCTGTGTACTCACAAGTTATCAGCACATCTGTGACTCACCAGCCATCAACTCTGATGTCATAAAAACATTCATTTTAAATAGTCACTAAATTTTCAAATAGAGGTAGAGCACAACCAATGTGACCATAGCTCCAATATTCCTGTCATGAGGTTTCAGAGGTTCCACCACTCACCTCATCAAAGAATATACAGGCATGCCGGGGGGAGATGAAGTTGCAGTGGCCGTAGTTGTTGAGGCAGACATCCATGTCAGCACCTGGACAGCACATGAGTTAAGTCAGCCAGCAATTGACATTTTCAAAAGGCTTTGGTTTAAAATAAAAACTTTTACACCAACCTTACCACAATAAGTAGTATTGTTTCTGCAATAGTTTAGTTGATAAGACCAGGTAATAAGACCAAATCCAAATAAATTGATAGTGTGTGACATTTTGGTAACAGCATTGTTACCAAAATATCACACACTATTAATTTATTTGGATTGTAGTTCTAATCTATAATCCAAATTGTACCTAACAATTTTTGATAGGAGCCCTTTAAATGTTTGTTATTCAAATTATTGAGGCTTACCTGAGATTGATTTAAGGAAGAGAATTGCTCAGATGCGATGTTATTTGCATTTGTGCAGTCGTATATCATGAATTCCTTGATGAAGATTACACACAACTAGAACCAGTCTGCCAATATAAGAGCCAAACTGGAACTTTTTTCCTTCACATATATAGTAGAACCTCCATCAGTGGACACTTCCCCAATTAGCTGCTCTCTGGCAAGAGGACTTTTTAAAGGACACTTTTACTGTAAAAGAGAGTGTACTTAAGAGAAAGTCTATACAGTAGAACTACCTCCCTGTAAAGGACACCTAATTGCAAAGCCAAAATGTCCTTTAGGAAGAGGTATCCTCTTACTGGAGGAGTTGTTAAATAGTAAAATGGTAATTTTGCAAATGAAAACTGTCCTTTATAGAGAGGTGTCCGCTAAAGGGAGGTTCTACTCTATATTTTTGTGTGAATTTTTGAGTGAAAAAAAAAATAAAGAAACATGAGAATTTTACATCTTGATTGAAGAAAATCTAGTGTCTAATCCAGTGATTAACACACACCAGATGTGATGTTTCCAGGCCTAGTCAGTCAAGTTGAGGGGGGGATTATGATATTCTGAATTGTACATAAACAAATACACCTTTTTTTTAGCACTAGATACGTATATACTAGGTAAATACAGCATAACCTCTTTAATTGAACCATTTTTCAAATTCCCACCAAAGTATCTTACTTTAATTCACTGACTCCCTACCACAGTAATCCAACACAGCAATTGATATAATAAGGATATAACTAATTACGTCATGGTGTTGATTTCAATAACCAACATGATGTAGAATTTTAGAGACTCAAATATAACTCTGTACACATTCTCTCTGGGGCACATGCTTTATTGTCATTATATGTAGATAATTATACAATGTGTGTAACATCTAAATAAAGCTTGCTTTGTTAAGTAGACTTTAATTTAAAAAAGGTTGGACTGCAAATGCTTACATCTAAAACAATTTATACAAAAGTTCACATTTTTTCAATTGCCAAAATATAAAAATGATTTCAAACAAAATTAGTAGAAAAAAAAACCCTCAAAATCTACATTATCATATATAAACACAGATTCAACACTACTCCATTAGTGAGCACCTCTAAATAATGGATACGTGCCATTTATGTCATATATAATACTACATTCTTGCTAGCAAGACAAAATTTGCCATAATATGAAAAAAAAAGACACAACATTTTAAAATAGAATATATTTTTTAAATATAACAAAGATACTGATAAGGCCCAATTTGGATTATAGATTATAAACACAAGGTAATAAGAACAAATCCAAATAAATAAATAGTGTGATGTTTCGGTAACAACGTTGTTACTGAAACTTCACAGACTATTTATTTGGATTTGGTCTTATTACCTTGTGTAAACAAATATACTGTTCATCATAACCACAGGCTTTACTTACATTAAAATTTATAGTGGTAATAACAAATTTTTACATCTGTCCAAATAATTGTGATGACACACATTTAAGAAATTTAAGAGCCACCTTGAAAAATATTCCTCTGTGGAGATTCACAACACCCTATTTGGCTGGACAAAATAACAAACGGATATGGAATACAGCCCATTATTTTTTATGAATATGATAAAGTACAATTATAGATTATCATATTCATTTTAAAAATAATAGGCTATATTCCATATCCGTTTGTTAATGTCTGATGATGGTAACAACGCTGTTACCGAAACGTCACGCACTATTAATTTATTTGGATTAGGTCTTCTTGTTGTTCTAAAGTACAATTATAGATTAGAACAACAAGAAGACCTAATCCAATTAAATTAATAGTGTGTGATGTTTCAGCAACAGCGTTGTTACCATCATCAGACAAAGAATAAATGATAAAAAATATCACAGCAGGTTCTTAAATAGTACTGTTATCAAGTGTGTTTTTTTATTATCTGCATTATCTTGTTTACACACTTGATAACAGTATTATTGTCTGAAGATGGTAACAATGCTGTTACCGAAACGTCACACTTTATTAATTTACTTGGATTAGGTCTTATTTTCTTTAACGAATATATTATTTGATTAACAATAACAAAACTCCTACCTGTCAAAATAAAAGTACAATAGATTTCACAACTTCAAACAAACCTTCATTAAAACTACTAAATAATTAGCACACTTCTGAATTAACAAATATTTCTGTGGCAGTTGTTTTTGAAAACCAAAAAATGTACCCGGGGCTTTGCCCAGTTTATACTGTGTGTAGCAAAGTATTTCATATTTTATTAACAGATTATCAATTTTGATCTTTATATTTTGCTACCCTGTATACTTACCTCATTGCCTCTCTGGTATTTTATAAATTTTAATTTGTTCTTGCCTTAAACAAATTGTCACACTGAAGTTTGTCTTTCCTAATTTTCCATGTGGCAATATATATATACAGTTAAACCTGTCTATAGCGCCCCCTCTAAATAGCACCTCCCTATCTATAGCGTCTAAATACGTAGTACGATGCAATTTACATTAAAAGAGACCTGTCTATAGCACCCCCTCTCTATAGAACCCTATTTTGGTGAGCCCCAAGAGGGGGCGCTATAGACTGGTTTAACTGTATATCAAAAAAGGGATATCCTGACCACGAGCACATGAGCTTTTTAGAAGGCGCTCTGCCATCGGTGTTGGATCAAAACCATTTCAGCCCTCCTACCTCATTCTCAAAATTGCCCAGTTCCTCAACCAAGGATGCCAACCTATTATACCTTGAAGCAAATAGGAACCCACTAACATAGGAGAAATAATTGACACCTTCCCTAACAAAAAAGCCCCAAACATCGATGGGATTACAAACAAAGCTTTAAAATGATTGCCCAACCATGTCCTTGAATCAGTAGCTAACACCTTGAGGCTTGCACATTTCCCAAATAGTTGGAAGACCTCGAATATCTATTCCATATTGAAACAAGGTAAATAACCACAGTTGGTACAGTGGGTGGAACCAGGAGGAGGTCTGAGCCTCAGACAGCACCAAACAACAAGATTTAGAACAGGCCACCTCAAGCCATTGAAGATAGAAAATAATAACAAAATCTACCCTACTTGCCCAAAATGTAGCTTGGCACCTGCAGCTCCAGAACACATTTTGGCTTGCATTAGATGCACTAAACAGGACCTTTAAGAGAGGAGCATGAACTCATGGAATTCGTGTAATCTTTACACAAGAGATTAAAAAAACAACAACAGGTAAATAACAGCACAACCCAACAAGCTATTTCAGTAATGCCTACCAATTCCAAATTATTTGAAAGGATCATTCTAAAAAGAATAAAGTTCAAGCATTGGCTCAAACTATTTTAACATATACAGGTTACATCAGGTAAAATAGACTCGTAGAATTTGTTTAAATTGCACAAGGGGATAAGAAACAACATATCAGGTAAATTAGGGGGTGGAAGGGTGGTCTAAACCATTGGTTTCCAACCGCTATGACCTGGGATCAAATCCCACATTGGGCACTTTTTCAAAAAAATAAAAAGCGCCAATGCCCCCCCCCATTCTTGTAAAAGTTCAACCCCACCGAGCAAGTGCAAGTAACCAAACGGGGTTCTGGCACATTTATAAGTGCAAAAGTCGAACTACTTTTCGTAAGTGTAGACATGTGGTGCACTTACAGTAAAGAGTCATCAACTTTTACCCACCATGATTATCATGGCCTGTACCACGTGTACTAGGATAATAATATATTAAAAAAAAAAAAAAAAAGGTAAATTAGGAATAATCACAATGGAATTTTATCTAAAATTTATTGAAAGTAAAAGTGAAAAGTTGAAATGAAATTTGGCACAGTAGTATATAAAAGGCTATATAGTTTTGATTTATTTTCAATGCTGTTTCCATTATTAGCTACAACAGTCTTGAGGTGAGCTCAAAATGAAGCACAGGCCTATGACCTTGTCCATTTAAGTCATCACCGTGTGAACCACTTTCTTAACAGACTGGATGGTGTTGTGTGGATCATTGTCTCTCAACAATGCCCCATACATGGTAGTCGAGGGGGTTGAGTCTGGAGAGTTAGGGCAGCGATTATCAGGCCTCCAGTGAATGGATGTTAAGTGTCAGACATGATTGTGTCTTTTTTGCCTTGTGGTCTGTGGCCGAATCCTGTTAGAAGACATACTTCCTTTCTGTGGCCACCATGTTCATCCAATGCTTCACAAGAGTCAGTAAGACATTGATATAGGTGTCAGCGTTCATCCTAAGGCCCTTCTGAAGAAATGGGGAGGCATGATATCAATTTCCTTGCTTATAACACCATGAACCATCACAGAGGCAGGAAATTTCGTGTGCATCGCGACATGTACTTCTGAAAGGTCTTACAGATATAGTGATCATTCCTGGGATTTACCTTTTGGTCCACATCAAAGTTCCTTTCATCAGAGAAGAACCTCAGGATAGCACAAGGGTCAGGTTATTGAGGAGGGCAGAGCCTTTCTTTTCTGTTGTCCTTCATATTCTCAGTCAGCAGCTGGCATTTTTTTCCAAAGGGCATAGGACTTGAGACCAAGGTCCTCATGGGTAGTTCTGTTAACTGTCATAGAGCCAACATTCATTTCCTTGGCTATGGCCTTCATGCTCTTCCCAGGGTTTCCATCAATCTTCTCCTTGACATTTTGGGCAAATTCTTTGACTCTTACTCTGTTCGATCAACACAAATGCTTTTACCTTGTTGCCATTCCTTCTTTGTTACTGTCAGCCTCATCAAACTACTTCTTGACACGATAAACTGTGGTTTTGGGCAACTTAAGAAAGTCCACTCTATTTTTGGAGCCCGACTTGCAGAGTAACTTGCTAGATTTTCAAATTCTGGATTATTGTTCACCACTACACTGCACACACATGTAGTTACATGGCTACGGAACGGAAATCTTAAAAATCTAAAGTAGTATTTGTGGACTGCCAAAGTTACACCCTGTACATACCCTTGTCCTAATAGAACACCGCTGCATCTATATGTAGACGATGCTGAAACGTTAGTTTCAACATTTGATTTTGACACAATCTCCCTGAAACTCCACAGGAAGAATCATGTCAATATTTGGTGTGACAAATGCTGGGTTATACTCAACTCATATAAAACTGAAGCTTTTTTATTTTCCAGAGAGAAAGCACAAAAGAAAGCAAGCCCCAGATGATCGAGGTTTTTCTGACACCCGATAAAATGGAAGGACACCGTCCACTACCTGGGTATCATCCTCGATTAAAATCTGCCCTTCCAAAAACACATCCAGAGCCGAATAAATCTTGTTGTTGTTTCTTATCCCCTTGTGTAAAGATTACATGAATTCATGCTCCTCGAGCTATTTTATGATAAGCAATGGCCTCTCGCAAAGGTCCTGTTTAGTGCATCTAATGCAAGCCAAAATGTGTTCTGGAGTTGCAGGTGCCAAGCTACATTTTGGGCAAATGGGGTAGATTTTGTTGTTATTTTCCATCTTCAATGGCTTGAGATGGCCTGTCCTAAATCTTGTTAGTGTTGTTTGATGCTGTCTGAGATTCAGAGCTCCTCCTGGGTTCACTCCACTGTACCAACTGTGCTTAGGTGGGATCCTCCAGTTCTTATTTATTTTGTTTTTGCTACTGTCTTGAATAAATCTTGCAACGGATAGGAAACAAATATTAGAAACAAAAGCAAGATATCATTACACAGCAAGAGAACAATCTGCACAATCAATTATAAGATTACCTAGGGCCACCCAGTTTTTATAACTGCAAAGAAGACGACATTGAAATAATTTGAAAGCTTTGAAAACCAGATCATCAAGAAAATAATAGGGCCCCATCAGGAGCAGTATCATTAGAAAAGATCTTGAAATAAAAAATATAGACAGTTTCATAAATCTTTGAAAAAACAGGAAAGCTAAAAAATACAACCTTCAAAGAAGCCTGCAACTACAAAGAAGATAAGGAATCCCAACCTAAGGCAACTGCTCTAATTAAGAAAAACTGAAGACAAACAGAAAAAAAAAGAAATATGTGGTCAGAACAAAATGAATGAGGAAAACAGCCCAATTTAGAAGAAAGAACATCCGGAACCCAAGTTAGCACACCTTGTAAATATGTGAATACACTGTAAATATGCTGGGTTGTTATTTTTGAACTGGAAATTTTCAACTTGAAATTGATTTTTAAAATAGTAAAATTTTGAGCAAGCTTCAGCTCACAGATAGATTCAAAACAATAAATTTGGTGACATTGTTTGCAACCATTTGTCACATGTTATTTAAATTTTTGCATTGAACTTATATGGATGGAATAGGTACAGATTTCGCTGAGAGTCACTGCACTGACTCTAAAAGTATTGGCTTAGAATCCTAAAATTGGATACAGTTAGATTACCTGTGATCTGTCTTGCACAATTATGGAAGACCTCCTACCCAACAAAACAATCTCTAGGATTTACACTGAGAACCTGACTCAAATAATAGCTTCCAATGGATTTTATTGGTTGAAATATTGTATGAATGCTGCAACGTTATAAACAGAGAAATACCTTCAATTATTAAAAGGTCAAATCTCTGAAAAGTGATCAAACTAGGAGAATTAATTCCAAGTTCTATCCCCATTATAAGCACCTGGATGTGTCATTCCTACCAAAGGATAGGATCTATATATACCACTTATAGTCAAACGATTCATCACTCAATTGAGGATATTCTTTACTTTTTCAGAGGAAATCATGTCAAAAGCTTAGGTGAAGACAACTCGGCATGTTCTTTATGTAAAGTTTTTTTTTTGCTTATCCCTAGTACACGTGGTACAGGCCATGATAATAATGGTGGGTAGAAGAAGGCGACTGCTTTTACTGTAAGTGCACCACATGTCTACACATAGAAAAGCAGTTCGACTTTGCACTTACGAATGTGCCAGAGCCCCGTTTGGTTACTTGCACTCGCTGGTGATGTTGAACTTTTGCAAGAATCAGGAGCCATTGGAGCATTTTTTTTTTTTTATCAGAAAAAAGTGCCCAATGCGGGAATTGAACCCGGGTCATAGCGGTCGAAAACCAACAGTTTAGACCATTCTTCCACCGACCCCCCTTTTTTTTTATGTAAAGTGAAGATAATGAATGAGCTAGGACATTATATGACCATAGGTAGCAGAATAAAGGAAGAAAGAGAAGATTTTTACCCCAGAATAGGCACCAAGTATTTATTCATTGTCAATATATTCTATGATAGATAAATTAACTAAGAACAGATCCTACTTCTACATAACTTCTTCACATCAGTAAAAGGAAAGAAAGAACTACTGAGCACCACAAGATTGTAGTGTAACCGTAAATGTACGGGCAACGCCCGTGCTTTAATTTAGACACGTGGACCTGTTGGATCATTAACGCCCGTGTTTTACCCGATTGAATGTTTTTATTCAAATACTATTTGTTACAATTATAAATTGGAGCCTTAAATAAATGCATATATTAGTTAATAACTATAGCCTATGTGCTTTATTTGTCTATGTACTGTTGGCTTCCGTAGGCGTCTCTTACTGGGAAAAAGAAAGAGAGGATTCCATTTAGTTATTAACTAATATATGCATTTATTTAAGGAGCGACCCACTCCAACACAATAGTTACAAAAACCAAAAAGCGAGTGGGGGGGGGGGCAAAGTCAAAAACAAAGTGTCTCGCGCATTGGTGGTGCCATCGTAGCGAACCAATAGGAGAGCGCCATTCCAAAAAAAAAGCAAACGGTGACAGAGATGATGACGCTCGTAACTGTATATAGAATACTTGTAAAAATATATGTATATTCAATCAGGAGTATTCAACGTGAAGCATTGGCCCTAATAAAGGCTTTTGTTGTTGTTGTTGTTGTTGTTGTTTCTTATCCCCTTGTGTAAAGATTACACGAATTCCATGAGTTCATGCTCCTCGAGCTGTTTTATGATAAGCAGCGGCCTCTCCCAAAGGTCCTGTTTAGTGCATCTAAAAAGGCTTTTGTTGTTGTTGCATGTAAGCACAACTTTTGTTGATTGTTTTTACTGTCCATCAAGTTGAGTTTAACTTTTGGTGATTATATAGGCAAATATTCTCATCAATTTTATCTGTTGGTGACCCCTTGCAGCTCATCTAGTGTCTTTCTGGTAATTTCCTTTAACCCTTCCAGCCATTAGAGGTCCTCCTCTTTTCTTAACATCAGCATCCATTTGTTCTCTTTAGGTGTCTGAAATAGTTATGAGGCACAATTCATTCAGCACATTTGTTTGAAGATGGCAACAATGCTGTTACCGAAACATCACACACTATTTATTTATGGTCCAATTGCCTTGTGTCTGAAATAGGTTAGTAATTGTGCTTATTTTTGAGCAGCTAGGGTTCTAGCAGGATTAATTTTGTGTAAGATTGAAATATTTGGCCTTTTATTTGTTCTCTATAATAAAAGAAACCCAGTGTGTGCAAGTAATCAAGTGAGGCAAACTTCTAAACCAAAGTGATAAGGTACAATTTGGATTATAGATTATAAACACAAGGTAATAAGACCAAATCCAACAGACACACTATTTATTTATTTGGATTTGGTCTTATTGCCTTGTGTTTTTTAACCAAAGCTTTTTGTTGTTGTTGTTTCTTATCCCCTTGTGTAAAGATTACACGAATTCCATGAGTTCATGCTCCTCGAGCTGTTTTATGATGAGCAGCGGCCTCTCCCAAAGGTCCTGTTTAGTGCATCTAATGCAAGCCAAAATGTGTTCTGGAGCTGCAGGTGACAAGCTACATTTTGGGCAAGTGGGGTAGATTTTGTTATTATTTTCTATCTTCAATGGCTTGAGATGGCCTGTTCTAAATCTTGTTAGTGTTGTTTGATGCTGTCTATTTCTGATGTTTAGAGCTCCTCCTGGGTTCACTCCACTGTACCAACTGTGCTTAAGTGGGATCCTCCAGTTCTTGTTTATTTTTGTTTTGGCTACTGTTTCTATTTCTTTAAAAGTAAGTTTATTTTTCTGTGGCAAGGGTTCTTTTGTGCCTTTTTTCGCTAGAACATCAGCAGCTTCATTGCCTTCAATTCCAACATGTGAGGGTATCCATTGAAGGTGAATTTTTGAGGTTTTTGAAAGTTTTTGGAGATAACCAATTATGTTCCTGCTTACTTTGTCTCTGAGTTTCTCTGTGTGACTCAAGTGTTGTATGGCACTTCTACTATCAGTAAGAATCCAGATATCTTGATAATTAGTATTTCTGATGGATTTTAAGGCTTCATAGATGGCTATAAGTTCTGATCTGAAGACTGAGCAAAAATCTGGGTTTCTTCTGTTCATTTTCTCAATGCCATTTGTAGTTTTGATGAGACAGCCACTGCCAGTGTGTCCCAACTCATCTCTGCTACCATCGGTATAAATAGTTATTGCATTTTTAGGAATGTTATTAATTATTTCTAATGATAATTGTTTTAAGTATTCTGGATTTTGGTATTGTTTGTTGGTGGGTTCATTTAAAGTGTCATTAAAAATAACATTTTGTAGTGGTTCACATGGAGAAATTTTTTCTGCTAAATAATTTTTTTCTACTTTATATTTTAAAAATCCATTTCTTTTGGCCAGGTGGAGAGGACCTTCTTTTTTGAGTCTTAGATTGGATTCCCAATTAAGTATGTAATTGGAAGTTCTGTGTTTGTTTCCATAACTCTTGATTTTGTTTATATATTTTGGCAGATTGTAGCTTCTTCTATCCTTTAAGGGCATAATGTCTGCCTCGTAAAGTACAATATCGTTAGGGCAGGTATTTCGAAGACCTGTAATAATTCTAGCTGCACTTAGTTGTATCCTTTCCAGTGATTTTAGATTTGTTTCAGATGCTGTACCATAGATTTGATATCCATATTCCAGGATAGGTCTAATTAGAGATGTGTAAGTTAATTTTAGTGTGGTTGCATCGGCTCCCCACTCTCTTCCTGAAATATATTTCAGGATTTTTAGTCGGTCTCTTCCTTTTCTAATAACTTCTTCAATATGTTTACTGGAGTTAATTTCTGGATCCAGGGTGTAGCCAAGATATTTAGGATGTTTATTATATTGTAATTGTTGTTCTTTCAGAATAATTTTTGGACTTATTTTGTATAGTTTCTTATCGGTAGTAAAAAGACAGGTTTCAGATTTTTGGGGGTTAAATTCTAATTTATGTTTATTAGCAAATTTTTCTAGGTGGAGAAGAGTCGTGTTCAAATCCCTTTCAGCTTTTTTCCAGTTAGTGTTACTGCTCCATAGAATAATGTCATCAGCGAAAAGTCCAATATTGGTTTTATGTGAAATTTTTTCTTCTATGCCTGCAATAAATAGGGTGAAGAGAGTTGGGCTAAGGACTGATCCTTGTGGTAATCCTTGGTACAATTTGAAGGTTTTAGATAGAGTTCCATTATATTTGACCCTGATGTATCTATTTTTAAGGAAATAATTTATCCAAGTGATAGCTTTTCCATCAATTTTGAAATGCTTGTATAATTTTGTAATCAACTTGTTTTTCCATACTTTATCAAAAGCTTGTGTAAGGTCTAAAAAAGCAGCTATGGTGTGGCTAGTTGGTTTTCTGTTTTGTGCATCTTTTACCTTTTGTGTGAAAAATAAGAGTTGGTCTATTGTCCCATGTCCTTTCCTAAATCCATATTGTTCTTCTGGTAAGAGATTTCTTGTGTCAAGGTGGTAGGTAAGTCGTCTGAGTATAATTTTTTCCATTAATTTGCAGCAAATACTTGTGAGGGAGATAGGTCGGTAGTTTTTTTGGGTCATCAGCAGATTTGTCAAGTTTTTTAATAGGAATTATTGTTGCAGTTTTCCAGTCTTGAGGCAATTTTCCAGTTTTCCAGGAGTTATTGAAAATATCAAGAAGTATTTCTTTGCCATTTTTGCCCAAGTTTGATATCATTTGGCCATGGATTCCATCTGGCCCAGGAGTCTTGTTTAGGTCAGTGTTTTCTAATGCATAATCTAGCTCTTTCATATTGATTTTTTCATGGAAAATATTATGAGTGCTGGTGAAATTTTTACAGTCATGAATAATCTTTCGGGCCTTTTTTTCAACTTTCTTATCTTTTATTTCGAATTTGATTTTACTACTTATTTGATATGAATTACCTAAAAGATTAGCAGCATTTTTGTCATTAGTTGCTGGGGTACCATCCGTATTCTTAATCATATTTGTGTTTTCAGTTTGTGGCTGGGCTCTGTCAATTTGTTTTGCCAAATGCCAAAGTTTTGTATTCGGGTTTCTTGGGTTCAGGTTTTCACAAGTTTGTTTCCATTTTTCCCTTTTCATATTTACGTATAACCTTTTTATTTTTGCATTCACAATGTTCAGTTCAGTTCTACAATTTGTTTGGTTTTGGGTGCACTTTTTTTGTAGTTCATTTCTTTTAGTTATAAGTGTTTGAATATCTTTTGCCTGGTGTGTATAATTTGGAATCCATTTCTTAATATTACCTCTTGGTATTGAAACTTTGGCTGCTTTAATAATGGTTTTTTTGAAAGATATCCAATTTTGTTCCAGATCTTTTATTCTAGTGGGTGCTTTTCTAAAGTCTTCATTGGTGTTTTTCTGGTAAAGATTCCAATTAGCCTTTTTGAAGTTCCAGAATTTTTCTTTAATTGAGCTGGTTTTGGTCTTGGTGCTAATTTCTATCAAAATAGGCAAATGATCACTTCCAATACTTTTTAATATTTGCCATTTGCATTTGTGGAAAATGTCAGGACTGGAGAAACTTATATCAAGTGCTTGTGCAGTATTATAGCTGTAGGAAGCTTTTTAAATTTGTGAAGCAAACTCTTCACCTTTTAACCCAGTCAATTATATCCAATGCCCCAATTAAGTGAGTGGCAAAAGAATATTAAAGCCCTCCTATACCGGAATAAACCAAGAAGCAACCCACCCATTCCAATGGTGAGCCTGCGGAATGGCATGGGGATGGAGATCCCCTTCCCTGTGAGAGGGCAGATGATGGCCCGGCCCTGGGAGTTGGAAGCACCTGCCAGCACACAGCTTTCCTGTCAGAACTTCTAGGTAAACACATAACTACTAGCCTTAGGAACAGCAGTGGAGTAATCAGTAGAGTTAGGTCAACTATATATACCTGGAAGGTAGCCATGGGGAGGTTTCTTGCTGCCGGGAGGGCCCCCGTTCTTGGAGGGGAGGAGCTGCTGCAGCCTCTGCCAGGCCAGGATCCTTACCAACCTCTCGTCCAGCTTGTTGAGCTCCACTTCTGTCACATCCCAACATACTCTTGTTCCCTTATATTGCAGAATTATCATTTAGAATGTAGAACACAAATGTTGTAAACAAAGAAGGAATCTTGCATTATAGAAATTAATCTGTATGTAGGTAGAGCAATGTGCAAGAGTTTTTAAAAAAAATAAACCACATTTTTGGAAGATATAATAATATGGTCTATATAAACTACATAATTTTTCAAACTAGACTAATTTTGTTTTAAGGAAGCTGGGTCAAATAAGCCCACACACTCTACTGACTATCCTGAGACAAGTACAAAGTTCTAGAGTTAATATAATTTTATCACTAATGATTGATGGTTCTTTATTTATATTTTTAGATGGAAAAAACAATAGTCCAGAGGTGGACTAATTTTTTTTTTTGCTTATCCCTAGTACATGTGGTACAGGCAATGATAATCATGGTGGGTAGAAGTAGGTGACTGCTTTTACTGTAAGTGCACCACATGTCTACACATGTGAAAAGCAGTTCGACTTTGCACGGACTAAATTTAAAAGGGTGAATGGTGACAGACAGAGGTCCACCTTCATGGATATTTCCTCCTTTTCTATTCACCTCTTTACTAGAACATTCTTTACTAGACCCACCACAAGGGGATAGATACTCACCACCGGCCCCTTCAATGCAGGCCTGGAGGTTGTGGTTGAGGCTGACAATGGCGGGAGAGCTGCCCAGGCTGGTGGCCACACTCACCTTGGTGGTGGAGGACTTCACCCCTGTGGTGGACACTGACCACACACATCCACTGTCAGTGGTGACCATTGATGACCAAGGATTAATTGAGGATTCCATTTAAAACAAAATTGCTTCAATGGCACTTTATTCTTGCACAAGCCAACTAAGGGGGCTTTGGCATTTTGTAAGTACAAAGTTGTGCCATGGAATTTGTGTAATCTGTACACAAGGGGATAAGAAAAACAACAACAAAGTTGTGTTTTAAAGACATGACTCCTGCCCACCATGACTATATGAGAGGTAAAATCTAGTTAACATCAGTCCTGCCATCATTCCCTGCATGTTCCTTACATCTAGCCTATAAAGCAGGGTGAAAGATAAAAACAGTTTAATTTAACCCTCATCAGCTATATAAGCCAGTGGAGAGAGAGAAATCTGTTAGACATTCCATCCAAAAAGTTATGTGGCTACATTGAAGACCTACCTGGGTTCTGCAAGGTGACAATGCGGGGAGGGGTGGTGTTGATGAGGGCCACCTTGTTGCCGTTGCTGAGGCGGATGTTGCGGTCCTCCAGCTTCACTTCCACATGGTGCTCCACCTCCCCATTCACCTGTGCCAGCACCAACCTTAGTTTCATATCTGTGGGTAGATACATGGCACCAAAAAATAATTCAGTAAAACTTGCACAAGTTGGGGTACAAGAGCTTATAAAAGTGTAACCAAACAATCTAAACCTGCACAGAGAACGGGGGTGTATGTCCCAGCAAGACCAACCAAATGACACCAATACACCTAGGGTTGGCCAGTTTATTCCTCCCCTGACAGGAATCCTATCAGAGACTCCAGTTTTAGGATAGAAAGAGTGAGTGGCTGGATCTCACTTTCCACCAACTCTACTTGGGGGAAGTGCAGCTTGATGCCAATCAAAGGGTAGCATGGCTAGATACAGTAAAATCCTGCTAACCTGGGATATAGTGAACCTTATAACAAGCCTAAGGTAATCCCAAATCCATTTGTTATAATGAACTTCCCTAATCTACCCAGCCATCTCCACCAAAATGTAATGTAGAAAATTAGGAAAGACAAACCTCACTATGACAAATTGAATCTTTTCATAAAATACATATTTCACTGCAATATTTAATGAACTACCCTTATAACAAACTTAATTCCACAAATTATAAATTTTAATTGAAATACTAGGATACGCCACAATTTGGATTATAGATATAAACACAAGATAATAAGACCAAAAAATGGATTTATTACCTTGTGTTTAAAATACCAGGTTTATACCGTACTTAAAATGTTAACTTGATCAATATTTGGAAGAGCAAAATTTTGAGAAGAGCTCACAGATAGCAATAAATTTGGTGGTTTGTACATCATCTACATTCTATCACACAGGTTTTATACATTTGCTCATTATTTAATATAGAATATTTTTGCATTCATCAAATTTTAAATAGAAACAAAAATAACAATGGCTTCTAAAATAAGCCAAGAAAAGAAATTCTTTTAAAATGCTACCACTAGAAAAAAAGCCATTATCAAAACTTTTCATAATGAAAAGCTTTTTGTATATGTGTGTTAAACACAAGGTAATAAGACCAAATCCAAATAGTGTGTGACGTTTTGGTAACAGCATTGTTACCATCTACAGACATAAGTACTGAATTTATTTATTTGGATTTGGTCTTATTACCTTGTGTTTATAATCTATAATCCAAAGTGAGCCTTATTGTATATGTGTGTTATTTATATAACTGCTGACTCTCTATAGTGGAGTCAATTCAGCCAGTAAGCTGTGAGGAACTTTTTATGTCACTGGGAAGCAGGGTAAACCTAAATTGAGAACCTCCATATTGAAACTAAGAGTGATGGCAGCAGTACCTTGGCAGGAGGCTTGGTGAACTTGGAGTCAGACAGGAGCAAGCTGCCCCCACCATTCACCATCCTGCTGTGGTCCTCAGAGGTGGAGCTGATGGGAAGTTTGAGGCTGTCCGTGTGCCTGGTGTGGCAGCTGATGGGGGCAGCCTGCTCCTCGCTGCTGCTCTCCTTCGCCAGCTTCTTCTGAGCAAAGTACTTCACCATGCCCACTTGGAAGCCCACCACACTGGAGAGCCACTGGAACACACACAGAGTTGGGGACTTGCATACCTCTTAATATTGATGTCAGCTGATCATGCAGATACAATAGTTTCTAAGCCAAGACAATTTTGTTATATAATTAATCCTTTAAACTACATTATTTTAGTAATAGATATACAGCAAAACCCACTAAAACAAACCTGGTATATAGCAAACCTTCCCCTATAACGAACCTGATATATAATCCCCACTTTAATTTTATAATATAGTGAACTATGGCTATAACAAGCCATGGGTATAGTGAACTACCGGTTCAGCCCCATTGAGCTTTGCTATAGTGAGGTTTTACTATATATGCAAATATATATATTTAAATATAAACTTACAACCAACAAAAATACTGCCCCAAAAGAGTAAGACTGCTGTTCAACAAGGTAGTGTTAAAACAGAGATCTTAGCACACAACTTTTCCTTCTTGTACAGTTTGTGTGACATGATACTGAGGAATTGGCAAATAATGATTCATGTCTATAGATTTACCTATTTAATTTATGAGTAGCTATTAGCTAATTTTAAATAAACTATTGCATGATTGTGGAAGTCAAGGTTTCTATTTATGCTATTGTATTGTACTGATTGATATCAGGAATTCTGGGTACACAGCTTCTGTACAACATGTAGAAATCTATTACATGAGGAAGAATTGTCGGATATCATTCGGAAGAAGGAATCAAAGCTAACGGCGATGAGATACTTTATTTAAGATTCTTTATTAATAAAGAATCTCGTCGCTGTTAGTTTTGATTCCTTCGTTGAAATCTAAGCTTTGGCTGGCTTGAACTGAGCGTTGAACATGAGCAATGTAAAAACTGCCGAGCATATATATGTGGAATTTAACTGAATGCCTTGAAGTCCAAGGGAAAGACTTACATCATAGCTAGTGACAGGTGCCAGTACTCTAGACCCACCTAATTGGAAGATTTTCACTGCATGGCCAGTGATGGAAGGTTTTAGATCAAAATAGGCATATATTTAACCTTTAGATCAAAAGCTGAAAATTTCTAACTACCCTAAATTTTTTGTGAAAGGTACTTTAAGTAAGAATTGAAAAAAAAAAAACCTTTACCAAGTGATTTTCATTTAATAGATTCCTGCCAAAATATATTTTATTATTATCCCTAGTACACATGGTACAGGCCATGATAATCATGGTGGGTAGAAGTTGGCGACTGCTTTTACTGTAAGTGCACCACATGTTTAAAAATGTGAAAAGCAGCTCGACTTCGCACTTACAAATGTGCCAGAGCCCCATTTGGTTACTTGCACTTGCTGGTGGGTTGGACTTTTGCAAGAATGGGGGGCCATTGGAGCAAAATATAATATGAAATACTCACTTGTAGCCATACTATTAAAGCACAGGTTAATAATGAATATGGGGTTAAATAAAACCCCAGCGATGTATTAACAGATGCTTTACAAGCATGGAATGCCACAGTACAAATGTAGAGCAGAGGATAGCTATAATGCCATGTGGGTAGGAGGCATTATTATACAACAGGCTGTTATCTATGGGAGAGAGTCCAGGTATAAATCCAAAATGGTGAAAATTGCTTTACTACATGCTACTAGTCATTGAAGTATAGTTCTACTACTATGTACTATCAAGCTGATTGAAGAACTTGCTCCAAGGTTCCAGAATTCATTTAAATGAAAAGTTTCTATGTTGCTACCATTTGCCATACAAAATGTGGGTTTCATTGCAGTGCTTGTACAATATTCAAATGTTAAAGACTACTGCACTGATGAGGGTCATAGCTAAAAACCATTGTATAGAGACTGGCTCATGTTGTGGCAGATTCTTTCATGAATCTGGGCAGAGATGGATAAAATACATTATTTTTTAAGTGTATTTTTCAAAAGGAAAGTTGCCATTTCCACACATGACTATATATGTTCAAAAGAGATGAACACAGGAGGCTCTGAATATCCAAAAGGAGACACCAAGCCACTAAATAAGGTGGATAACCTTACCTCCTCCTGTTCCTCCGGGGAGAGGAGAGGGACTGGGGGAGGTGCTGGGACTGGGGAGTGGTGGTGGAATGAAGTGTCGGCCGCCCGGGGCAACAGGGGCAGTCGGCACTTATATTGCTGTTTGATGGCGTTGGGGATCTGTGCACACATACATTTGTCAGGCCACCTACAGAACTCTCTCTGTCACCACCTACCCTGACTCTGGGCTGCTGGGGGAGACCGGAGCGGTATCTGAAGGGAGGTTTACTTCTGTGGATCTTCCTGAAAAACTTCAACTTGACTGCATCCTGGGTGATGGGCCCCACAAACTTGTTCCAGAGCTTGACCCTGTCACTGTGGCAGGTGGAGGTGAGGAGCTTCTGGTCCTAGGACAGACAGCCGTGGTGACATGAGACAAAGGTGACAGAGCCGACTTACAATGACCCGCTCCCCGTGCATGTTACACATCCACTTGTCTTGTGGCAGGGAGGTCAGTGGAGGGTCCAGACAGTCTGGGTGGTACACCAGCTCACAGTAGTCACACTGGATCAGTGGCTCATCCTGGCAGCCCCTGGACATAACTTATGCAACAACTCTGCAGGTCCCAAGCCTGGTTTGGAAATGAGTAGAGGTAAAGTAGACGGACCTCGTAAATTGGAACGAGAATTGGACTGGCTCTGCTTAGATCAGAGCCAATGGTAGCCTCAGGGAGTCACACCATTGCCCCACTCATAAGATCCCACACATATCAAGACTTATGGATTCATAATGAATTTTACAAGGGGTGACAAAGAGTATCACATGGTAACAAGGCCAAATCCAGTGATGATCTCCAATCCAAAGTAACAGCTTGTGTCTACACAGTTCTCCCAAATATCACTAGAACATTCAAAGCTATCTAAGATGAAATTCTAGGATTATATCAAGTTTCCACTACATTTTTTACAAAATGATAAGTATACTAGATGAATGACCTGGGCAATGCCCAAGTGGATTTATAGCCATATTTAATATAAAAAACTATTTTAACTAAATCACAAATGGTATGAAACAATTCGGATTATAGATTAGAACTACAAGGTAATCTGGAGGTAATTTATAAGCATGTTTCATTAATATTGACAAATATCTTTTGGGAAATATTCTTTGAAAGTTAGTGTGCCCATCTCCCCCCTAAACAATAGGATCACCACCCACAAGTCTTACTTCAAGAAGCCCAACAAAGTATCTCTCCTGATGCTTCTCTTTTTAGCTTTCTAAATCTTTTTAGAAATGGAATAGTTTATCGGTCTGTACTTGGCAGTTTTATAGGGCCACTTATGTGAGGTGGAAGGTTGGTCTAAACTGTTGGTTTTCCCTACGACCCGGGATCGAATCCTGCATTGGGCCCTTTTTATAATAATTTTTAAAAATGCTCTAATGGTTTCTTTCAAAAGTCCAACACCACCAGTGAGTGCAAGTAACCAAACGAGGCTCTGGCACATTTGTAAGTGCAAAAGTCGAATTGCTTTTCACATGTGTAGACATGTGGTGTACTTACAGTAAAAGCAGTCGCCAACTTCTATCCACCATTATTTTCATGGCTTGTACCAAGTATAATATATAAAAAAACTTATGTAGTTATTTTGAAGGCAAGCATAATTGAACTAAATAAGAAATGCTTTAAAAGTTTGGGCTATTGAAACATAAATTTTAAAACCATTTATTAATTACTAGACGAATGGCCCGGGCAACGCCCGGGTTTTACCTGAGTGCGAATATATTTTAAAAATGTTGTCTTGGGTGGTCGCTATAGACAGGGTGGTCTGTATAGACAGGTGTATGTATCACACAGCCGATAACAGGGTTGTCTAGGGTGGTCGCTATAGACAGGGTGGTCTGTATAGACAGGTGTATGTATCACACTGCTGATAACAGGGTTGTCTAGGGTGGTCGCTATAGACAGGGTGGTCTGTATAGACAGGTGTATGTATCACACAGCCGATAACAGGGTTGTCTAGGGTGGCCGCTATAGACAGGGTGGTCTGTATAGACAGGTGTATGTATCACACAGCCGATAACAGGGTTGTCTAGAGTGGCCGCTATAGACAGGGTGGTCTGTATAGACAGGTGTATGTATCACACAGCCGATAACAGGGTTGTCTAGGGTGGTCGCTATAGACAGGGTGGTCTGTATAGACAGGTGTATGTATCACACTGCTGATAACAGGGTTGTCTAGGGTGGTCGCTATAGACAGGGTGGTCTAGGGTGGCCGCTATAGACAGGGTGGTCTGTATAGACAGGTGTATGTATCACACAGCCGATAACAGGGTTGTCTAGGGTGGTCGCTATAGACAGGGTGGTCTAGGGTGGCCGCTATAGACAGGGTGGTCTGTATAGACAGGTGTATGTATCACACAGCCGATAACAGGGTTGTCTAGGGTGGTCGCTATAGACAGGGTGGTCTAGGGTGGCCGCTATAGACAGGGTGGTCTGTATAGACAGGTGTATGTATCACACAGCCGATAACAGGGTTGTCTTGGGTGGTCGCTATAGACAGGGTGGTCTGTATAGACAGGTGTATGTATCACACAGCCGATAACAGGGTTGTCTAGGGTGGCCGCTATAGACAGGGTGGTCTGTATAGACAGGTGTATGTATCACACAGCCGATAACAGGGTTGTCTAGAGTGGCCGCTATAGACAGGGTGGTCTGTATAGACAGGTGTATGTATCACACAGCCGATAACAGGGTTGTCTAGAGTGGCCGCTATAGACAGGGTGGTCTGTATAGACAGGTGTATGTATCACACAGCCGATAACAGGGTTGTCTAGAGTGGCCGCTGTAGACAGGGTGGTCTGTATAGACAGGTGTATGTATCACACAGCCGATAACAGGGTTGTCTAGAGTGGCCGCTATAGACAGGGTGGTCTGTATAGACAGGTGTATGTATCACACTGCTGATAACAGGGTTGCCTAAGGTGACCGCTATAGACAGGGTGGTCTGTATAGACAGGTGAATGTAACACACTAATGATAACAGGGTTGCCTAAGGTGACCGCTATAGACAGGGTGGTCTGTATAGACAGGTGGATGTATCACACAGCTGATAACAGGGTTGTCTAGAGTGGCCGCTATAGACAGGTGTATGTATCACACAGCTGATAACAGGGTTTTCTAGAGGGGGGCAGGGAGGACACGTGTTCGCCGGCGGCAGCCAATGGGCGCGCATTCTATCCGTGAGCTTCAGAATAAGGCAATTATATAAGTAGATTGAATTAATTGAAACCTTTTTTATTTTCTTTTTGGCCCAGATCATTTGAATGGTAGTTCGTTGTCAAGTAATTTTTTTTTCAACTTAAATTTATTTCTTACTTTTTTTCCAACATAGTAATTATTACTTGTTTCATCTGTAAAGTGAAGAAGTTTAAAGTGTGAAGAAACATAACACAAAAGAGTTTGGTCAAATTTGATGATACAGTAGAACTCCCATGAGAGGACACTCATGCTAGAGGACACCTCTCTACAAAGGACAGTTTTCATTTGAAAAATTACCATTTTTACTCTTTAGCAACTTTCTGGTAAGAGGACATCTCTCCCTAAAGGACACTTTGGCTCTGCAATTAGGTGTCCTTTACAGGGAGGTTCTACTGTATATAAACAATGAGATAATTTCAATGTTTATAAAAATATTTTAATTTAAAATATCTCTATATTTTTTTCCCCCACAAGATAAAAGGCAGGATTTTAATGGAGTTATAAACCAAAAGGAAGCTGAACAGTGAAATTTTGTAATTGTAAAAACAGAGCACTTTAGAAATATAATCAAATATGCTGTTATTAAGGAAACTGTGCTAATATGAGGCTCCACTGAAGTTGTCAGTCCAGTTACCAAGACCCAATTATACATATTCTAAAATGGTAAATATCTCCTTTTTAAAAGAAATAATTTAAATTGTGTTTTAAATTTTAAACACAAGGTAATAACCCAAAGGTCAAATCCAAATAAATAAATAATGTATGACATTATGGATTGAATCAGTCTTTTTTCTATCTTTCTGATTATGGCAACAAGGCCATAACGTCGCACACTACTTATTTGATCTTATTAGCTTGTGGTTCTAATCTATAATCCAAATTGTACCTAATCAGTGTTAAATTATATATGTGATGACTAAATGATTTATACTGTGAGGAAAGGTTTCTATATAATCAACCATTGAGGGACCACACAGAGTGAGTGGAATTAAGGTAGAGTGACTTACCTCTCACACACCTGACACAACTTGGAAGGCAGAGGTACAATAGCAGCGTCTAGGTCAAAGGCCTGCCTCTTCTGCTGCCTGTACTCCCTTGTCTTCTGCCTCTTGAGATTGTGACCTGCGCAAGGCATCAGTCAGGATGTCCGACTAGCCGCGGATGGCTTCTCTCACCTAATGTGCTGCGCAGCTCATTTGGGAGCTTGAACTGGCCCGGGTTGACTGCAGAGGCTGCCTTGACCAGGAGGTGCAGGCCAGAGTTCTCTAAGTTCTGATCCTCCTCGTCATCGGTGTCAGCAAAGTCTATCTCTTCATCTGGCCTGAGGTCATCTCCCGGCACCGCTCCCTCCTCCTCCTCCTCATCTTCTTCCTCCTCTTCTTCATCATCATCATCATCTCCATCTTCTTCCTCATCATCATCGTCATCATCTTCCTCCTCCTCTTCCTCAAATTCATAATAGAACTCCCTGCCGTGCTCATCCCGGTAGTACTCTATCTCCTCCCCTTCTTCCTCATCTTCCAGTTCCTCCGAGTCTTCCTCGTCAGAATCCTCTTCGTCCTCCATCTGGTCATCTTCCTGGCCTTCCTCTGATGGACCTCCTTCTTTCCCCTGGCCGCTGTCTCCATCCACCTCTATCTCTTCCTCCTCCTCTTCTACACTGTCTTCCAGCTCCTCCTTTATCTGAAACTCCTCATACTCCTCTTCCTCCGAGGTGTAGTACTCCTCCTCCTCCAACTGCACACACACACAGCACATTAGCTCAGCTTCACACAGCACATTTCTATATAAGTACTACTCTACTATAGAGAGAACACCAACAATGGTCTGGTGTCTCTCAACGCCAAAAGTATTATTTTCAGTAAGAGGCCACCCTTTCTAGAGGCCGTTGGATCTGCAACTAGATAAGAGACAGGTTCTAGGGTATAAGTATTATTTCAACACAACACATATCCGCATTTATCTGAGAAAAATGTAAATTATCAGTTGTAGTAGTTTTTTGGAAATGTTCCTGAAGTGCTACGGCACCAGCTGCAGACCATAGCAGCTAGGGCATGTAAAGAAGGTGCATGCATCCTCAGTGACATTAACATGTCCAAGGAGTCACCGAAGTAGAAACCCTTCTGGAGCTACTGGACCAAGCTGACCTAGTCAACACTGCCACCTTCTTCGATGCTGCAATGGAGCACATCAGGGTTGTCCCTCTTGGAAGCTGGGTTGACGTACATCATCTTCAACATAATCCTATTTCAATAAGGCTTCTGTGACTGCATCACTCACTACCAAATCTATGACTATGCCTACTTGGACCACCACTTGATCCAAGTGGAAGAGCCAGCTCCTACAAGACCTACCTATATCAACAAGTTGCTATGGTCAGACCTGTTCGTTGATATCAAATGAAAACATCCATCAATGAAGCCTCAAAAAGCCTAGCAAATCTTCCACCCCCCCAATGCTGTGGAACCATTGGACTGGGATCAAGGGGCAAATGGTGGTCCTGGTTCACAGACACTCCACCCAATCAGCCTTCCAATGGTGGAATACAGGATCCTCAGCTACGTGCTAATAGGACATCTGCATTGCCGCTGGCTGTCATCTCACTCAACCTGAAGTCAGCATTTGACAGTGTGATCAGGAACTATTTGCTCACTTTGTTGCAGAACCTGGCCATCTGCCTACCTCGGGTGAGTTGCTGTCCTCTACAGGGAAGCAAAAATCCGGGTTGGAGATGTTCATACCAGGGCCTTTTGCTTCCCAATGCCTCAGTGCAACCCTCTTCAGCATTGGAGTTTGGCCAGCATATGGTTGCTTATGAGTATGACATAGTTTTCTTTATCAGGGATGATGCTCAGTTTGAACTTTTGCCCCTGATTTTTGAAAGTTCTGCATGGCCTCCGGGGTGGCTATCAACTGGCAAGAGCTGTGGGCTCTGGTGTGGTTCCTGGAAGCACCAGCACGCTAACTGTCCTGGGATGCATGATCCTCGCCAAGAATTCTGTTGCCTTTCAGGCCTCTGACCTGATGGGGTTGCTGGAATGAACCATTGTGAAGTGGTTGTCCTTCACCAACAGCCTGTCACTGGTGTGTCATGCCCATGCAGTCAACAGCCTGGTCCTAGGATTTATTCTGCATCTCCTCCATGATCATGTTCCATTTGAACCACTATAGTTCAGCTACAGGTGTGGCTGGTGCAATTCATGTGGGGAATGAGCTGAGTCTCTTGGCGCCAGGTGGCACCTGGCTCACTCAGTCTCTGAGAGTCACATTGATCTGCAGGAATATCACAGGCCAGCTTCAGCTTGCCTGCCTCAAGGGGGTCCAGACCCCACTGCCTGGTGCAACCAACGACTACTCTTGGTTGGTCTACAGCCGGGCGTGGCTGATCCCACCAGCTTCTGACATTTGGCTTAACCAAGGAGAAGGAAACTGTTGAGCCTATTGGAGGCAGTATCTACCATCCTTGAGCTGGCCCATTGGGTTATGTACCCTGCCAGCCATAGGTCCCTGCATCTTAAAGGTGACAACAGGTTCCTGAGACTCCCAAACCTACTGGGCTACAAGCAAATGTCTGAGACTTCTCCAATGGTGCTCCTGCCCTAGAGCACATGCTACACTCTCAGATGTGCCATACCTAGAGGCCTTCTCCCACCGATTACTGCAGGGAAACACCAGCTCTAGCCATCACATGGATCAAGAGATGGAGACCATCCTCCTGCAGAGCTCAACAATGCCTATTACCCACCTCACCATGCAGAGCTCACAATGAGCACTGGACTTGGCTCAGTTTCAGGCACATCTTGTTGGAGAGCTGGTGGAACACTGGGCTACCACAGTGGACATGACTTTTCCATCTCCTGGGCTGACCTACATTGAAACTACTTCTGAGGGCACGACACAGATGTCACTCTATGACTGGCCCCCATGCCCTAATCCATCCTACCTCAAAGTGTGCCACCTGTGTGTCAAGCAACTGGTCGCTGACCCAAAGATGTTGCTGAGCCTTGCAACCTCTCCTCAGGAAGGTGATTACTTCCTAAGATCTGTCCTTAGATCTACAGGTCTTCAGCATCGGCCTCCATTCTGAGGCAATGAGGACAACAGCAGTGGTAAAGGCTACCATCTACAAGTACCAATACTAACTACCAATTTAAGAAGAAACATCCTCCATCACCCTGACACACAATTCCAGGCAAGAAACAGAAGCCAACTTCATATATAGAATTGCATGCACAAATCCTGCACAGCTTCTAAATTTGGAGAAACCAAAAACCCCTAGAAACAGAGCAGCCTATTCCTCAACTCTTATTTGCAGCTAAAAACACTTAGAATATATAAAATGTATTTAAAATTACATGTGAAATAGAACAATTCTTTAAAAACAACAATTTGTGCAAAAACATAATTGATTCTATTCCTATATAAAAATGTGTAGCAGGAGTTCTCCTTAGAAGTAAGCAGGCAAACAGCATTTTTCTCCTAGTGAAAGCTTGTTAAGAACTCAATTTTTATTTTGGAATAATTTGCATTTTTTTCTATTTCAAAATTGAATACAAAGATATCAAATAAAAGGTTTTTATGTAAAAATTTATAAAACATGTGTGGCAAAAATAGAACAAATATTAAAACATTTTGAAGTCACGATTTGTGAGCTTGAAACAGGCTCAAAATTTTACTCTTTTAAAAATCTATTGATTAAAATTTTAAGTTTCTTATAAGCTATGTATTTTAATTAGAATTTATAACTTTGGGTTTTAGAATTAGGTCCGCTATAGGAGTAGTTGATCATTGAAATTATATTACAAAGTTTGTTATAACAAAGGTTATTTTAATGGAATGGGATAACCTTAGCTTCGCTATATCCCAGGTTCATCTTAGCAGGGTTTTATTGTATTTATATGTTCTAAAATCACATGTACAAAATGTATATCTGTGTGGAAGAGGAAAAGAAGTTGGCCAGTAAGAACAGCCCTAGTTGACCACACTTCTATAATTGGACATTTCAGGAAACTGGGAGTCATTGCACAATCCCTCCTCAGCGGTCACCATTTTGGTCCTCCTCCTTCTTCAATACCTTCCTCTAGTGAGGGTGGCTGGCCACATGGTCTCTCCATACTTCCTCCTTCAATGCTTTCCTCTACTGAGAGTGGGCCACGTGGTCTCTCCATATCTCCCTCCTTCAATGCCTTCCTCTACTGAGAGTGGACCACACGGTCTCCCCATACTTCCTCCGTCATCCTCTTCATCTCCTCATAGATGTGTCGTCCAGTCCATTGTTTTAGATCATCTGTGTATCCCTGTCATCTCCTTCCCCTCGATCTCTTCCCCTGGAGCTTTCCCTCCAACACTGTCAGCAATGTCTCTCCTGCTGATCCACGCATCACATGTCTAGCAAATGTCAGTTTTCGTTGTTTTATGAACTTTATCAGCTGGTCCTACTCAGAATGGTATAAAATCTACTGGATTATCTGGGGGCAGTTCTATCCAAGCTGCCTTCACACTGGTTGCTCCCAGGGTGTTCCTTGGACCTTCTCTTTCCACTTCTATCTATTTCTAACAGGTTTTTGCTCCTGGATCCTGCCTCCTATGCATCTTTACCACTTGCCACGACTGCCTAGCAAATCACCCCACATATATATGTTCTGACAAACACAAGAAGTGTTAGCTGTGGTTCGTCAATAACTATGCAACAACTTTCCAACTTAAAAGCTAGCAGATTTAGGCCAGTTTTGGCCTATACACCATGGGCCAACATCTTTAGATAAGAGTAGTTCTACTAGAAAGAGTAAATAGTGGTCATTTGCCAGCAGTGTGCAGAAATGTGTGTAAAGAATACATATAGAAATACAAATATATCCCAACCTTCTAAAGAGGCTTCCACCAGAAGCAATAATAACCTAACTGGGGAAGAGAGAAAATGTACTCACCATCTTGCACCTGTGGCAGACCCATTCTCCAAGGGGGACATCTTGTTCATTGATGGGGGGATCACTGAAACCACACAATAATCATGAGTACTGTGGCAGCCATGTAGAGCAAGTTCAGCAGAGATTAAATACAGTGTAAAGGACACCTAATTGCAGAGCCAAAAGTGTCCTTTAGGAAGAGGCGTCCTCTTACCAGAGAGTTGCTAAATAGTAAAAATGATAAGTTTACAAATAAAAACTGTCCTTTGTAGAGAGGTGTCCTTTCATGGAGGTTCTACTGTATAGGGTTTTTATTAATATATATATTGACAGACTAAAATTGATTTTTAAAAGCTGGTTTAAATATATATTTTAAAAGGGTTTTTAGAATTTGGTTTATAAGCTCCTAAATGATCATTTACAAAACACAATCTGAAAAGAGAATGTGACCACATTGAAGAGACACTAAACTCTAACTGCCCAGTCTTCCCTTATTCATTGTTATATATTTTTTTATTATTATCCCTAGTACACGTAGTACAGGCCATGATAAGCATGGTGGGTAGAAGTCGGCGACTGCTTTTACGGCAAGCGCACCACATGTCTACACATGTGAAAAGCAGTTAGACTTTTGTACTTACAAATGTGCCTTATTAAAATGTAGTTTTTGCTTGTAGTACTTCTACTTCTGTTTGATAAGGTCAATCCAAGGACACATCATTGTAACATAAAGCTGTACCTCATTATAACAACCTCACTTGGGACAAAACTGGGTCTTAAAACTATGGACCTTAAAACAAAGTTGTTGGTATTATTCCACTGTATATAAAGTGGAAGAGTTCAACAAAACCAAACTGCCTCTGTAAGAATATTGTAGGAAGAGACTAATATTGACTAATATTTTTTTAAATTCAAATGCTTAAATCTTGTTGTGTATGAAAATAAAGTGTGCTGGCCTTCTGAGTAAAATACCCACAGTAGATGTGTAAAGTAACAATGTGTTCACCAAGGTGAAACAAACAGGTTTAATAATTATAGGTGGGGAGGAGGGCTTTTAGCTCAATACTATTCAACTCCTTATTTATTCATTGCTTCACCATTGCCAATCCCTAATTTGGAAGAAAAGGGAATTTGGGGAGCAAGCTTGCTAAAAATCCTGAGTACAGCTAGCTATACCAGCTGATAGTACCCTGTAAAGGTTCCAGGAACACAGGATGAGTGGAATCTGAACTCCAAGTTATAAGCGGTTGGGCATGGTACCTGTACTTCAAGCTAGAAGCGGTTGAGCATGGTATCTGTTTCTCATGTCAGAGATGGAAGTAAGACAGCCTGGAGTGTTCTTAATGGCTGAGTGTTCTTAATTTACTTCTCTCCAATATGTTGGTTGTAAGCACAAGACCCACAAACTTGACATCCTTATAGGAGATAAGAAAGAAGTAGGCAACTGTGAAAGAATATCCACTCTCTAATAGAAAAACCAAATCAGTCCCAATTCTCAGTAGTCCCATAAACTCTACATGTAAAAGAAGAGGAAAGGATTAGCATAAACAATACTGAGTTCTACAAACCATAGAGGTATTTGATTCATCATCACTTTATATAAAAGATTTTATTACTACAGTCACAAAGTAATAAGACCAAATCTAAATAAATAAATAGTGTGTGACATTTCGATAACAGTGTTGTTACCCAAACGTCATATACTATTTATTAATTTGGATTTGGTCTTATTACTTTGTGTTTATAATCTACTAGCGGATGTGCCCGGCTTCGCCCGGGTTTTTACCCGAGTAAAGGTTTGTCTAACGAACATTTGTTAAAACAATTCTCTATAAACTTATTTAAAAAAGAAGATATATTTTGATAATTTGAAACTTGTAAATTTGAATCTCTCGATAAAGTGAACATTTTTTCCCGGTCCCTGTGTGCCGTGTCATCCTGAATTTTGTTTTCCTAATTTTCTACATTACAAAATCATCGTTTTATCTAGTGAACATTTTTTTCCGGTCCCTTGAAAAATACTCGATAAGTTGAATAAAATCAATATTAATTGGTTCCCTCGGTAATTGGTAGTTAAAGGAATAGTATCTTCGCCTTGGAATTGTATCATTATTCTTGTCTCAAATAAATTGCCGTGTCATCCTGAGATAATCTTACTTTTGATAAATAATATTTAAGATTTTATTATATATATTATATTATATATATATTACACGTTATTTGTTTTCTTGGCCGACTGTTTTACATATGGTGTTATCTTAAAATTGCTTGTTTTGAATATTTTTTTAGATTGAGATTATTAGCTAAAATGTAAAAAAATTAACTCTGTTGAAATTTAATTTTGTATTTATATATAAATAAAATTAACTCTGTTGATTTTTTTTGTATTTAATCGATAACAGCGAAGTTACGCATGTTAATGTTAGGGAAAAATATTTTGATGTTAAGCAAAACCTGCTCCATCTCGTTTTACATAAATGTTGAAAATTTGGTTGAAATTGATGCATTGTAACGAAAGTTTTTAGTGATGTACACTTATGAAATTTGCATTTTATTAATATAGATAATCCAAATTGTGCCTTATCATCTCACTACAGTGTGAGTTTACTCATGTTTGAGTCTGAAAAATAAGGAGAGATTGCTGTGAAAAATGGTTTAAAAGATGATTTAAACAAATGTGGGTCCCATATCAAAATGATAACAGTCAGGTTTTCAAATAAATGGGCATATCCTGACATGAGCACTTTGGATAGCAGAGTTTCCTACTTTTCACACATTCATGTTTTTATTATTACAGCTTTCACAATTATTAAGGGCCAAGATTGCCAATTCAACCATTGCAACTATCTACCTTGCTATAAAGTGTTATACCACATCCAAAGAAACTAGCTAGGGACCATCTTTATCTGAGAGCAAGATGATAAGGCAATTATCTAGCACTGGTAGGCAATCCTAGAGACAAACATAGGCAACTGTCTCGAAGGTCATTGGTGTCACAAGGTAGGACACCTGCTCAATTTGTATGGGATCACTTTGAAGGTACAGGAGATGGCCGTTTCAACAATGATAAAAAAAAAACAATGATGATGATTTAAAAAGTTGAACAATATCGCAAATTTTTCTTTTAGAAATAAAAACTTTCTACTACGCTCTCTGGCTTTAACTACGCTCTCTGCGATGAAAAAATATAGGGGGAGGGGTCTGGCTTATTCATTGGTGAATCCTCCCACAGCCAGTTTAATCTTCCAGCTGCTCTTTATAATTGCATTCGGCTCTATTGAGGAATTCTTGTATGTAAGCTTTGAGGCTGTTTGCAGTAGAGCTATTGCTTGTTGCATTTAAATGTATATGTTTTTGTGTATAAAATTAATACCTCTGGTATCTCTATGTACTTGCCAAGGATCTATATAAGGAACTATGGAAATATACATTTCCATCTTCTCACAGACAACATGTGCTTCTTGAAGAATCCAAAAAAAAATTTAAAGATGAAGATCAACCTAATCAAAAAAGTTTTTTTGAAGTCCTTAATCTTGAAGCTAACAGGTTGGTCAACATTTTAGAAAGAGGACGCTGAACGCTATCAATGCAATTTGGGCAATAATAGCCAAATTCAGTCATTTCTACCATTCTGACTTAATTTTTTATTTATCCCAGATACAGACGGCTTTTACTCTAGGTGCACCACATGTAGAAAAGTTTGAAAAGTGTGCCAGAGGCAGGCTTGGCTATTTGTGCACTCACTGGTGGAGTCTTACAAGAATCAGGGCCATTGAAGCAATTATTTTTTTAAAAGTGCCCATGGCAGGTCCTGGCTGTTGATACAGCTCCTCCACCAACTCCCCTTGTCAGCAGTGCTCTATGCAGCTCTGATTTGGGCAAACACAAAGAGCTTGGTAGAGGGGTTTCAGGACAATTTTCTGAGGCCATTTTTAAACATGGAATGCAGACGAATGTCACTGTGTTGAAATTAACTTTAGGTTCTGGCTTAGAATCTTGAAAATGCATAAAAGCAACTTCCCTATGTCAGCTTAACTTTCTGAAGTCTTTCTTGAAAGACAAACACGCCTGGATGGCGGTCAGGTTGGAATGGCATTGTGTTCTAGGAGTTTACTGTAGTAAAACTCCTCTATAGAGAAATTACAATGGGACTGAATCTGTAGTTCACTCTACCCATGGCTTGTTATATAGCCATAGTTCACTGTATTATAAAATAAAAATGGGAATTATTTCAGGTTTGTTATAAGGGAAAGTTTGTTATATCCCAGATTTGTTTTAGCAGGGTTTTACAGTATATAGGGTTTGTGGAAAGTTTAGCCAACATATCTTGAATTCTATAGGATTTTCTTGGTTGACTAACTACAATGACAACAGCAGGAATCACAGAATGTCATTTCTAAGAAGGAATAACAGGGCGAATAATTCTTTATTAAAGAGATAAAGGCTTGGCACAAGCTTTCTGACTATAAAATCCTTCAACAGACTGTAATACAGTTAAACCTGTCTATAGCACCCCCTCTAAATAGCACCTCCCTCTCTATAGCGCCCGATTTTGGTGAGTCCCAAGAGTTATAGACAGGTTTAACTGTACAAGAAAATAAAGTTAATTTATTTGTATTACAGTCTGTTGAAGGAGGCTATTGTCAGAAAGCTTCTAATATATCTTTAATAAAGAATCTTGTTGTTTATTCCTTCTTAGAAATGACAAGAGTATTGCTCAGAGAGAAAGAAATACCTTAATTAACTAAGACAGCAACAATCAATACACCAGACCAGTAAATTCTATCCCCACAGCTCATAAAGCAATTCACTTAGCTAGTTCCCCATTACAGCACTATATGGAACAAAAACCTGATTCTGCTGCTTACTCCTGCACCATCTGTTGCAGCCACACAAAACTCACAGATTCAAGTGTTGTACAATATGTCTGCAGAGACCTTACGGCAGAAATTATTATAAGAGAAGTGTGAATTATAATTGTCTAAAAGAGAACATAAAAATGTTTGTTTACCATGTTTCAAGTTGAATTTTAAAAAATATTTTAACTTATTCTGAAGCCTAGTGTTACTACTGCAGTAGAATTTATTGTAATTTCTTTTTACATGAAATTAATGAAGGCATTGTTGTCATCAAGGCTGACACATCATATTGTGTGAACACACAAACTTTATTGACCTAAACTTGAGTATCAACCAACTCAACCATTTCTCAAATAGACAATCAGGTAATTTACTGATAATTTGGATTATAAACACAAGGTAATAAGACCAAATAAATAAATAGTGTGTGACGTTTCAGTAACAATGCTGTTACCGAAACATCACACACTATTTATTTATTTGGTATTATTACCTTGTGTTTATAATCCAAATTGTGCTCATCATTAAACATGTTTAGTATATTGTGGTGTTTGGGTTCAATTAGCATAGTATGTATTGAAACCATCCTAAGTGGGAAGGTGCCAACTTGGCAGCAAGCTCCCTCCTATCAATGTAGGTCGGCGGCGGCTACAGAGGCCGTCAGCCGAGATGGCGGGCAGCTTGGAATGGCATTGTGTTCCAGACATTTTCTGAGGGTAACACCCAATTAGAGCTAATAATTTAAGAAAGTCTCTGGTATAGACAACATGATGAAATGTGTACTCTTTCAATCTCCAAGAGCTATAACAAACAAGAACATTAAGACGTGTTTCTTTTCACAAATATATCAAACTTCTACTGTCCTTACTGCGATGAAATTTGATTTATTTGTGAAAGAAACACTCGCAATGTTATCATTTGTTATATGTATAGATGGCACGTTATTGCTTTGTATTAATAATCCAAGAGCTATGTTCACATTTATGTAAAATCAAATAAGACACAGGAAAGGTAACAAGATCAAAAATACATTGTATGTGGGAAGAGTTTCCATCTAGAATCTGTACTTTAGACTGAAGTTGGCAGCAACTCTGTTACCAAAACATCTTGTACAGTTTATTTGGATTTGGTGTTGTTTCCTTATATTTCTTCAGCCATTTTGTTAAACCCTACAGCTTCTTTTCTTTTATTAAATGTATGCTTTCAAATATTTTGTAGAAGTTAAATGGAGGGCACAAGGTAATAAGACCAAATCCAAATAAATAAATAGTGTGTGCAGTTTTGGTAACAGCATTGTTACCATCTTCAGACAAAAGTGCTAAATGTGTCTGAAAATGGTAACAACACTGTTACTGAAACATCACACACTATTTATTTATTTGGTCTTATTACCTTGTGTTTATAATCTATTATCCAAATTGTGCCTTATCATTAAATGGAGGAGTTTCAATCTTTTAAATATCTAACATATTGGTGCAATGATCTCATTTGTTGTTGTTGTTTCTTATTCTCTTGTGTAAAGATTACATGAATGTTCATTTGAATTTATGTTTAAGAAGCCTTTCCCCCCCATAGACAAAGAATGAGTGGCCACATGACAAGATTGTACGCTCTCTTTAAAACAAACACCTCCATTGTATATTTGAGCCCTCAGTAAAAGGTAATAGAACTTATTTGACCAGCATTTGGCTAAGTTCTGAAGAGATATCCCAGTCTTGTACAATAGTGATATCTAGCACAACCTAGTTGTTGATATAGAGGGGGGAAATATTTAAAATAATAATATATAGGCCTCAAAAGTGGCACCTCTTCATTTTAATGTGTGTAAAAATAAAAAAGGCATATCCTGACCGGGCTCAAATGAGCATTTCTAGATGGGAGAGCGCCATCTAGTGGAACAAATATAAACTAAACCTTTATTCAACTTGTTCCGTGATATTTGGCCAACCCAATTCCTTTAGAAATCAAGATAAGTTAACCATGTACGCGTTTCGGGCTGTTGGCCCTCGTCAGCATGGGCGCAGACTGTACCTCTATGAACAAATATTTGGCCCCAGAGGCTTCCTGAGAAATCAAAAAATGGGTATTTAACGTCAAGTTTGCGTAAATACTTTTTTCTTGATTTCTCAGGAAGCCCCTGGGACCAAATATTTGTTCATAGAGGTACAGTCTGCACTACGCTGACGAGGGCCAACAGCCCAAAAGGCGTACATGGTTAATTTTCTTGATTTTATCAAGAAATTGGGTTGGTCAAATATCACTGAACAAGTTGAATAAAGGTTTAGTTTATTTTTGTTCCACTAGATGGCGCTCTGCCATATATAACAAAAATTGACTAGAACAAAAAAATAGCAGAAACAATATCCAACCACAAGCCCAATGAAAATTGAAGGAATTATCAAGAAATAAAAGAAGCCTTTTGGTTGAGTGGAGTCACCAAAATATCAGAAGGTGGAAAGATCACTATTGTAGCTAGGGAAATCAGATTTGAGAATTCTAGCTCTGGTGGCTTGAAAATCTAGGGAGAAACATTACTGCAAGCAAACTATAGAGGTGAGGTGTTGATAAGCAAACTATTTTGGACTGGCAGAGTTCAAATGACATATTTAATGCTGATGAAACTTTTATAAGCATCAGCCTTCACATTCTGTAGCAATTAAAGATGAAGTGGGATGGGAGAATCAAAAGAAAGAATCAGTGGCCTATAATGGATGGGACAGGGAAACTCCCACTAATTGACCAGCAAAAGAAACAAGGATGCTTCACAGGTGTCAGTATACCTTCAAATTTTAGTATTAAATAGTAAAGAATGGTGGGGGCACAAATATTTTCTGACTGGCTGCAAAATCTGAGCCATGGCTTCTGGGCAAAGGATAGGAATTGTTCAGCAGAACAGATATTTCACTAGCAAGCCTTGCAATTGTAATATGGCTTGTCATGGTATCAGGCCCTTATTCTCAAATGGGTACTTAACTCTGTCTTATCCCACCACTACAACTTTTGGTAGGTTGGTTGGCTTAGGTAGGATACTTAGATGCTGTTCATGTGAGAATTTATACCAGCTCACTGATATTCATTAGTGATTGTAATTCAGCAAGTAAATTTTGGTCTCTAGGGGCAAAGACCTCCCTGTAAAGGACACCTAATTGCAGAGCCAAAGTGTCCTTTAGGGAGAGGTGTCCTCTTACCAGAGAGTTGCAACATAGTCAAAATGGTAATTTAGGTTATGAAAACTGTCCTTTATAGAGAGAGAGGTGTCCTCTAGTGCTAGTGTCCTCTCATGGAGGTTCTACTGTATTTAGATAATATATTCAATAAAAATATGTTTAAATGTGCCAAGGGAAGGTCAGTCAGTTAAATTACCATAATTAATTGGGTTGCCTGATTTGAAAAACGATTATAGTAAGAGTTGAATTAAAGTGTGTTGGTTAGTTTTATTGTACTGTATATTGTACTAGGGAATAAAGTTATTTCCAGAATAGAATATTTTTAGAACAATCAGGGAAGAACTGAATGGCCAATTTAAATCGATTATGCTTAGTGCTGGATGCTTTCTGATTGGCTGACCAGCCTTGAGCATTTTGGAACGCGATATATAGGGAAGTGGAACTCGTGCCAAAGAAGAAGAACGAAGCTACATGGTGTGTTCCAAGCAAGATCAAGCTGCAGTCTCAGTTGTTGGACCCCCCCACCCCACTGGCCTGGATGCAGGCTGCCACCCGGCATGTCATGGACTAATGAAGATTTTGGATGGTTTGCTGCAGGATTTCTTGCCAAATTGTCTCAACTGTCGGGCTAAATAGTCAACATTCCAGGATGGTTGCAATCGCCTTCCCTTGGCATCTAGATAGGCTTTATGAGTGAGAGATCAGACGACCTTGCTGGCCACGGAAGAGTTCATCAAGATTGAAGTAACATATGTGTGCAGTCAAACATTGGATCGTAGATATAGTTGAATCCAGTGCCAGTTGAAAGACACAATTTGGATTATAGTTAATAAACACAAGGTAATGACACCAAATCCAAATATATAAATAGATTATTTATTTGAATTTGGTCTTATTACCTTGTGTTTATAAGCTATAATCCAAATTGTGCTTCATGGAAGTTAAAGGGTGATACCATGCATTGTGTGGGGTGAGTTGTCACCTACATCAGGTATATTCTCCCTCCACACCAGCCACATAACACTCTGGTGGTTATATATCAAGTAGAGCCTTGTAGTTGGTAGTACCTTCTTATCTAACAAAACTTACCCCCAATACAAAAATCCTTATATCAATAAGAGAACTTCTCCCTTTAAAACTAGACAAAAGTTTTATTTAGCATCCACAACCTCTCTCCCACATTCAATTAGAGTTACAAGAGAGAGAAACACTTTACATTATACAATGGTGAAGGTTATTTTTATAACACTGCGACCTATTTGGGCCATTTACTATTTTGGTGTATCATTGGTGGCCACCTGAGTTCTGATACTTTCACCAAACCATTGGAAGGCAGAGGTGGGAGCTTTGTAACCTGAACATTTATTTGGCCCTCAATGTGGGTGGGTCATTACCTCACTACATGGTGTTAGAACCAGGCTTCACTTACTCTTAAAATTACAACCAGCTGGCTTTTTTAAACAAGGAGGCTGAAAAAGGTGGTCAGCAATGTTTGAGGTGCTCTTTCATGATTTTTGGTGTTTGAATTCACTTTCTACTCCTTAGATACCTAAATTTTAAATATTTTAACAATTAAATAAATTGATCAATTGTTTACAATTCTAAACTTGTTACATAGACAAATGATAGGGCGCAATTTGGATTATTCTATATACAGTTACGAGCGTCATCATCTCTGTCACCGTTTGCTTTTTTTTTGGAATAGCGCTCTCCTATTGGTTGGCTACGATCATGTGGCTACGATGGCGCCGCCACTACACGAGACACTTTGTTTTTGACTTTGCCCCCCTCATTCACTTTTTGGTTTTTGTAACTATTGTGTTGGAGCGGGTCGCTCCTTAAATAAATGCATATATTTGTTAATAACCAAATGGAATCCTCTCTTTCTTTTTCCCAGTAAGAGACGCCTACGGAAGCCAACAGTACATAGACAGATAAAGCACATAGGCTATAGTTATTAACTAATATATGCATTTATTTATGGCGCCAATTTATAATTGTAACAAATAGTATTTGAATCAAAACATTCAATCGGGTAAAACACGGGCGTTGCCCGGGTCATTCGGCTAGTAGATTATAAACACAAGGTAATAAGACCAAATCCAAATAAATAGTGATCTAGTAATAATGCTGTTACCGCTCCCACTATTTATTCATTTGGTCTTATTGTGTTATAGACAAATGTATTAAGTTCATATAAATCAAAGATGTGTCTCTTTGTAATTTAATGATTGGTAGTCAATATACATTGTGGGCATGCTGTACCTATAACTATGACAAATGTGTATTTGTCTTCATTATTATTAATCAAAGAGGGAATTATGAAATCTGTGATTTAATAAAAAAGGCATTTGATCACGCAAATAAAAGTTGCTGATGGCTTGCGCCATCTATTGGAATAAATATTAACTAATTGTTGATTTTTAATTATTCCAGAAATGGCCAAAGAGCCTTTCTTGATTAATCAAGAAAAGCTAACTACATACATGTTTAGGCCAACAGCCCTCGTCAGTGTGGTGCAAGCTGTACCAAAAATACTGGTCTTTGGGGCATCCTGAAAACCCATGAAATATGTATTTGGGTCGAAAAGGCGTAAGAATGCTGTTAAAAAATAGTACAAAAGTGAAATTTTACTTGGGTCACATGGATAAATTCAGACATCTCCTGATAGTGCAACAAAAGTTACTGATTGGCTGGCACCATCATACTACCTGAAACTCGTACGTGGTTAGCTTTCATTCAAGAAAGGGTATTTTTGAATAATCAACAATTATTTAATATTTATTCTGATAGATGGCACAATCCATCAGCAACTTTTAGTTGCACAATAAGGACATGCCTTTGTTTCTTAATTTATTAACCTGACTCAAGTACAATTCACTTTTGTGCTGTGTTTCACTTTAATTTGTTTATTTCTTGGTATACAAGTTCTAAAAACAACAATACCTGCAACACAGTATAGGACTGATACAACATTGTTGAAGGGGGGGTCGGTGGAAGGATGGTCTAAACCCTTGGTTTTGGACCGCTACAACCCGGGTTTGATTCCTGCATTGGGCACTTTTTTCTGATTAAAAAAAAAATGCTCCAATGGCCCCTGATTCTTGCAATAGTCCAACCCTACCTGCGAGTGCAAGTAACCAAACGGGGCTCTGGCACATTTGTAAGTGCAAAGTTGAACTGATTTTCACATGTGATGTACTTACAGTAAAAGCAGTCGCCTTCTTCTACCCACCATGATTATCATGGCCTGTACCACATGAACTAGGAATAAGCAATAAAAAAAACAAATGTTGAAAAGAGTGTTGATGTTGTCAGAGAAAAAAACTAATTATTATAAAATGTCGTTAATTTAAAGTGAAATCTGTTTAGAAAATTGGCCTAAATATCTAATAGTGTATAAATACACTAAAGTAATTTACATTTTTGAAAATTGATAGTGGAAAGAATGTTTTTGAAAATTAGGAATTAATCTGGTAGTTAGGAACATGTTCCAGGTACCAAGGTTAACCAATTAAGTAAGTTAGAATTAATTTTATTATTAAAATGTTTTCTAAAAAAATTAACTCAACAAACATTTACAAACATTGGTTTTAATATATTATGGGTTGTCACTGTTGGTTTTTACTTATTTCTCAAGTTATCAATCTTTGAAGCTTGGGAGAGAAAATATACCAAAATGTCAAATTTATTCCATTGATAACCCTACTTAATAATCTATTTGCAAACACAAATTAGGATCTTAAAATGTAAGTATATTTTTAAAATAAGCAAAAAGAATATACATATTATTAAAACATCTATTTTAAAATAAGAGTGCTTTGTTTATCCATGTCAGCCATGTTGAATTGTTATACTACTTGGAATAAAAATATTCTAAACGAAGTGTTATGATGTTTAAATTAAATATACATACTAGCATTGAAGGTGAAATGCTGCGGGACAGCGGTCGCAACATATTAAGTCGCCTCCTTCTTTGCAGCTATCACACAATCATTGTTGACGGTTCTCCCTGGACGTCTGAATCGGGCTTCCTTTTTAGGCCTTTTGGAAGAGACGTCAGTCGATGGAGGGCATACAAGAGCCTGTATTTCCTAAAAAAACACCAATAATATTCTTGATATTACGGGAGGACAAAATGTGCGGTTTAAATAACGTTTTATTTGATAACATATAGTAGCCATTTTTTAAAAACAATGTTCAAATTGTTTGCTTGTGAATTAAATAGTATTGCTTACAGGCATTACACCTCCTGCCACATCTATATCATATTCTATAGATGACATCATTTTGTTACATTTGTATTATTTAAAAATTTTATTCGAATGACAAGTAAATATCAAATAATAAACATTGTCGCGCATAAAATATTTGCACGATAGAGTGGGAAAACATCAAATCGAAGCGCCCCCCTTTTAGGATAAAAATTAAATATATGAATATATATTATCAAATATTTAGTTTAAATGTCTGAAATGTGCATCTAAGTTCATGTGTGAGTTTACAAATATAAAAAATTTTAACATTTTCTTAAGCAAGAATTTATTTGAAAAGCAAAATTTTCTATTTTAAATAAATAATTAATAGTCATATTACTCGGTGTACGGTTTGAAAAATTAAAGCAATTTTAAATCAATTTGAATGAATATAACTGTGAATAGCAAATAAACTTTGTTTTAAATTTGGGTTAATTTTTATTTAAAACATTAAGTATATATATTAAAAATTAACATGTCTATAGTATTTTTTTAAATTATAACAAATTAATTTTATTTTTCAAACAGTTGATAATACCTAGCTGAATTTGCCAAAACTGGTGTTGTGGATCATTCTTTGTCACTACTAGTAAAATTTTTCACTAAGGTGTTAAACATAATGTATCATTCTGATGCATATTTGAAGGGAGAGTTGCTCCTCTAGGTGCATGAACATCTTCAGCCCGCAACTTTATATTATATATTTAGAATAAAAGTATAATCTAATCATCTCAAATTTTATTTTTGAACTTTTAAAAAATATATATTTGTTTTCGTCAATGTGTTCATTTTCAATAATATCATCAAATATTATCTCTACAGACCTTACTACAATGATAAAAGTTATTTAATGAGAGGGCGTGGCTCATTAGTAAAAGATTTTCTTAGCGGTTTCACCAAATAAATCTTACTATTGTATTGGACTGGTTTTCTTATATACCCTGAATTTTCTAAGGAAGGCAGCTTAGGGGTGTTTATGGAACCTATGTACATATGCTTATTGGTCTGTAGAGATGCATACATATAATTTCAAGTGATTGAATCTTTCGCAAATAAAGTTTCATATCAGAGCTATATTCGCAATAATATGCAGTTGGCTAGGGATGATCTCTTGCTAACCAATTTTCTTTTTCTTTTCCTATCTTTATACCTTCACAAAAATAGATAATATTTTAAAAATAATTCGATAAGATACATTTCTACACATAATATTAAGAAATAAATCTGGTTTTACATCGATTTTTATTTTGATCAGAAAAGAAAGTTAAAGATAATTTGGTGCATAAAAAGGAATAGAGAGACAGAATAGATGTAGACCTGGATAGCAAATTGCAAACTACCAAGGCTATACAGCAGTCTAGAAAATCCAAGCAATAGAAAAAGCGGAATATGTTGTGGTGTGTCTGTTGACCATGTCAGAAGTGAATCAGGAAAGAGGACCAGGGTTGTAGGGCTAAAGTCTTGTACTCCTAAGAGTAGAGATCTTATTAAGCTGTGTTACAGAAAAGTTGGACAGAGGAAGAGGAGATGATCAACTGCTTATTTTTCTACCTAGAAATGTAGATATGTTGGATACAGATATCTAAGCCAGTGCGCTAGATCTGTAGGGATGGATTGACCTGTATGGATGGTAGTGGGGGCAATTCCAAAACAGAACTTGGACAGGGATGTCCTAAGGCGGATTGAGCTTTCTGTTTGGTTAATCCTGGAAGTAGACTAAAGTTTAGGCCTCCATTGAAGATGAGTGAGCGCAGGGCGAGCTAGACTTTTGAAAAGGACAGAGTAGAACAGAACCAGGTTAGAAGTACTGCAGTCTTTTTTACCTTGTCAGCCAGTTAATCACATGCAACTTCACTGTGACTCTTGATCCAACAAAGTCTGACCTTTGGTGCAAAAAATAATAAAGGTAAAAAAAATATGTTCTATTAAATACAATTTAGGTATTATGCAAGTTCCATTATGACCTGGTGGAGTATATCCTCCTTTAAATACCCCTGATACATGGAACCTCATCTGTTATCAAATGGCCATACCTCAACCATCTTCTTTTGCGAGAAAAAGAAGAATAGATCTGCTGGCTACGATTTACAATTCTACATTTACTTCATACTAGAGAACCAAGACTTGGATATACCGCCCCAATCTATGGGTCTTAATCTAAGTTATGTCTAGTATGTTGGCTAAATTCAAGCTACGAATTTCTTTCCCAAAATATAGGACTCGGCTTGGTAGAACTGATTTTTGCCAAAATACACATATAAATATGGTGATTTGTGAAGCAGTCGTGGTGGTTGTTTGATGGGTAGTAAGGACACACAGGAGACAGGATTCAGAGGTAAAAACCAGTGGAGCGTAGATGGGGAGGATAACCCTTAGAACAACTGCTGTCGAGACCACCTGGGTTTGAACTGTCTGTTGATCATCACATCCAGCCGCTTTGAGTCAGATAAATTCCCTAGAGGGGAGTGTGTGTAAGTGAAAACTTGACACTTGTTTACCAAGATGGTTGTTTTAACAGGCTATCTTCCCTCATTTCTTGTACTCCCACACAGGCCATTTATTTATAAATTTCCAAATATTATGACATATATATAACACTACTTCCTAAGGAGAGACTAAGAAATGGAGCGAATATTTCCTAACATTGAGAATTGCATTGTCCTGTAAGGCTTAAAACCCTAACAAAATTGATATAAAAAATGTCTCCTATTAAATTCCCCAACACTATTCTGATGTATATTTGGATTAACAATATATTAGACTTTAATTTTGTGCCCTCATTCATTGATCATTAGATTCACTCATTCCCTTCACGATCGCAATCAAAATAAAGTTAGACCCTAACATAAAACCAAAATACTATATAAACTATAAATATAATTATATCATTATCAATTTACCCTAATATTAACTAACTTTCAGAATTTTTATAATCATATTAAATCAAAAACACTTGAATAAAAACTTGGGAACTACACGACCTTTATAAAACTACCCTTATATCAGAGCGAATGACTGATATCAGTCTCAACTGTAAGCTAACCTACCATTAAAGGTGTGAATGTCAATGTCAGTAATTTGTCTTCGCCTCAGTACCCAGTACAACAGACAAAGATAATTTAATTGAATAATTCAACAATTGAAGCTACATAGAACCACTTAAAACAACCCTCATAAGACTTCCAAATCCATGAAATTACTTTCTGTTATCCTGAGTCTCTCTTAATTAGAAAGCTCCTTCAGTTGCTAACCTGATGCTCATGGACTAACCAAAAATCATAGCTTTACTCTAATCATAAAGGAATTATAGAGCGCGCTTCTGTATACTGAATTCCTTACTACAAGGTTTACCTATGTTTGGTTTGTTTGCCATCTAGAAATCCTAACCAGTATAAACAATAATTACACCACTCCAAGTCCATTCCCATCATTTTCACTAGGAACTCTTTTGAAGAGAAGAAAAATAAGGAAAAAACTAATTTTATTAACACAGCATCTCTAGCCTATCCTAAGCTAATGGAAAAAGTCACTATAATAATCATGATGCTAATATCATAGATGTCATGATATTAAGATGTGAAGATGTTACAAAACTTTGCTGAACTAAAATAAAAGCATCACTTTAAAAAAATACCTCTTGTTGGGCCAGATTTTCCACCAAATAGACCCAACAATGATGTAAACATTTACATCATATATGCACAGTGTCATGCCGAAGTGTTTGGTGTCCAGATGGAGATCCCACAACGGTGGCCGACGCTGCTCTAAAGGTCGAAGCAGGGGAGGACGCCCAATCGGAGGTGACACTGGTGGCACCGTGACCAAGATACCAGCCAACCCTCCACAGAAAGACAACAACGAGGCGGATTGGAGAATAAAGAACTGGAAGCAACCCTGGGCGTGTACTCCAAGACCCTCTGTAGAAAGATGGAGAATCCCCCAACGAGGAATCTCAAAGATGCTTTTAAGACCAGAGCCGGGGGAGGTGACCAGCTGGAGATGACATCGGCCCTGTCTAAGTATCCAGAAGCCCGATGCAGACAGGCCCAGAGGAGGATATGCAAACCATGTAAATATGTAAATAGATGAATTCGTCAATCACCCTTTTATATGCAATGAAACGTCCAAAATCATATTAAAAGATCAAAGAACTTGCGCATAAAATTAAATCCAAAAGACAAAAAACCTCTCGCAATCAGTATCTTTTATTATAATAATAAAAAATCTTTTAATAAAAGATACTGATTGCGAGAGGTTTTTTGTCTTTTGGATTTAAAATCATATTACCTTTTAGAGAAATTTTAAGTCCATTCTTTATTCTAAAATTAATAAAACCAATTAAATACATACCCAGATAAATTGGGCATATTCCTCTGCTTTAAATTCTCTTAAGGAAAGGATTACTATATAAAAATTTAAGGGATAGACGTATTATATTTTATCAATTTTATTATTATCTCAAACTTTTCTTTTAATAAGCAGGAGTTTAATTTCGAATTTCTTAAAGAAGAAATTACTTTAAATTTAAAGAAAAATCTTTATATTTTATTATCCTTATTTTATCAATTTTTTTATTATCTCAAACTTTTCTTTTAATAAGAAGAAGTTTAATTTCGAATTTCTTAAAGGAGAAATTACTTTAAATTAAAAAAAATTATATTTTATTATCCTTATTATTATTTTTAAATATTCTTTTAAAAAAGAATATTTTCTTTATTACTATTATTTTTAAATAAATATTCTAAGAATATTAAAGTAATTATTTTTTTACTCTGTAGGAAGATGACGATTTACCTTGGGGGCTGTTTTGAAAAATAACGGTCAGTTTTTGAGCTGGAGGCGTACGAAACGGTATGTTAACATCTTCTCTATTAATTTAGGGCTTATTTAATATGTCAAAGAGGCATATTTTTAGCTTATTTTTAATAGGCAAGAAGAATTCATATTTTGTCCTTTGTAAGAAGTCTTAGAGTTTGATAAAGAAAATAGATTTTATGTTCATTTAGTACTGCCTACAAACGAAAGTTTGTAAGAAAATCTATCAAGGTAGAACAAAGGGTCATGTTCCATTATGTTTTTATTTGGTATGTTTGCCAATTATGGCATGTTTTATATGTTGAGAAAGGCATATCTATGTTTTTAATAGGTAAAAAATTCATTCTTGCTTGAAATCCTTAAACAAAAATTTTGTCCATGTAGAATTGCCCATAAAATGAAATTTGTAAGGTCCACTGAGATAACAATAAAACTTTTGAGTTATTATTTTAAATATGTGTTTGTGATACTTTTACCCTGAAAACAAAATGCACATTACGTATTAAACATGGATCTTTTGTGTTCGTTATATTCTATTACATGTGTATCTGAGTTTTAGCCCAAGTTGGTATACAATTACAAATGTTATTATTGCTGAGCTAGGTCAGGTTCGAAGTAGGGATGTCCTTAAATAGGACATAAAAAATTACTCAACACTCTCAATCAACCTGATAATTAAAATATATATAATGTAAATGACTGGCACAATTTCTACACACATTATTCTACATCATATTAGTGACCACCATCCTTGCAGGACTGGCACCTGGTTGTAAATTATAGCTGCGAGATAAATGAATAATCATATATGTTCACCTATATAATTTTTGTAGTAAAAAATATAAATGCTCCTATAACTTAAAGATCAAAATTCCAACTCTAATCAAAATTAGGGAATCTCGAATTTCTGAATCTCCTTTTATTTAGAAGTATGAACTTCTGTTATACAGACTATAAGTAGTCACAAAGATTATCTGGGAACAACCAAATGCAACTGCGTTGGGCGCCATTGTAGGGGTTAATTTGGAATGTATTTTTACTGTATGATTATCCTTTGTTCATTTGAGAAACATGCGCGCGTTTGTTTTATTTGTTATCAGTTGGTAGAGCAAAACGACACAGGTCGTGGACTTATTGCAATTATAATATTTTCTATAGTATTTTCGGGACCTTATGCTCCAAGTTGGGCGCAATGATTGCTGCTCAGCCGTTTTTTAGGTGCACGCTGTCAACAACACACACATTAAAAAAAAAAACAATTATATATATATTAAAAACATTAAAAAATCATTATTATAATAGATATTACTGAACTTGAAATCTTTCAAGATATTTTATAAAATTATTTAAAAAAGTAAAAATATATATATTTATGTGGGATCGGAGCGAATTACCTTTTGAAGTTGGCTGAGTTGATTGTTTGTGGTGGGCGCAGTCGTGTTGGCTGAGTTGGTAAGGTATTCACAAGGGAAAATAACGAGGACACAGAGTTGAGTTGAAAAAAGCTAGCAATCTAGGGAGAAAAGGAGTTGAAGCTATTGATCTGAGTTGGCTATTGACTATAACTGTTCACACGATTGAGGTTTGACTTATCTGAGGGGTTGAGGAGATGGGATTGGCTCCAAACTGGTCTCAACCGCGGCGATCTCCTGACTGCCTATACTTCGTTCCCGATTTAAGACGAAAGCTATTCCGGGCTCTCATTGGATGAATTTCCAAGGGTGCTCGATTCCCATTGGTTCCTAACTAATGTTCCTATGCTCTCATTGGGTCTCGGCTAATTCTTTGTTCTTAGCTTGTTCTGACATGATCCAGGAAATACTAGGTTCTTGAACCCAGTTTTATGAGTTCCTGGATAATAAAACCTGCTAATGATTGCTTCCTCTTTGATGGCCTTTCTCTCCCAGATTTATTAACCCTTGTCTTTATTAAAATCTTTTAAAACATACATTGCATACATATTGGGGCGGGTTTGCATCCAGTTATGTACAAATTATGACATTTATATTGAAACAGTGCAGCTAACAACAATATAGGAGAATGGCAGTAAAGCGTTAAGGAAGAGAAGATGTGGGCAAGCCAGTAAAAAAGGTATGCAGGGGCCCCCTACACAAGGAAGAGTTGATTAACAGATCCCAGAAGAGGGGGCTGCGGTCGGACAGTCCAGCTGGGATAGTCGGGAGAACAATCTGGGATAGGGAAAGCGGTTGGCCTGAAGGCGGGTTTGTGCACCGAGAGGACCGCAATCTGAGGGAAAACGTCAGTCTGGTGACATCGAGAACTGCGGCAAGTAGAAGACGGCAGCGAGTTACCTCCGAGGCGTGTGGATGATCCTGCAAGGCGGTGCCAGGAGAGACTGACATCGGAGCGGCCTACAAGACGGTGTATTTCAGACTAGACATGTATAGTGTGGAGCGGGACACAAGAGTGACATCCACGGTGCCGAGGATTCATCTGACAGGGGGGTTGAATGCAAGTCCCACTGATTCTTCTTCTTCTGTTTAGTGGCACTTATAATGAGGTGATAACTTTTGCTGCATGAACTCTGGTGTGTATCTTTGGGCCATCCAGATTAAAAAAAGAACACGGTCTGATGTTACAATATATTTGGGAGATTAAAAGGGCCAAAAGATTATTGTGGAGGACATTTCTGGAAGAAAAATCGACTAATTTTTTTAGGATTCAATAGTCTAATAAACAACTACAAATACTGGACACAAACATGTATTAAGAGCAGTAACAGAAAATAAAAAAATTAAAAGTGATTCTTTTACCTGATAAAAACCCTGTTGATGATAAGAATGTTCAAACAATCACAAGGAACTATACATTAAGACTCTTAAAACACACACAAAAACGATAATTACAATCATTAAAGTAAATACTAATATTGATAAATTGAATTCAGAGGAATTTCCAGGAATAAATAATATTGTCACGGTAATGATAACGAGTATAACAAAAGTTTAAGTAAAAATAATTTATTAATAAAAATGCAAACTATTTCTAAAAATTTATTTACAAGTAATAATATACAAGCATGGTAAGGGGTGATGACTATGCAAATATTTATGATGATATATCACAGAATATTTAAAATAATTATTCAGTGACATTGCCCCCTTCCTAGATGAACAGCCTCCCGCTGTATTTATCACTTGAACAGATCAGCTTGGTCCTCAGGGTCATGGTAGGGTTTCATTCTCAGTACATGGACCATGTCTCTTGTTTGGCGTCTCCAGGTCGGTTGGTCCACAGGTTCAACTTCGAAGGTCACGTCAGAGAGTTTTCGAGTAACCCTGTATGGCCCGAAGTACCTTTTCATCAGTTTTTCTGAGAGTCCCACCTTTCTTATCGGGATGAAAATCCATACCAGGTCACCGACGTTGTCCTTTCAATCCTTTCAATATCTTGTCCATCATGCGCTCGAATGTTGCAGGGGCATTGCACAGGCCAAAGGGCATGACTAGGAATTCGTAGAGTCCGTCAGGGGTAATAAAGGGAGTTTTTTCTCTATCTGCTTCGTCGACTTCTATTTGCCAATATCCTGAACGAAGGTCCATTGATGAATAAAATTTGGCTCCTTTCAGGGAGTCAAGTGTATCATCGATTCGGGGTAGTGGGTAAACGTATTTTTTAGTAACTTTGTTTAATCGTCTGTAATCCACACAGAAACGCCAGTTACCATCCTTCTTCTTCACTAAAATAACCGGCGATGACCATGGACTTTCTGAATGACGGCGTCTAGCATTTTGTCCACTTCCGTTTGGATTGCTTGGCGTTCTGTAGGGGAGACTCGATACGGTCTATGCTTAATAGGCTGATGGTTTCCAGTTTCAATTTTATGTTTGGTTACTGAAGTTTGCTTTACTGGTTCATTATTTTTTATCAAATATTTTATCATATCATTTTAAAATTGATAAGATTTGAGACTGCTGCTCTTCTGATAAATCATCACTAATTAGATTTTGTAAAAATTTAAAGTCACTTTTATCAGCATGACTGGCATGATTCGCATTTTTCACCTCCTTATTAAATTCCGAACATTCTGAAATAGCCGTCAAGTTATTTTCTTCAACCCTTTGAATTTTTCCCAGGCACATTCCCTTAGGGACTATTTGGGCTGTGGTGCTAGAATTTACGATCCATAGTTTTCCTTTATTATGGGAAAGCCTGAATAATGCACAGGGAAGTGTTAACCCTTTTCCTATTAATACCTTTTTCGAAGGTTCAAAAAGTACCTGATTTTGCCCATTAAGCTCTTCACTCATAACATTTATTAGTTTGGTAGATTCGGCTGGGATTACGACGCTTCTGCTAGCCACAACCTTTCCCATGGAAGCTGGTGAATTTAGTACATCTTTGGCCTCTTCCAATCTGATTTCGGCGCGTCCACAATCAATCACGGCATTTGATGCCTCTAGGAAATCCCATCCGAGGATAATACTTGGGTTACTATTAGGGAGGACGATAAACTCAAGCGGCTGTTCCAATCCATTGATGCTCAAGCTGATTGTGCATCGGCCGATCGATGTAAC
>CP092868.1:98067092-98079979 GCA_030710605.1 Cordylochernes scorpioides
ATTCTTGCCATCAGCAACTTTCAGAGTGATTCCGCTATCCTTGAACATGGTCTATTTTAATTGTCGTCTTAATCCATCAGAGATAACTGAAAAAGAGGAACCTGAATCGATCAGAGCAGAAAATGCAATGTCATCAATGATGATTTCGACATAATTTTGTTGTAATTTAGCGGCTGTCGACGATGGAGGGTTTTTCACACCCGCGGCTTCCCCCTCGAAAGAAGACGCGACGCTTAGTTTTTTTTCTAGATTGTAGCGGCGTGGGGATTGGCTTGTATTGCGGCCTGAGGAAATGGACTGGCGTCTTGGGGATCTTCCCCTGTTTGGATACGGCGATGGTCTGCGGTAGATTTGGCTTCTTATGGCTTGGTGGTTACCCATTTGAGGTTCTTGGGTGCTTGGTGCATGTCCTTCGGGTTTCTGCGTCCATTGTCGGCGTTCTCTACAATATCGCTTAACATGGCCTGGGCGGCCGCAATTAAAACATATTGGGATGTTGTCATGCGTCCTCCATTCATCCGTTCTTCGTTGTGGTGGCGTCTGGTTATATATGGGTGTTTGGGTAGGGTACTGACGTCGTGGAACCTGGTTGAATGTACGTGTTTGGTTGGGGCCTCCGCCACGACAGTCGTACCCCAACCATACGACTGTCGTGGCGGAGGCCTTTGAATAGGCTTCGAAATTGCAGCTACGTTTTTTTCAATCTCTTCTCTGATAATTTCTTTCAGAGACGATGGTTCAGGGGTAGTTGACTCCGGATTTAGTGCGCGATGAACTTCTTCACGCACGATGCGTCGGATTAAGTCTTCCATTGATTCAGTCTGCTAAATCGATGGCGGCAACATTCGGTAGTCTGTCGAATACTACACGTTTATTTACACGTTTTTATTTGAAGCCTCGATTTTTCGGCACAATTTGATGAACTCATCGATAGTTGCGATGTCTAAAATGATGATTGACTGATAAATCTCCTCCGATATTCCTTTCGTCAAGTGTGCGACTATTTCATTTTCCATCATAGCCGGATTCACTTCTCTGCACAGATGGAGAACATCTTGAATGTAGGAATCACTGGTCTCCTCCTTCCCCTGAGCTCGAGTTTTGAGGTTCTCTGCGAGCTGGTCTTTTTGGGTGACATGATGTCCGACATTCCGAGAAAACATTTTCACAAAAATATGCCATGAATTAATTTTCTCTTCAACATTTTCGTACCATCTGTGCGCTGTTCCTTGGAGGAAAAAAATAAACATTTGCGAAGCACATCGAATCATCCCAGCAGTTGTAGCGAGCGACGCGATGGAATTCTTTTAACCATTTTTCTGGATTCTGGTTGCGTTCTCCAGTAAAAATAGAAGGGTTTCTAAAAGGTTGAAAGTGGTACTCACCCATTTTTGTCTGTGTCTATATACAAGTCAAAAGATATCACTAGCAGAGTATTATTCCTTTTGGTTTCCAGAGCTCAACAATCTATGAGCCTAATACTCTGCACATCTCCTCCCTTAACTTTACAGGAACCTTCGAGGTATCTTGACTGCCCTTCCATATCTTGTATGCACGGCTGGCATTGAAGGGAGGCTCTTCTCTGGATCCTGGTCTTGGTTGTCCCTCTGCATCCTTCCATCTCTTGTAGATGAGGCCGTTGGTGTAGGGCAATCCTCCTCGGTCTCTTGCTCCTGGTCATCCTTGCATCTCCTTGAGAGCCAGGTTGATGTCGAAGTGGGGGTCTCCTCATTCCTCTGCTCCTGGCGCTGGCCATCCTCAGAAGCATCCATGGTACTTCCCATTTTTGGTAGAGGTGTGAGGTGGAGTCTGTTTCGCCTAACTTTTCCTTGGGGAGTTTGTACCCAATAGGAACGCGGTTCTTCGGATTTGTGAAGAACTGTTCCTTCTACCCTTTGATCTCTAATCCAAACGCTGTCCCCTTGTTGAAGCGGAGGCAAGCTATGTACATCGTGTCGTTTATCATATAGGCGCTTCTGGTTGATCACCCTCCTTTTCTCTCTTTCTTGCAAAGCTTCGGAGTCCAAGTACCTTGGCATCAGTGATGATTCTATTGCTGGAACAGAGGTCCTAAGGCGTCGTCCCATTAATAGTTCAGCTGGACTATAACCACTTTCCAGGGGCATCGTTCTATATGCTTGAAGAGTCAGATAGCAATCTTCTTCTTTCTTAAAACTTTGCTTTATATTCTTGATAATTGCTTCAATAAATCCATTGCTTTGAGGGAATTTCGGGCTGGATGTGGTATGTTTGAAAGACCATTCCTTAGAAAATTTTGAAAATTCGGAACCCAGAACTTTTTGGAATTGTGGTCCATTATCGCTTCTAACAGTCTCAGGTGTTCCATGCCTAGCAAATATAGATTTAAGACGGCTTATTACTTCTTGAGCAGTTAGATTTTGTAGAAGTGATATTTCTGGGTACCTAGAGTAGTAATCACATACAATTAGATACCATCTCCCATTTAGATAAAAGAGATCCATTCCGACTTTTTGCCAAGGCCTGATCGGAAATTCTGAGGGCATCAAAGGTTCATGCTTGGGTTTTCTCTCCTTCAAGCATTTTGTACACGACGAAACCATCCTTTCAATCTCTTGGGAAATTCCTAACCACCAAACCGATTCTTTTGCTCTAGATCTGCATTTATTGATCCCAAAATGGCCTTGGTGCAATTTCTCAAGGATATCTTTCCTCAATGACTTAGGGATTAGAATTCTTTGTCCACTAAGGAGAAGACCATTCTGATAGGTCAGGTCCTCCTGAAATTGCCAGTATCCTCTTAGTGCTGGATCTACTTCTCTTTTATTCTTAGGCCATCGATTCATACAGTATTTAGCCCATTGAGAGCAAAGTGAATCTTCCTTTTGCTTTCTAGAAATCTCCAAAAGTTTTTCTTCTGTTGCTGGAAATTCAATGGATTGGATGTACGCAGAAAGTTCTTCTTCCAATTCATCTTTATGTGGTTTAGACATAGGCTTCCTTGATAACGTATCAGCCACTATTTGCTTTTTGCCAGCAATGTGACTTATTTGATAAGAATACCTCATCATCCTCATTTTTAATCGCTGAAGTCTGGGAGTCATGTCTTCCAAGGATTTGGACGTAAAAATGGCAATCAGTGGTTTGTGATCTGTTTCAATATGGATTTTAATACCTGTAACATAATCCTTTAGTCGATCACAAGTCCATAATATAGCCAGTCCTTCTTTTTCAATTTGGCTGTATCTTTTCTCCGTTTCTGAAAGTGTTCTAGATACATAAGCTATAGGTTTTAAAGATCCATCAGGTTGTTCTTGTCTTAGAACACCACCTATTCCAAATGAAGAAGCATCAGCCGATACTATGGTCGTTCTTGAGGGATCAAATAAAGCGAGGTTAGGTCTAGATACTAACTCTTGTTTCAGCAGGTTAAAGCTCTTTTTCTGAGGTTCATCCCAAACCCACTCGTTTTTTGTACTTAGTAACGAATTCAAGGGTTGTAATTTATCCGCAAGGTTGGGAATGAATTTTCCTAAATAATTCACCATGCCTAAGAAAGACTTCAATTCTTTTGTTGATATAGGCGCCTCCATTTTTGTAATAGCATCGAGCTTTTCTTCGTCAATGAATAAGCCTTCTGAACTCAATGTGTGTCCCAGGAATTTTACAGTTTTAACTCCAAATTGACACTTTTCTGGGTTGAGTGTCATCCCTTCTTCTTGGATTTTCTTCAAAACTTGGCGTACCCTTTCGTTATGTTCTTCTAAGGAAGATCCGTATACTACAATATCATCCATGAAGCATACAACCCCTTCTATTTTGCCCAGAAGCTGAGTCATCTTTCTTTGAAAGATTTCTGGTGCCGACGTTATTCCAAATGGGATTCTTTTGAAAAAGAACCTGCTGAATGGCGTTATAAAGGTGGTTAGTTTTTGGGATTCTTTAGCTAACCCAAACTGCCAAAATCCAGAATTTGCATCTAGCTTGGAAAAATAGCAAGCATTTCCCAGCTGTCCCAGGATATGCTCTGTCGCAGGTAGCGGATAATTTTCTCTCCTTATATACTGATTTAGCTTCGTTAAATCAACACAAATTCTTATTTTTTCCTCCTGGTTTCGATACTGCAACCATTCCCGCACACCACTCAGTCGGCTCTTCTACTGATTCAATGACTCCTAGCCTGGTCATCTCTTCAAGTTGTTCCTTTACCTGTTTCATTAAGGGAATTGGAACTCTCCTAGGGGTGCATAAAGCGTATGGTTTCGCATCTGGTTGTAGGGATATTTTGTAATTTATTTTAGCATGTCCTAAACCATTAAATATTTTTGGAAACTCTCTTTTTGGATTTAAAAAATTTGATGATAATTGCTGAATCATTCTCACAATGTTTAATTTTTCACTTGTCTCCCCAGAGAGAAGTGGCTGCTTTAGTTTATCAACAATGTATATTTTCGAGTTTAAGTGCTGGCCTTTATTTTGAAGTTTTACGTGGATCATTCCAACTGTTTCCAAGGGTATTCCATTTGGACCTTGTAATATTTTATCAGATTTTTCCAGTTTTATTCTTTGGAAACTTTGATAATAATATTGTAGGGGGAGCACGTTGACATCAGCTCCAGTGTCAATTTTAAAATTAATTTGTCTATTATTTACCTTAATTGGTACTATCCATTTCTTGGAATTATCTTCTACAGATTCCAGAAAAGCTTTCTCTGATTTTATTTCATTTATGGCTTCTGATCTACATACTTTGGCATAATGGCCCTTTTTCTTGCATTTACTACAATACGAGTTCATAGCTGGACAATTTTTCCAATCATGATTATTTGAATTGCCACACCTGGTGCATCCATGTGATGACCCTCCCAACTGGTTTGACTTGAATTGTCTTATTTTTTGTTCGTGCCTTTTTGTTTCTTTTATGTGATTAGGCATTTTCTTTATTTGATCTACAGAATCTTGTTGGTAAAGGCTAGACTGCTGTTCTTTGACACTTTCTAATTGCTTTGCCATTAGTGTGGCTTTTACTAAGGTCAAGTCTGTATAAAGTTGCATTCTTTCAGATAATGCTCTATCCCTTACTCCAACAACTATCCTATCCCTAATCAACTCATCATGTAACATCCCAAAATTGCAGTGCTCAGCTAGGCTATGGAGTGCTGTGATAAATTCATTCACCTTTTCCCCTTCCTGCTGACATCTTTGATTAAATCTTGCCCTTTCATAAATTATATTACGTCTTGGAATAAAGTGACTTTCAAAGCATTCAATAACTTTATAATAATTTTCTAGTTGGTCACTTGCTATTTTACACGACAACAAAATGTCATCTGCATTATCACCCATGCAGTACACGAGCATATTAACTTGCTCATTTTCTGGGTTATTAATTAACCCGCTTGCCTGCCTAAAACGTTCAAATCTCCTAATCCATTTTGGCCAATCACCTGGATTTGAAAAATTAAAAGGTTCTGGGGCTACACAATTATAATTTTGGGACATTATAAAGACTTACTTATAATATAATATAACTTACCAAAAAAAGTTTGCTTGATGTCAAGTTTCAAATTTTCTTCGAACAACGACTTTCTTTATGAATTCAGTTTACCGCTTCTAAGCTTGCTTGATGTCGAATTTCAAATTTTCTTCGAACAACGACCTTCTTTATGAATTCAGTTTACTGCTTCTAAGCTTGCTTGATGTCGAATTTCAAATTTTCTTCGAACAACGACCTTCTTTATGAATTCAGTTTACTGCTCCTAAGCTTGCTTGATGTCGAATTTCAAATTTTCTTCGAACAACCACCTTCTTTATGAATTCAGTTTACTGCTTCTAAGCTTGCTTGATGTCGAATTTCAAATTTTCTTCGAACAACGACCTTCTTTATGAATTCAGTTTACCGCTGCCACCATGTGTTGTTATCCAAGACGAGGCAAGATTAACTAAGCATTAGTTTATTTCCTATTATATTATATATATTATATACAAGTCAAAAGAGATCACTAGCAGAGTATTATTCCTTTTGGTTTCCAGAGCTCAACAATCAATGAGCCTAATACTCTGCACAGCTTGGGCGTCGAGGGAATATTCCAGCTTCTCCACCAGTTGTCACGGTAGTGATAACGAGTATAACAAAAGTTTAAGTAAAAATAATTTATTTATAGAAATGCAAACTATTTCTAAAAATTTATTTACAAGTAATAATATGCAAGCATGGTAAGGGGTGATGACTATGCAAATATTTATGATGATATACCACCGAATATTTAAAATAATTATTCAGTGACAATATTTCTAAAGAAATTATCAAGGTATAGAAGGCAAATATTCCAAAAGCTTAATTAGAAATAATTCATTAATCAAACTTATATATTGCAAAATGTGTCAATTGATTTTGCAAGTGGTAATTTACAAGCATGGTAAGGGGTGATGACTATGCAAATATTTATATGATGATAAGCAACAGAGTTTTCAAAAATAATTAATCTGTGACATTGCCCCCTTCCTAGATGAACAGCGTCCCGCTGTATTTATCACTTGAACAGATCAGCTTGGTCCTCAGGGTCATGATAGGGTTTCATTCTCAATACATGGACCAGGTTTCTTGTTTGGCGTCTCCTGGTTGGTTGGTCCACAGGTTCAACTTCGAAGGTCAGGTCAGAGAGTTTCCGAGTAACCCTGTATGGCCCGAAGTACCTTTTCATCAGTTTTTCTGAGAGTCCCACCTTTCTTATTGGGATGAAAATCCATACCAGTTCACCTACGACCTTTGTAATCCATTGCCTCAGCTTTGAATCATATATGGCCATGTCTTTTTCTCGGGCTTTCAAATTTTCTAATCTTGCCAGCTGCCTAGTCTCGTCGTCTCGCGAGGCAATCTTCTGACTGTATTCCTCTTGGAGATCTTCATGCAGATTTTGAAAAAGAGTGTCTACAGTCGTTTCGGCTTCGCGTCCATGGATCAGTTTAAAAGGGGTAAAACCTGTCGTATCTTGTTTTGCGGTGTTGTAGGCGAACGTGGCGCAGGGCAGGATTGCGTCCCAGTCCTTCTGTTCAACACTTACATACTTCGCCATCATGTTGGCTAAGGTTTTGTTTAACCTCTCTGTCAATCCATTCGTCTGGGGATGATACGCTGTCGTGAACCGATGTATCGACAACGAGCATTGATTGGTGAGTTCCTCAATCAACTTGGATTGGAATACTCGTCTTCGGTCCGTGATGATTTCTCTGGGGGCTCCGTGGTTGAGAACAACATATTCCATTAAGAATTTGGCTGCTTCTTTTGCTTCCCCTGTGGGTAAGGCTTTAGTAACGGCAAATCGAGTAAGATAGTCAGTACAGACAATGATCTATTTATTACTGTCAAAGGATTTTGGGAATCTCCCAAGAAGATCTTTTCTGATTAATTGGAATGGGAAGGTTGCAGGGGGAATAGATTTGAGCAACCCAGGCGGTTTGTGGTTTGTCTGTTTTCTTCTTTGGCATTCTTTGCAATGTGATACATACTTTCGTATATTCTTGAGAAGTCCTGGCCAAAATTATTTGTTTCTAAACCTTTCATAAGTTTTAGAAAATCCTAGGTGGACCACTGTAGGAGCGTCGTGTAGGCTTCTCAGTAGTTCCAATTGTAGGTGCTTGGGGATGACGAGGAGGTGTGGGTTTCCCAGGGGGTCTAAGTTCCTTTCACCTGTTCATATCCTCTTGGTTCGTCTCCGGATTCTTCTATTTCTTTTTATCAATTTTCTAATTCTAGAATCCTTTCTCTGTTCAGTATCGAAGCAGGTCAGAGCAGTTATTGTCCGCGTCTTGAGGATTACGCCCGCTTTTATAAGCTAACATAACGTCACATGCTTGGAGTTTAATGGCTCACCTCGCCAGTCTTCCTGTCGGGTCTTTCAAATTTGATAAACAGCAAAGGGCGTGGTGATCTGTATGATGAAGAACTCTCGACCAAAGAGGTAGGGGCGGAATTTTTTTATTGCCCATATCACGGCCAAACATTCTCTTTCTGTAGTGGAGTAATTTTTCTCTGCCTTTTTTAGGGTTCTTGAGGCGTAACCCACTGGTCGCTCTTTCCCGTCATGGACCTGAACGAGGACTGCTCCGATACCATAACTGCTGGGGTCAGTTTGAAGCTGGGTTGGCAGGTGTTCTTCAAAATGAGCTAAGACAGGTTCAGACATCAGGGCCCTTTTCAGGGTTTCGAAAGCTTCTTGTTCTTCTAAGTCCTAAGATAATTTCTTGTCTTTTTTTGAGAATTTCATGGAGAGGGGCAGCTTTATCGGCGAAGTGTTCAATAAGTGTTCAATAAGTCGGCGAAAGTACAAGTACGAAAAAATGCCGATGAAACTCCTTACCTCAGTGATAGATCGTGGGGTCGGAAACTTGGCGATAGGTTCTATCTTTTCAGAGTCGGGATAGATGCCGTTGCCATCGGCGATATGTCCAAACACTCTTATTAGTTTGGTCCCAAAAAGACACTTTTTTGAATTGAGGCTCAATTCTGCATTCCTAAGGCATTGTAATATGATTTTAAGTCGGCGCAAGTGTTCTCCAAATGTTTTGGAGAAAACTACAATGTCGTCTAGATAACACAGGCACTGCGTCCACTTCAATCCCCTTAAGATTTTGTCTATAAAACGCTCAAATGTTGCAGGGGCGTTGCACGGGACGAAGGGCATCACGAGAATGGGGTTTTGAAGGCGGTTTTCTCTCTATCTGCCTCGTCTACCTCTATCTGCCAATATCCAGAGCGTGGGTCCATTGACTAGTAAAATTGAGAACATTTTAAAGAATCGTATCGTCAATTCGAGGAAGTGGATAAACGTATTTTTTAGTTATCTTGTTCAATCGCCTGTAATCAATGCAGAAGCGCCAATTGCCATCTTTCTTCTTCACCAAAATAACAGGCTATGACCAAGGGCTTTCTGGGTGGCATCTAGCATCTTGTCCACTTCCTGTTGGATTGCTTGTCGTTCTGTTGGGGAAACTCGATAGAGCCTGTGTTTAATTGGTCAATGGTCTCCAGTTTCGATTTTATGCTTTGTTAGAGGCTCTGTCTTACTGTATTATTATTAGTATCAAATACCTTATCAAATTGTTTCAGAATTGATAAGACTTCAGATTGTTGATCTGCTGATAAGTCGTTACTAGTCAAATTCTGTTAAAAATGCAACGTCACCCTTATTGTCATTCTTGGGACTAATATCTCGCGCAAAATTTTCTTTAGGATCAGAGCACTCCGAGAAGCAGTCAAGTGATTTTCGTCAAAAACTTGTATTCTCCTTAGAAACATTCCTTTAGGGATAATTTGTGCTATTGGGCTAGAGTTTGCAATCCAAAGCTGTCCCTTTTTGTGATTGATAGCAAGGACTGTATAGGGAACTGATAGTTATTTTTTTTATAATGAGCATTTTGAAGATTCAAAAAGTACCTTGTTTCGTCCATTGAGTTCTGACCTCTACACATTTATTTGTTTGACAGATTCTGCTGGAATGATTAAGTTTTCAGAGGCGATGATTCTATCCTCCTATCCTCGGTCACTAGCGAATTCAAATCGTCTTTAGCTTCTTCAAGCCTGATTTCTGCACGTCCACAATCGATCACGGCATTTGTTGCTTCCAAAAAATCCCATCCGAGTATGATGCTGGTGTTGCTACTGGAAAGGAGAATAAATTAAAGCAGCTGTCTCAACCCATTTATGCTCAAACTCATTATGCATCGGCCCAGAGTAAAATCGCCGACTCTAAGAGTTATTCCTTCATCCTTGAACATCGTCTTTTTCAAGTGTCGTCTCAACCCGTTCGTGATAACAGAGAATGTGGCTCCTTTGTCGACCAAGGCAGAAAATGCAACATCATCTATAATTATTTCAACGAAATTGTGTTCTAATTTGGCTGCTGTCGTCGATGGAGTGTTTTTAAAACCCGCGGCTTCCCCCTCGAAAGAAGACGCGACGCTCAGTTTATTTCTAGATTGTAGCGGCGTGGGGATTGGCTTGTATGGCGGCCTGGGGAAATGGACTGGCGTCTTGGGGATATTTCTCTGTTTGGGTATGGCGATTGTCGGCGGTAGTTTGGAGATCTTGAAGAATGTTCCTCATTGAATTGAGTAGTTTGGCGGGTCTGCATGTACCTTTTAGGTCTTTCTAATTCATATTGGTCTACTGGCTGTCGATCTCTACAGTAGCGTTTGACATGGCCTGGGCGGCCACAATGAAAGCAGATTGGCTTGTTGTCTTGGGTCCTCCATTGGTCTGCTCAGCTTTGGCTTGGCGTCTGGTTGAATACCATTGTGTCTTGATCAGGGTACCGCTGTCTAGGTGCTGTCTAGGTGTCCAGGTGAATACCCTTGTTTGGGTTTTGTACTGAGGTTGTGGTCTTTGGACCGATTTGAAATCGCGGTTAGATTTTTTTTTCAATTTCTTCTCTGATAATTTTCTCGAGAGGAGAGTGTTCTGGAGCGGTTGGTGCGGTGTTTAATGCACGATGGATTTCTTCGCGGAATATCGTCTGATTAAGTCCTCCTTCGAAGCAACATTGGGTAGTCTATCAAACACTATGCGCTTGTTCACACGTTGCTTGATTGAGTTTTCGATTTTTCTGCACAACCTAATAAAATCTTCAGTGGTGTCTATTTCCAAAACGACAATTGATCTATAAATATCCTCCTATATCCCTTTCAATAAATGTCCAAATTTCTCGCTTTTGCTCATTTTGGGGTGATTTGTTTGCACAGGTTGAGGACTTCTTGAATGTAAATTTCACAAAGTTCGCTTTTTTCCTGAGCTCGTAATTTTATTTAAGAATCAAGTTTTCTTTTTGGTTGGTGTGATTACCGAAAGTCATAGAGAACATTGTCTCAAACGAATTTCACGAGTTTACCTGTTCCTCGATATTCTTGAACCAGCTTCTTGCTGTTCCCGAAACGTTCGCTAGGCACATTGTGTTGTCCCAGTGGTTATACCGAGCGACCCAATGAAATTCCTTCAGCCATATTTCGGGATTTTGGCCAGGTTCTCCAGAAAAAACAGAGGGGTGTCTAAAGGGTTGAAAAATTTGCTCACCTTTGGGAACTTGAATAGCTTGATCTGTCTTCATGTTTTCTTCTAAAGGCTCGAGTCCTTGGATTCTATGGCTTGGGCGACGTAGGGATGATCCAGCTTAATCTCCACCAAATGACAAGTATTCCAAAAGTTTAATCAAAAATAATTTATTAATTAAACTTATATATTGCCAAATGTGTCAATTGATTTTACAAGTGGTAATTTACAAGCATGGTAAGGGGTAATGACCAAGCAAATATTTATGATGATAAGCAACAGTCAGCAATGGGACATGTGGCTCGATCACCAGGAGGGGCGTCTGAGTCCATCTCAAACAAGCTTGGTAGTGCCAGGTCATTCACCACAGGTCAGGTGTCTTGACCACAGGAAGGGGCATCTGAGTCCATCTTGGACTCTGGCTTGTTGTTGTCAGGGCTGAAGGTGGCCTCAGGCTCCATCTCTACACCTCACAATCACTGAGGTTTGCAGCTTAGATGGGCAAAGGTGGGATATGGTTATGTTAGCTGGGGTTCTGGGTGATTTTGGCATACTGTGGTCACGAGGTGTCCTAACATATTCAGTCAGTCTAAAGGCATGAAGCCAACATTTGGAACTGGTTATCACAATGCTTACATAGTATAACATATTATGGCGTAAAAGTTGTGGATTAAATAGGCTAGCAATTACTAATCGATAATTTATTCTACACGATGCAAAAGTTAAGCTGATAGAGGAAGAAATGAACTGAGGGAAAAAAAGAACTTACTGTATTGGGCAAAGCCGCCACCCACCGACCAGTGATTGGCGATAGTGTACTGCGGCTGTCCTCTTTTCCTTTTAGGTAGTAACTGTCAATTTTTCAAATTTTTGCTCCCTCTACCAAACCAAACATGTTGCGCCCTCTATGAACACACACAACACATACTTTGGGCGTAAAAATATTTTTCATTAAAAAATGTTTATATAAAATGTTAAAGATTTCAAATACAAATATATATATTGTGTGTGCAATTTTATTTTTTTTTAAGAAATTATAAATATTCTTTAAAAACAGAAAGAGCAAAAGACAATTGCATGTCTGATGCCCTGAAATTTATTTGATGGGGTTCTGGGTTCTCATCTTGGTTGATGGACTCGTTGAAGTTGTTGATGGAGTTTATTGTGAAGTCCAGGCTCATCTACACGCCTGGTCATATTCTCCAGGCTATCGAGTCTGGCAGGTTCTTTTTTACCTCATACAAGTCTGCCTCCATCTCTGTGGGACTCTTCGCGTAGGGGTGTAGCAGGCCACATGGGGTGTGTAGTCAGTAGGAAAGGCCAGGGAGATCAATAGGGGTTTCTTTTTATACTTCTGTGGCCACCCTTTCCAGCTCTCACACCAGGCTTGGTGTAGATCCTCTCACACTTCCTGGTCAGTGGTGAGATCCTGTAGCATGTTTCAGTTTTATAATTGTAAATTGATGCAATTATCATTGGCGGGGGATATAGTCTGTTGAAATAAATAAATTCGGATCAATTCTGTCTTTATTTCATTTAGCGAATCAATGCTTCACAAAAATACTTGTATATCAATGTATCATTATATGGAGAAAAAAAAAAATTGATTATTTGAAGGAAATTTTTATTATTAATTTAAATATATATAAATAGGCAAAAATAATCCATTTGTGAGAACCTATTTTATAAAAAAAAAAAAAAAAAAACACCCACTCTCTGTTTCAGATTTTTTTTTTGTTAATTTGCGAGGAAATTAAAATAATAATAAATAAATAAATAAAAAATCTGCCTTTTAGGGGCACCGTTTACATTGACAAATGTTACTTAGGAAGTGTTATTAAAGCTACAATATATGATATTAAAT
>CP092868.1:98080079-98111002 GCA_030710605.1 Cordylochernes scorpioides
TTGGCCTGCTTGAGGCCAGGAAATCTACCATCCAATTAGATGAAAGAGACCTCCCCTATACCATAAGACCAAATTCTTACAGGAATGGATATCTAATGCTGCACATGACTGGTACAGAGCACGAGAGACAAGCGCCAGTTCTGTGCTCCCAAGAGAACTACAGTCTTTAATTTCCAGACTTAAGTCTGGTCATCTATGGACAATGACTTTCCAGAATGTTTGCAAGGTTTTCCCACTATGTACTAAATGCAATTCTCAACCTGTAACCTCAAACCACATCATTGATTGTATTGACTTATCCATTGATGAGCTCTACTCATCCCCAGCAGACACCATCAACAAGCTTGATATCCTAATATGATTGAGTGGAGATAAGAAAGATTAAATTATATTATATCTGTATTTAAAAAAATATATTATTTTAAATATATTTGGCTATAAGAAATTTAAACAAATTTTGATACATATGAATCTTTTCGAAATAATTTTCTATTGCCCTTACTGCAATGATAAAATATTGGAAGGGACTGTGGTGAACCCTCCCAGCAGTTTGAGACCAGTTTAATCTACGGCTGTAATATACTGCTTGTGGGTTCACAACTGATGACCCTTCCAATATTTTATCATTGCAATAAGGGCAGTAGAACCTCCACGTTTATTTTGAAAAGAATCAAACGTATCAAAAATAGTTTAAATTTCTTATAAAAGAAAATAAGACCTAATGGGTTAGGTCTTATTTTCTTTTATTATAATCTTGGATTAGGTCTTATTTTCTTTTATTATAATCTTGGATTAGGTCTTATTTTCTTTTATTATAATCTTGGATTAGGTCTTATTTTCTTTTATTATAATCTTGGATTAGGTCTTATTTTCTTTTATTATAATCTATAATCCAAATTGTGCTTTATCATTTAAATTTCTTCTAACAGATGGAGCATCATATTGGGTTATATCTTAGAAGAATGTCCACTAGCAGTGATCCAACTTTAATTCAACTGAGTGTAGGATTTAGTTGTGATTAGAACTCACTAATGTATTACAGTAGAACCTCCCTGTAAAGGATACCTAATTGCAGAGCCAAAGTGTTCTTTAGGGAGAGGTGTCCTCTTACCGGAGAGTTACTAAATAGTAAAAAATGGTAATTTTGACAATGAAAACTCTCCTTTATTGAGAGGTATCCTCTAGGGCAAGTGTCCTCTCTCATGGAGGTTCTACTGTATTGACTCCTCCTCCCAGACATAATCCTGTAATGTGGCAAAGTTTCATCTGGATGGTTCAAATATTGGGGGACAACCTATACAAACTTTAATTTTTACAAAGAAAGATAAATGACAAAAAAAAAGGATATATAGGGGGCTCTAACAATTTTTTTTTAAAGCTATAAATCATTATTTTATATTGTCACAGAAGAATTATTGTAAATACTCTGCTGTTAGTTTATCAACTAACATATTTGGCTATGTCACTATTCCTTACCATGCTTGTAGGTTATCACTTGTAAGATTGTTATCACGTTTTGTAATCTATAGATTTTGTTAATAAATCATTTTCTATAAAACAATCCCTTGTATCACTATAGAGTAACATTAATCAGACCTCCAGGGAACATTGTCTTTTCAAAACATTCTTATTGTTCTCTAGCTTCTGGGCACAAACCCCCTTCTACAGGAGAAAACATTATTATACCAATACAAGAAAATAATACCTAATCCAAATTATCTATTAGTGTGTGACGTTTCAACAACAGCATTGTTACCATCATCAGACAAAAAAATAAATGATTAGGTCTTATTTTCTTGTATTATAATCTATAATCCAAATTGTGCTTTATCATTATTATACCAAATTTTCTCCTGTAGAAGGGCGCCTGTGTCCGAAAGCTAGAGAATAAAAATGTTTTGAAAAGAAATTTTCCCTGGAGGGCTGATATATTTTACTCTAATTATTTTAAACTTTTGTCTTCTCTACACACTGTGACAATTAATAAAACTTAAAGCTTTCCATAGAGATGATCCTTCTATACATTCTGGCAGTTGTCAATGTAATGAGTTCAAATATCAGATTTGTATTTGTTGTTAAGTATATACATAAAAGATAGAATATTTACATTTTGTGAAGCTCACCGCTTGTTTTGTCTGGCAAGATGAGGGTTAAACTGAGAGTTGTACCCTCTGTGTCGATCATCCTGGGGAACTTCAGGCTCCACTTCACCTCGATGTCTTTTCAACAGTTGTCGGGATTTCTCTTTCTCTTCTCTCTCCCGCTTCAGTCTCTTGGCACGCAGCTCTTCAATTGAAACAGTCGATGACCTTTTCTTGTCTTTCTTATGCTTCTTTGTCTTCTCTTTACCTTGCGATGCATTAAGGTATCCTCTAATATCTTCCAGAGGGTCAGAAATTGCTGATTTGGTTTCTTTTAAATATGCTTTCATGTCATCCAAAGGATCTTTTATTGTTGATTTTTTAGGCAATTTTTCAGTTGTTCCTTTATCTTCATTCGCTATTCTTTCTTCATGTGATTTTAGATACCATGGTTTTCCTCCAGTAGATTCAAGTTCACTTTGACCTAAATATGTTAAAAGTCCAATTCTCTTTTCTAATTTTATTTGTTCTGCTTGCTTCTCTTCCTCATGCTCACGATTTGTTTCTGGTTTATAGCCTCCTTGTTCTTCTAGTTTTGCAAAAAAATTCACATGGTCATCTTTTTGAATATCGTCTGCAAGAGATATTGTACTATATTTCTGTTGGGCTCTGGAACGTAAAAGGGATGTTCTCGCTTCTTGCTCAGCGAGCTGAATTCTTTTTTGAAGAATTCTTTCTTCCTCAGCTGCGTTTGCTTCATCCCTTTTAACCCGTTCAATGTTCGCTTTGGTACGAACGTGCCATCGTTTCTTAGGTAAAATATTCATTGTTTAATATTTTATACAATAAAGTTGACAAAGATATATTTTTTAAAGTAATTAAGACAGCAAAAAATATATAATAATAATAAACACAAACAAATATTACAATGTAGTAAAATTGAAAATAGATTTTTAAATTAAAAAATATATATATATATATATATTTCTGAGGAATTAATTGAAAAAATAATAAATAGAACACCTTTTAAAAAAATCTATTATTTAAATGCACAAAAAGGGAAAAAATTAGCTTATGCCATTGAATATTTAGATTTATATAGGTGAAAATGAGCGGCGGGGGAAAATCATCATTTCAAATTTATGTGAATTAATATGTAGCAACTAATTAGCAAGTTTCATAAGTGTTTACTAAATTTTTGCCTTTTTCTAAATATGATCGTCTCTCGCCCATTTATTTGCACTCATATACATCTAATTGCTCAATGACAGAAGATATTTAAAAAAAAAAATTTTGCGTATTTAAATAAAAGCTTTTTAAATTATATTTTTATTCATTAATTATTTATTTATTTATTATCACAAATTTACAAAACTTAGAATCAAAGTTAAATATATGCGAAATCTCACCAAAATATTTGAATATGCACATCAATATTAAACACCCAGTATTATTATCAACATATGAAACGATTTACACACTATGCTATTAGAATATATATGTAATTAACCCAGGTTCTTTAGACCTTCAAAAGATCTCACTAGCCACTCGTTTTGTACGTCAGAGACTTGAATCCTTTTGGTTTTATTTCCAATGATTGTGTGGAGATATTAATAATGGCAAACAGACTTATTTCTATGGATATTTATCATTTATGCCAGCTTGAGATTTATAATTCATAGGAGAGTGACTGTTTGATTTTATTTTATTTTATTTTTTATTTTATTTTTTGCTTATCCCTAGTACACGTGGTACAGGCCATGATAATCATGGTGGGTAGTTAGCGACTGCTTTTACTGTAAGCGCACCACATATCTACACATGTGAAAAGCAGTTCGACTTTGCACTTACAAATGCCAGAGCCCCGTTTTGTTACTTGCACTCGCTGGTGGGGTTGGACTTTTGCAAGAATCGGGGGCCATTGGAGCATTTTTTTTAACAGAAAAAAGTGCCCAATGCGGGAATCGAACCCGTGTCCTAGTGGTCGAAAACCAAACGGTTTACTCAGCCTTCCACCGACCCAATGTTTGGTCTTCATTGAAGCAGTTAGGGTAAATCGATCCTCTTTCAAAATGTACTTGTGTGTGGCCATTGCCAGTTACTATGGTTGTTAAGAAAATATTATTTTACGGGCTACTAACCAAGGTGCATGATTTTCGAGCCCAAAAATAGACGTAGCAAGCATAAAAGCGCAATGCACGGCAACAAAGTATCTAGGTACTGTAGGCCACCAAGTTTGTTCAAAAGATGTTATATTCACCAGGCTAGGGAAGTTAAGAGAGAGACAGAGGTGTGCATTAGATAAGAAGAGTGAATAAAAACGGGCATAAATCAGTAGGTGCTGGAAAATTTACTTTTTGTAAAAATAAAAATAAATAAATAAAAACAAAATTAAAAAATTGTTAATAATTTTTTTGGGCACATATATATTTTTTTAATTCAGCTTTTTTATCAAGGATTAGTAGTGAGGGTACCAGTACTAAGACAATCAACCACAAAAGTACACCAGAGTTTACATAGCGCGTTCAAATGGGTCGCTGCATAAGTCGATTTCCCGATCGCCAACCTATTTGCCTCTGTCATGGGGTTGCAGAGACAGCGTCAGGGACGATCACATACACGATCTTAAACAGCGGCACATGCCAGAGTTGCTTTTACGAGCGGCCGCTCATGACTGGTGTTAACAATGAGGTGAGGCGTCCTAGTCACTCACTTGGGTGATGGAATCCTCCACGCGTACGCGTTGCTTAAGTATATCCAAGGTCTTTAGGAACTCCAGGCAGGCTCGTCAGGTGCTCCTGTTGAAAATAAAGTCTTTGAGTGACCACGGAGTGTACCCCAATTATATTGCACAGATGGGAAGGAGGCGGATTTTAAGGACATCAAGGCTGCTGCACTCTAACACGATGTGTGACAGAGTTTCTTCCTTGTCAGCGTCGCAGTAAGCGTAGGAAGGATCGTCAATGACGCCTATCTTGTGGGCAATCTGGCTGTCCACTTGTGTCCCAATAGCAGGCCAACCACGATGTACTCCGCTCGGAACGATGTGCTCATACCTTTTGTCTAAAAGATTTATTGGAATAAGGCTGAAGCGGGAGTTGATATAAGGAGCTATAGAGAGGAATCTGCTATCCCATACTTCACGCGTCCTCCTATATTGCCGATTTTACAAACGACAAAGTTGCGAGTTTGTAGCAGGTTGGATTAACAGAATCCGCACCCCCTTTGTGAGTGTGTCCTCAATGTCATCATCCACGATCCCACTGTGTCCCTTGATTCATTGTATGGTGCACCTGTTCTCATTGCGATTCAATAGCAAAATCAGTAGCAGAGTTCTGTTGATAAGGTAATTACCTGTCTCAGAGTTCAGAACTGACTTCACGACTGAGAGGTTGTCCAGGAGGAATCATAAAGTTAGATCATCTGGTAAAGTGGTTACGTTTTCAAGCATTCCAAGGGCTTCCGCCTGAAAGACAACAATGAGGGGACAGGACATGAGATTCACACATTTCAGGTGTACAGTCGAGACCTGTATAACCTGTATACGCTGGCGCCATCTCCATCTCTTGTTTTGAAGCCATCTGTATAATATGCCTCGTGGAAGAAAAGAGCAGATATATTACTGGGAGCTATGTTGTAATGTAACTGAGAGGACAATAAGGTGTGGAGAGCTTTGCAAAAGTTTATCTGCACCTCAGAAGACCTTTTTCAGTTTTAACAGAGGACAGGCAGTCATGGTCGAGGCAGAATGGATAACTTGAGATGGTCCACACATAGAACGAAGGACACAGTTGCACTGGGAAAAGTTCTATGAACAGAGAGAGTTGAGCTAAGCAGAAAAATGAAGATTGTAAGAGTAGAAGACTACTTATTCGGTTATAGTGGCATGGTCAACTTCTGCGAATCAACTGACAAGGGTTCTCGCGGACTTGGAAGTGGCGATGTATTTCCTGCTTTTTAAGGGTTTATATAGTCTCAAAGGCGGAAGTAGGGGCCTTTGATCTGATGTAATACTGGGGGAGCAAGAAGAAGAGGTCATCTTACCATCTGTACTACCTTCTGAAGCCTTTTGACATCTCTAAGCCTTTTTCCTATACATTGTTGGACTTCGATATTTCACTTTCTGCTATTTAACTTAACTCTTCTATTACACAGATTTATTTTATTATCTACAGTTTGTACAGAGTACATTGCATATTGTTATGCAATGGTTCATATATAACATGCTTATAATTAGTTACAGAGGTGTTACTATTTAACAACAAATTTTTCATCATATATTCTTGATATATTACACCAATAAGGGGGGGGGGTTGTTGGTTCAAATTATCATGTATATATATTTACATACATTGACATATATATCTTTATTAAAGGCATCTTTTAAAATAACAAAAATATACAAAGAGACTTCACTAGAGCATGTTTGCCAGTGCTAGTTTAGAATGTACAAATGATCAAACAGTCTAGGCTTTAGGTTCCAAAGAAAGGGCCAGGGCGAGGTCCTCCATTTATGGCGCCTGGGGACTGCGGCTTCACTCCTCCCTTCCTTGGTCCTTTTCTTGTCCTGGGGTAGAAGTCCTCCTTGTGGCCAGGCGAGTCGACTTTAGTTCTGGTAGGATGGTGGTTTTCTTAATTCTGGTAAGTCCCCCCCTCCATCATGAGTGTGGACTCCTAGCAAACATCTAGATGGAGCTGGTGCCTCCCCCTCCTCTTGAGGATCTTGTGGGGTAGGGTCCCTGGAGGTCTATATATACAAACATTGACTTTCATATATAGAGATACACTTTTATCCTAGCCAAAAAGCCAGAAAGCGATATTTTATATATAGAGATGTCCTGGCTTTGTCTGTTCCTGCTCAAGTGAATGTTTTGCTGTTAGAATCTTGTTCCTTCCTACTAAAAATAATGTTGTCTTCGCCATGTTCTGCTTTAGTGAATAGTCTCTGAAAGAATTTTGTTTATAACAATTAAACACGATACAGCTATATTGTCACAATCATTCTCTGACTAAAAAATAATTAATTTTACCCAGTACTTGGTTAATTTTAATTTTTCTTGGCTAAAAATGCGACAATAAACTTTCCATATTTAAATCTATGTCTGTGTTAAAATTTCAGTCAGATTATTTAAGTATTGTGCATGTGCATAGCCGACAAACATATTTAGACATACATTATATATAGACGCGTATGATTCTTTTTTAAAAATAAACAATTTCTACTGCCCTTACTGCAATGGAAAAATTAATGGGAGGGCCTGACTGGAATCATACGCCTATAATAGTTCCAACTTTGATAACAGATGGCGCGCTAATGCATCATAATGCACTATATATAATAAACATACATTATTTATTTATTAAAATAAAAAAGGCATGTCTTGACCAGAAGCAAATGAGCTTTTATAGATGGCAGAGCACCATCTAGTGGAACAGAAATCAACTAAACGTTGATTTAGCCTGTTCCCATGATAATTGGCCAACCCATTTTCTAGATAAATCAAGAAAAGCCATTCACGATTAGGGCTGTTGGCCCTCGTCATCGTGGAGCAGGCTGTACCACTTCGTCCAAAAAATATTTTGATCCCAGAGGCTTCCTGAGAAACCAAGAAATGGGTATTTGAGGCCTAACTTGCGTAAATATGCTAAATACATGAAAAAATAATAAAAATAAAATAATTCAATTTTAAAAAAGTATATATTCATCTGGTAAACGAAAGGGACAGCCAGGGTGTGGATAGTTTTCCAGTACCTCTCTGCACCTTGGGAGACTTTTAACAGTTCTCACAGAGTACAGGCAGTCGTGTGGTGAGGCCGAATGTAAGACTTGGGATTGTCCACACAATAAACGAAGGGAAACAGTTGAACACAGTGAACAGTTAGAGTCGAGCTAGGAGCAAAATATGGAGATGGTTAAGAAGAAGTTTCTTACTGTTCTACGTGGCATTGTGGAGCATCAAAGAATGAAGTGACGAGGGCTTCCGCGGATGGTGAGGTGACTGTATTTTTCCCGGCCCTGGCGAAGGTTTATATACTTTGCGATGAGGAAGTACTGGGCCTTCAGCGTATGCAACATGGACGTGAATCAAGGAAGAACTGTCATTATACACTCTTAACGACTTCCTGTCAATCTCCTGCATCTTCTAAGCCTCGTTCTTAAATGTTGTTGGACTTCTATATCTCAATCTTTTCCTATTTAGCTCAAATCTTAAATCTATTACAGAGTTTCATTTTATTATTCTCAGTTTGTACAGAGTAGATTATACATTGTGATGTAATGCCACATGTCAATCATGCTATAATTATTTACAGAAGAGTGTCGTACAACATGGGGTTGTAGGTTTAAATTACATATATAAATAATACCATTAAGAAAATTATTTTTCAAAAAAAAATGTATTTGATAGTTGTTTTAAGCATAAGAGTTTTTAAAAATATATATATCTATAATGAATAAATAGAAGGATATAATAGGGTGGGGGGAGAATACTCCAACATATCTTCAGGTCATGGACTGGGTAGAAAAAAAAAATATATAGATCATAGTATTTAGATGAGATCGAATATCAACAGAGCATGTGTACAGAATACAATCTTTTGCGGTGTGCGTCAAGTAAAATATTCACAAAGAGGCAGTGAAAATGCGATTTTTCTAAGACATAACTTAGTTTCGAATTATAGATCTCTTGGAGTATGATATTTTGCGATGAAAAAAACTATTCCATGGAAAATATATGTAATGTTTGAGTATTACCTTTTTTTGAGATTGATTGAATTGATTGGTGATTGTGGTGGGCGCAGTCGTGTTTGCTGAGATAGTAAGGTATTCACACAGGGGAAAAATAACGAGGACACAGAATTGAATTGAAATAGGCCAGCGATCAAGGGAGAAAGGGGTTGAAGCTATTTGTCGGATTTGACTAATATCTATGGTTGTTCACATTATTGAGGATTGGACTTATCTGATCGTTGAGAAGATGGTGGCTGGCTCCAACCGGTTCCTTGGTACCAGGTCCTAACTTGTTGTGATGGTGCCGAGCTCCTAACTAACTAAACTGAGTTCGCGATTTAACACGAAAACTTCTCTGTAAGTTTTCCATTGGTTCCTAGCTAATCCTCCTGGACTCTGATTGAATATTTGCTAATCCTTTGTCCTTGTCTTGTTCTGACATGCTCCCGGAAACGAGGTTTCTTGAACTCAGTTTTATGAGTTCCTGGATAATAAAACCTGCTAATGACCGTTTCCTCTTTGATGGCCTTTCTCCCCAGATTTCTAAGCCTTGTCTTTATTAAAAATCTTTAGATCATACATTGCATACATATTGGGGTGGGATTACATCCAGTTATGTACAAATTATGACAGATGCGCCCCCTACATGTGAAGAATTCAAGAAGGGAATAGCCTGAGTAATTTCTGTAAAGGGGAAAAAAATAATTTTGTGGGAAAATTAGTTGTGGTTATTGAGAAGCTATATAAAAGCATTGGTAGTGATATAAGAGATAACAGAGAATGGTGTTGATGATATATAGGTTGAGTATAATTAATAGAAATAAAAAAAAAATTAATGGTAAGAAATCAAAATGAATGCTATGGTACATAGTGGGATAAAAGAAAAGAAAATGCGCCTAAACGATATTCTACTCGAGATGGGGAACAAAATCGAGGGAATTCAATTAGGGCTTTTGAGAAATCAAAATTAAAATAAGTTGGGAGAAATCAAAGTGAATGCTTTGGCGCATGGTGAGAAAAAAAAAAGAAAAAGTGCCTAAACCATTCTACATGAGATGGGGAACAAAATCGAAGGAATTCTATTAGGGCTTTTGAGAAATCAAAATTAAAATAAGTTGGGAGAAATTAAAGTGAATGCTTTGGCGCATGGTGAGAAAAAAAAAGAAAAAGTGCCTAAACCATTCTACTCGAGATGGGGAATAAAATCGAGGGAATTCTATTATGGCTTTTGAGAAATCAAAATAAAAATAAGTTGGGAGAAATCAAAGTGAATGCTTTGGCGCATGGTGAGAAAAAAAAAAGAAAAAGTGCCTAAACCATTCTACTCGAGATGGGGAATAAAATGGAGGGAATTCTATTAAGGCTTTTGAGAAATCAAAATTTAAAAAAATATATAAAATGTCTCATTTTAAAAGAAAACCAGTGAGTTTTCGTTGATAAAAATTTGTTTAGTTGTTGATTTATGAACAAAATAAAAGAAGTTGTTATATAAATGGTAAATAATTGATTAAAATAAATGATAAGTGTTTGAATTAGGGTAAAATGGTAAATTTGATTAAGAATTTTGATTTTAAACATAAGAAAATAATGTAAATGAATGGGATAAGAAAAAGGTATAGCGAGGTTCGCAAACTCTCTTTGTAATCAAAATTACATGCCAAAATCTATGTCACGCCGTGCACTCAACTTTCTTATTTGCCTCGTAGATTTTTTGTCTTTCCCGTGCGACTCATGGGTAGAAACATGATCTTTCTCAATTGTGCTTTATATTATGTATACAGGAGACATGGGAATCTAATTAACCTTACGTGTGTATTTTGTTTTTTGTGTTTGTGTTGTTTTTCGAGATTTCAAGGCCAAGTGTATTATGTTAATATGTGATATTGTTTTAAAAATGTTATTAAAAGTCGAATTTGGTCGGCAAATCGTTGGGGATGTCTGTAAATGTATTAAGTTTTTTGTGAAAAATGTAAGAATGAGTTTTATGTGTTGTTAAAAGCCTAAGGTCTGTTGTGTCTGGGTGTAAGTTGGATATGTACCTAATGTGGAAAAATGTAAAAGTTTTTTTGGAAGTCTTTAGAAAAATAAATATAAGAATAGAAATGTCAAACTCATTGGGATACTGAAAATGTATTAATATTGCTATTAATATAATTTAAATTGTGTTTTTTGTAAAAGTCGATATGTAGACTCGTTGTACTGGGATCCAAGATTGGTGACCGTTAAAATTTGTGCACGGGGGAACGTGGTGACCTCAATTTTATGTGCCGGCCAAGAGGGGCCCAAGGGTTCTAAAATTGTCTTTTCTCCCCTGGTGTAATTTGAGACCGATAAAATGGCGGACGTCTTTATGTGTCGCTGGTAGGCAAATGCTTCCGGCTTTCTAATTGATATCTGGAAAGTTCCTAATTTAACGGCTGAGGTCCTTTTAATGTTTCTAAGTTTTCTTCTAATATCTCCCACACGAGACCTAGAAATTCTAAAATTGCTTGGCCTATATGGAAGATGGCTTCATAGACGGAATATCCTATATGAAAGATGGCTTTTAAGATGGAATTTCCTATATGGAAGATGGCTTTTAAGATGGAATTTCCTATATGGAAGACTGTTTCTTGTAGTTGGTACAGCCGTCGGGGCCGTAGGGTATATATTAGTATGTGAACTATGAATATAAATGGGGCGAGTCTATAGGGCAGAACCAGAAGACAGATAACAGATATCAGGTGAAAAATGGGATATTGGTACATTTTCTCCCATGCTTTTGCCATGAATTGGGGCTTTTGAATATCGGGTTGGACTTCTATTGATTGTGGCGGATTTGGAACGGGGTGTTTTTGGGGATGGGCTATATCGCGTTTCTTGCGACTATGTGTGAGTTGCGTAAATCGTTTTTTTTTTGGAAAAAATGGTAAGATCTAAATGCTTGAAAGGCTCGCTGTTTGTTGGTTTGATTGTCAACGGCTCTGCTGGAAACAGTTCGGGTGTGAGGTGTCTAAACGGGAACGTGTAATTGTTTTTGTGTTGCACATGGTGTATCTTAATGGCGGGTGGTGTTATATATTGGATGTTTTCTGTGTATAGTTTAAGTTTGTTGATGTGGATCGTATCAGTATCTCTTTGGAGAGGTTGGTTGGGTCTATCGATACAGACCACATTTGGTGAAATGATTTCTAATATGGTGTATGGTCCTGTGAAATATGGGGCGAGTTTTCCTGTGTTGGGGTGATGATATAATTTAACTAACATCAGGTCACCTATTTCGAAGTGTGGTTGTTTATGTCGTTGGTCATAAGTGTTTTTATCTTGTATGTGTTTGTTTTGTGTTCTTGTGTGTGCGATCTTCCTAGCTCTGTCGATGTCTGGATAAGGTGTGGTGTGGTCAGAGAGTTCTGGGGGCAGAACGCCAAACATCAGGTAGATGGGCGGAAAACCGGTGACAGAGTGTGTGGTACTGTTGTATATAGTGGTAACTCGTTTGACCAACTTGGTCCATGCGATCTTAGGATTCTCCAAATGTAGTAGCCTAAGTTTTCCTGTGAGGGTGGCGTTTAGGCGTTCACATAGACCGTTGACTTGTGGATTATTGCTAGTTGTGAATAACGGGTGGATACTCCTGTTAAGCAGGAAGCTCCTAAATTTTGGCGAAGTGAATGCAGGGGCTCTATCCGTAAGAAGGCGTTTCGGAGAGCCATCCTGTAATACTCGCTTGAGTACCTGTTGATAGGTGGTAATGCTGGTGGATTTGGATGGGAACGTCCATGTGTAGCGCAAAAAATGGTCGACTACGATATGTTCACAGCGCCTAGAAAGGATTGTAGTGTTTTGCGGTTGTGTGGTTGTTGGATGGCGTGGATGATGTCTGTGTTGCGTGTGAGTGGAGTGGTAGTACCAGCTGTGATGGTGTATCCTAGGAAATTTATGGACTGTTTAAAAAATTCGATTTTGCGAAGTTAAGTTGTAACTTCTCTACCTCGCAATAGGCGAAAAATTGTCGCAGGTGGTTTTGATGTTCCTCCAGTGTGTTGGAGAAAATGATGAAGTCATCAAAATAATGTGCCACACAGTCAAGTCCGTGCCTCTGTAGGATCTGACTCATGGCTCTTTCGTAGATCTGAGGGCTTGTTTTCAACCCAAAAGGCAATCGAGTGGGCTGATATTGTGCAGAGTATTAGGCTCATAGATTGTTGAGCTCTGGAAACCAAAAGGAATAATACTCTGCTAGTGATCTCTTTTGACTTGTATATAATATAGAGAATAGAATAGGAAATAAACTAATGCTTAGTTAATCTTGCCTCGTCTTGGATAACAACACATGGTGGCAGCGGTAAACTGAATTCATAAAGAAGGTCGTTGTTCGAAGAAAATTTGAAATTCGACATCAAGCAAGCTTAGAAGCGGTAAACTGAATTCATAAAAAAGGTCGTTGTTCGAAGAAAATTTGAAATTCGACATCAAGCAAGCTTAGAAGCGGTAAACTGAATTCATAAAGAAGGTCGTTGTTCGAAGTAAATTTGAAATTCAACATCAAGCAAGCTTAGAAGCAGTAAACTGAATTCATAAAGAAGGTCGTTGTTCGAAGAAAATTTGAAATTCGACATCAAGCAAGCTTAGAAGCGGTAAACTGAATTCATAAAGAAACTTTACTTTTTGGTAAGTTATATTATATTATAAGTAAATCTTTATAATGTCCCAAAATTATAATTGTGTAGCCCCAGAACCTTTTAATTTTTCAAATCCAGGTGATTGGCCAAAATGGATTAGGAGATTTGAACGTTTTAGGCAGGCAAGCGGGTTAATTAATAATCCAGAAAATGAACAAGTTAATATGCTCGTGTACTGCATGGGTGATAATGCAGATGACATTTTGTTGTCATGTAAAATAGCAAGTGACCAACTAGAAAATTATGATAAAGTTATTGAATGCTTTGAAAGTCACTTTATTCCAAGACGTAATATAATTTATGAAAGGGCAAGATTTAATCAAAGATGTCAGCAGGAAGGGGAAAAGGTGAATGAATTTATCACAGCACTCCATAGCCTAGCTGAGCACTGCAATTTTGGGATGTTACATGATGAGTTGATTAGGGATAGGATAGTTGTTGGAGTAAGGGATAGAGCATTATCTGAAAGAATGCAACTTGATACAGACTTGACCTTAGTAAAAGCCACACTAATGGCAAAGCAATTAGAAAGTGTCAAAGAACAGCAGTCTAGCCTTTACCAACAAGATTCTGTAGATCAAATAAAGAAAATGCCTAATCATATAAAAGAAACAAAAAGGCACGAACCAAAAATAAGACAATTCAAGTCAAACCAGTTGGGAGGGTCATCACATGGATGCACCAGGTGTGGCAATTCAAATAATCATGATTGAAAAAATTGTCCAGCTATGAACTCGTATTGTAGTAAATGCAAGAAAAAGGGTCATTATGCCAAAGTATGTAGATCAGAAGCCATAAATGAAAAATCAGAGATAGCTTTTCTGGGATCTGTAGAAGATAATTCCAAGAAATGGATAGTACCAATTAAGGTAAATAATAGACAAATTAATTTTAAAATTGACACCGGAGCTGTTGTCAACGTGCTCCCCCTACAATATTATTATCAAAGTTTCCAAAGAATAAAACTGGAAAAATCTGATAAAATATTACAAGGTCCAAATGGAATACCCTTGGAAACAGTTGGAATGATCCACGTAAAACTTCAAAATAAAGGCCAGCACTTAAACTCGAAAATATACATTGTTGATAAACTAAAGCAGCCACTTCTCTCTGGGGAGACAAGTGAAAAATTAAACATTGTGAGAATGATTCAGCAATTATCATCAGGAGGCCGCGGCGGACAGCGTGGTAGACTCGGAAGTGGAGATAACAGAGGCTGCTACAACTGCGGGGAAGAAGGCCACCGCAAGTTTGAATGTACCAAACCTGCCCGTGGTGGTGGACGTGGCCGTGGACAGAGCCGTGATGGAGGCAGCAACAACACCTGCTACAACTGCGGAGAAGTTGGCCACCGTAAATATGAGTGTACCAACAACACGGCTGAAGATGGAGGACAGGAGGAGAACCAGCGCAAGTCCAAGAAGGCTTGCTACACCTGTGGGGAGTTTGGCCATAAGAAGGACGACTGCCCCAAATCTGGAACTCAAGAGTCCGGAGATGAGGAGGAGTCCTCTGACAATGAGGAGGAAGAGACTCCCCAGAAGAGGAAGCAAGCTGAGGACAGTGAGGAGGAGGAAGTAGAAGCTGAAGAACCTCCCAAGAAGAAATCTAAGAAGCCCAAGTCCAAGAAGAAAGAAGAAGATTGCTATCTGACTCTTCAAGCATATAGGACGATGCCCCTGGGAAGCGCCAGGAGCAGAGAAATGAGGAGACCCCCACTTCGACATCAACCTGGCTCTCAAGGAGATGCAAGGATAACCAGGAGCAAGAGACCGAGGAGGATTGCCCTAAACCAACGGCCTCATCTACAAGAGATGGAAGGATGCAGAGGGACAACCAAGACCAGGATCCAGAGAAGAGCCTCCCTTCAATGCCAGCCGTGCATACAAGATATGGAAGGGCAGTCAAGATACCTCGAAGGTTCCTGTATAGTTAAGGGAGGAGATGTGCAGAGTATTAGGCTCATAGATTGTTGAGCTCTGGAAACGAAAAGGAATAATACTCTGCTAGTGATCTCTTTTGACTTGTATATAATATAGAGAATAGAATAGGAAATAAACTAATGCTTAGTTAATCTTGCCTCGTCTTGGATAACAACACAGATATAACCCTTGAGCGTGGCAAAGGCCAACAGTGGTCGAGAATCGGGGTGTATTGGGACCTGCCAATACGCGGAGGATATATCGGCCGTGGAGAAATACTTGGCCCGTGCGAGACGGTCGAGTATATCCTCGATCCTAGGGAGGGGATGGACATCAGAGCTGATTAGCTCGTTCACCTTTCTATAGTCAATGCAAAACCTTTTGGTCTTGTCGAGCGTGGTGACGAGAGTGACCGGGCTAGAGAAAGGTGAAAAATACTGCTCTATAATGCCATTTTCCAGCATCTGTTGGACCTGGTTGCGGATTTCCTGTTGGTCACATATCGGAACACGATATGGACGTATGGTGATGATTTTGTCGGAGTTCGTGGGTATTCTTACTTGTGGGATTTTTAAGCATGGTACGCTGAATTTGTTTTGGGTAAAAATGTGGTTGTATCTTTGTAAAAGTGTGGTGAAGTGAGGTGGATAGTGAGGGTTGTGTGTCGTATTGTAGCATGTGTATGGGGAAGAATTTTGTTGTGTTTTAGTGTGAGTGTCGCGCTTGTGGCGCTGGTTGTGCGTGTGACTGTTGTGTGACGACGTGTGGTCACGTGTGGGCCTTATGTGTGAGTTGTCCAGTTGGATGGACACATTTTGTGCATTGTCGTGGTGAGTTGAAGCCGTTGTGGCCTTGTTATTTGAGGGCATATAAAAAAGGCAATTGGCCTTAGTGAAAAAATTGTGTCGTGCGTGCGCGTGACTAGATTGACATGTGGGTGATTGGGTTTTGACCAATGGATGCGCGCATTGGGTGCCATGTGCGGAAGGTTTGTGTGCATGGTGAGTCCTTTGTGACATCGCTTGGCACTCCCAATACGTGCATTCATTGGGTACATGGTTGAAATGGTAGGCAGGGGTAGACAATGGAGCGCCAAGCTGGAATATAGTGCCTTGGTTGAAGTCTATTGCTAATTTAAAATTACGGAGGGTATTTATGCTGAGAATTCCAGATGGTAGAAGTGAAATTTTCCTTTTTAGTTAGTTTACCTATTGTCAGGGGGAGGGTCAGTTTACCTATTGTCGGCAGAAAACCCTTTATGGCCTGTAGGTCTAGGGACTGTTTCTTTAATTTTAAGTTAGGGAGGTTAGTTTTTAAAATTTTATATAGGTTATAGGGCACTATATTCAAGCTTGCGCCTGTGTCAATTAAAAATGGGGTTAACAGTTCAGAGGTTAGATGCAGTTTCATTGTCAACTGGTTGACGATAAAGGGTTGAGGCCTTACCTCATTTCCGAAAGGCCTGCGCGGCTTGTACGTCTTCGGCGTGTGGTGGGGGTGTGGGACGCCAGGCGTGCTGCTGAGTTGGGGCCGTTTGCACTGCCCGTGCGTTTGCGTGTTGAGTTGGGGCTGGCCTATACCGGCATTCGCTGTGCCAATGACGAGCGCCGCAGAACTTACAGTTTGACGGCGGAGTAGGTGCAGTCCATGCACCTGTTCTTCGGGGTGTGCTGGGGTATGGGCCCGACATGGTGGGCGGTTGTTCCTCGCGGTGTCGTGCAGTTGGTACGTTGGGTGGATCCGCTGTGCCAGTCGGAACCACTCTCCCAGGCTCTCAGGAGGTACCACGCGGACCAGGCGCTGGTCGGAGACCCTCCGTCAGCGTCTCGAGGATCACCTCCTGTGGGAGTCCCAGTTGTAAACCCATGGCGGTTTTCTCCCGGTAATACGTCTCCAGGTCTGCTTGACCAGCAAGCTTCATGGCGAAGTATTTTGCGAAGGATGCTTCGCTGGATTCCGGATAGAGATCCCTGAGGATTTGCGTCACTTGGAAGTAGCTCTGGGTGGCCAACCGGAGTTTCCTGAAGAGTTCCAGGGGTTGGCGCGTCAGGTAGTTCGGCAACCGGAGTAGCTTATCGGGGGGGGGGGGGGGGGGGGGGGGGGGGGGCGTCCACTTCTGGTCGTAAGACTGGAAGAATTGGCGGGCGCTGTAGGATCCATCGAGGGTGGTAGCCGCCTCCGTTCGTTCGGATGACCTCGTCTGGGCGAGCACTGCGGCCAACTGAAGCAAAACCCCCGCCAGAGGGCTCGTCTCGCCGTTTCCGGCCGCCTCTTCTTCCCTCGACAGGTCGCCGCTATTTTTGACTTCTGTGTTCTGTTCGCTTTCCATTTTATCCTATCGACTCACTGTAATATTTAACGTTTACCTTTTTGAGATTGAATGAGTTGATTGGTGATTGTGGTGGGCGCAGTCGTTTGCTGAAGTAGTAAGGTATTCACACAGGGGAAAAATAACGAGGACATAGAATTGAATTGAAATAGGCCAGCGATCAAGGGAGAAAGGGGTTGAAGCTATTTGTCGGATTTGACTAATATCTATGGTTGTTAACATTATTGAGGATTGGACTAATCTGATCGTTGAGAAGATGTTGGCTGGCTCCTTGGTATCAGGTCCTAACTTGTTGTGATGGTGCCGAGCTCCTAACTAACTAAACTGAGTTCGCGATTTAACACGAAAACTTCTCAGGGCGTTGATTGGACGATTGTCGACCCGTGTAAGTTTTCCATTGGTTCCTAGCTAATCCTCCTGGACTCTGATTGAATATTTGCTAATCCTTTGTCCTTGTCTTGTTCTGACATGCTCCCGGAAACGAGGGTTCTTGAACTCAGTTTTATGAGTTCCTGGATAATAAAACCTGCTAATGACCGTTTCCTCTTTGATGGCCTTTCTCCCCAGATTTCTAAGCCTTGTCTTTATTAAAAATCTTTAGATCATACATTGCATACATATTGGGGTGGGATTACATCCAGTTATGTACAAATTATGACATATATATATCTATGCTGTCCATACATTTTGTCATTTAGATAATAATAGTAGTACTAAAGAATTATATAGAAACTAGTCTCTCCATAATAATTATATGGTTATTAAATAAATAAACAAACCTTTCATTCAATTAAAAAAAACCCTTACCTGATTGGTTAAAAAAAAAACACATGTGACATAAAACGTGTTTATTGACAAACATGGCCGAGCCAAACAAATCTGGTATTTGACGTTACCATATGTTTTATTAAAATACAATATATTTGATTATTAAATTAGTTTTAACAAAGTCTTTTCTCATGTTATTTTAACACAGAACTATACTTTTTTTATTTGAATACTTATTTACACACTGTTTTGGAGAATGCCGCAAAATACTAATGTCAAATATGTTTGGTTTAGAGAAAGAAATAATCGAAAAACTTCTACTAAATGTAAAGAAAGAGGTAATTATGATGATTCCGCACTACCTATGCATGCACCTATTCAAAAACTGAAACTGATTATATATTTTTTTCGGCTCTCATACGCTAGGCTTAAATGTCAACTTAGCTCAACCCAAACGATAAAGCGCGACTTTTTCCCCCCATTAGTATTGTATTAATCACTGTTTCCAGAAAAATCTTAGTAATGTGTTTACTCAAGCATCTGCATATTAAAATATTTAAATTTTAAAATCTTTTTTTAGAAAAATATTATTAGTTGCATTGCCAAAACAGAACCAAAAATATCCCTTGTTTATTAAAGAGTGCCATAGATATCTCTGAGTTCTATTTAAAATTTGTTTTGGCTTTAAAAAATATTAATTACAAATGGATGAGTGAAAGTCTGCCTGATGAACATTTGTTAGAACAAAATGTTTGGGGCAAATATCCACACCTTACTGAACTTATTCTTGTCAAACTAAATTGATGCTCTCTTGTTACTTTTCTCCACCAAAACTACTAACTGAACAATTGGAAAATGTTGCATGTAGGTAGATTAATATTGCATTAACATACAGTCTCTTTAATTCGAAACCCCAAGCTTTCGGTTGAATTAAAGTTAGATGATTTCATCATAACATTCACTGCTAGTGAAAATTTTAAAAATATGTTACAGTAGAACCTCCCTTTAGAGGACACCTCTCTACAAAGGACAGTTTTCATTTGCAAAATTACCATTTTTACTATATAACAACTCTCCAGTAAGAGGACACCTCCCCCTAAAGGACACTTTGACTTTGCAATTAGGTGTGCTTTACAGGGAGGTTGTATGTTTGTTTTAAATAATAATTTTAATTTGATACCATATTTAGACTTTTTAAAATTTAATTTGTTCAGAATGTTTCATGATTACCTTCAAGTGATGGATAAGATGTCATTAATACATTTGTGAACAAAGGAAAAATTACAAATATTATTTTAATCTAAGTGAATAAATGCAATGAGATGAAAAGTGAATAAATTTAATAAATTAAGAAAAGGCCAAAAAAGAAAAAGACTCAAAGACCTATCTTCATTTTCAAGCTTTCGGACTTGTCAGTCCTTCAACAGGAGTAGCACTCTAACAAATTAATGATAAATACTATTTTTATACACCTATTGTTTACACCATTGATAACAGCCTATAAAGTTAGGCCTAAATTGTCCATCGTTGCCGCGAACACATTTGAAGACTGTCAATCACCTTGTGCATACACTAACTATGAGTGTTTTGCCAAACCTACATATTTTCAGCAATAAATTTATATTTAAACAAGATATATCTAATATGTCAAAATCTAATTTTAAAAATTTGTCGAATTATCGTTTGGTCAAATTAACATTCGTTATTTGATAGGCTGCAGGTCAGGACTAATTGCAGGTCTAATTATTGGGTGTCGAAATAACGAGGTTATGCTGTATAAGCTATTCATAACAACCCATTTTTATTTTGAAGGTATATAAAATTGTTTATTGTATTTTAGGAGTATACATTTTTTTCAAAAAGTGAAGCTTTATTGTGAAAAATTGGTTAGACATTTAATGTTCAAAGTATTGTCCATCGCTAGCCACTACTTTCTCCCATCTTTCTTGCAATTGACGGATCCCATTGCTGAGAAAGGCCGGCTCTTTGGCCGCTATCCATTCATCGATCCATTTTTTGACTTCATTGTAGTTGGAGAAGTGCTGGTCAACCAGGCCATGTTGCATTGATCCGAAGAGATAATAATCAAAAGGCTATATAGCGGGTGGGGTAGGACATACCATTTGAGGGTTTCTAAGTACGTTTTAATGGGTGCTGCAGCATGTGGCCGAGCATTATCATGTTGCAAAATCTTCTTCCTTACCTCCACCCAATCATATCAGGGTATCAAGCTTCTAGAGCTTGAGACTTGGCAACCATCATGGCTGGGTGAAGTAGAATGCATCTGCCTTTGTCATTAAGACTGGAAGCACTACTCAGTGGCAGGTCGACTTAACTCCAAAAGAAATGGCTGCCTCTGACATGAGGAACAGACGCCATGTGCAGCTGCTCCTAACATGGAGTACAAACTCTGCTCATCCTGTATCCCTGGATAGGAGCCCTTACAGGGTACTATCAGCCGGGCCAACTGAACCCAGGTTTTTTAGCGAGCTTGCTACTGCTTCCCCTCCTCCTTTTTCATCCAGGCTTGGGACCGGCAAAGGCGGAGTTATGTTGCAAAATAACTTTGTCGTGTTTTTGGCATATTGCAGCAGTTATTGTTAAACATCAATTCAAAATAAAGTATTGCTGAAAAAATCCTTTGCTGGAATAACACCAATCAAAAATAAATCTAGGTCAAATATATCAGTTTGGGAACCTTGGTGATACTACGGGTATTACAGCAGTCCCAAGGGAACAAACAAGGATGTTGGCTATGGCAGGTGAAGCAGATCATGGAGGAGATAGTGACCCGCAAGTTTGTCCACGAGGACAGCAGCAGCATCACTTCCCTCTGTGGTAAGTATGTAGTCCTTCCATAACATTTATAAGTGATTGTAAATAAACAAGGTAATAAGACCAAATCCAAATAAATAAATATTTATATTCATATAAAGTAGAACCTCCATGAGAGGACACCTCTCTACAAAGGACAGTTTTCATTTGCAAAATTGCCATTTTTACTATATAGCAACTCTCCGGTAAGAGGACATCTCTCTTTAAAGGACACTTTGGCTCTGCAATTAGGTGTTGTCCTTTACAGGGAGGTTCTACTATATTATAATACACTATTTATTTGGATTTGGTCTTATTACCTTGTGTTTAATACAACTTTCATTCTTCTAACTTGCACTCTCTTCCCACTGGCAGCCTTTTCTAATGAAATGTTAAGTTAATGACTAAAAGTTTGGTTTTTAAAATAATTGTAAGGTCTATTTCTCAACACTGGGACATTCTGTAGAAGTTAAAACTAGTCCCAATATGTATTGTCACATAGAGAATTAGCAAAGACAAACTTCAGTATGTCATGGCAATTTATTCATGGCAAAAACATATTAAAACATTTGAGGAAAATTTACAGAGAGAGTAGCATGTTTCATGGAAAATTCTTAGGTGGATTTGTATGAAATAGAGAGAGAGAGAGAATTTGGCACCCACATAACACCTTTGTCTCTGGAACCATACTGGAGGGATATACCTTGCAGAATGATCAAGGAAGAACTGGTTTGATAACCTCAAAGAAGGAATAGAGGTGAACAGGGTGAAATCATTGAGATATTGGGGATGGCCGAACTCCATGGATAAATGGACCTCACTTTGGCTCTGCAACTGGGTGTCCTTTATATGGAGATGTATTCTACTGTGTTTATATTGATGAGACAAGGTGGAGACATTTGGTGCAATGCTGGGCTCATGGTCCAGTCCAAGAAGGTTGTTAAGTTCTGGGTCTCATTGGGCCAGTTGTAGGAGGGGTTGGAGCTGTGTCTAGATATTTCTCAATCCCCGGGTTAAGATCTAAACAGGACCAAGATTTTTTGAATACCGGAACGTTGTATTTAACACATTTCCCCAAAACAGTGGTTAATGGTCAAATACAATTTATACCCTTTATCTCTGTGGTTTCTCTCTGATAACCTAAAATGATTAAATAAAAACAATGGTTGCCTGTAAAGTCGGTTTTACGGGCGAAGATTTTACGTGACAACGGTAGAATATTTATTGATATGAATATAATTAAATTGCACAATAGGAACAAGGAATTGAATGAAAATAAGAATTGCACAAATTTTAACTATAGAAATATATTTTGTTTACTAAAACATTGTACATGTAAACTTAAACTTAACTAATTCCTATTTGAGTGATTTTGTTGAGGATAGGACGATGATAGGAGAAATATGAAATGAAAGGAAGTGTTTCTGCTGTAATGTGTCTTGCGAAAGTCAAGTCGATAGTTGTTCCTTTTAACGTAGTTGACTTAGAAACGTTTGATACGCAATCAAGATTATACGTATTTTTCATGAAATTAAGAAACGAGTTGTCAGGCTTTACGTTTTTGTTAAAATCACCACACAGATTCTTGCTCAACACAGTTTAAATAAAGTTTTCTTATATCTGCCACTTTTTCTTAATATTTGTAATTTTAAATAATCAATTCGAAAATCAAAACATTTATTCAGATCGAAGGTTCAAATTTTTGCTAAATAAATTTGAAACTATTTAAAATTTGTAAAATAATAATTAATTAATTAATTAATTTTAAACTAATAATTTACTTAACACTATCAACATTTATCAATAGTATGACATAACCTATAAACTCAGTTTCTCAACTTTTGTGTCAATCTAACAATTAATCAATCAATCATAGTTTACGATAATGAAATATCAGTGTACAATTATTTACCTTTATTGTTGTAGTTGTTGTAAATGACGAATCTAAGCACTCCACATTTTCACTACAGACACAGCTGACGATACTTTAACCACACGTGTGAACTTGTATTATGACGCTTTCTTGTTTTTCCAACGCCAAGAACGTTCGAGAAAGACAAAGACAGAGACAAGCATGCGCCGATTAAATGCGCCTAATTCTCTAGCGCTGCGCGCGCAGCACTCTCGTTCGGTGACTCATCGTAACGTTACCGGGCGTTACACTTTTTCATAAGTGACTCCCAGCCGCAACCTAATTTAAGACGTTGTCACGTCAAAAATAAAATTTAATGGTCACATGTACCATCGTCTGTTACTTGTTTATACACAGCAATATTAAAACATGCACAGAATATATCAGTGAGCCATCTGCTGTGTGTTTATTTAAAACATATTTTTCCCACAGTAATAACTGTACAGCGTCACTTTGGAAAAAAAAAAGCTCTTAAATATGTAATACAATGTAAGGTACCCTTCAATTAGTTGGATATCCAGATTGCTGTTTGAATTGTATAGGAGTGTAGTTTCTGCCCTCTGGTAAAATGGCTTTTTTAAACAGCCTGAGACAATTGGATTTTAAATGCACAACTATATAGATAAGCAACAATGATGGCATTTTCCCACCAGCAATAGATGGAGGACAACAATGATGGCATTTTCCCACCAGCAATAGATGGAGGACAACAATGGCATTTTCCCACCAGCAATAGATGGAGGACAACAATGGCATTTTCCCACCAGCAATAGATGGAGGACAACAATGGAATTTTCCCACCAGCAATAGATGGAGGACAACAATGGAATTTTCCCACCAGCAATAGATGGAGGACAACAATGGAATTTTCCCACCAGCAATAGATGGAGGACAACAATGGAATTTTCCCACCAGCAATAGATGGAGGACAACAATGGAATTTTCCCACCAGCAATAGATGGAGGACAACAATGATGGCATTTTCCCACCAGCAATAGATGGAGGACAACAATGATGGCATTTTCCCACCAGCAATAGATGGAGGACAACAATGGCATTTTCCCACCAGCAATAGATGGAGGACAACAATGGCATTTTCCCACCAGCAATAGATGGAGGACAACAATGGAATTTTCCCACCAGCAATAGATGGAGGACAACAATGGCATTTTCCCACCTGCATTGGATGGAGGACAACAATGGCATTTTTCCACCTGCAATAAATGGAGGACAACAATGGCATTTTCCCACCAGCAATAGATAGAGGACAACAATGGGATTTTCCCACCAGCAATAGATGGAGGACAACAATGGCATTTTCCCACCGGCATTGAATGGAAGACAACAATGGCATTTTCCCACCGGCATTGGATGGAAGACAACAATGGAATTTTTCCACCGGCATTGGATGGAAGACAGCAATGTCATTTTTCCACCGGCATTGGATGGAAGACAACAATGGAATTTTTCCACAGGCATTAGATGGAAGACAACAATGTCATTTTTCCACCGGCATTAGATGGTGGACAACAATGTCATTTTTCCACCGGCATTAGATGGAAGACAACAATGGAATTTTCACACCGGCATTGGATGGAAGACAACAATGGAATTTTTCTACCGGCATTGGATGGAAGACAACAATGGAATTTTTCCACTGGCATTGGATGGAAGACAACAATGGAATTTTTCCACCGGGATTGGATGGAAGACAACAATGTCATTTTTCCACTGGCATTAGAAGGTGGACAACAATGTCATTTTTCCACCGGCATTGACTGGAAGACAACAATGGAATTTTTCCACCGGCATTGGATGGAAGACATCAATGTTATTTTTCCACCGGCATTGGATTAAGACAACAATGGAATTTTTCCACCGGCATTGGATGGAAGACAACAATGGAATTTTCCCACTGGCATTAGATGGAAGACAACAATGGAATTTTCCCACCGGCATTAGATGGAAGACAACAATGGAATTTTCCCACCGGCATTAGATGGAAGACAACAATGGAATTTTCCCACCGGCATTAGATGGAAGACAACAATGGAATTTTCCCACCGGCATTGGATGGAAGACAACAATGGAATTTTTCCACTGGCATTGGATGGAAGACAACAATGGAATTTTTCCACTGGCTTTGGATGGAAGACAACAATGGAATTTTGCCACTGGCATCGGATGGAAGACAACAATGGAATTTTTCCACCGGCATTGGATTGAAGACAACAATGGAATTTTTCCCCCGGGCATTGGATGGAAGACAACAATGTCATTTTTCCACCGGCATTGGATGGAAGACAACAATGGAATTTTCCCACCGGCATTGGATGGAAGACAACAATGGAATTTTTCCACCTGCATTAGATGGAAGACAGCAATGGAATTTTCCCACCGGCATTGGATGGAAGACAACATTGGAATTTTCCCACTGGCATTATATGGAAGGCAACAATGGAATTTTCCCACCGGCATTAGATGGAAGACAACAATGGAATTTTCCCACCGGCATTGGATGGAAGACAACATTGGAATTTTCCCACTGGCATTATATGGAAGGCAACAATGGAATTTTCCCACCGGCATTAGATGGAAGACAACAATGGAATTTTCCCACCGGCATTGGATGGAAGACAACAATGGAATTTTCCCACCGGTATTGAATGGACGACAACAATGAAATTTTATCACCGCCATTGGATGGAAGACAACAATGTTATTTTTCCATAGGCATTGGACGGAAGACAACAATGGAATTTTCCTACCGGCTTTGGATGGAAGACAGCAATGTCATTTTTCCACCGGCATTGGATGGAAGATAACAATAGAATTTTTCCACCGGCATTAGATGGAAGACAACAATGGAATTTTTCCACTGGCATTGGATGGAAGACAACAATGTCATTTTTCCACCGGCATTGGATAGAAGACAACAATGGAATTTTTCCACCGGCATTAGATGGAAGACAACAATGGAATTTTTCAACTGGCATTGGATGGAAGACAACAATGCTATTTTTCAACTGGCATTGGATGGAAGACAACAAATGGATTTTTACCACAGGGATTAGATAGAAGACAGCAATGGAATTTCCACTGAAAAAATGAAGGACGTAAACAATGATATATATTTTTGTAATAATAGATGAAATAAAATAATTTTTTTTTTCAACTGCTACGAAAGGCAGAATAAAATGATGGGAATTTCCAACTGTAACAATAGACAGAGAAAATAAAGGTAACAAAGGGGGGAGGAGATTCCTGAAATAAGATGACCAACCCACATGTAGTATCCAGTTATTGTCCACACTGCAGATAATCCATTAGGTGGCACAGAGGTCTCTTCTTCTTTAATCTACCTTCACTGTCTATGACCAGCTCCCCAAACCTCTGTTGAAAACTCTTTAGCCCCACAAATTGAAAACATCATTGGAATAAAGGGAAAAAAGGGGTGGGGGGGTTGCATCTCTTTATTGTGCAACTGAAAGTTGCTGATGGCTTTCACCATCTATTGGAATAAGTATCAACTATTCGTTGATTTTTTATTATTCCAGAATTGGCCAAATACCCATTCTTGATTAATCAGTTGCACAATAAGGAGATGCCCGTTTCTTTTTTCTTAATTTATGCACCTTATCCCAGTACAATATCACATTTGTACTATTTTTTCTCATCATTGGAATAAGCTGGCCATGAACAGTGTCGGTGGATGCCTGCCTCTCCCATGGCCTGCGCCGTCGGGCACTGGGACTTTTCAAGACCAACTCCACCATGGCCCTGCTCCAGAAGATAGCCAAGTACTACGAGCCTGCAGCCCAAGTTGTGCACAAGGTTGCTGAACTGGAAGGGATAAAGTAAGTAAAACTTCCCCTTTATGTTCACAAAGAATACTATGAAGAGATGATAAAGCACAATTTGGATTATAGATTATAATAAAAGAAAATAAGACCTAATCCAAATAATTTATTAGTGTGTGACGTTTCGGCAACAACATTGTCACCATCATCAGACAAAAGAATAAATGAGATAAATCGTCATTTATCATCACACATCACACACTAATAAAATATTTGGATTAGGTCTCATTTTCTTTTACTATGAAGAGAGTAACAAGACTAAAACTCTTAAAAAACACATTTAAGTTACGAATGATAAAGCACAATTATAGATACAAGATAATAAGACCTAATTCAAATAAATTGTGTGACATTTCGGTAACAGTGTTATTACCATCATCAGACAAAAGAATAAATGAGAAAAATATAGCAGCATGTTCTTAAATAGTACTGTTTAACAGCATAAGAACATGTGATATTTTTTCTCATTTTTTTCTTTTGTGTGATGATGGTAACAATGCTGTTACCAAAATGTTACACATTATTAATTTATTTGGATTAGGTCTTATTTCTTGTATCTACATTCATGTTACCTTTAGTTTTATTTGCTGTTTGCACCATTTACAGTTAAACCTTATATAATAACATCACTTGTGTGGAACTTTTTGTAATGACCATGGTTGAGTGGAGCCTTAGAATTATAATTTTATATCCATTTTGGGCTGTTATAAAAGAGACTTTTATAAAAAGATTCCATTTCAAACACACACAAGGTAATAAGACCAAATCCAAATAAATAAATAGTGTGTGAAGTTTCGGTAACAGCACTGCTACCGAAACTTCACACACTATTTATTTATTTGGATTTGGTCTTATTACCTTGTTTTTATAATCTATAATTCAAATTGTGCCTTATCAGATTCCATTGTAATTTTAGTCAAATAATTAATGTTTGTGGTTTCAAATTTCAAAATTGTTATAGGGCCCTTCAGCCAAAAAATGAGGCATAAAATTCCAAAGAAAGTCCTGCCTTTTAAAACAAAATGTAAAAAATTCAATACAGTAGAACCTCCCTGTATATATATAAAGGACACCTAATTGCAGAGCCAAGGTGTCTTTTAGGAAGAGATATCCTCTTACCGGAAAGTTGCTAAATAGTAAAAATGGTAATTTTACAAATGAAAACTGTCCTTTGTAGAGAGGTGTCCTCTAGCGCGAGTGTTCTCTCATGGAGTTCTACTGTATAAATATTCTAAATATTAGATCCTTTCACGATAAGTTTTATTTTAAAAAGAAAGGTGTTTCTGAAAGAATTGTGTTGGAACAATAAATTGTAGGAGTATTCTATCAACAGTAGCATTGCACTAAACCCGGCACTGTATGTACATAGAAGGGACGGCACAGTGAGTGGAGAAGGCCGGCTGCTCTCTGCCCGCAGATCTTCCCTCTCCAACCTGCCCAGGTTCCAGTGGATCAAGGTGGCGCTGCTGAGCCGCCAGCTGACCGGCATCATTGACTACCTGGCGGAGAACCCCACAGCTTACTATGAGCGGGAGGCCCTGCTGTGTGACCCTGTCTCCAGCGAGATCCTCTCCTCCCTTCTAGGTCTCTCTCACAGATAGCTCAATCTGTTCCAAAATAACCTTATTAGGTACAATAGAACCTTCCTGTAAAAGACACCTAATTGCAGAGCCAAAGTGTCCTTTAGTGAGAGGTGACCTCTTGCCGGAGAGTTGCTAAATTGTAAAAATGGTAATTTTGCAAATGAAAACTGTCCTTTGTGGAGAGGTGTCTGCTAAAGGGAGGTTCTACTGTACCACTCAAAAATAGAAACCTAGCTAATGTTATTTACAATGAAAATATAAACAGAATCTTCACAAAAAAGTGTACAATGCGGGATTCGATCCCAGTTCATGGCTGTTGGGAATCAAGGGTTTCAACCACTCGTCCACCAACTTCAGCTCAACCTTGTTGTTGTTAGAACTAGGTGATTTTAGAATTAAGATGTTAGAGCCTAATTGATAGTATACACCTTTTCTGGTCACAAGCCCGGATGAAAAAGGAGGAGGGGAAGCAGTAGCAAGCTCACTAAAAAACCTGGGCTCAGCTGGCCCGGCTGATAGTACCCTGTAAGGGCCTCTGATCCAGAGATACATGATGAGCAGCGTTTGTACTTCATGTTAGGAGCGGCTGCACATGTGGTCTGTTCCTCATGTCAGAGGCAGCCATTTCTTTTGGAGCTAAGTCGGCCTGCCACTGAGTAGTGCTCCCAGTCTTAATGACAAAGGCTGACTCTTTCTACTTCACCCACATCATCAAAGTCTCAAGCTCTACAAGCTTGATACCCTATTATAATTGAGTAGAGATAAGAAAGAAGAAGAGAGAAGGCTGTTATACCAATGTCTACTGTAGTTGGGAAGCTACCACTACAGTACCAAATAACAATGGTTTTCATGTGTGAGCTTAAGTACACATTTCTTAAACTAAGGTGGCTGTACCACACTTAGTTGTGTGTTTGGTAGCCTTCCAGTTTCAGTCATACCTCTGTTGTTCTATCCAATGATGGATGGTGTGTCAGTGGGCCCTTGTGCCCTGGACTACTCCAAGATGAAGACCCAGGACCACTTCTGGACTGATCCCCCAGCAGATGAGCTGGTGCAGAGACACCGGCTGTCCAATGTGGTGAGCGGAGTCAGCGGTGGTCCCTCCACTCCACCAGCTCAACGCCGCCTCGGGCTCCAGGTACTTACTGGAGATATCTCTACTTTGAAGTCCCCCCTTATTGAATACAGAGATTGAGAAAGACATTTCTGAACATCCAATCAGTGAAGAGGAACACAAAAGTTAATTTACAGTAATAATAACCTCACAGAGTATAACCTCTTTAATTCACCCAACAATAATTCAACACCTACACTTCACATCCAACCATTTTTTTAAAACCCTAGTAAGGCTATTTTCTTTAATTCAACTGACTATAATTGAACTCCTACTTCAACTGAAAATCCCTTGGGGTGTTGAATTAAAGAAGTTTGACTGTATTTAGTAAATTAAAGGATAAATATTGTAAAAAGTACCCTTAATACTATAACAGTACTAAATAGATCCTAGACACACCACTAAGGGACACTTCGGTGGCCCCCTACAGCAGTAACATAGTTCTGACCTGTTGTTGTTGTTTCTTATCCCCTTGTGTAAAGATTACACAAATTCCATGAGTTCATGCTCCTCGAGCTGTTTTATGATAAGCAGCAGCCTCTCCCAAAGGTCCTGTTTAGTGCATTAATACAAGCTAAAATGTGTTCTGGAGCTGCAGGTGCCAAGCTACATTTTGGGTGAGTGGGTTAGATTTTGTTATTATTTTTTTTATCTTCAATGGCTTGAGATGGCCTGTTCTAAATCTTGTTAGTGTTGTTTGGTGCTGTCTATTTCTGAGGTTCAGAGCTTCTCCTGGGTCCGCTCTACTGTACCAGCTCTGCTTAGGTGGGATCCTCCAGTTCTTATTCATTTTTGTTTTTGCTATTGTGTGTGTGTCTCAATTTCTTTAAAAGTAAGTTTATTTTTCTGTTGCAAGGGTTCTCTTGTACCTTTTTTTGCTAGCGCATCAACAGCTTCATTGCCTTCGATGCCAACATGTGAGGGTATCCATTGAGGGTGAATTTTTGGAGATAGCCAATTATGTTCCTGCTTACTTTGTCTCTAAGTTCCCCTGTGTGACTCAAGTGATGTATGGCACTTCTACTATCAGTAAGAACCCAGATATCTTGATAAGTTGTGGCCTGGGTGTGACAGTACAAGAAAGACTCCAAGCTCTCCAACAGCACGGAGGAAGGAGCACCTCTCCGAACTCCCACCGCAGCCAAGGAC
>CP092868.1:98120035-98177839 GCA_030710605.1 Cordylochernes scorpioides
TGAGAGTTTGTCTGTTGCAGATCTGGAAGCCGTGCAGCTGTAAAGTGAGCAGTTCCTGTCTGATCGGAGGCAGCGGAGCAGGCTGGGAGGGCACAGCGGTGTTGCACCACGGGAGCTACATCAAGTGTGGCTGCCTTCAGTTTGTCTTCAGTATTCTGGACCACTCCAAGCTGGAGTTCACCTTGCTCCCAGCTCCTCTCCCTCCCTCCACCTAACACCCATCTCTTCTATAAATAGTCACAACTTTTTTTTTTTACTTTTTTTGTTGTTTTTAATTTTTTTTTTGCTCTGGGCATTTATGTAAATCATCCCTTGTTGTTAATGTTATTTGCATATAAAGTTGCATAATGCTCAGAGCAAAAAAAAAGCCACATTTTTATTATTATTTTTTTAAAACGCCATTTTGTACATTTTCTCTCTCTCCATCTTCATGGTTGTACAGTGTACTTATTGTAAATACAACTCACCGTTCGCTCGCTGTACAATTGTTAAACCATCTGTAATATAGTCTAGGCAACATGAAATACATTTTAATTTTCTATTTTTTTAGTCAATTTTTTTTTTAAATCCACTTTGCATAATTTTTCTACACATCTTAAGACCGTTGCTCCTCCTTTGTCGGGAGTTGTGTTACAGCATCACTCAATACCTCCTATGAGAGTAATACTCAACTCCACCACTGAATGAAATTTATTTTAAAGAGATTTATTTTAAATTATTTATAATTTAAGAGGTTTTTTTTTTTTTCAGAAATATTGGGCAATTCATCTAATAAAAGGCATATATTGATAAATTAATACTTTTTTTTTTTAATCCAATATGTGCCTTTTATAATAGAAATTTAATTTAAAAGATTATTTCTGTCCTCATTGAGTTCTTTGATCAAGATGGCTCCATGTTGTCAGTACCTGCCGTTGTTGGCTTCAATCAAAACTACCCATGTCTGTTGACAAAGATTTACACAGAAATAATTTTTAATTCTGTCTCCCTTTTATACAAACTTATGTTATATAGTCTTCCCCCTCGTTTTTATTGTAACTAAGGCACCTTCTCAAATTGGTCTTTATTGTTTTAATATTTGTGTGATGCTGCTGCAACAGTAAGGATTAAAACATCTTCGTTTTTTGTTTTCTACAAATCCTTTTGTTCCTTTTTTCAACCAATTATATTTTATAAAAAGATGCTAAATTTCAAGTGCAAATGCATGGAATTGGGAAGTTGATATAACTGACAGCATAACTTTGAATGTTTCTTCCATTAGTTCCCCCGATGAGCAGTAATTGAATAAACCAATCTAAATGAGAGAAAGCTATTTTGGCTGAGTTGAATGACAAACCTCTTGCCAGCCCAAGGCATTCTACCCAGCCTAAATGTTCCACTTAGATTGGTCTGTTGTCAGGTGTGACATCCATGTTGGCCAGGCTTTCTACAGTACAAGCTTCTCTCTTTATAGCAAGGTAGCCTTATTACTGCTTTTCAATGGCTACACATCTTGGCCTAAACTGCATGTTGAAATAGACCAACATATTGAAAGAGGGTTTTACTGTATGTTGAAATAGGCCAAAATAATATAAAACCACTTTGTTGTTGTTTCTTTTTCACTTGAGCTTTCAAGCCTGCTCAACTCCCTAGTGCTGAGGGAGAAAACAGCAATAATGTTGGTTCTTATATCCTCTTACTTCCCTTGATTGGTGTGAAGTCTTTGGTTGCTTTCTTACAAGTTGTTAACCAATTGGGAAGTAAGTGAAACAACCAAGTAATGTCTCTACCATCCTCCAAGGTAACAAAGCTGGTCCTGCTACCTGACTCAAATTGTAATCATATTTAGTAGTTTAACAGACCTTGTTCAATACAGATCTAAGCTGCTCTCAGCACCATCATTATCTAGGATTTCTTTGCCTTGTTTACAAACCTCACTGTATAACTATTGAGCTTCACTCGGTGGTGCCTGCCACCTGCCAAATGCTACTTCCATGTCACACCATTTGCCAAACTCTCGATGCAAAGTTTCTCCTTCCTTTCTTGGTCACACTTTCTCCTAATTGGCCATATTTTGTTTACATTGTTTTTGTGTGTGAATGGCATTTCTTCATCTCCCACATTACAGGAATATGGTCCATTCTGCACAACCATCCTAACTTTGTATTTATTTATTCTATCTTGGATTTAATACATGGTAGAACCTCCCTCCCCTTCCTGGAAGTCATTTTTGATTTTATAAAAATGGTTCTTAGGAAGGTGTTCACCAATCACACATGGAAGGAGGAGGTTCTACTGTATCATTTTTTTGAAAGAAGGCATTGCTATTTTTTTTTTTTTTCAAAGCTAAAATATTTTAATGTAGGTTAAAAGTCTCTCATAACATTTCATTGGTCAACATTTTTGTTTGAAAGCCCCACTACCATCTGTTCTCCACCTGCATTACATCACACAGAGATGTTGTTTACCAACTTTATTTTTAAAACAAAACTAATGTACAAATAAAATATTGATTTAACTCCTGGCTCCTCTTCAATACACATTTGCACTGAAACACCATTCAGAGAGTGGAATTTTACCAAAAGGCTTTTGCAAGTTATCAACAACGCTGGATCAAATATGTACAGAAGGAAGATTTTTTTTTTGCTTATCCCTAGTACACGTGGTACAGGCCATGATAATAATCATGGTGGGTAGAAGTAGGCGACTGCTTTTATTGTAAGTGCACCACATGTCTACACATGTGAAAAGCAGTTCGACTTTTTTTTGCACTTACAAATATGCCAGAGCCCCGTTTGGTTACTTGCACTCGCTGGTGGGGTTGGACTTTTGCAAGGATCGGGGGCCATTTTTTTTTATATATCAGAAAAAAATGCCCAATGCGGGAATCGAACCCGGGTCGTAGCGGTCGAAAACCAACGGTTTAGACCATCCTTCCACTGATCCCCTATACAGAAGGAAGATGGATATATTGAATGATTCTAATATATAGAGGACTGTTAGGAGTTCTTATACACAGAGATTCAGCCTTCTAGTTTGTCTATAAAAAAAATCCATTACTGATTGTGCATTATTTATTGAGAAAACCTTGTAAAGAAAAATCTTTAAAATATAATACAGTAGAACCTCCCTGTAAAGGACACCTAATTGCAAAGCCAAAGTGTTCTTTAGGGAGGGTGTCCTCTTACCGGAGAGTTGTTAAATAGTAAAAATGATAATTTTCGCAAAGAAAACTGTCCTTTATATAGAGGTGTCCTCTCATGGAGGTTCTACTGTAGTGTGTGACATTTTCAGTAACAGCGTTGTTACCATCATTAGACAAAAGAATAAATGAGAAAAAATACCACAGCATGTCCTTAAATAGTACTGTTATCAAGTGTGTAAATATTATACATGAACAAGTGATAACAGTACTATTTAAGAACATGCTGTGATAAATTTTTCTCATTTATTCTTTTCTCTGAAGATGGTAACAACTGTTACTGAAACGTCACAAACTATTAATTTATTTGGATTAGGTCTTGTAGCTATGGAAGTAGTAATCAACATTTAGTTCTGTGTGTGCTTTGGTATGTATAGATTAACCTGAAGCCAGAAAATAATTTGACCAGAACATCAGCAACCATAAGTTAACCCTGGTTATATCCAACCTAACACTGGCCCATCCTCCGTGGAGTGTAGGCTTAGATCCACAAGGCCAAATTAATCTTGTTTGAAACAAATAAACTATTTAAAAACAAATTTCAGACACTACGCTGGTCTTTTTATAGTTTCATGCATTGCTTAATTGTTTGTTTTCTTATCCCTAGTTCACGAGGTACAGGCCATGATAATCATGATGGGTAGAAGTAGGCAACTGCTTTTACTGTAAGTGCACCACATGTCTACACATGTGAAAAGCAGTTCGACTTTGCACTTACAAATGTGCCAGAGCCCCGTTTGGTTACTTGCACTCGCTGGTGGTGTTGGACTTTTACAAGAATCGGGGGCCATTGGAGCATTTTTTTAAAATCAGAAAATGATAGAGCACAATTTGGATTATAAACATAAGGTAATAAGACCAAATCCAAATAATTAAATAGTGTGTGACGTTTCGGTAACAGCGTTGTTACCATCTTCAGACAAAAGTACTGAATGAGAAATTTTACCACACCATTGGATTTGGTCTTATTACCTTGTATTTAAATCGGAAAAATGTGCCCAATATGGGAATCGAACCCGGGTCATAGCAGCCAAAAACCAACGGTTTGGACCATCCTTCCACTGACCCACTTGCTTAATTGTGATATCCTTAATGCCCCATTTGTGGGATTTGTACATAATCCTAGAAAAAGATGGTACAGTAGAACCTCCATGAGAGGACACTCACGCTAGAGGACACATCTCTATAAAGGACAGTCTTCATTTGCAAAATACCATTTTTACTCTATAGAAACTCTCCGGTAAGAGGACATTTCTCCCTAAAGGACAATTTGGCTCTGCAATTAGGTGTCCTTTACAGGGAGGTAGTTGTACTGTATACAATACTGTAGATACAAGGCGAATATCTCAGATATATTTTTATAAAACATTCTATATAGTAGTGTGGAGCATGAACCCATGGAATTCGTGCAATCTTTACACAAGGGGATAAGAAACAACAATATAGTAGTGCATATATCACTGCAATTAGAATAAAAATATATAAATAATGCCCAAAAAAGTGCTGTAACTTTTACATTAAACTTTTGACATTATTTTTTTAAAATCTTGTTTAAAATTGAAATAAACTGTAGTGAAGCTCATTCTAGCCTTGGAATGATATACAAGAAGATTCTGGAACTCCAGAACTGCCAACCTTTGGAGAGAAGGGCCACAAGGATGAAGGTTTAGTAGCAACATTGCCAAGTTCTCCAGATCAGTTTTTAAAAGCATACAAGTTTGAATAAATAGATACAGTAGGACCTCCATGAGAGGACACTCACACTAGCGGACACCTCTCTACAAAGGACAGTTTTCATTTACAAAATTACCATTTTTACTATTTTGACACTCTCTGGTAAAAGGACACCTCTCCCTAAAGGGCACTTTGGCTCTGCAATTAGGTGTCCTTTACAGGGAGGTTCTACTGTATATACTTTATGTGAATTTGATAAGGCATAATTTGGATTATAGATTAGAAACATAACATGACCAAATGATTAAAAGTACCATTTGATATCAGTTGTCACCTTATATATTTATGTAATGTCTCACTGCTTTGTTCTTATGCATACCTCTGGTGAATCCTGTATAGGGTCAGTGACCCTAAATAAAGGCTTTTTTGTTGTTGTTGTTGTATATATTTATGTAAATTCAAAGCTTCAATTTCTATCTACGCTCTACATGGAATTAGATAGGGGGGATGAATCATGTTCTATTTGCACACCTAGAGAAAGAAAGGAACATGATCTATCATGTAAATAATCATTATTTACACATTTCTGTAGAAGTATGTGGCTGAAATCAAGGAACAAGTAACTTTGCCGGTCCCAAGCCCGGATGAAAAAGGAGGAGGGGAAGCAGTAACAAGCTCACTAAAAAACCTGGGCTCAGCTGGCCCGGCTGATAGTACCCTGTAAGGTCTCATGATCCAGGGATAAAAGATGAGCAACATCTGTACTCCATGTTAGTGGCTGCACATGGTGTCTGTTCTTCATGTCAGAAGCAGCCATTTCATATTGGAGCTAAGTTGGCCTACCACTGAGTAGTGCTCCCAGTCTCAATCACCCAATCATTATGGTTGTGAAATCTCTTTTGATGAGCTCTACTCATCTCCAGCAGATACCATCAACAAGCCTGATATGATTGAGTGGAGATAAGAACCAAGTACTTCAGTTAAAGGCCAACAACCATGTAGTGCAGCCACTATGTAACTTCTGAATGGAACAGACAACCTATTACAGATCCTTTTATATTGTCCTCTCCCTCCTTTAAAATGCACATCAATAAATTACACATTTCTGTAACAGAAGTCTATCAAAAATGATAAAGCACAATTTGGATTATAGATTTTAATATAAGAAAATAAGACCTAATCCAAATGATTTAATAGTGTGTGACATTTTGGCAACAGCATTGTCACCATCATCAGAAAAAAGAATAAAAGAGTTTAAATTCATTTATTTCTGTAACAGGTATAGTGAGACCAAACATCACATAGAATTTATTTATTTGTTTCCTCTCTTGTGTATTTATTGTGCCTCATCATTTAAATTCAAAATATTGATTTTATCCAATTCAACATTTTCCTCATTTATTTCTAATAAATGTTCATGCTCTTGTTGTTTCCTATTCTCTCTTGTGCAAAGATCACACAAATTCCAAGAGTCCATGCTCCTTGAGATGATCTCATGGAATGGGGTGTAGGGATGCAGCTTTTGTTAATCATGGCACCATGTTCATGCTTGATAGACTCTGTAATACTTATAAAGGCAGGCATGCACTGTAGGTTTTATGTTTTAAATTAAGAAAATCATTTTCTATTTACATGGTTGCTGTATTTATTATCAACCAAACCATAGATTGTGGGTAGTATTGCTGTCCAGAGAGCCTGACACCTTATTTATTTCTAAATTTATTCTATTTTCTAATCTTAAAGGATCTATTCATTTCCAGCAGACACCATCAACAAGCATTACAAGCTTGATATCTTGATATGATTGAGTGGAGATAAGAAAAAAGAAGAAGATTAAAATATATTACATCTGTATTTTTAAAAATTATTATTTTAAATATATTTGATTATAAGAAATTTAAACTAATTTTGATGCGCATGATTCTTTTCAAAATAAAATAATTTTCTACTGCCCTTACTGCAATGGTAAAATATTGGAAGGAGCTGGCTCATCAGTGGTGAACCCTCCCAGCGGTTTGACCAGTTTAATCTACCATATTGCTTTAATATACTGCTTGTGGGTTCACACTGATGAGACAGACCCCAGCGTTGTTACCATCTTCAGACAAAAGTAGTGAATGAGAAATTATAACACAGCATGTTTTAAATAGTTACTGTTAAGGCACAATTTGGATTATAGATTATAAACACAGGGTAATAGGACCAAATCTAAATAAATAAATTGTGTGACGTTTCAGACAAAAGTGATGAATGGTAATGAAGATGGTAACAACGCTGTTACCGAAACGTCACACACTATTTATTATTTAGTCTTATTACCTTGTGTTTATAGTACTGTTACTGATAACAGTAACTATTTAAAACATGCTGTGGTATATTTTCTCATTCAGTACTTTTGTCTGAAGATGGTAACAACGCTGTTACAGAAACGTCATACATACTATTTATTTGGTCTTATTACCTTGTGTTTATAATCCAAATTGTGCCTTATCATCATCTAGCTAACTTTAATTTAACCGGGTGTTTGACTTAGTTGTGATAAGAATTCACTAATGTAATATTGACTTCTCCTTCCAGACCTAATCCTGTAATGTCATAAAGTGGGGTCGGTGGAAGGATGGTCTAAACTGTTGGTTTTCGACTGCTACGACCCGGGTTCGATTCCCGCATTGGGCACTTTTTTCTGAATAAAAAAAAAAAATCCTCCAATGGTCCCCGATATATATATATATATATTCTTGCAAAATTCCACCAACCCCACCAGTGAGTGTAAGTAACCAAACGGGGCTCTAGCACATTTGTAAGTGCAAAGTCGAACTGATTTTCACATGTATAGACATTAGGTGCACTTACAGTAAAAGCAGTCACCTACTTCTACCCACCATGATTATCATGGCCTGTACGACGTGTACTAGGGATAAGCAAAAAAAAAATGTGGCAAAGTTTCATCTTATGGTTCAAATATTGGGGGAAAACTACACAAAACAAACTTTAATTTTTACATAGAAAGATAAATGACAAAAAAGGATATATAGGGCTCTAACAATTTTTTTTTTTTAAAGCTATAAACCATTATTTTATATTGTCACAGAAGAATTATTGTAAATACTCTGCTGTTAGTTTATTAACTAACATATTTGACTATGTCACTTACCATGCTTGTAGATTATCACTTGTAAGATTGTTATCATGTTTTGTAATCTATAAATTCTGTTAATAAATCATTTTCTATAAAATAATCCCTTGTATCACTATAGAGTAACATTAATCAGGTCTCCAGGGTAAAGTGTCTTTTCAAAACATTCTTATTGTTCTCTAGCTTCTGGGCCCTTCTACAAGAGAAAACATTATTATACCAATACAAGAAAATAAGACCTAATCCAAATTATTTATTAATGAGTCACGTTTCTGCAACAGCATTGTCACCATCATCAGACAAAAAAATAAATGATTAGGACTTATTTTCTTGTATTATAATCTATAATCAAAATTGTGCTTCATCATTATTATACCAGGTTTTCTCCTGTAGAAGGGCGTCTGTGTCCGAAAGCTAGAGAATAAAAATGTTTTGAAAAGAAATTTTCCCTGGAGGGCTGATATATTTTACTCTAATTATTTTAAACTTTTGTCTTCTCTACACACTGTGTCAATTAATAAAACTTAAAGCTTTCCATAGAGATGATCCTTCTATACATTCTGGCAGTTGTCAATGTAATAAGTTCAGATATCAGATTTGTATTTGTTGTTAAGTATATACATAAAAGATAGAATATTTACATTTTTTGAAGCTCACCGCTTGTTTTGTCTGGCAAGATGAGGGTTAAACTGAGAGTTGTACCCTCTGTGTCGATCATCCTGGGGGACTTCAGGCTCCACTTCACCTCGATGTCTTTTCAACAGTTGTCGGGATTTCTCTTTCTCTTCTCTCTCCCGCTTCAGTCTCTTGGCACGCAGCTCTTCAATTGAAACAGTCGATGACCTTTTCTTGTCTTTCTTATGCTTCTTTGTCTTCTCTTTACCTTGCGATGCATTAAGGTATCCTCTAATATCTTCCAGAGGGTCAGAAATTGCTGATTTGGTTTCTTTTAAATATGCTTTCATGTCATCCAAAGGATCTTTTATTGTTGATTTTTTAGGCAATTTTTCAGTTGTTCCTTTATCTTCATTCGCTATTCTTTCTTCATGTGATTTTAGATACCACGGTTTTCCTCCAGTAGATTCAAGTTCACTTTGACCTAAATATGTTAAAAGTCCAATTCTCTTTTCTAATTTTATTTGTTCTGCTTGCTTCTCTTCCTCATGCTCACGATTTGTTTCTGGTTTATAGCCTCCTTGTTCTTCTAGTTTTGCAAAAAAATTCACATGGTCATCTTTTTGAATATCGTCTGCAAGAGATATTGTACTATATTTCTGTTGGGCTCTGGAACGTAAAAGGGATGTTCTCGCTTCTTGCTCAGCGAGCTGAATTCTTTTTTGAAGAATTCTTTCTTCCTCAGCTGCGTTTGCTTCATCCCTTCTAACCCGTTCAATGTTCGCTTTGGTACGAACGTGCCATCGTTTCTTAGGTAAAATATTCATTGTTTAATATTTTATACAATAAAGTTGACACAGATATATTTCTTAAAGTAATTAAGACAGCAAAAAATATATAATAATAATAAACACAAACAAATATTACAATGTAGTAAAATTGAAAACAGATTTTTAAATTTAAAAAAATATATATAAATATATATATATATATATATATATATATATATTTCTGAGGAATTAATTGAAAAAATAATAAATAGAACACCTTTTAAAAAAAGCTATTATTTAAATGCACAAAAAGGGAAAAAATTAGCTTATGCCATTGAATATTTAGATTTATATAGGTGAAAATGAGCGGCGGGGGAAAATCATCATTTCAAATTTATGTGAATTAATATGTAGCAACTAATTAGCAAGTTTCATAAGTGTTTACTAAATTTTTGCCTTTTTCTAAATATGATCGTCTCTCGCCCTTTTATTTGCACTCATATACATCTAATTGCTCAATGACAGAAGATATTTAAAAAAAAAATTTTTTGCGTATTTAAATAAAAGCTTTTTAAATTATATTTTTATTCATTAATTATTTTTTTATTTTTTTATCACAAATTTACAAAACTTAGAATCAAAGTTAAATATATACGAAATCTCACCAAAATATTTGAATATGCACATCAATATTAAACACCCAGTATTATTATCAACATATGAAACGATTTACACACTATGCTATTAGAATATATATGTAATTAACCCAGGTTCTTTAGACCTTCAAAAGATCTCACTAGCCACTCGTTTTGTACGTCAGAGACTTGAATCCTTTTGGTTTTATTTCCAATGATTGTGTGGAGATATTAATAATGGCAAACAGACTTATTTCTATGGATATTTATCATTTATGCCAGCTTGAGATTTATAATTCATAGGAGAGTGACTGTTTGATTTTATTTTATTTTATTTTTTATTTTTATTTTTTTGCTTATCCCTAGTACACGTGGTACAGGCCATGTACAAATGATCAAACAGTCTAGGCTTTAGGTTCCAAAGAAAGGGCCAGGGCGAGGTCCTCCATTTATGGCGCCTGGGGACTGCGGCTTCACTCCTCCCTTCCTTGGTCCTTTTCTTGTCCTGGGGTAGAAGTCCTCCTTGTGGCCAGGCGAGTCAACTTTAGTTCTGGTAGGATGGTGGTTTTCTTAATTCTGGTAAGTCCCCCCCCCCCCTCCATCATGAGTGTGGACTCCTAGCAAACATCTAGATGGAGCTGGTGCCTCCCCCTCTTCTTGAGGATCTTGTGGGGTAGGGTCCCTGGAGGTCTATATATACAAACATTGACTTTCATATATAGAGATACACTTTTATCCTAGCCAAAAGGCCAGAAAGCGATATTTTATATATTGAGATGTCCTGGCTTTGTCTGTTCCTGCTCAAGTGAATGTTTTGCTGTTAGAATCTTGTTCCTGCCTACTAAAAATAATGTTGTCTTCGCCATGTTCTGCTTTAGTGAATAGTCTCTGAAAGAATTTTGTTTATAACAATTAAACACGATACAGATATATTGTCACAATCATTCTCTGACTAAAAAATAATTAATTTTACCCAGTACTTGGTTAATTTTAATTTTTCTTGGCTAAAAATGCGACAATAAACTTTTCCATATTTAAATCTATGTCTGTGTTAAAATTTCAGTCAGATTATTTAAGTATTGTGCATGTGCATAGCCGACAAACATATTTAGACATACATTATATATAGACGCGTATGATTCTTTTTTAAAAATAAACAATTTCTACTGCCCTTACTGCAATGGAAAAATTAATGGGAGGGCCTGACTGGAATCATACGCCTATAATAGTTTCCAACTTTGATAACAGATGGCGCGCTAATGCATCATAATGCACTATATATAATAAACATACATTATTTATTTATTAAAATAAAAAAGGCATGTCTTGACTAGAAGCAAATGAGCTTTTATAGATGGCAGAGCACCATCTAGTGGAACAGAAATCAACTAAACGTTGATTTAGCCTGTTCCCATGATAATTGGCCAACCCATTTTCTAGATAAATCAAGAAAAGCCATTCACGATTAGGGCTGTTGGCCCTCGTCATCGTGGAGCAGGCTCTACCACTTCGACCAAAAAATATTTTGATCCCAGAGGCTTCCTGAGAAACCAAGAAATGGGTATTTAAGGCCTAACTTGCGTAAATATGCTAAATACATGAAAAAATAATAAAAATAAAATAATTCAATTTTAAAAAAGTATATATTCATCTGGTAACCGAAAGGGACAGCCAGGGTGTGGATAGTTTTCCAGTACCTCTCTGCACCTTGGGAGACTTTTAACAGTTCTCACAGAGTACAGGCAGTCGTGTGGTGAGGCTGAATGTAAGACTTGGGATTGTCCACACAATAAACGAAGGGAAACAGTTGAACACAGTGAACAGTTAGAGTCGAGCTAGGAGCAAAATATGGAGATGGTTAAGAAGAAGTTTCTTACTGTTCTACGTGGCATTGTGGAGCATCAAAGAATGAAGTGACGAGGGCTTCCGCGGATGGTGAGGTGACTGTATTTTTCCCGGCCCTGGCGAAGGTTTATATACTTTGCGATGAGGAAGTACTGGGCCTTCAGCGTATGCAACATGGACGTGAATCAAGGAAGAACTGTCATTATACACTCTTAACGACTTCCTGTCAATCTCCTGCATCTTCTAAGCCTCGTTCTTAAACGTTGTTGGACTTCTATATCTCAATCTTTTCCTATTTAGCTCAAATCTTAAATCTATTACAGAGTTTCATTTTATTATTCTCAGTTTGTACAGAGTAGATTATACATTGTGATGTAATGCCACATGTCAATCATGCTATAATTATTTACAGAAGAGTTTATCGTACAACATGGGGTTGTAGGTTTAAATTACCATATATAAATAATACCATTAAGAAAATTATTTTTCAAAAAAAATGTATTTGTTAGTTGTTTTAAGCATAAGAGTTTTTAAAAAAATATATATCTATAATGAATAAATAGAAGGATATAATAGGGTGGGGGGAGAATACTCCAACATATCTTCAGGTCATGGACTGGGTAGAAAAAAAAAATATATAGGTCATAGTATTTAGATGAGATCGAATATCAACAGAGCATGTTTACAGAATACAATCTTTTGCGGTGTGCGTCAAGTAAAATATTTACAAAGAGGCAGTGAAAATGCGATTTTTCTAAGACATAACTTAGTTTCGAATTATAGATCTCTTGGATTATGATATTTTGCGATGAAAAAAACTATTCCATGGAAAATATATGTAATGTTTGAGTATTACCTTTTTGAGATTGATTGAATTGATTGGTGATTGTGGTGGGCGCAGTCGTGTTTGCTGAGATAGTAAGGTATTGACACAGGGGAAAAATAACGAGGACACAGAATTGAATTGAAATAGGCCAGCGATCAAGGGAGAAAGGGGTTGAAGCTATTTGTCGGATTTGACTAATATCTATGGTTGTTCACATTATTGAGGATTGGACTTATCTGATCGTTGAGAAGATGGTGGCTGGCTCCAACCGGTTCCTTGGTACCAGGTCCTAACTTGTTGTGATGGTGCCGAGCTCCTAACTAACTAAACTGAGTTCGCGATTTAACACGAAAACTTCTCAGGGCGTTGATTGGACGATTGTCGACCCGTGTAAGTTTTCCATTGGTTCCTAGCTAATCCTCCTGGACTCTGATTGGATCTTTGCTAATCCTTTGTCCTTGTCTTGTTCTGACATGCTCCCGGAAACGAGGGTTCTTGAACTCAGTTTTATGAGTTCCTGGATAATAAAACCTGCTAATGACAGTTTCCTCTTTGATGGCCTTTCTCCCCAGATTTCTAAGCCTTGTCTTTATTAAAAATCTTTAGATCATACATTGCATACATATTGGGGTGGGATTACATCCAGTTATGTACAAATTATGACAGATGCGCCCCCTACATGTGAAGAATTCAAGAAGGGAATAGCCTGAGTGAATTCTGTGAAGGGGAAAAAAATAATTTTGTGGGAAAATTAGTTGTGGTTATTGAGAAGCTATATACAAGCATTGGTAGTGATATAAGAGATAACAGAGAATGGTGTTGATGATATATAGGTTGAGTATAATTAATAGAAATAAAAAAAAATTTAATGGTAAGAAATCAAAATGAATGCTATGGTACATAGTGGGATAAAAGAAAAGAAAATGCGCCTAAACGATATTCTACTCGAGATGGGGAACAAAATCGAGGGAATTCAATTAGGGCTTTTGAGAAATCAAAATTAAAATAAGTTGGGAGAAATCAAAGTGAATGCTTTGGCGCATGGTGAGAAAAAAAAAAGAAAAAGTGCCTAAACCATTCTACTCGAGATGGGGAATAAAATCGAGGAAATTCTATTAGGGCTTTTGAGAAATCAAAATTTTAAAAAATATATAAAATGTCTCATTTTAAAAGAAAACCAGTGAGTTTTCGTTGATAAAAATTTGTTTAGTTGTTGATTTATGAACAAAATAAAAGAAGTTGTTATATAAATGGTAAATAATTGATTAAAATAAATGAGAAGTGTTTGAATTAGGGTAAAATGGTAAATTTGATTAAGAATTTTGATTTTAAACATAAGAAAATAATGTAAATGAATGGGATAAGAAAAAGGTATAGCGAGGTTCGCAAACTCTCTTTGTAATCAAAATTACATGCCAAAATCTATGTCACGCCGTGCACTCAACTTTCTTATTTGCCTCGTAGATTTTTTGTCTTTCCCGTGCGACTCATGGGTAGAAACATGATCTTTCTCAATTGTGCTTTATATTATGTATACAGGAGACATGGGAATCTAATTAACCTTACGTGTGTATTTTGTTTTTTGTGTTTGTGTTGTTTTTCGAGATCTCAAGGCCAAGTGTATTATGTTAATATGTGATATTGTTTTAAAAATGTTATTAAAAGTCGAATTTGGTCGGCAAATCGTTGGGGATGTCTGTAAATGTATTAAGTTTTTTGTGATAAATGTAAGAATGAGTTTTATGTGTTGTTAAAAGCCTAAGGTCTTTGTGTCTGGGTGTAAGTTGGATATGTACCTAATGTGGAAAAATGTAAAAGTTTTTTTGGAAGTCTTTAGAAAAAGAAATATAAGAATAGAAATGTCAAACTCATTGGGATACTGAAAATGTATTAATATTGCTATTAATATAATTTAAATTGTGTTTTTTGTAAAAGTCGATATGTAGGCTCGTTGTACTGGGATCCAAGATTGGTGACCGTTAAAATTTGTGGACGGGGAACGTGGTGACCTCAATTTTATGTGCCGGCCAAGAGGGGCCCACGGGTTCTAAAATTGTCTTTTCTCCCTTGGTGTAATTTGAGACGATAAAATGGCGGACGTCTTTATGTGTCGCTGGTAGGCAAATGGTCTCCATTTCACTTCCGGCTTTCTAATTGATATCTGGAAAGTTCCTAATTTAACGGCTGAGGTCCTTTTAATTTTTCTAAGTTTTCTTCTAATATCTCCCACACGAGACCTAGAAATTCTAAAATTGCTTGGCCTATATGGAAGATGGCTTCATAGACGGAATATCCTATATGAAAGATGGCTTTTAAGATGGAATTTCCTATATGGAAGATGGCTTTTAAGATGGAATTTCCTATAAGGAAGACTGTTTCTTGTAGTTGGTACAGCCGTCGGGGCCGTAGGGTATATATTAGTATGTGAACTATGAATATAAATGGGGCGAGTCTATAGGGCAGAACCAGAAGACAGATAACAGATATCAGGTGAAAAATGGGATATTGGTACATTTTCTCCCATGTTTTTGCCATGAATTGGGGCTTTTGAATATCCGGTTGGACTTCTATTGATTGTGGCGGATTTGGAACGGGGTGTTTTTGGGGATGGGCTATATCGCGTTTCTTGCGACTATGTGTGAGTTGCGTAAATCGTTTTTTGGAAAAAATGGTAGGATCTAAATGCTTGAAAGGCTCGCTGTTTGTTGGTTTGATTGTCAACGGCTCTGCTGGAAACAGTTCGGGTGTGAGGTGTCTAAACGGGAACGTGTAATTGTTTTTGTGTTGCACATGGTGTATCTTAATGGCGGGTGGTGTTATATATTGGATGTTTTCTGTGTATAGTTTAAGTTTGTTGATGTGGATCGTATCAGTATCTCTTTGGAGAGGTTGGTTGGGTCTATCGATACAGACCACATTTGGTGAAATGATTTCTAATATGGTGTATGGTCCTGTGAAATATGGGGCGAGTTTTCCTGTGTTGGGGTGATGATATAATTTAACTAACATCAGGTCACCTATTTCGAAGTGTGGTTGTTTATGTCGTTGGTCATAAGTGTTTTTATCTTGTATGTGTTTGTTTTGTGTTCTTGTGTGTGCGATCTTCCTAGCTCTGTCGATGTCTGGATAAGGTGTGGTGTGGTCAGAGAGTTCTGGGGGCAGAACGCCAAACATCAGGTAGATGGGCGGAAAACCGGTGACAGAGTGTGGGGGACTGTTGTATATAGTGGTAACTCGTTTGACCAACTTGGTCCATGCGATCTTAGGATTCTCCAAATGTAGTAGCCTAAGTTTTCCTGTGAGGGTGGCGTTTATGCGTTCACATAGACCGTTGACTTGTGGATTATTGCTAGTTGTGAGTAACGGGTGGATACTCCTGTTAAGCAGGAAGCTCCTAAATTTTGGCGAAGTGAATGCAGGGGCTCTATCCGTAAGAAGGCGTTTCGGAGCGCCATCCTGTAATACTCGCTTGAGTACCTGTTGATAGGTGGTAATGCTGGTGGATTTGGATGGGAACGTCCATGTGTAGCGCAAAAAATGGTCGACTACGACATGGAGGTATACCTTGGCGTTGCCATATTTGGCAAACCTTGCTATGGTGTCGAGGGATAGTAGGTCAAAGGGTCCTTTGGCTTCCGGTGGTTGACCTAATTCCCCGTAAGTGGGTCCCAATGGACGTTTTGTTAACTGGCAGGTTGGGCAGGTTCTAACTTTTTGTGTAATGTCTTTTGACATGCTCTGCCAATAATACTGAGCGGAGATGAGCCTTGTCATTTGTGATATGCCTGGGTGGTTGTATTGTGTGTGTACTGTTTGTAGTAGTTGGTGGGTGAGGGTCTTTGGGATTATGATTTTAGTTACACCCTTTCGGGAAACGGTATGCGGTCCATTGTGTTCAATGGTCAAGCTAGAATCTCCCGATGGGGAAGGCTGATGGTTCTTAATAAGGGAGGCGTCTAAGAAACCACAGAATGGGTTACAGGATAAGAGGTCTGCCTCATATTGCTGCGTTCCCTTTATGTAGCGTACCTCATACTCGTAACTCGACAGCCGTAATCTCCACCGAAATAATCTGCCTGATGGGTTTTTGATTGTTTTCAGCCACTGCAATGCGTGATGGTCAGAAAATATAGTAATTTTCTGCCCATCAAATAGATGCGAAACTTCTCCATACTCTCAACGATTGCTAAGCACTCAAGCTCAGAGATGGAATAGTTTCGTTCGTGTGAACGCAGTGAGCGGCTGAAGTACTGGACTGGGTATTTTTTCCCATCAGGGTGAACCTGTTTGAGGATGCCTGCTATACCGAGGGTGGAGGCGTCACAATACACCTGGCATGGCAGGCCCTCTTTGTAAAGGTGTAAGATGGGGTGTTGTGTGAGGCTCTCTTTCAGGCTAATGAACGCCTTTTGGCAATTTTCATCCCAGACCCACATGACATCCTTTTTGAGAAGGTTGTTAAGTGGTGTCCGCAAGCGGGCGTAGTCAGGGATGAATTTGTTATAAACGTTCACAGCGCCTAGAAAGGATTGTAGTGTTTTGCGGTTGTGTGGTTGTTGGATGGCGTGGATGATGTCTGTGTTGCGTGTGAGTGGTGTGGTAGTACCAGTTGTGATGGTGTATCCTAGGAAATTTATGGACTGTTTAAAAAATTCGATTTTGCGAAGTTAAGTTGTAACTTCTCTACCTCGCAAAAGGCGAAAAATTGTCGCAGGTGGTTTTGATGTTCCTCCAGTGTGTTGGAGAAAATGATGAAGTCATCAAAATAATGTGCCGCACAGTCAAGTCCGTGCCTCTGTAGGATCTGACTCATGGCTCTTTCGTAGATCTGAGGGCTTGTTTTCAACCCGAAAGGCAATCGAGTGGGCTGATATTGTGCAGAGTATTAGGCTCATAGATTGTTGAGCTCTGGAAACCAAAAGGAATAATACTCTGCTAGTGATCTCTTTTGACTTGTATATAATATAGAGAATAGAATAGGAAATAAACTAATGCTTAGTTAATCTTGCCTCGTCTTGGATAACAACACATGGTGGCAGCGGTAAACTGAATTCATAAAGAAGGTCGTTGTTTGAAGAAAATTTGAAATTCGACATCAAGCAGGCTTAGAAGCGGTAAACTGAATTCATAAAGAAGGTCGTTGTTCGAAGAAAATTTGAAATTCGACATCAAGCAAGCTTAGAAGCGGTAAACTGAATTCATAAAGAAGGTCGTTGTTCGAAGTAAATTTGAAATTCGACATCAAGCAAGCTTAGAAGCAGTAAACTGAATTCATAAAGAAGGTCGTTGTTCGAAGAAAATTTGAAATTCGACATCAAGCAAGCTTAGAAGCGGTAAACTGAATTCATAAAGAAAGTCGTTGTTCGAAGAAAATTTGAAACTTGACATCACACACACACACAAGCAAACTTTTTGGTAAGTTATATTATATTATAAATAAATATTTATAATGTCCCAAAATTATAATTGTGTAGCCCCAGAACCTTTTAATTTTTCAAATCCAGGTGATTGGCCAAAATGGATTAGGAGATTTGAACGTTTTAGGCAGGCAAGCGGGTTAATTAATAACCCAGAAAATGAACAAGTTAATATGCTCGTGTACTGCATGGGTGATAATGCAGATGACATTTTGTTGTCATGTAAAATAGCAAGTGACCAACTAGAAAATTATGATGAAGTTATTGAATGCTTTGAAAGTCACTTTATTCCAAGACGTAATATAATTTATGAAAGGGCAAGATTTAATCAAAGATGTCAGCAGGAAGGGGAAAAGGTGAATGAATTTATCACAGCACTCCATAGCCTAGCTGAGCACTGCAATTTTGAGATGTTACATGATGAGTTGATTAGGGATAGGATAGTTGTTGGAGTAAGGGATAGAGCATTATCTGAAAGAATGCAACTTGATACAGACTTGACCTTAGTAAAAGCCACACTAATGGCAAAGCAATTAGAAAGTGTCAAAGAACAGCAGTCTAGAGAGAGAGAAAATATCTTTATTTTACGGGGCTGCTAACCAAAATGAATGATTTTTGAGCCCCGATGGACGCATAAAGCGGAATATATACAAAGCATAGTTGGGGGGCCTGGGGATGGGTGGCCAGGGATCATCGCAAGGGATCCTAGGATCTGGCAGTGGAGGTGTCATCGCAGGGGGGAGGAAGCTGGAGAGGTCAAGGAAACAGCGCCTTGATGGGTGAGAAGCCTGGATGGAGGCCAGTTGAGGAGGCAGGAGGTCCTGGAAGCCTAGAACTTGAGGGCTCTAAGATTCAAGATGGGGCAGCTTGAGGCTCTCGCCTCGTGCTTGTCTGGGAGGCCCTTGGCACAGCAGTTGGCGCACTTGGAAGTGTGCCAGTCGGCAACTGAGGGGCAGGCACGGCCTTCATGGCCGCCTTCAATGCAGTGGAAGCACGTGGGAGCTCTGGTGCATTGGGCAGAGTTGTGGCCGAAGCCACAACAGCGGAAGCAGACTCGTGCGCGGATGGACTCCTCGAAGTTGAGGATCACACCATCTACCACGATCCTTCCACGATTTCCCAGAGCTCTGAAGGTCGTGAGGTCCACCTCGAAGAAGGCGGTGCAGGTCCCGTTTCTGGGTGCAGAGCGATGCGCCACGCGCACCACCTTGTCCCCAGGGAGTTGGCTGACAGCAGGGGTTTCCAGCAGCGTCTCTTCAATGGTGGAGTTGGATGTTTCCTCATCCACTTTGAAGAGGCAGATGCGAGGCAGGATCACCTTCTGTTGGCGGACCTTCATGCCATCCAGCTTGTTGGCCAGGGAGGTGGTAACAGCTGGGATGGTATCGGGGTTGCTGGAGTGGAGGACAAGCTTCCCTTTGGTTCGCAGGGAGGCCCAAACGCCTTGGGGTAGAGTGTGGGCAGCGCGGAGAGCTTTAAGCATTGCTCTTGGGTCAGCCTGTGGGTCATCAGAGATGACCACTGTGTGGGCCGCCGATTTTTCCCCATGGAGGACCACTTGGGCGGCCGCAGGCTTGGGGACTCGGGAGGGCGCAGGTTTTGCGGGACCATTGAGGTTGGTCCTCTTTGCGGGCGGGTAGGGAGCCTCAGGCTGCTTTCTTTTGGTTGGAGCGGGAGTGGCGGGCTTGGTGGGGTCAGTCTGAGTGCTGGTTTCCTTGCAGGAGGGAGAAGGGCTGGTTTGAGTGCTGTGGCAGGCTGTCTGTGGCTTGATTTCGTCCAGTTCCTTAAAGGACGCGAGGGTGCCAGAGAGGTTCTCTACCTCGGCAATGAGGGCCTTGATCTGCTCAGACCGTAAGTTGATGAATTCCATTAGGCTTTGGAGCAGGTAAAATCGGGAGGTAGGGTAAGGATTCTGTATTTTCTGCTCGAAGTTCTGCTTCACCTCTTCGTTCTCCATCTCCAGTTGGGCGAGGGTTACGAGGGGCTTCTCGGCATTCTCGGCATTCTTCTTCTTCTTCCTAGGAGCCATGGCAGGAGCAAATTGTTGTGACCAACGATCTAACGTATATTGGTATAATTAGAAGATCTACTAGAGATATATATATTTATAATATATATTTATAATCCAGGTTCTTGGAGCGCAGAGCGACGAACAGCAGTCTAGCCTTTACCAACAAGATTCTGTAGATCAAATAAAGAAAATGCCTAATCATATAAAAGAAACAAAAAGGCACGAACCAAAAATAAGACAATTCAAGTCAAACCAGTTGGGAGGGTCATCACATGGATGCACCAGGTGTGGCAATTCAAATAATCATGATTGAAAAAATTGTCCAGCTATGAACTCGTATTGTAGTAAATGCAAGAAAAAGGGCCATTATGCCAAAGTATGTAGATCAGAAGCCATAAATGAAAAATCAGAGATAGCTTTTCTGGGATCTGTAGAAGATAATTCCAAGAAATGGATAGTACCGATTAAGGTAAATAATAGACAAATTAATTTTAAAATTGACACCGGAGCTGATGTCAACGTGCTCCCCCTACAATATTATTATCAAAGTTTCCAAAGAATAAAACTGGAAAAATCTGATAAAATATTACAAGGTCCAAATGGAATACCCTTGGAAACAGTTGGAATGATCCACGTAAAACTTCAAAATAAAGGCCAGCACTTAAACTCGAAAATATACATTGTTGATAAACTAAAGCAGCCACTTCTCTCTGGGGAGACAAGTGAAAAATTAAACATTGTGAGAATGATTCAGCAATTATTATCAGGAGGCCGCGGCGGACAGCGTGGTAGACTCAGAAGTGGAGATAACAGAGGCTGCTACAACTGCGGGGAAGAAGGCCACCGCAAGTTTGAATGTAGCAAACCTGCCCGTGGTGGTGGACGTGGCCGTGGACAGAGCCGTGATGGAGGCAGCAACAACACCTGCTACAACTGCGGAGAAGTTGGCCACCGTAAATATGAGTGTACCAACAACACGGCTGAAGATGGAGGACAGGAGGAGAACCAGCGCAAGTCCAAGAAGGCTTGCTACACCTGTGGGGAGTTTGGCTATAAGAAGGACGACTGCCCCAAATCTGAAACTCAAGAGTCCGGAGATGAGGAGGAGTCCTCTGACAATGAAGAGGAAGAGACTCCCCAGAAGAGGAAGCAAGCTGAGGACAGTGAGGAGGAGGAAGTAGAAGCTGAAGAACCTCCCAAGAAGAAATCTAAGAAGCCCAAGTCCAAGAAGAAAGAAGAAGATTGCTATCTGACTCTTCAAGCATATAGGACGATGCCCCTGGGAAGCGCCAGGAGCAGAGAAATGAGGAGACCCCCACTTCGACATCAACCTGGCTCTCAAGGAGATGCAAGGATGACCAGGAGCAAGAGACCGAGGAGGATTGCCCTACACCAACGGCCTCATCTACAAGAGATGGAAGGATGCAGAGGGACAACCAAGACCAGGATCCAGAGAAGAGCCTCCCTTCAATGCCAGCCGTGCATACAAGATATGGAAGGGCAGTCAAGACACCTCGAAGGTTCCTGTAAAGTTAAGGGAGGAGATGTGCAGAGTATTAGGCTCATAGATTGTTGAGCTCTGGAAACCAAAAGGAATAATACTCTGCTAGTGATCTCTTTTGACTTGTATATAATATAGAGAATAGAATAGGAAATAAACTAATGCTTAGTTAATCTTGCCTCGTCTTGGATAACAACACAGATATAACCCTTCGAGCGTGGCAAAGGCCAACAGTGGTCGAGAATCGGGGTGTATTGGGACCTGCCAATACGCGGAGGATATATCGGCCGTGGAGAAATACTTGGCCCGTGCGAGACGGTCGAGAATATCCTCGATCCTAGGGAGGGGATGGACATCAGAGCTGATTAGCTCGTTCACCTTTCTATAGTCAATGCAAAACCTTTGGTCTTGTCGCGCTTGGTGACGAGAGTGACCGGGCTAGAGAAAGGTGAAAAAGAGTGCTCTATAATGCCATTTTCCAGCATCTGTTGGACCTGGTTGCGGATTTCCTGTTGGTCACATGTCGGAACACGATATGGACGTATGGTGATGATTTTGTCGGAGTTCGTGGGTATTCTTACTTGTGGGATTTTTAAGCATGGTACGCTGAATTTGTTTTGGGTAAAAATGTGGTTGTATCTTTGTAAAAGTGTGGTGAAGTGAGGTGGATAGTGAGGGTTGTGTGTCGTATTGTAGCATGTGTATGGGGAAGAATTTTGTTGTGTTTTAGTGTGAGTGTCGCGCTTGTGGCGCTGGTTGTGCGTGTGACTGTTGTGTGACGACGTGTGGTCACGTGTGGGCCTTATGTGTGAGTTGTCCCGTTGGATGGACACATTTTGTGCATTGTCGTGGTGAGTTGAAGCCGTTGTGACCTTGTTATTTGAGGGCATATAAAAAGGCAATTGGCCTTAGTGAAAAAATTGTGTCGTGCGTGCGCGTGACTAGATTGGCATGTGGGTGATTGGGTTTTGACCAATGGATGCGCGCATTGAGTGCCATGTGCGGAAGGTTTGTGTGCATGGTGAGTCCTTTGTGACATCGCTTGGCACTCCCAATACGTGCATTCATTGGGTACATGGTTGAAATGGTAGGTAGGGGTAGACAATGGAGCGCCAAGCTGGAATATAGTGCCTTGGTTGAAGTCTATTGCTAATTTAAAATTACGGAGGGTATTTATGCTGAGAATTCCAGATGGTAGAGGTGCTTCCACCACATGGAAATTTTCCTTTTAGTTAGTTTACCTATTGTCAGGGGGAGGGTCAGTTTACCTATTGTCGGCAGAAAACCATTTATGGCCTGTAGGTCTAGGGACTGTTTCTTTAATTTTAAGTTAGGGAGGTTAGTTTTTAAAATTTTATATAAATTATAGGGCACTATATTCAAGCTTGCGCCTGTGTCAATTAAAAATGGGGGTGACAGTTCAGAGGTTAGATGCAGTTTCATTGTCAACTGGTTGACGATAAAGGGTTGAGGCCTTACCTCATTTCCGAAAGGCCTGCGCGGCTTGTACGTTTTCGGCGTGTGGTGGGGGTGTGGGACGCCAAGCGTGCTGCTGAGTTGGGGCCGTTTGCACTGCCCGCGCGTTCGCGTGCTGCGTTGGGGCCGTTTGCACTGCCCGTGCGTTTGCGTGTTGAGTTGGGGCTGGCCTATACCGGCATTCGCTGTGCCAATGATGAGCGCCGCAGAACTTACAGTTTGACGGCGGAGTAGGTGCAGTCCATGCACCTGTTCTTCGGGGTGTGCTGGGGTATGGGCCCGACATGGTGGGCGGTTGTTCCTCGCGGTGTCGTGCAGTTGGTACGTTGGGCCCGTGGATCCGCTGTGCCAGTCGGAACCACTCTCCCAGGCTCTCAGGAGGTACCACGCGGACCAGACGCTGGTCGGAGAGCGGCAACCCCTCCGTCAGCGTCTCGAGGATCACCTCCTGTGGGAGTCCCAGTTGTAAACCCATGGCGGTTTTCTCCCGGTAATACGTCTCCAGGTCTGCTTGACCAGCAAGCTTCATGGCGAAGTATTTTGCGAAGGATGCTTCGCTGGATTCCGGATAGAGATCCCTGAGGATTTGCCTCACCTGGAAGTAGCTCTGGGTGGCCAACCGGAGTTTCCTGAAGAGTTCCAGGGGTTGGCGCGTCAGGTAGTTCGGCAACCAGAGTAGCTTATCGGGGGGGGGGGGGGGGGCGTCCACTTCCGGTCGTAAGACTGGAAGAATTGGCGGGCGCTGTAGGATCCATCGAGGGTGGTAGTTCCGCCTCTGTTCGTTCGGATGACCTCGTCTGGGCGAGCACTGCGGCCAACTGAAGCAAAACCCCCGCCAGAGGGCTCGTCTCGCCGTTTCCGGCCGCCTCTTCTTCCCTCGACAGGTCGCCGCTATTTTTGACTTCTGTGTTCTGTTCGCTTTCCATTTTATCCTATCGACTCACTGTAATATTTAACGTTTACCTTTTTGAGATTGAGTTGATTGGTGATTGTGGTGGGCGCAGTCGTTTGCTGAAGTAGTAAGGTATTCACACAGGGGAAAAATAACGAGGACATAGAATTGAATTGAAATAGGCCAGCGATCAAGGGAGAAAGGGGTTGAAGCTATTTGTCGGATTTGACTAATATCTATGGTTGTTCACATTATTGAGGATTGGACTTATCTGATCGTTGAGAAGATGGTGGCTGGCTCCAACCGGTTCCTTGGTACCAGGTCCTAACTTGTTGTGATGGTGCCGAGCTCCTAACTAACTAAACTGAGTTCGCGATTTAACACGAAAACTTCTCAGGGCGTTGATTGGACGATTGTCGACCCGTGTAAGTTTTCCATTGGTTCCTAGCTAATCCTCCTGGACTCTGATTGGATATTTGCTAATCCTTTGTCCTTGTCTTGTTCTGACATGCTCCCGGAAACGAGAGTTCTTGAACTCAGTTTTATGAGTTCCTGGATAATAAAACCTGCTAATGACCGTTTCCTCTTTGATGGCCTTTCTCCCCAGATTTCTAAGCCTTGTCTTTATTAAAAATCTTTAGATCATACATTGCATACATATTGGGGTGGAATTACATCCAGTTATGTACAAATTATGACATATATATATTGTTGCACCAGGTTGCGGTTTGGCAGACTCTTCAGCCTGGATTCTCTCCTGTGCTGGGTCCTGCATCTTACCAGAGCGTGTTTCAACCATCCTAGAAATTTATAAAAGGGAATAACGAGATAAGTCTTCTTTAAGTAGCCACCAGAATCCTTTATTTATTTTCTCACATCAAAGAGAGCAGTGAAGTCACAGTGTACCTAAATACAAATGATGATAAATTAATAATCTGTTTTAAATAAATATCATAGAATATTTTATATAAAAATAAATAAATATATAATTTAAATTTCAAATATATTAAAACTACTATAAGAAATACGCCATTAATCATGATGTAACACTTCCCCCTCTCCAGAGGTCGTCACGTCCTCGTGATTGACCTCATCAATTCTTTCAAAATAGGGTTTGATTCTTGAGACATGGACAATCAATGGGTCTTGGCCAGGATTATCTTTTGGTTCAATTAAGTAATTTACGTTGGACAGCTTCTTTAATATTCTATATGGGCCAAAATATTTTCTCAGTAGTTTCTCACACTTTCCTATTTTCCTAATTGGTGTCCAAACTGCTACTAATTCTCCTGGTTGTTAGCTTCTTTCCATGTGTTTCTTGTCATAGTTCTTTTTCATTCTTTCTTGAGTCTTTATTGTGTTGTTAATAACTAATTTTCTTGTTCTGTTTATTTTGTCTAAGTGATGTTTTATGTATTCATCATAATCATCTTTGTCAATGTCCACCGAGATATTCCTGTCGTCCAAAAGAGACGTGGGTTCTCTTCCAAACATCAGGAAAAAGGGAGAATATCCTGTGGTTTCCTGAATTGTAGTATTGTAAGCGTGAGTGATGAATGGGAGTATTTCGTCCCAATTTTTCTGATCAGTGTTCACATACATACTGAGCATATTGATCAATGTTCTATTTAACCGCTCTGTCAATCCATTAGTCTGGGGATGATAGCTCGTTGTGAAGCAATGTTTAATCTTGCACGTTTTCATCACCTCTTTCATTAAATTACTGGTAAATTGAGAGCCTCTGTCACTAATAAGATATTGTGGGGCTCCGTGCCGAAGAAAAATATCCTCTACTAGAAATTTAGAAACTTCTTTTACTGTTGCTTCCGAGACTGCTCTTGTTTCTGCATATCTAGTGTAGTAGTCCGACAGCACGATTATCCATTTTTTCCTGTTTTTCGTAGATGGTAGTGGACCAACAAAGTCAATTCCAATTCTTTCGAAAGGAAAGTTGGCTGGGGGGATGGGCTGTAGTAGTCCAGAAGGTAATTGGTTTGAGCCTTTCCTACTTTGGCAAAGGTGACACGTCTTAACGAATTCTGAGACATCCTTTAGCATGGATGGCCAAAAGTATTTACTCTTTATTCGGTACATGGTTCTGGCGACGCCCAGATGGCCATTCGACATATGATTGTGATATTCTTTCATAATTTCTCTCTTTTTATTCTCTGGAACCACAAGCAACCACGCCCTGCCTTCAGGGTTCGGGTTTTTCTTAAAGAGGCATCCATCTTCTTCTTTAAAGTTTTGCGCAATTGATCGCCTGCTTCCATTAAGGTTTTTCTTAACACTTTCGATAAATTTATCCTCTTCGTCTGTTATTTGATTTAAAAATAGCCTTTCAAAATCCTCATCCCAATCAGTTTCTGGTAAGGGCCCCCTAGATAAGCCATCGGCGTCCAGATGCTTCTTTCCCGATTTATGTATTATATCGAAGTCATATTCTTGAATTTTCAATGCCCATCTTGCCAATCGACCTGTTGGATCCTTCAAGTTTTTGAGCCAGCATAAGGCGTGATGGTCTGTTACTATTTTAAAGTGTCTTCCATAAAGGTAGGGTCGTAATTTTGACATTGACCAGACAACGGCCAGACATTCTTTTTCAGTGGTTGAATAATTTTGCTCCGCTTTACTTAGGGTACGACTCAAATATGAGATCACCTTCTCTTCACCACCGATGTCTTGGACAAGTGTTGCACCTATGCCGATGTTGGACGCATCAGTATGAACATAAGTAGGTGCATTTGGATTGAAGTGACCTAAAATTGGTGGACTTAATAGTGCTGTTTTTAGGGTTTGAAACGCTTCCTCTTGTCTTTCTGTCCAGGTAAATGATACACTTTTTTTTTATAAGGTTGGTCAAAGGGTCAGCAATTTTTGAAAAGTCTTTGATAAATTTTCTATAATATGAACACATTCCCAAAAAGGATTGTACTTCTTTGACCTTTTTGGGCCGAGGAAAATTTCTGACAGCTTTGATGTTATGTTCCGCGGGTTTTATACCATGTTTGCTCGTTATATAGCCGAGAATCTCCAATTCTTCAAAAGCAAATCGGCATTTTTTGTCGTTTAACCTTAAATTAGATTCACGAAAACATCTAAAAACAGCTTCAAGTCTTTTGAGGTGCGTTGGAAAATCCGGGCTATATATGATAACATCATCCAGATAACACAAACAAATTTGCCATCTCAGATTTCCAAGCATATTCTCCATATTTCTCTCAAAGGTAGCAGGCGCGTTACAAAGTCCAAAAGGCATCACGTTGAATTCATATAATCCATGCGCTGTAGTGAAAGCTGTTTTCTCTTTGTCTCTTTCTTCGACTTCAACTTGCCAATATCCAGATCTGAGGTCTATTGCTGAGAAGTGTGTAGATCCTTGGAGAGTATCCATAACTTCGTCTATTCTAGGGATCGGATAGACATCTTTTACCGTCACATTATTCAGTTTTCTGTAGTCCACACAAAATCTGTATTTACCATCTCGCTTCTTGACCAATATTACTGGAAAAGACCAGGGGCTAGAAGATGGCCTAATTATGCCTTCTGTAAGCATCTCGTCAATTTGCTCTTTTATAATATCTCGTTCTTTAGCACTTACCCGGTAAGGCTTGTGTTTAATTGGCTTCGCGTCTTCTGTGTCTATCCGATGTTTTGCCAAATTGGTTCTCCCTAATCTCGATGAAAAAAGATCTCCATACCTTTCTAAAACTTGTTTTAACTCCTTCTGTTCCTTTGGTGAAAGATTTTCGTTTATTTGGAATCTAGGTTCTTCGTTCTTTTCTACCTCTCTTTCTCGACTCACATTTATTTTCGCTGGACTACTTCCAAAAGCCAATGTTTGGTTTTTCATTATTTTTAACGGTCGAGGATACGGATTAGTTACCCAGATGTGTGTTTCCCTATTTATAACATTGATCAAGCTTCTTGCTAGACGAAGTCCATTTGTTTGAAACATTTTGCTGCTCTCTTCGATAATATATTCTCCATCCTCTGTTTCTACCAATGCCTTGATCAATTTCATGGAACATTCCGGTACAATGGAATCCTTGGCACTCTTTATTTTCAACATTTCAAAATTGATTTCGTCATGATTATTCGTCAAATCATATTTTATAGTTTCTTGCTTACAATCTATTTTTGCGTTCATTTTCTTAAGGAAATCTCTCCCAAGAATTAATGTCCGTAAATGCGTTTTCAATATCACAAAGTTGTGTGATAATGTTTCGTCATCAATTTTTATATTTAAAAATATAATTCCTACCATGTCCAATTTTTTTCCATCGGGTCCTGCACAAATTTTTGCGAGTTTACTTATACCATGGCCTGTATCGAGGGCCGTTCTGAGGTCGACCACTGAGAGGTCAGCACCTGTATCAACCAAAGCTTCAAAAGTCCCTATCTTGTCCACATTAATTTTTAATTTGTATTTAGGGTCCAACTTCTTGATTCCGTTTATGGTCGACTTGCTTTGATTGACAGATTCAGGCGCGACGCTTAGTTTAAATCTTCCAACACGGAATATCTATTCCGGGTAGGAATATTTGTCTGTGTGCTATGACATACATCAGCATAAAGCCGAGGTCCTGATTTCTCTGATGTTTCATTCATTTGGCATTTTTCTTCGACCTTCTCTTGGGTATCTGCTGGATCCTCTTCTAGGATTCTTATAAACTTGACCCTACAATAACGGGCCACGTGCCCTGGCTTGTTACATTTAAAGCAGATTGGTCTTCCATCTTCCGTCCTATTTTTGCTCACTTCTTGGCTTTTATCGTAAGTGTTTCTCTGAAGGTTTGGTTTCGGCACAAAGTTAGGATTATAAGGACGTCTAGGGGTAGAGGGCTGGGGAAAGTTGTTTCGATACTGTCTGGGGGTAGGAGGGGAGTCGTTCTTGTAATTATTGGAAACAGGGGCTTGGGGCCTGGAAGTGGTCTGGTAGTTTCGTGCGGCAGTCGGCGGCACGTACCTCGATTGTTGTTGGGGTCTAGAATAGCGTGGACCGTTATATAGGTTTCTGGATTTCTCCACACGTTCCCGATACTTCTTTTCAAAATAATCCATTTTCTTGCACACGACAAGAAGGTCATCGGTCGTTTTAGGAGGGTTCAGGTAGAGCGCGAAAGAGTACTCTTTTTTCAGTCCTCCAATAACATGTTCAATTTTTGTTTCTTCTTCCATTGCGGGGTCAACCTTGTTGCACAACACTAGAATGTCTTCCGCGAACCTGATTGCTGGTTCATTCCAGTGTTGCATTCTGTTGAGCTTCATTCTAAGTTCTTCTTTATTCGCGTCCAAAGAAAAATCCTGAATGAGGCGGATTTTAATATTTTCCCAGCTCGTGAAACTAGCTTTGTGTAAATTCAACCAGGTTTTAGCGCTTCCCGTCATGTTCATGGCGGCATAACGAGAGATAATGTAGTCTGCCCAATGGTACAAGAAGCCAATTTCTTCAAGAGATTCAATCCATGGGCGAGGGTCTTCCGTTCCATCATACTTGGGGATGTCGATGTTGGGATTCAGGACAACTGGGTCGGAACTAGCATCTCTACCAATTGTTGCACCAGGTTGCGGTTTGGCAGACTCTTCAGCCTGGATTCTCTCCTGTGCTGGGTCCTGCATCTTACCAGAGCGTGTTTCAACCATCCTAGAAATTTATAAAAGGGAATAACGAGATAAGTCTTCTTTAAGTAGCCACCAGAATCCTTTATTTATTTTCTCACATCAAAGAGAGCAGTGAAGTCACAGTGTACCTAAATACAAATGATGATAAATTAATAATCTGTTTTAAATAAATATCATAGAATATTTTATATAAAAATAAATAAATATATAATTTAAATTTCAAATATATTAAAACTACTATAAGAAATACGCCATTAATCATGATGTAACAATATCTATGCTGTCCATACATTTTGTCATTTAGATAATAATAGTAGTACTAAAGAATTATATAGAAACTAGTCTCTCCATAATAATTATATGGTTATTAAATAAATAAACAAACCTTTCATTCAACTAAAAAAAACCCTTACCTGATTGGTTAAAAAAAAAAACACATGTGACATAAAACGTGTTTATTGACAAACATGGCCGAGCCAAACAAATCTGGTATTTGACGTTACCATATGTTTTATTGAAATACAATATATTTGATTATTAAATTAGTTTTAACAAAGTCTTTTCTCATGTTATTTTAACACAGAACTATACTTTTTTTATTTGAATACTTATTTACACTGTTTTGGAGAATGCCGCAAAATACTAATGTCAAATATGTTTGGTTTAGAGAAAGAAATAATCGAAAAACTTCTACTAAATGTAAAGAAAGAGGTAATTATGATGATTCCGCACTACCTATGCATGCACCTATTCAAAAACTGAAACTGATTATATAATTTTTTCGGCTCTCATACGCTAGGCTTAAATGTCAACTTAGCTCAACCCAAACGATAAAGTGCGACTTTTTTCCCCCATTAGTATTGTATTAATCACTGTTTCCAGAAAAATCTTAGTAATGTGTTTACTCAAGCATCTGCATATTAAAATATTTAAATTTTAAAATCGTTTTTTAGAAAAATATTATTAGTTGCATTGCCAAAACAGAACCAAAAATATTCCTTGTTTATTAAAGAGTGCCATAGATATCTCTGAGTTCTATTTAAAATTTGTTTTGGCTTTAAAAAATATTAATTACAAATGGATGAGTGAAAGTTTGCCTGATGAACATTTGTTAGAACAAAATGTTTGGGGCAAATATCCACACCTTACTGAACTTATTCTTGTCAAACTAAATTGATGCTCTCTTGTTACTTTTCTCCACCAAAACTACTAACTGAACAATTGGAAAATGTTGCATGTAGGTAGATTAATATTGCATTAACATACAGTCTCTTTAATTCGAAACCCCAAGCTTTCGGTTGAATTAAAGTTAGATGATTTCATCATAACATTCACTGCTAGTGAAAATTTTAAAAATATGTTACAGTAGAACCTCCCTTTAGAGGACACCTCTCTACAAAGGACAGTTTTCACTTGCAAAATTACCATTTTTACTATATAACAACTCTCCAGTAAGAGGACACCTCCCCCTAAAGGACACTTTGACTTTGCAATTAGGTGTGCTTTACAGGGAGGTTGTATGTATGTTTTAAATAATAATTTTAATTTGATACCATATTTAGACTTTTTAAAATTTAATTTGTTCAGAATGTTTCATGATTACCTTCAAGTGATGGATAAGATGTCATTAATACATTTGTGAACAAAGGAAAAATTACAAATATTATTTTAATCTAAGTGAATAAATGCTATGAGATGAAAAGTGAATAAATTTAATAAATTAAGAAAAGGCCAAAAAACAAAAAGACTCAAAGACCTATCTTCATTTTCAAGCTTTCGGACTTGTCAGTCCTTCAACAGGAGTATCATTCTAACAAATTAATGATAAATACTATTTTTATACACCTATTGTTTACACCATTGATAACAGCCTATAAAGTTAGGCCTAAATTGTCCATCGTTGCCGCGAACACATTTGAAGACTGTCAAGCACCTTGTGCATACACTAACTATGAGTGTTTTGCCTGCCATACCTACATATTTTCAGCAATAAATTTATATTTAAACAAGATATATCTAATATGTCAAAATCTAATTTTAAAAATTTGTCAAATTATCGTTTGGTCAAATTAACATTCGTTATTTGATAGGCTGCAGGTCAGGACTAATTGCAGGTTTAATTATCGGGTGTCGAAATAACGAGTTTATGCTGTATAAGCTATTCACAACAACCCATTTTTCATATTTTGAAGGTATATAAAATTGTTTATTATATTTTAGGAGTATACATTTTTTTCAAAAAGTGAAGCTTTATTGTGAAAAATTGGTTAGACATTTAATGTTCAAAGTATTGTCCATCGCTAGCCACTACTTTTTCCCATCTTTCTGGCAATTGACGGATCCCATTGCTGAGAAAGGCCGGCTCTTTGGCCGCTATCCATTCATCGATCCATTTTTTGACTTCATCGTAGTTGGAGAAGTGCTGGTCAACCAGGCCATGTTGCATTGATCCGAAGAGATAATAATCAAAAGGCTATATGGCGGGAGGGGTAGGACTTCCCATTTGAGGGTTTCTAAGTATGTTTTAATTGGTGCTGCAGCATGTGGCCGAGCATTATCATGTTGCAAAATCTTCTTCCTTATCTCCACCCAATCATATCAGGGTATCAAGCTTCTAGAGCTTGAGACTTGGCAACCATCATGGCTGGGTGAAGTAGAATGCATCTGCCTTTGTCATTGAGACTGGGAGCACTACTCAGTGGCAGGCTGACTTGACTCCAAAAGAAATGGCCGTCTCTGACATGAGGAACAGACGCCATGTGCAGCCGCTCCTAACATGGAGTACAAACTCCTGTATCATCCTGTATCCCTGGATTAGGAGCCCTTACAGGGTACTATCAGCTGGGCCAACTGAACCCAGGTTTTTTTAGCGAGCTTGCTACTGCTCCCCCTCCTCCTTTTTCATCCGGGCTTGGGACCGGCAAAGGTGGAGTTATGTTGCAAAATAACTTTGTCGTGTTTTTGGCATATTGCAGCAGTTATTGTTAAACATCAATTCAAAATAAGGTATATAACTATCTTTAACTTTGTTGAAAGAATCCTTTGCTGGAATAACACCAATAAAAAATAAATCTAGGTCAAATATATCAGTTTGGGAACCTTGGTGATACTACGGGTATTACAGCAGTCCCAAGGGAACAAACAAGGATGTTGGCTGTGGCAGGTGAAGCAGATCATGGAGGAGATAGTGACCCGCAAGTTTGTCCACGAGGACAGCAGCAGCATCACTTCCCTCTGTGGTAAATATGTAGTCCTTCCATAACATTTATAAGTGATTGTAAATAAACAAGGTAATAAGACCAAATCCAAATAAATAAATATTTATATTCATATAAAGTAGAACCTCCATGAGAGGACACTCACACATGAGGACACCTCTCTACAAAGGACAGTTTTCATTTGCAAAATTACCATTTTTACTATATAGCAACTCTCCGGTAAGAGGATATCTCTCTTTAATCTCACTTAAATCTCACTTTGGCTCTGCAATTAGGTGTTGTCCTTTACAGGGAGGTTCTACTATATTATAATACACTATTTATTTGGATTTGGTCTTATTACCTTGTGTTTAATACAACTTTCATTCTTCTAACTTGCACTCTCTTCCCACTGGCAGCCTTTTCTAATGAAATGTTAAGTTAATGACTAAAAGTTTGGTTTTTAAAATAATTGTAAGTTCTATTTCTCAACACTGGGACATTCTGTAGAAGTTAAAACTAGTCCCAATATGTATTGTCACATGGAGAATTAGCAAAGACAAACTTCAGTATGTCATGGCAATTTATTCATGGCAAAAACATATTAAAACATTTGAGGAAAATTTACAGAGAGAGTAGCATGTTTCATGGAAAATTCTTAGGTGGATTTGTATGAAATAGAGAGAGAGAGAATTTGTCACCCACATAACACCTTTGTCTAACTGGAACCATACTGGAGGGATATACCTTGCAGAATGATCAAGGAAGAACTGGTTTGATAACCTCAAAGAAGGAATAGAGGTGAACAGGGTGAAATCATTGAGATATTGGGGATGGCCGAACTCCATGGATAAATGGGCCTCACTTTGGCTCTGCAACTGGGTGTCCTTTATATGGAGATGTATTCTACTGTGTTTATATTGATGAGACAAAGGCAGGGATGTGAGGCTCAGTTGGTTATTTGGTGCAGTGTTCTATCCTGGTAGGCTATGGTCACCAAGGTCCGGCCCAATGCTGGGTTCATGTTCCAGTCCAAGAAGGTTGTTAAGTTCTGAGTCTCATTGGGCCAGTTGTAGGAGGTGTTGGAGCTGTGTCTAGATATTTCTCAATCCCCGGGTTAAGATCTAAACAGGACCAAGATTATTTGAATACAGGAACGTTGTATTTAACACATTGCCATTGTCGCAAAACAGTGGTTAATGGTCAAATATAATTTATACCCTTTATCTCTGTGGTTTCTCTCTGATAACCTAAAATGATTAAATAAAATTTAATGGGTACCATTGGTCTGTTACTTGTTGATACACAGCAATATTAAAACATGCACAGAATATATCAGTGAGCCATCTGCTGTGTATTTATTTAAACATATTTTTCCCACAGTAAAAACTCTACAGCGTCACTTTGGAAAAAAAAGCTCTTAAATATGTAATACAATGTAAGAGGTACCCTTCAATTAGTTGGATATCCTGACTGCTGTTTGAATTGTATAGGAGTGTAGTTTCTGCCCTCTGGTAAATGGCTTTTTTTAAACAGCCTGAGGCAATTGGATTTTAAATGCACAACTATAGATAAGCAACAATGATGGCATTGTCCCACCAGCAATAGATGGAGGACAACAATGGCATTTTCCTACGAACAATAGATGGAGGACAACAATGGCATTTTCCTACCAACAATTGATGGAGGACAACAATGGCATTTTCCCACCAGCAATAGATGGAGGACAACAATGGCATTTACCCACCAGCAATAGATGGAGGACAACAATGGCATTTTCCCACCAGCAATAGATGGAGGACAACAATGGAATTTTCCTACGAACAATAGATGGAGGACAACAATGGCATTTTCCCACCAGCAATAGATGGAGGACAACAATGGCATTTTCCCACCAGCAATAGATGGAGGACAACAATGGCATTTTCCTACCAACAATTGATGGAGGACAACAATGGCATTTTCCCACCAGCAATAGATGGAGGACAACAATGGCATTTTCCCACCAGCAATAGATGGAGGACAACAATGGCATTTTCCCTCCAGCAATAGATGGAGGACAACAATGGCATTTTCCCACCAGCAATAGATGGAGGACAACAATGGCATTTTCCCACCAGCAATAGATGGAGGACAACAATGGCATTTTCCCACCAGCAATAGATGGAGGACAACAATGGCATTTTCCCACCAGCAATAGATGGAGGACAACAATGACATTTTCCCACCAGCAATAGATGGAGGACAACGATGGCATTTTCCCACCAGCAATAGATGGAGGACAACGATGGCATTTTCCCACCAGCAATAGATGGAGGACAACGATGGCATTTTCCCACCAGCAATAGATGGAGGACAACAATGACATTTTCCCACCAGCAATAGATGGAGGACAACGATGGCATTTTCCCACCAGCAATAGATGGAGGACAACGATGGCATTTTCCCACCAGCAATAGATGGAGGACAACAATGACATTTTCCCACCAGCAATAGATGGAGGACAACAATGGCATTTTCCCACCAGCAATAGATAGAGGACAACAATGGCATTTTCCCACCAGCAATAGATGGAGGACAACAATGGCATTTTCCCACCAGCAATAGATGGAGGACAACAATGGCATTTTCCCACCAGCAATAGATGGAGGACAACAATGGCATTTTCCCACCAGCAATAGATGGAGGACAACAATGGCATTTTCCCACCAGCAATAGATGGAGGACAACGATGGCATTTTCCCACCGGCATTGGATGGAAGACAACAATGGCATTTTCCCACCGGCATTGGATGGAAGACAACAATGGAATTTTTCCACCGGCATTGGATGGAAAGACAACAATGAAATTTTTCCACCGGCATTGGATGGAAAGACAACAATGAAATTTTTCCACTGGCATTGGACTGAAGACAACAATGGAATTTTTCCACCGGCATTAGATGGAAAGACAACAATGGAATTTTTCCACCGGCATTGGATGGAAGACAACAATGGAATTTTTCCACCGGCATTGGATGGAAGACAACAATGGAATTTTTCCACCGGCATTGGATGGAAGATAACAAATGGATTTTTACCACAGGGATTAGATAGAAGACAGCAATGGAATTTCCAATGAAAAAATGAAGGACCTAAACAATGATATATATATTTTTGTAATAATAGATGAAATAAAATAATTTTTTTTTCAACTGCCTCGATAGGCAGAATAAAATGATGGGAATTTCAACTGTAACAATAGACAGAGAAAATAAAGGTAACAAAGGGTGAAGGAGAATCCTGCACTAAGATGACCAATCCACATGTAGTATCCAGTTATTGTCCACACTGCAGATAATCCATTAGGTGGCACAGAGGTCTCTTCTTCTTTAATCTACCTTCACTGTCTATGACCAGCTCCCCAAACCTCTGTTGAAAACTCTTTAGCCCCACAAATTGAAAACATCATTGGAATAAAGGGAAAAAAAGTGGTGGGGGGGGGGGGGGGGTTGCATCTCTCAATTGTGCAACTGAAAGTTGCTGATGGCTTTCACCATCTATTGGAATAAATATCAACTATTCGTTGATTTTTTTATTATTCCAGAATTGGCCAAATACCCTTTCTTGATTAATCAGTTGCACAATAAGGAGATGCCCGTTTCTTTTTTCTTAATTTATGCACCTTATCCCAGTACAATATCACATTTGTACTATTTTTTCTCATCATTGGAATAAGCTGGCCATGAACAGTGTCGGTGGATGCCTGCCTCTCCCATGGCCTGCGCCGTCGAGCACTGGGTCTTTTCAAGACCAACTCCACCATGGCCCTGCTCCAGAAGATAGCCAAGTACTACGAGCCTGCAGCCCAAGTTGTGCACAAGGTTGCTGAGCTGGAAGGGATAAAGTAAGTAAAACTTCCCCTTTATGTTCACAGTAACAAGACTAACTCTTAAAAACACATTCATGTTACGAATGATAAAGCACAATTTGGATTAAAGATATAAGAAAATAAGATCTAATCCGAATAAATTGTGTGACATTTTGTTAACAGCGTTGTTACCATCATCAGACAAAAGAATAAATAGCGTGAGTGTCCTCCTTTGGAGGTTTTACAGTACTGTTTAACAGTACTATTTAAGAACATGCTGTGATATTTTTCTCATTTATTCTTTTGCCTAATGATGGTAACAACGCTGTTACCGAAACGTCACACACTATTAATTTATTTGGATTAGGTCTTATTTTCTTGTATCTACATTCATGTTACCTTTAGTTTTATTTGCTGTTTGTACCATTTACAGTTAAACCTTGTATAACCATATCACTTGTGTGGAACTTGTTGTTATAACCATGGTTGTGTGGAACCTTAGAATTATAACTTTATACCCATTTTGGGCTGTTATAAAAGAAGTTGTTATAAAAAGGTTCCATTGTAATTTTAGTCAAATAATTAATGTTTGTGGTTTTACAAGTTTCAAAATTGTTATAGGCTCCTTCAGCCAAAAAATGAGGCATACAATTTTAAAGAAAGTCCTGCCTTTTAAAACAAAATGTATAAGAATTTCAATACAGTAGAACAACCTCCCTGTAAAGGACACCTAATTGCAGAGCCAAGGTGTCTTTTATGGAGAGGTGTCCTCTAACCGGAGATGCTAAATATTAAAAATGGTAATTTTGCAAATGAAAACTGTCCTTTATAGAGAGGTGTCCTCTAGGGCGAGTGTCCTCTCATGGAGTTCTACTGTATAAATATTCTAAATATTAGATCCTTTCACAATAAGTTGTATTTTGAAAAGAAAGTTTTTTCTGAAAGAGTTGTATTGGAACATTAAATTGTAGGAGCATATTCTATCAACAGTAGCATTGCACTAAACCCGGCACTGTATGTACATAGAAGGGACGGCACAGTGAGTGGAGAGGGCCGGCTGCTCTCTGCCCGCAGATCTTCCCTCTCCAACCTGCCCAGGTTCCAGTGGATCAAGGTGGCGCTGCTGAGCCGCCAGCTGACCGGCATCATTGACTACCTGGCGGAGAACCCCACAGCTTACTATGAGCGGGAGGCCCTGCTGTGTGACCCTGTCTCCAGCGAGATCCTCTCCTCCCTCCTAGGTCTCTCTCACAGATACCTGTTCCAAAATAACCTTATTAGGTACAATAGAACCTTCCTATGAAAGACACCTAATTGCAGAGAGAGCCAAAGTGCCCTTTAGTGAGAGGTGACCTCTTGCCGGAGAGTTGCTAAATTGTAAAAATGGTAATTTTGCAAATGAAAACTGTCCTTTGTGGAGAGGTGTCTGCTAAAGGGAGGTTCTACTGTACCACTCAAAAATAGAAACCTAGCTAATGTTATTTACAATGAAAATATAAACAGAATCTTCACAAAAAAGTGTACAATGCGGGATTCGATCCCAGTTCATGGCTGTTGGGAATCAAGGGTTTCAACCACTCAACTTCAGCTCAACCTTGTTGTTGTTAGAACTAGGTGACTTTAGAATTAGGATGTTAGAGCCTAATTGATAGTATACACCTTTTCTGGTCACAAGCCCGGATGAAAAAGGAGGAGGGGGAGCAGTAACAAGCTCACTAAAAAACCTGGGCTCAGCTGGCCCGGCTGATAGTACTCTGTAAGGGCTCCTGATACAGGGATACAGGATGAGCAGCGTTTGTACTTCATGTTAGGAGCGGCTGCACATGCTCTACAAGCTTGATACCCTATTATAATTGAGTAGAGATAAGAAAGAAGAAGATAAAAGGCTTTTATACCAATGTCTACTGTAGTTGGAAAGCTACCACTACAGTACCAAATAACAATGGTTTTCATGTGTGAGCTTAAGTACACATTTCTTAAACTAAGGTGGTACACTTAGTTGTGTCTTTGGTTGCCTTCCAGTTTACCTCTGTTGTTCTATCCAATGATGGATGGTGTGTCAGTGGGCCCTTGTGCCCTGGACTACTCCAAGATGAAGACCCAGGACCACTTCTGGACTGATCCTCCAGCAGATGAGCTGGTGCAGAGACACCGGCTGTCCAATGTGGTGAGCGGAGTCAGCGGTGGTCCCTCCACTCCACCGGCTCAACGCCGCCTCGGGCTCCAGGTACTTACTGGAGATATCTCTACTTTGAAGTCCCCCCATATTGAATACAGTGGTTGAGAAAGACATTTCTGAACATCCAATCAGTGAAGAGGAACACAAAAGTTAATTTACAGTAATAATAACTTCACAGAGTACAACCTCTTTAATTCACCCAACAATAATTCAACACCTACACTTCACATCCAACCATTTTTTTAAAACCCCAGTAAGGCTATTTTCTTTAATTCAACTGACTATAATTGAACTCCTACTTCAACTGAAAATCCCTTGGGGTGTTGAATTAAAGAAGTTTGACTGTGTATTTAGTAAATTAAAGGATAAATATTGTAAAATGTCCCCTTAATACTATAACAGTACTAAATAGATCCTAGACACACCACTAAGGGACACTTCGGTGGCCCCTACAGCAGTAACATAGTTCTGACCTGTTGTTGTTGTTTCTTATCCCCTTGTGTAAAGATTACACAAATTCCATGAGTTCATGCTCCTCGAGCTGTTTTATGATAAGCAGCGGCCTCTCCCAAAGGTCCTGTTTAGTGCATTAATACAAGCCAAAATGTGTTCTGGAGCTGCAGATGCCAAGCTACATTTTGGGCAAGTGGGTTAGATTTTTTTTTAAATCTTCAATGGCTTGAGATGGCCTGTTCTAAATCTTGTTAGTGTTGTTTGGTGCTGTCTATTTCTGAGGTTCAGAGCTTCTCCTGGGTCCACTCTACTGTACCAGCTCTGCTTAGGTGGGATCCTCCAGTTTTTATTCATTTTTGTTTTTGCTATTGTGTGTGTGTCTCAATTTCTTTAAAAGTAAGTTTATTTTTCCGTTGCAAGGGTTCTCTTGTACCTTTTTTTGCTAGCGCATCAGCAGCTTCATTGCCTTCGATGCCAACATGTGAGGGTATCCATTGAGGGTGAATTTTTGAGGTTTTAGAGAGTTTTTGAAGATAACCAATTATGTTCCTGCTTACTTTGTCTTTAAGTTCCCCTGTGTGACTCAAGTGATGTATAGCACTTCTACTATCAGTAAGAACCCAGATATCTTGATAAGTTAGGACCTGGGTGTGGCAGTACAAGAAAGACTCCAAGCTCTCCAACAGCACGGAGGAAGGAGCACCTCTCCGAACTCCCACTGCAGCCAAGGACTATGTGGAGTCCCTTCACCAGAACTTTAAGACCATCCTGCTCTACGGCAAGAACAACGTTCTTGTTCAACCGGTATGTTTCTACCTGTAGATTCAGAGCTTTACCATGGAAGAGAAACACTCAAGGATACTAAGCTTGTTTATAGCTTTAACATAAAAATAGATCTTCAAATTAAAGATATATATTTAGCCAGTAAATATTTTTTATTGTCTCGACATTTCGACAAAAATCTTTTGTCCTCGTCAGGAGCGAACAAAAATCAAAACATTTGACAAAGCGTTAAAAATTATTCTTATATATATATGTTTTGATTTATTTTTTTTTTCACTCCTGATGAGGACAAAAGATTTTTGTCGAAACGTCAAGACAATAAAAAATATTTACTGGCCGAAGTATCTTTAATTTGAAGAACTTTGAATTCCGGCCAGGCAGCCTCTATCTTTACGATAAAAATAGATAATGACAGAAAAAAATAAACCATGGAAAAGTTTCTTTTAATACTTTCGGTCCTTGAGGCCCTTCTACATGAGTAGGGTTAACTATAACGCCGCCTCATAAGAATAAAAATCTATATATACCAAATGCACAATTTACATAACTGAGGTTAGACAGAGAGAGAGAGAAAATGATAAAAATAAAGATATATACAGGGTGTACCAGGTAAATTGGGACTAACTTTGACAGTCCATAAAACAAAAACTACTTGAGATTAAAAACTTGTTTTTTTTTTCATTACGTAGCCATATTCATGTAAAATGCAACAGTACATGTGTGCGCAGTGTAGTGATGAAGAGTAACCGAGAATTTGAAAATCGAGCTGCCATCATCGTTGCTCTGCGCGCCGGAAGGAGCCCCAAAGAGATAGTGGATTTTCTTAAGTTGCCCAAAACCACTATTTATCGTGTCAAGAAGCAGTTTGATGAGGCCGACAGTAACAAAGAGGGGATAGCTACAAGGAAAAAGCACTCGCGTCGATCGGACAGGGTAAGAGGCGAAGAATTTGTCAAAAATGTCAAGGAGAAGATTGATGGAAACCCTGGGAAGAGCATGAGGGCCATAGCCAAGGAAATGGACGTTGGCTCTATGACAATTGTCAGAACTATCCATGAGGACCTTGGTCTCAAGTCTTATGCCCTTCGGAAAGGTCAGTTGCTGACTGAGAATATGAAGAATAACAGAAAAGGAAAGGCTGCTGCCCTCCTCAACAACCTGAAACACGACTCTTTTGGCATGCTAAGGTTCTTCTCTGACGAAAAGAACTTTGACGTGGACCAAAAGGTAAATCCCAGGAATGATCTCTGGATCTGTAAAGACCCCTCAGAGATACCTGTCGTGATGCACACGAAATTTCCTGCCTCCGTAATGGTCCTTGGCGTTATCAGCAGTGAAGGTGATGTCATGCCTCCCCATTTCTTTGAGAAGGGCCTTAGGATGAACGCTGACACCTACATCAATGTTCTGGAGACCGTTGTGAAGCCTTGGATGGACATGGTGGCCGCAGGAAGGAAGTATGTCTTCCAACAGGACTCAGCTCCAGCCCATAAGGCAAAAAAGACACAATCGTGGCTGACACTTAACGTCCCTATTCACTGGGGTCCTGATATTTGGCCCCCTAATTCTCCAGATTGCAACCCCCTCGACTACTATGTATGGGGCGTTGTTGAGAGAGATGTCAACAAAGCTCCTCATACCACCATCCAGTCTGTCAAGAAAGCAGTTCACACGGTTATGACCCAAATGGACAAGGTCATCGTCGCCAAGGCCTGTGCTTCATTCCGCACTCGCCTCGAGACTGTTGTAGCTAATAATGGAAACTACATTGAATAAATAAAAACTATATCCTTTTATCTACTACTGTGTCAAATTTCATTCGGATATTTTAATTTTTACTTGCAAAAAATTTCAGTTAAAATACCATTGTTGAAATTCCCAATTTACCTGGTACACCCTGTATATATATATATATATATATATGAGATAAGCCAATTATACATAATAATGCAAATGTACTGAATGAGAAACTATCACAGCATAATTTAGTAGTACAATAGAACCTCCATGAGAGGACACCTCTCAACAAAGGACAGTTTTAACTTGCAAAATTACCATTTTTCTCTATTTAGTAGCTCTCCAGTAAGAGGATACCTCTCTCTAAAAGACACTATGGCTCTACAATTAGGTGTCCTTTACCGGGAGGTTCTACTGTGTATGCATATTTTGATTGTATATTCCTATACTCACATATAACTTTGACAGCATGAAGCAATGAGTAGCCTTTATATTGCTTGATTTCTAGTCATGTAGGTGGAGCTTTTACATTCCAGAACTTTGATAGAATATGTCATAATTGTGCAGATTGTATGTTTCATGGAGAAAATGGTTTTGCCTGCTATGAATAAGTCAATTAGAGAGGCTATGTTTGGCCAGCCTGTTCTGTTCCAGCCCACATGCCCATGGTGGGTTCATACTGTAAGCACCTTAGGGCTACACATATTCAAAAATGTTTAGTTTGGATTAAAATTAAATGTTCAATTTTTAATATTAGGATAATTTGTGCACACCAACCTTTTGGGATGCTTTATTAAAAAAAGTTTTCATATCTACATATGTAGAAATGAAAACTTTTTTTAAATAAAGGTGCAATATTTAGTGCAAAATTTAATAGGGGTACAATGTACATTTCGAGCTATATCTACATATGTAGAAATAGCTAGAAATGTACATTGCACCCCTATGAGATGCCAAAGTGTAATTTGATTACTTGCGCTAACTTGTGGGTTGTATTTATACAATTTAGGGATCATTGAAGAGTGTTTACCAAGGCCCCACTATAGAATCCAGAAGGTCAGTACAGTACAAGTCTGTGGGTAACAGCAGGACAACCTGGAGCTATACCCCGGCTACTTCTCTCTGCACCAGACCATGGAGGAGAGCCTGGTGGTCAAGTGGACCCCTAACCAGCTCATGAACGGCTGCTCACCCTGCCCCATGGATAAGAGGTATTTTTGTTGTTGTTTCTTATCACCTTGTGTAAAGATTTCACAAACTCCATGAGTTCATGCTCCTCGAGCTATTTTATGATAAGCAGCGGCTTCTCCCAAAGGTTTTGTTTAGTGCATCTAATGCAAGTTGTGTTCTGGAGCTGCAGGTGCCAAGGTACATTTTGGGCAAGTGGGCTAGATATCGTTGTTGTTTTCTATCTTCAATGGCTTGAGATGGGCTGTTCTTGTTTGTGTTGTGTGGTACAGTCTGAGGTTCAGAGCTCCTCCTGGATCCACTCCATCCCATCCCAATCAAATTATTTAGTTCATGCTTCACATACACATGATCAGATGTTTTTTCTAATTTCACCGTCCTGGTCTTGTGCATTCTTTCTTTTGTTCTACCTTTTTTCCCCCCCACATCCTTTTGTTTGTTTGAATGTTGTGGGGGAGTTTCACAGACAAAAAAAGCCAAAAATCGACCTATGGAACTGGATTGTTTCCCTTTAATTGAATGATTGTCAAGGAAGGAACAAGAGTGCTAAAGTGTGGTGCAGGAATCTCTGGATGTTCGCCATGAGTGTGAAGATTGAAGATGTGGTCTACATCCATTGCCACCAGAAAGGTAAGTCCTTGTTCCATCTCTCTGTGCCTTTGTGATGACATGATAATCATGATGAGTAGGTAACTGCCTATAGAGTAAGTAAACCATGTCTAAACATGTAGAAAGCAGTTCACACTTGCACTATGCCACAGTTGGTGACTTACCTTCACTTGTAGGATTGGACACAAGTATCAGGGACCCTTGAAGCAATTTATTGTTTTTATTTCAAAATAACAAAAAGTGCTCAATGCTGGATTCAAAGATAAAATACAGGTTGTTGATTATCTAGGCCACCAGCTTCAGTAAAACTAAGGTGAAATCTTCAAGAAATTAAGACCTAATCCAAATAAATTGATAGTGTGTGACGTTTCGGCAAAAACGCTGTTCATTACATCTTATTTTCTTGTAGCTATAATCTATAATCCAAATTGTGCTTTAACATAAGGTGAAATCTAAAAAATAAAAACAACTCCTCCTGTCAAAATGGATGCTAAACCTATGCACCATCTATTGAACATTTTTGCAAACTATCAGCCACAACACCAGATTAGGAAAATTTACAGCATCCAGCTATGGCCCTAGTCAGTCCCCAGTGGGGACAGGCTTTGATATCCTGAGATCCACAAGGAATTCATGAAATCTGCACAATTTTCCAAAGAGATGTTTATCTGCCAAGTGGTTAGGCTAAGGCCAAGATATAAATGGCAATTTTTCTGGGAAGATATTTTGATCTAAATATGTGAAAGCTCATTCCTGTCAAAATGGATGCTGAACCTATGCACCATCTATCGAACATCTTTGCAAACTATCAGCCACAACACCAGTTTAGGAAAATTTACAACATCCACCTATGGCTCTATCAGTCCCGGGGGGACAGACTTTGATATCCTGAGACTCATAAGGGATTCAATAAATCTTCAGAATTTGCCAAAGAGGTGTTTAGACTGGCTAGGCTAAGGTCAAGATATAGATAGCAATTTTGCTGGGAGGATATATTCATCTAAATATGAAAAGGCTTCTTGTCAAAATGGATGCTAAACCTATGCACCATCTTATGACCTCTGCCATCTAGCAAACTTGGGTTGGAGAAAAGTCATATAGTTTTGTATTTCTCTTCACTGGAGACACAGCCTCTCCTTTTTAGATCAATATTCTCTTGTCAAAACTTTCATCCAAGAACTGATGGTTGCTACCAAACAAACATGCTCCTCATTGATAAGGTGCTAAAAATAATAATTATAGTGATAATGGTACAATTTGGATCCTAAAAAATAATAGGTGACAAACCAATATGCCAGAGACCACACAGTACAAATAGAATTACTAAAAGTTCTCCTGATTGCTGTGGAAGTTATCTCAGGTGGTGGTTCCAACGGTGAAACAGAATCATGTGTAGACATAGGAATCTTTTTTATTATTCATTATCCCATTGTATAATTATACAAGGTCATGGAGACTAAATTCATGGATCAAATTCACAATCTTGGTAGGGTTGGAATATAGGTCTTGTCTTGAGGCTCCCATGCATTTAGTCCATAAGTCTCCATGATAGGTAAAAAGATCTGCTGTCATTGGTTGGCTATCCACCACATGACAGTCAGACTTTGTCCCCCATAGGAATGGGTAATTAATATATACAGGTGAATTATTGAGTCTCTAAACCACACATAAGCTGGTACAGAGCAGGAGGGACAAGCACCAGTTCTGTCCTCCCAAGAGAACAACAGTCTTTGATTTCCAGACTTAAGTCTGGGCATCTACAGACAATGGATTTACAGAATGGTTGCAAGGTTTTCCCACTATGTACTAAGTGCAATTCTCAACCTGCAACCCCAAAACACATTATTGACTGTATTGACTCATCCATTGATGAGCTCTACTCTTCCCTGGCAGACACCATCAAAAGTCTCAAGCTTTACAAGCTTGATACCTTAATATGATTGAGTGGAGATAAGAAAGAAGAAGAAGAAGACCACACATAAGACTGTGACAAGGTGATTTTGGGCTGCTTCCTAAAGCTAAAAAAATTACAGTTCATCTAGGAGAAAAGAAATTCCACTTTCAAAAAGCTAGGGCATATTACAAGCTTCATTCAGTAACTCATCTAAAAGTGACAACTTTGATCACAAGCCTGTATTTGGTTGGTTCTAGGGGCTCTTATACATTGTCAGCTTCTAAGTGTCATCATGGAAAGTTGATTTGACATTCCAAGATGACCGACCTCCATTCCAGAGATTACATTTGATTATGTAATTTATCCCTATTGACTATTACCTTCCTTCATGAGCAATGTATGCCATGGTGGATATGTGAGGTAATAGCTGCCATATGGGACCACTGACAGATTTTACTAACATCTAAACCTGACTGGTGGAGCTCATAAACACCATTGTCAGACTTCAATAGACAATTACTTACAGGTACTAGAAGTCAGCATTGAGCTTTTTTTTTTTCATATTAAATTACTTCAATGGTCCCCTGACTTGCACAAGTCAAACTTCAACAACAACAACATAATCTCCATGCGAGGATACTCATGCTAAAGGACACCTCTCTCTGTAAAGGACAGTTTTCATATGCAAAATTACCATTTTTACTATTTAGCAGCTCTCCAGTAAGAGGACACTTCTCCATAAAGGACGCTTTGGCTCTGCAATTAGGTGTCCTTTACAGGAAGGTTCTACTGTATTAAGTGAAAGTAACAAATGGAATCTTGCAAGTGTAAACTGCCTGGTTTAGCTTTTACTTTAATCAGTTACCATCCCCAATTTACTACTGTCTGTACATAGAAGAAGTGAGGTACAAGGAGGTGGTGTGGGCAGCTGACACAGGTGGAGCCGTGATTTTCGTTGCTCAGGATGGGGTGAGTTGGCCCCCGGCCCACTTCCCCTGTGGAGGCCATCTGTTTGCCTTCCTGTCCTGTCTTGAGGCCGGCCTCCTTCCTCACAGACAGCTGGACCCACCCCTGGGGGCCTTCCAGGGAGAAGGTGGGTGTGTGGAACAGCTGGCTTTATACTGATATTTCTAGAATTTGATTTTGGTAGTAAAATTATAAGTTCTACCTTAATATTATTATACTACTGAGAGACACATCAACCTAGATAGACATGACAATTATTTCCCGCCTAAATACAGGCTACACAAGGAAAATATTCTTTGAAGGCTGTTCTGTTCTTGAAGGTGGGAGGTAGCCAAGTGTGAGGTGTCGAGGCTAAGGCAAAGACGGACTCCTGTAATCTTCTTTATTACATAAAGTGACTGACTGACGTAGCTTAAAACTGTCTCTATTTATATACACAATTCTATAACAACTAGTATGCAAAACAGGATATTTGCATATCCATAATTCAATATGCAAATACACTACACCCTCCCCTCCTAATAATATTGGAGTCGGTCAGGCGGTCTCCTGGATCGCTGGGGTCTGGGGCTCTGGCTCGGGACTTTTCCTCCAGAAGCAGCAACAGGACTCTGGTTGTCTCCAACTGGTGCCAAGTCCTGCCTTGTTGGCCGCGGCTTCTCTCGCTGGGTTCTAGGGCTCCGGCTCGGGACCTTTTCTCCAGAAACAACAACAGGACTCTGGTTGCCTCCAACTGGTGCCAAGTCCTGCCCTGTCGATTTCGGCTTCTCTGCCAATTCCATTTCTGGCAGTTTCCTCTCAGGGATCTCCAGGCCAACTTGAGAGGGCTTCATCTCAGGATGGTTTTCCAGGGTTTCCGTAGATGTACTTGGAAGTACTAACCTCGGATCTTTCAGTACTGTAGCCTCTGGTTTTTCCTTTACAGGGCGCAACTGGTTTATGTGCCTCTTGAAAGATTGGTCCTCATACCCTATTAGGTAGTGGCGGCAACTAAGGAGTTTTAGTATTGTGCCCTGCTTCCACTTTGGTCCAGCAGCATAATTCCGGAAATAAACATCTGAACCTATGCTGAAATTCTCTTGTTTCTTTAGGGCATCATGAAACGCCTCTCCTTTAAACTCCATTTTAGGCATTAGATTTGAAAACCTTGTTTTCAAACGCCTCTTCATCAATAGTTCCGCCAGCGATTCCTTCATCACTGTCTGTGGAAATGCTCTCTGAGCTAATAAAAATCTCTCCAAGTTTGTCTCGAGGCTATCCTTTCCACTGTTCTTCCTCAGTGAGGTCTTGAACTCTCGCACATAGCGCTCAGCTAATCCATTTGTGCTTGGATTGTATGGGCTTGTCTTCGTATGCCGAATTCCGTTCATCTTGGTGAATTCCTCCAATTCCTTGGAGACAAACTGTCGCCCATTATCCGTCACCAATAATTCCGGCAGTCCGAACCTTGCAAACACTTGCCTAAGATGGTAAATAATGGTTCTGCTGGTTATTTCTTTCGGGATGAAAATCTCCAACCATTTTGTATAGGCGTCCACTATGACCAAAAACATTCTACCCATAAAAGGGCCGGCCAAATCCATATGTAGTCGATGCCAGGGTTTTTCGGGCCAAGTCCATTCTGAAATCGTGGAGGGAGGCATATTTGCAGATTCCTGACAGATGGTACATTCCCGGGCCATATCTTCAATGTTCCCATCTATTCCAGGCCACCAAAAATATCTCCGTGCGATCATTTTCATTTTTACTATCCCAAAATGCATCTCATGGAGGTCTCTAAGAATCTGCGATCTCAACTTGGGCGGAATTACTATCCGTTCCCTCCACTGTAAGCAGCCAAAATCCGCACTTAGTTCATTCCTAATCTTGTAGAAAGGGAACAACGGATTTTCTTTCGAGATCTTTGGCACTTGCCAATTGTCTTCCTGGACATTTCTCAAAACAATTGAGAGGATCTTGTCTCTTCTAGTTTCAAAAGCCACATCCCGGAATGAAAAAGGCACTTCATTCATTTTTCTCAGAAGCAAGACTTGATCTTCATCAATAGACTCTCTCTCAATTGCTTTTAACGGCAACCTTGATAAAGCATCTGCATTTCCGTGGTCGTCAGTCTTCCGAAATTCAACTGAGTAATGGAAAGCACCCAGCTTTAACGACCAACGCTTTATCCTAGACGCTGCACATACTGGAATCGGCTTGTGAGGTGAGAACAAGTGCATAAGCGGTCTGTTATCCGTCACCAACACAAACGAGCGTCCTAGAAGGTATTGCCTATATTTTTCACAGCCATAAACAATACTTAAGGCTTCTTTTTCAAGCTGGGAATAATTTTTTTCAGCATCTGTAAGTGTTCGCGACGCAAACGCTATTGGACTCTCCTGCTTATTTTTGTCTCTGTGACTAAGCACCACACCAAGTCCATAGCTTGAGGCATCGCATGCCAGTACCAGTTCCTTCGTTGGATCATAGTGTGTCAATACTGACTCATTAGTCAATAATGATTTGCATTTATTGAACAATATTCGATGTTCTCTTGTCCATTTCCAACGAGTATTTTTCTTCAATAACTTGTAAAAAGGAGTCAATATATGAGAGATATTTCTTATAAATCTTGCGTAGTACATCAACATTCCGATAAATGATCGTAACTGACCAATGTTCTTAGGCTCAGGAGCATTAGAGACTGCTTGAATCTTGTTGATCAATGGATGCAGGCCGTTCTTATCGATTCGATAACCTAAGTATTCAACCGAATCAACCGCAAACCTGCATTTATTTTTATTCAATTTCAAGCCCTTGTCCTCTAATCTTTTAAATACCAGCTCCAACTTGGCTTTATGCTCATTTGCATCTCTACCTGACACCAAAATGTCGTCTATATAACAAGCCACTCCTGGTATGTCAGCAAAAATGTTGTCCATCAACCTCTGGAATTTATTCGGTGCTACAGCCACACCATAAGGGAGTCTTTTATATGCAAACAATCCCTTCGTAGTATTTATATTTACTACTCCTTTGGCTTCTGCTAGCTCTACCTGCAGATAGGCCATTGAAAGGTCCAGAGTTGAGAAAACTGTACTACCCGATAATTTAGAAAATATCTCATCTATCGTAGGCAATGGGTATTTATCCAATATTATTGCCTTATTTGCCGTACTCCTAAAATCTCCACAGATTCTAATTCTGCCATCCTTCTTCAAAACTGGCATTATGGGTGCTGCCCAGTCGGCGTAATCAAGAGGCTCTAAAATTCCTTTATCTACCATATCCTCCAATTCATCCTCTACCTTTTTTTTCATAGCAAAAGGCAGACTTCGAGCCTTACAAAACACTGGTGCTGCATCCCTCTTAATGCAAATATTTAATTTTACATCCTTTAAGCAACCCAGATCATTGTTGAACAGATTTGCATAACTTTCAATTAATGAGTCTATGCAAGATTCCGAAATTTTATTTACATTTAATAATTTACTGTAATTAATATTCAAAAATTTCAGCCATTCCCTTCCTAGTAAAACCTCTGGGAACATTTATCAACCACTATTAATCTAAGTTTCTTTCCGGCTTCTTCAACAAAAACGTCCCTTTCTCCTACTAACTTGATAGGATTATTGCACAAGGTTTTTAGATTCTTCGAAGTAGGAAATAATTTTACTTTCCAGAATTTCTTGAAGATGGTCTTCGGCATCAAAGTTACTGGACTTCCAGTATCCACTACACACTTTAATACATTTCCGTCTAAGTGAGCGTAACTTTAGCCTCCGTTTCACCCTTGAGGGACAGTATCTATTCGTGCACATAGCTATTTTTCAGTGCATAATTTGCCGTTTTGCATACTTTACTTAGATGCCCAATCTTTTTGCACTTATAACAAGCCTTTGACTTGTGTGGGCATGCTGGTGCTAGGTGGGAATTTTTCATGCCGCACCGGTAGCAAGTCCTTTCTTTGGTCGAAGACGTGAAGGTTTTCTTCGTAGGAGAGTACTTCGATTTTCTGTTTCTCTCAATATGTGAGGTTACTCTCGCTACTTCTCTTTCATGCAGCTCTTTGGCATCTTTCTCTGCCAACTCGTATGAGACTGCCAGGGCAAATACCCTTTCTAATTTAACTTCATCATCCTCTTGCAAGAGCCTCTTTTGAAGGGATTCTGATGTTAAGCCTGCTACAAATCTATCCCGTAGCATCATTTCTAACATCTCCCCAAAAGCACAGTTAGAGGCCAGGTGCTTCAATTCTCTCAGGTATTCGGAAACAGATTTGTTTTCCCTCTGTGTTCGTTTCAAGAACAAGCACCTTTGAGGTATTATCCTCTTCTTAGGCTCTAAATGCTGCCTAATTTTTTTTACGATTAGTTCATATGTCTGTGCTTCCATCTTTTCTGGAAAGAATAGGTCGTTGCCTAGTTTCAGTAGTCCAGAGTCCAATAGAGACAGCAAAATCACAACTTTCTTGTGTTCACTAGCTTCATTTGCAGTGCACGCAGCATTGAATCTTTGTATAAAGATTTCAAAATCATCTTCATTTGGATTGTAGACTCTGAAAGGCACAATTTGACTAATCGCCATTTTTATCTAGCCACTAAGGCGGTTTGATGCTTTTGAGTCAGTCCAAGTCCGCAATTCTTAAAACCCCGTGGTCGCTCCCGTCGACACGTACTAATAGTTGCACACCTCGTAGTCACTACCGTCGCTTCCCGTAGACTCGTCGCCAGGTTTGTTCTGCTCTTGAAGGTGGGAGGTAGCCAAGTGTGAGGTGTCGAGGCTAAGGCAAAGACGGACTCCTGTAATCTTCTTTATTACATAAAGTGACTGACTGACGTAGCTTAAAACTGTCTCTATTTATATACACAATTCTATAACAACTAGTATGCAAAACAGGATATTTGCATATCCATAATTCGATATGCAAATACACTACAAAGGCAAAATCAAACACTCCCCAAACTGCACAAAATGTCTGACTTGTGAGGCATCCCTGGGAGCATATCCTGCAGTGCAATGTTCTGCGCAAGTTGGTTTAAGCAATCAACTGATTGACATATCGGATGTGATATCCCAGCTTGGGATACTGGCGTCTAAATATATTTTAGCAGATTAATTTAATAAACAAGACAAAAAAAAATTAAAACTGAAAGGTTGGTTTACTCAAACAGAAAAAAAAAATTAAAAATGAATCTACAAAAATGATGGAATTTTACATAGGTGTCTTTGTTATATACAAATTCGCACATTTCTTCGATGGGTTAAAAATGGTTACTTCTGTAGCTGTGAAAGACTGGGCTTTCTATCAATGAATGTATTGAGTCCTGGTTTTTCTTTCCAAAGAAGCAGCATGGTGCTGGTGCTCGTTATGGTGCTGCGGCCTCACTGTGAGGTTGTCTTCCCGACGGTGGTGTCAAGTGGACCTGGACCACCGGCAACAGGGGGGCCTTCATCCTTCTAAATAAAGGATTAAAATTCCACTGGTTCCCTGTAAAGCTGGTGATTGTCTCGAAAGGCAAATCGACACCTGCCTACATCACCTATGGCATCAGGTGTAGCAGATGCTACCGCCAGGGACATCGCCAAGCCACCTGCCCCTTCATTGAGGAACATCCAGCTCATCATCAGGACTCCTGGCAGGGCCTGGTGTCAGAACCTCCCTCCTCCAACTCCATGCCCTTCAACAACTTCACCTTCCATATACAAGCTGCGGAGATATCTGTACCCATCAAGTAGACTGCCTCAACACCCTCCAGCCCTTCCGCGTCTTTGCCCGGTGCAAACTTCCCTGTCCATCCCCAGGAGACTCCAACTCCTGAGCCTCCTGTTCCGGGGCCGAGCACCAGCCAGTTGCCGTCATTACCATTGCCCTCCTTGATCATTATGAGCCAACAGTGGCTCCTGTTAAAGATATCCAAGACAAGCTGTACCATCCATCCAGTCTTCTATCCCCATGGCCCAAATCAAGCCAACCCCTTTAGAAGAAGGATTCCGAGGATCAGGTAGAGAAGCTTTTTGACCAATTGAATTCGGCTCTTACCTAGGCCCTCTCTATGAGGAAGTTTATAAGGATGAAATATTGGATGCAGTTTTTTACCACCTTGTGAAGGAAAGGAACTTCTCAAGCAACTCTCGTCTGGACACAAAACCATTCTGTGCAAATTCCTCATCATTGCAATTGAGCATGTTGGAGACAAAAACTGTGTTATAAGCAAGGGCCTGTCCACACTCAGGGCGGCTTGCAACCCCCGATAAGATGTCCTTTCAGAGAAGACTTCATCTAGTGTAAATATTTTCTAGTTTAGGTAAATACTGTATTTTAATTTTATTCAAAATTTATTTTTTGCTGTTGACTATAAGTCAATAAAGTTGTCTATTTTCTCTCTCCTTGTTTGATGGGTAAGCTTGATGGGTTTATTGAGGTTTCTATGATTCTATATATAGAGATGGTGTGCTGTAGTGTACATGACTGCGAATCCTTACCACACTTTCCAATGCAAAGACATTTTGTGTGTGTGTGTGTGTGTGTGTGTGTGTGCTACCATGATCTCTTTAGACAATTGATAATTAAAATAATTTTATTGACATCTTGTCAATACAACAACAACTGCTTTATTAGGACATTTCCATCCTGTAAGGACTCGCCATACATCATTTTCATGGAGAATCTTGTCAATACATGCAAAAGTGTACAGTCTGCACTATTTTGAAAATATAATTATATATATACATGACACTATGTACAATGAATATGGCGCCTCTGCCACCGCTGCAGAGTTTGGTGGAGAATCGCCAGTGGGTCTTCAGCAACACCATGCATTTTGCGATGAAGAAAACATAGATTGCGTTCTCTTTTGAGAAGAATGGTCAATTATATCTCAATATGGAAGAATATTTCAAAAAGCTTCTTACCAACAATTTAATCCACAGATTTGAACTTCAACCCACTAGCCTGCTCTGGTGGCTTGACACTTATTGATTAGCCATCCCAGCTTGGTCAGTCTCCAGATAACCAGTATATTCAGAGTTTGTATCTCCAATACATTAGAACCTACATGAGAGGGCACTTGCGCTAGAGGACACCTCTCTATAAAGGACAGTTTTCATTTGCAAAATTACCATTTTTACTATTTAGCAATTCTCCGGTAAGAGGACACCTCTCCCTAAAGGACACTTTAGCTCTGCAATTAGGTGTCCTTTATATGGAGGTTATACTGTATTGGAATTATTAGGTTTTAATTTTTGGTTCTAGGCATCCTAGATAATGTTGTTGTTGTTGTTTCTTATCCCCTTGTGTAAAGATTACACGAATTCCATGAGTTCATGATCTCATGGAATGGGGTATAGGGGTGCAGCTTTCGTTGATCATGGCACCATGATCCAGGCACACTTTGGTGAAAGTCTGACATCCTAGATAATAAATCATCTATATGTACATTTTTTAAAAGAAAGGTTCAAGGAATTTTCAGAGGGATCACATTAAGATTACTGAAAATTAATGCATTACAAAGGTTAATTTATAGGGAAAACTATCTGTGAAGTTTATCAATTTTAGCCCACAACTGCTCAACCTTTGAACTCTATTGTGTATATCAATCCACAACTCTGAATGCCGACTGGTGTGTGGCTACAGGGCTGATGTTTGTCAACAAGAACAACCAGGCCAAGAGCTTTGCCCTCCGCAGGATGTCCTCCAAGGGCACTGCTGACTTAGATGAGACTCTAGACTACATCTTCAAGATCAAGACCCTTACTAAGAACAACAGTAAGTAGCTCAAGAACTCATGGAATTCATGTAATATTTACACAAGGGGATAAGAAACAATAACAACAACAGAGAGTTGTAAACTAATTTCTGCTGGATGCTATGGTAATGGTAGTAAAGCCTCCAAAGGGCCACCACCTATCTTGGGAGGTTTTACCTAACTTTTTTTATCTATTCTATAAAGACAGCTGGGGGTCTGTGGAAGAGTGGTCTAAACTGTTGGTTTTCTACCGCTACGACCCGGGTTTGATTCATGCATTGGACACTTTTTTCTGATAAAAGAAAAAAAAATGCTTCAATTGCCCCCAATTCTTGCAAAAGTCCAACCCCACCAGCGAGAGTAAGTACCAAACGGGGCTCTGGCACATTTGTAAGTGCAAAGTCGAACTGCTTTTCACATGTGTAGACATGTGGTGCACTTACAGTAAAAGAAGTCGCCTACTTCTACCCACAATGATTATCATGGCCTGTACCACGTGTACTAGGAATAGGCGAAAGAAAAAAGATAAAAAAGACAGCTCTTGCCTGCAGCACCTATTGTGAGGTTGATTGCCATAGCACCAGCTTTGAGTTATTTAAACAAATTCACCTGAATATAAAATGATATTATAATTTGGTAAAAAATATTCCTAGGTACAAGGTAATAAAGACCAAATCTAATAAAATAAATAGTGTGTGACATTTCGGTAACAGCGTTGTTACCATCTTCAGACAAAAGTGCTGAATGAAGATGGTTACCTAAACGTCACACACCATTTATTTATTTAGATTTAGTCTTATTACCTTGTGTTTATAATCTACTAGCCGAATGACCCGGGCAACGCCCGTGTTTTACCCGATTGAATGTTTTGATTCAAATACTATTTGTTACAATTATAAATTGACGCCTTAAATAAATGCATATATTAGTTATAATAACTATAGCCTATGTGCTTTATCTGTCTATGTACTGTTGGCTTCCGTAGGCGTCTCTTACTGGGAAAAAGAAAGAGAGGATTCCATTTAGTTATTAACTAATAGATGCATTTATTTAAGGAGCGACCCGCTCCAACACAATAGTTACAAAAAGCGAGTGGGGGGGGGGGGGCAAAGTCAAAAACAAAGTGTCTCGCGTAGTGGCGGCGCCATCGTAGCCACGTGATCGTAGCCAACCAATAGGAGAGCGCCATTCCAAAAAAAAAGCAAACGGTGACAGAGATGATGACGCTCGTAACTGTATATAGAATAATCCAAATTGTGTCTTATCATGACCACCGTAGTCTCCCCACTGATGGTGTAATGGCTGGTGGTGGCAGACAGAGAGAGGAGATGTGGAGACAGCCAGGACTCTCTGGGGAGCTCTCCACCCACCTTCCAGCCCCGGCCCCCCAAGTAACTCTATCCAGGAACTGTAGTGTCCCCCTCCTCACCTTAGTATTCCAACACCATAACTCAATAGATGATAATTTATTACAGTAAAATCTCCCTGTAAAGGATAACACCTTATTGCACAGCCAAACTGTCCTTTAGGGAGAGGTGTCATCTTACCGGAGAGTTGCTAAATAGTTAAAATGGTAATTTTGCAAATGAAAACTGTCCCTTTATAGAGAGGTGTCCGCTAAAGGGAGGTTCTACTGTATTATTTTCTGGATTTGTGTGATGATGCTACCAGGCAGGTTGAATACCATAAAGAACTTGAGGTGGTTGCCAAGCATTCATGCATGCAAAAGCTTATTCAGCTAATTAAAATGCTATCTGAAGAAGGTCTTTCCTGAGAAAAAGCTTTTTAAATTATTCCAATAAAAAATAAGTTGCAATGATTTTGCTTGTAGATGTTATTTACTCAATAAGCCTGATTGAGACAATTGGTCCCATACATGAATTTGTACGGTAACTCCAAAGAAAGCAAAAAGAGGAAAATAAAATAATAAAAACACATGCATTTACATATGATACACACACACACAAGCCTTTAATTTAAAAGGCATACATTGGATCAAATTATCATTTATTTTACCAATATTTTAGTTGGCTGAACGCCAACCTTTATCAAGGTATTTATATGTTATAATACCTTGATAAAGGTTGGCGTTCAGCCAACTGAAATATTGGTAAAATAAATGATAATTTGATCCAATATATGACTTTCTAATTAAAGATTTATTTATGGATTGCTCTATTTTCAAAACATAAGCCTTTATTAATAATTTTTATCTTATTTAAAAATTATTCAACCATGTGGAGAACAGGAATGTTGAAATTTTAAAAAAGTCTACCCCCAAGGATCCAACTCAGGTTGCCAACATGACAGACTTGATCTCAAACATTGCAATAGATTTAAATCTACTGGATGTCAATCAAACAAATGCTACAAGTTTCTGGACATGGGTTTATTTATCTTTATTAAATGTAATCTCGAGCTTTCAGGCATCTCTGCCCTTCTACAGGAGTACATAGAAACATATAAATGCTGTCAAGATGCTAACACAACAACAGTTATCATCTTAACGACGTTTATATGTTTCTATGTACTCCTGTAGATGGTCAGAGATGGCCAAAAGCTCGATATTACATTTAATAAAGATAAATAAACCCATCTCCAGAAACCTGTAGCATTTGTTTGTTTTCTCAAACCATTGCACCAAGGAGAGCCATCAAAACACCACAAATAGTTTTTTATTTGGCCCTAAACAAACCAATACTCTGTAGAAGGTCATTTACAGTACTGTGCTGTGTTTGCAGAGACTCTCTTCAGTACCTCTGCCTCACCATGCGGCTCCAGATTCTCTCCAGGGCTTTTTACGGCTGTGAGTTGCTGCTTGCTGGGTTTGCCTTTCTAACTGTTCCTCTCACACATAACATGGAGCCGGTGATATCTAGGTTGTTGTGTCTGTGTGGTGAGTCAAACTGTCAGATTTAACCACAACCAGAACTTTGTCGAGAAATAGTTTTTTTTTTTTAAATTATCCCACATTGTATAATTATACAAGGTCATGGAGACTATATTCATAGATCAAATTCACAATCTTGGTAGGGTTGGAATACAGGTCCTGTCTTGAGACTACCATACATTCCAAGAGGTGGTCCGGTGAGGCCTCTCTGGTCCTGTAGATAGTACATTGTGGGAAGTTCTTTACACCATACCGGAAAAGGAGTGGTCTTGTATGACCAGTTTTAAGCCTGGAGATACAGGTTGCTGCTTGTCTGTTCATCCCACATTCCAGAATATCTCCAGGCTTTTTTTTTTCAGATACCAATGCTGGGATGCCAACTCCTGTATTTTTGTTTGTACGTTTCTTTTTTGTGTGCCTTTGGAAAGGTCGAAATCAAGACCTAAATTGGGTTTTGCTGCTGGTTTTGCAATTGGATCCGCTGTGTCATTATGAGAAATAGTGAACTGCTTCAATATATGGACACTGAGATTGTTGTCCAAACCCATCAATGAGTAACCAATTGGAGCTATGGCACCTTATATTTGCAATATATATTGTACATATGTAGTCGTGAGGTGCCCTCACTGTATAAGTTATCTCAAACCCCAACCTGCCATAATTATCATGGCTCGTTCCATGTTTACATGGGATTAAAAAAAAAGGATTAGAAAAAAAGTGGAATATA
>CP092868.1:98177939-98219113 GCA_030710605.1 Cordylochernes scorpioides
TACGTGGAGTCTCTTCACCAGAACTTTAAGACCATCCTGCTCTACGGCAAGAACAACGTTCTTGTTCAACCGGTATGTATCTACCTGTAGACTCAGAGCTTTACCTTGGCAGAGAAACTGAAGGATACTAAGCTTGTTCATAGCTTTAACATAAAATAAATTATGATAGAAAAAATTCCATCCATGGAAAAGTTTCTTTTAATACTTTTGTTCCTTGAAGCCCTTCTATTGTAGTAAGGTTAACTATAATTCCGCTTCATAAGAATCTATATATACCAAATGCACAATTTACATAACTGAGGTTAGACAGAGAGAGAGAGAGAAAATAATAAAAATAAAGATATATATATATGAGATAAGCCAATTATACATAATAATGCAAATGTACTGAATGAGAAACTATCACAGCATAATTTAGTAGTACAATAGAACCTCCATGAGAGGACACCTCTCAACAAAGGACAGTTTTAACTTGCAAAATTACCATTTTTCTCTATTTAGTAGCTCTCCAGTAAGAGGAAACCTCTCTCTAAAAGACACTTTGGCTCTGCAATTAGGTGTCCTTTACTGGGAGGGTCTACTGTGTATGCATATTTTGATTGTATATTCCTATACTCACATATAACTTTGACAGCATGAAGCAATGAGTAGCCTTTATATTGCTTGATTTCTAGTCATGTAGGTGGAGCTTTTTACATTCCAGAACTTTGATAGAATATGTCACAATTGTGCAGATTGTATGTTTCATGGAGAAAAATAGTTTTGCCTGCTATGAATAAGTCAATTAGAGAGGCTTTGTTTGGCCAGCCTGTTCTGTTCCAGCCCACATACCCATGGTGGGTTCATACTGTAAGCACCTTAGGCTACCCATATTCAAAAATGTTTAGTTTGGATTAAAATTAAATGTTCAATTTTTAATATTAAGATGATTTGTCCACACCAACCTTTTGGGATGCTTTATTAAAAAAGTTTTCATATCTACATATGTAGAAATGAAAACGTTTTTTTAATAAGGGTGCAATATTTAGTGCAAAATTTAATAGGGGTGCAATGTACATTTCTAGCTATATCTACATACAGTAGAACCCCTCTATAGTGAACCCCAATGGGACAGAGCTTTTGGTTCACTATAGCCACGGTTTGGCTGTTTTTTTTTACTTTTCAAAAATTTTAGACCGTATAATTAAAAAACAGCCATACACACAAGAAGAGGCTGCCTCTTAATAGTGGTCACTTTATTTTAATTCCCTTAATTGACTAATTTCCTTATATTAATACTGAATAATAATAGAAATCATTAGATAATAGGTTCTTCTTATGATTAACATACATGTACCTCTATGTCTAAGTTAAAAATCAAGACAAATCCTAGGCAAAGTTTTATTAAATATATATTCAAAGATATGAAATGATTTTAAAACATCATTATCACATTATATAATACAATTTTTACTTGAAAAAATGGCTCTAATACCTTGTTGTTTCAAAGCATTCTTCCAAGCATTGCACCATTTAAATAAAGTTAGTGTTTTTCTTCCATTTCATGTTTCCCCATATTCTTCTAGGTCTAGATTTCGTTTTTTTTTTTTTAACCTGCCATGCAAAACATTGCTGACTTTAAAATCACCATAGTTAATGGCATAAAAATAATTTTTGTTTCATCACGGGACCGTTTATTTGGACTTTTTTTTTTTTTTAGCCCTAAAACGTACGATCGCGATCGCGGCAAAAGTTGAAGTTGATTCCTCTTTGTAACAATTTTTAATAACTTTATATTTTATCTTTTATAATAGAAAAGTTATATTTTCTTATTTTAATATGTTCTTAACATTTTGCCTATGTTGTTTCACTTTGAAAAGTTCTGAAAATGGCCTTTTTTTTTTTTTTTTATGAAATAATGCTTTTTTTTTTTTAAATGCCTTTGTTTTCTTCATTTTGGAAGCCATTTGCATTTTTTATATTTCAAATTTAATGGATGCAAAGATATTCTAATTAATAAAAAGTATAATGTGTAAAAATTTATACAACATACAGCAAAAATAAAGTGCAAAAATCAAACAAACAATGCCGCTAAATTTATTGTTTTGAAATCGCGATCCGCGAGCTTTAAACATGCTCAAAATTTTTTTTTTTAATTTTTTTTTTTAATTACAATTCTAAGTTCGTTATAAGCATAGTATTTTTAATAGATTTTATCATTTTGGGACCCGAAATAGGTTCGTTATAGGGGTAGTTCGTTATTCTAAAAATCGCAAAGTTCGTTATAACGATGGTATTTTCAATGGAATGGAATTGGGAATCGGCGTGGGTTCGTTATAAGGGAAGGTTCGTTATATCCAGGGTTCGTTATAGCGGGGTTTTACTGTATGTAGAAATAGCTAGAAATGTACATTGCACCCCTATGAGATGCCAAAGTGTAATTTGATTACTTGCGCTAACTTGTGGGTTGTATTTATACAATTTAGGGATCATTGAAGAGTTTCAGTGTTTACCAAGGCCCCACTATAGGATCCAGGTCAGTACAGTCTGTGGGTAACAGCAGGACAACCTGGAGCTCTACCCCGGCTACTTCTCTCTGCACCAGACCATGGAGGAGAGCCTGGTGGTCAAGTGGACCCCTAACCAGCTCATGAACGGCTGCTCACCCTGCCCCATGGATAAGAGGTATTGTTGTTATTGTTTCTTATCTCCTCGTGTAAAGATTTCACAAACTCCATGAGTTCATGCTCCTCGAGCTATTTTATGATAAGCAGCGGCTTCTCCCAAAGGTTTTGTTTAGTGCATTCAATGCAAGTTGTGTTCTGGAGCTGCAGGTGCCAAGGTACATTTTGGGCAAGTGGAGTAGATATTGTTGTTGTTTTCTATCTTCAATGGCTTGAGATGGGCTGTTCTTGTTTGTGTTGTTTGATACTGTCTGAGGTTCAGAGCTCCTCCTGTATCCACTCCATCCCATCCCAATCAAATTATTTAGTTCATGCTTCACATACACATGATCAGATGTTTTTCCTAATTTCACCGTCCTGGTCTTGTGCATTCTTTCTTTTGTTCTACCTTTTTTCCCCCCACATCCTTTTGTTTGTTTGAATGTTGTGGGGGAGTTTCACAGACAAAAAAAAGCCAAAAAGCGACCTATGGATCTGGATTGTTTCCCTATAATTGAATGATTGTCAAGGAAGGAACAAGAGTGCTAAAGTGTGGTGTAGGAATCTCTGGATGTTCGCCATGAGTGTGAAGATTGAAGATGTGGTCTACATCCATTGCCACCAGAAAGGTAAGTCCTTGTTCCATATCTCTGTGCCTTCGTGATGACATCATAATCATGATGAGTAGGTAACTGCCTATAGAGTAAGTAAACCATGTCTAAACATGTAGAAAGCAGTTCACACTTGCAATATGCCACAGTTGATGACTTGCCTTCACTTGTAGGATTGGACACAAGTATCAGGGACCCTTGAAGCAATTTATTGTTTTTATTTCAAAATTACAAAAAGTGCTCAATGCTGGATTCAAAGATAAAATACAGCTTATTGATAATCTAGGCCACCAGCTTCAGTAAAACCTAAACCTAAGGTGAAATCTACAAGAAATTAAAACCTAATCCAAATAAATTAATAGTGTGCGACGTTTCGGCAACAACGCTGTTCATTACATCTTATTTTCTTGTAGCTATAATCTATAATCCAAATTATGCTTTATGATAAGGTGAAATCTAAAAAATAAAAGCAACTCCTCCTGTCAAAATGGATGCTAAACCTATGCACCATCTATTGAACATCTTTGCAAACTATCAGCCACAACACCAGATTAGGAAAGTTTACAACATCCATCTATGACCCTAGTCAGTCCAGTGGGGACAGGCTTTGATATCCTGAGATCCACAAGGAATTCATGAAATCTGCAGAATTTTCTAAAGAGATGTTTATCCGCCAAGTGGCTAGGCTAAGGCCAAGATATAAATGGCAATTTTTCTGGGAAGATATTTTGATCTAAATATGTGAAAGCTCATTCCTATCAAAATGGATGCTGAACCTATGCACCATCTATCGAACATCTTTGCAAACTATCAGCCACAACACCAGTTTAGGAAAATTTACAACATTCCCCTATGGCTCTATCAGTCCCGGGGGGACAGACTTTGATAGCCTGAGACTCATAAGGGATTCAATAAATCTTCAGAATTTGCCAAAGAGGTGTTTAGACTGGCTAGGCTAAGGTCAAGATATAGATAGCAATTTTGCTGGGAGAATATATTCATCTAAATATGAAAAGGCTTCTTGTCAAAATAGATGCTAAACCTATGCACCATATTATGACCTCTGCCATCTAGCAAACTTGGGTTGGAGAAAAGTCATATAGTTTGGTATCTCACTTCACTGGAGCCTCTCCTTTTTAGATCAATATTCTCTTGTCACAACTTTCATCCAAGACTGATGGTTGCTACCAAACAAACATGCTCTTTATTGATAAGGTGCTAAAATAATAATTATAGTGATAATGGTACAATTTGGATCCTAAAAAAATAATAGTTAACAATTGAAAACCAATATGCCAGACCACACAGTACAATAAGCAAATAGAATTACTAAAAGTTCTCCTGATTGCTGTGAAAGTTATCTCAGGTGGTGGCTCCAACGGTGTAACAGAATCATGTGTAGACATAGGAATCTTTTTTATTATTCATTATCCCATTGTATAATTATACAAGGTCATGGAGACTAAATTCATAGATTAAATTTAAAATCTTGGTAGGGTTAGAATACAGGTCCTGTCTTGAGGCTCCCATGCATTTAGTCCATAAGTCTCCATGATAGGTAAAAAGATCTGCTGTCATTGGTTGGCTATCCATCACATGACAGTCAGACTTTGTCCCCCATAGGAATGGGTAATTAATATATACAGGTGAATTATTGAGTCTCTAAACCACACATAAGCTGGTACAGAGCAGGAGGGACAACCACCAGTTCTGTCCTCCCACGAGAACAACAGTCTTTGATTTCCACACTTAAGTCTGGTTATCTCCGGACAATGGCTTTACAGAATGGGTGCAAGGTTTTCCCACTATGTACTAAGTGCAATTCTCAACCTGCCAACCCCAAAACACATTATTGACAGTATTGACTCATCCATTGATGAGCTCTACTCTTCCCTGGCAGACACCATCAAAAGTCTCAAGCTTTACAAGCTTGATACCTTAATATGATTGAGTGGAGATAAGAAAGAAGAAGAAGAAGACCACACATAAGACTGTGACAAGGTGAGTTTGGGCTGCTTCCTAAAGCTAAAAGAAATTACAGTTCATCTATGAGAAAAGAAACTCCACTTTCAAAAAGCAAGGGCATACTTCAAGCCTTGTTCCGTTAACTAATCTAAAAGTGACAACCTCGATCACAAGCCTGTGTTTGGTTGGTTCTAGGGGCTCTTATACATTGTTAGCTTCTAAGTGACATCATGGGAAGTTGCTTTGACATTCCAAGATGAATCCCCTCCATTTCAGAGATGACATTTGATGATGAAATTTATCTCTAATGGTTATTGCCTTCCCTAATGAGCAATGTATGCCATGTGAGGTAATAGCTGCCATATGGGGACCCTGACAGATTGCGCTAACATCTAAACCTGACTGGTGGAGCTCATAAACACCGTTGTCAGACTTCAATAGACAAATACTTACAGGTACTAGAAGTCAGCCTTGAGAATTTTTTACATTTTAAATGACTTCAATGGTCTCTGACTTGCACAAGTCAAACTTCAATACAGTAGAATCTCCATGCGAGGATACTCATGCTAAAGGACACCTCTCTCTGTAAAAGACAGTTTTCATATGCAAAATTACCATTTTACTATTTAGCAGCTCTCCAGTAAGAGGACACCTCTCCCCGAAGAACACTTTGGCTCTGCAATTAGGTGTCCTTTACAGGAAGGTTCTACTGTATTAAGTGAAAGTAACAAATGGAATCTTGCAAGTGTAAACTGCCTGGTTGAGTTTTTACTTTAAGCAGTTACCAGCTCCAATTTAATACTGTCTGTACTTGGGACAACAGCAGTGAGGTACAAGAAGGTGGTGTGGGCAGCGGACACAGGTGGGGCCGTGATTTTCGTTGCTCAGGATGGGGTGAGCTGGCCCCCGGCCCACTTCCCCTGTGGAGGCCACCTGTTTGCCTTCCTGTCCTGTCTGGAGGCCGGCCTCCTGCCACACCGACAGCTGGACCCGCCCCTGGGGGCTTTCCAGGGAGAAGGTGGGTGTAGAACAGCTGGCTTTATACTGATATTTCTTAAATTTGATTTTGGTAGTAAAATGATAAGTTCTACCTTAATATTATTATACCACTGAGAGACACACCAACCTAGATAGACATGACAGTTATTTCCCGCCTAAATACAGGCTACACAAGGAAAATATTCTTTGAAGGCAAAACCAAACTGCACAAAATGTCTGACTTGTGAGGCATCCCTGGGAGCATATCCTGCAGTGCAATGTTCTGCGCAAGTTGGTTTAAGCAATCAACTGATTGACATATCGGATGTGATATCCCAGCTTGGGATACTTGCGTCTAAATATATTTTAGCAGATTAATTTAATAAACAAGACAAAAAAAAAAAATTAAAACTGAAAGGTTGGTTTACTCAAACAGAAAAGAAAATTAAAAATTAATCTACAAACATTATTGAATTTTACATAGGTGTCTTTGTTATATACAAATTCACACATTTCTTCGATGGGTTAAAAATGGTTACTTCTGTAGCTGTGACAGACTGGGCTTTCTATCAATGAATGTATTGAGTCCTGGTTTTTCTTTCCAAAGAAGCAGCATGGTGCTGGTGCTCGTTGTGGTGCTGCGGCCTTACTGAGGGGTTGTCTTCCCAACATGAGGTGGTGTCAAGTGGAAGTGGACCTGGAATCGTACTTCTAAATGAAGGATTGAAACTCCACCAATTCCCTGTAAAGCTGGTGATTGTCTTGAAAGGCAAATCGACACCTGCCTACATCACCTATGGCATCAGATGTAGCAGATGCCACCGCCAGGGACATCGCCAAGCCACCTGCCTCTTCATTGAGGAACATCCAGCTCATCATCAGGACTCCTGGCAGGGCCCGGTGTCAGAACCTCCCTCCTCCAAGTCCATGCCCTTCAACAACTTCGCCTTCTTTACGCAAGCTGCGGAGATATCTGTATCCATCAAGGAGACTGCCTTAACACCCTCCAGCCCTTCCGCGTCTTTGCCCGGTGCAAACTTCCCTGTCCATCTCCAGGAGACTCCAACTCCTGAGCCTCCTGTTCCGGGGCCAAGCACCAGCCAGTTGCCGTCATTACCATTGCCCTCCTTGATCATTATGAGCCAACAGTGGCTCCTGTTAAAGATATCCAAGACAAGCTGTACCATCCATCCAGTCTTCTATCCACATGGCCCAAATCAAGCCGACCCCTTTAGGAGAAGGATTCCGAGGATCAGGTAGAGAAGCTTTTTGACCAATTGAATTCGGCTCTTACCTAGGCCCTCTCTATGAGGAAGTTTATAAGGATGAAATATTGTTTTTCACCACCTTGTGAAGGAAAGGAACTTCTCAAGCAACTCTCGTCTGGACACAAGACCATTCTGTGCAAATTCCTCATCATTGCAATTGAGCATGTTGGAGACAAAAACTGTGTTATAAGCAAGGGCCTGTCCACACTCAGGGCGGCTTGCAACCCCCGATAAGATGTCCTTTCAGAGAAGACTTCATCTAGTGTAAATATTTTCTAGTTTAGGTAAATACTGTATTTTAATTTTATTCAAAATTTATTTTTTTGCTGTTGACTATAAGTCAATAAAGTTGTCTATTTTCTCTCTCCTTGTTTGATGGGTAAACTTGATGGGTTTATTGAGGTTTCTATGATTCTATATATAGAGATGGTGTGCTGTAGTGTACATGACTGCGAATCCTCACCACACTTTCCAATGCAAAGACATTTTGCTACCATGATCTCTTTAGACAATTGATAATTAAAATAATTTTATTGACATCTTGTCAATACAACAACAACTGCTTTATTAGGACATTTCCGTCCTGTAAGGACTCGCCATACATCATTTTCATGGAGACTCTTGTCAATACATGCAAAAGTGTACAGTCTGCACTATTTTGAAAATATAATTATATATATACTTGACACAATGTACAATGAATATGGCACCTCTGCCACCGCTGCAGAGTTTGGTGGAGAATCGCCAGTGGGTCTTCAGCAACACCATGCATTTTGCGATGAAGAAAACATAGATTGCGTTCTCTTTTGAGAAGAATGGTCAATTATATCAATATGGAAGAATATTTCAAAAAGCTTCTTACCAACAATTTAATCCACAGATTTGAACTTCAACCCACTAGCCTGCTCTGGTGACTTGACACTTATTGATTAGCCATCCCAGCTTGGTCAGTTTCCAGATAACCTGTGTATTCAGAGTTTGTATCTCCAATACATTAGAACCTACATGAGAGGGCACTCGCACTAGAGGACACCTCTCTATAAAGGACACTTTAGCTCTGCAATTAGGTGTCCTTTATATGGAGGTTATATATATATATATATACTGTATTGGAATTAATAGGTTTTAATTTTTGGTTCTTGGCATCTTAGATAATAAATCTATATGTACATTTTTTAAAGGAAAGGTTCAAGGAATTTTCAGAGGGATCACATTAAGATTACTGAAAATTAATGCATTACAAAGGTTAATTTATAGGGAAAACTTTCTGTGAAGTTTATCAATTTTAGCCCACAACTGCTCAACCTTTGAACTCTATTGTGTATATCAATCCACAACTCTGAATGCCGACTGGTGTGTGGCTACAGGGCTGATGTTTGTCAACAAGAACAACCAGGCCAAGAGCTTTGCCCTCCGCAGGATGTCCTCCAAGGGCACTGCTGACTTAGATGAGACTCTAGACTACATCTTCAAGATCAAGACCCTTACTAAGAACAACAGTAAGTAGCTCAAGAATTCATGTAATATTTACACAAGGGGATAAGAAACAAGAACAACAACAGAGAGTTGTAAACTAATTTCTGCTGGATGCTATGGTAATGGTAGTAAAGCCTCCAAAGGGCCAACACCTATCTTGGGAGGTTTTATCGAACTTTTTTAATCTATTCTATAAAGACAGCTGGGGGTCTGTGGAAGGGTGGTCTAAACTGTTGGTTTTCTACCGCTACGACCCGGGTTTGATTCACGCATTGGACACTTTTTTCTGATAAAAGAAAAAAAAATGCTCCAATTGCCCCCAATTCTTGCAAAAGTCAAACCCCACCAGCAAGAGTAAGTAACCAAACGGGGCTCTGGCATATTTGTAAGTGCAAAGTCGAACTGCTTTTCACATGTGTAGACACGTGGTGCACTTACAGTAAAAGAAGTCGCCTACTTCTACCCACAATGATTATCATGGCCTGTACCACGTGTACAAGGAATAGGCGAAAGAAAAAAGATAAAAAAAGACAGCTCTTGCCTGCAGCACCTATTGTGAGGTTGATTGCCATAGCACCAGCTTTGAGTTATTTAAACAAATTCACCTGAATATAAAATGATATTATAATTTGGTAAAAAATTTTCCTAGGTACAAGGTAATAAAGACCAAATCTAAAAAAATAAATAGTGTGTGACATTTCGGTAACAGCGTTGTTACCATCTTCAGACAAAAGTGCTGAATGAAGATGGTTACCGAAACGTCACACACTATTTATTTATATAGATTTAGTCTTATTACCTTGTGTTTATAATCTACTAGCCGAATGACCCGGGCAACGCCCGTGTTTTACCCGATTGAATGTTTTGATTCAAATACTATTTGTTACAATTATAAATTGACGCCTTAAATAAATGCATATATTAGTTATAATAACTATAGCCTATGTGCTTTATCTGTCTATGTACTGTTGGCTTCCGTAGGCGTCTCTTACTGGGAAAAAGAAAGAGAGGATTCCATTTAGTTATTAACTCATATATGCATTTATTTAAGGAGCGACCCGTTCCAACACAATAGTTACAAAAACCAAAAAGCGAGTGGGGGGGGGGCAAAGTCAAAAACAAAGTGTCTCGCGTAGTGGCGGCGCCATCGTAGCCACGTGATCGTAGCCAACCAATAGGAGAGCGCCATTCCAAAAAAAAAAGCAAACGGTGACAGAGATGATGACGCTCGTAACTGTATATAGAATAATCCAAATTGTGTCTTATCATAACCAGCGTAGTCTCCCCACTGATGGCTGGTGGTGGCAGACAGAGAGAGGAGATGTGGGGACAGCCAGGACTCTCTGGGGAGCTCTCCACCCACCTTCCAGCCCCGGCCCCCCAAGTAACTCTATCCAGGAACTGTAGTGTCCCCCTCCTCACCTTAGTATTCCAACACCATAACTCAATAGATGATAATTTATTACAGTAGAACTACCTCCCTGTAAATGACAACACCTTATTGCCCGAGCCAAACTGTCCTTTAGGGGAGAGGTGTCATCTTACCGGAGAGTTGCTAAATAGTAAAAATGGTAATTTTGCAAATGAAAACTGTCCTTTATAGAGAGGTGTCCACTAAAGGGAGGTTCTACTGTATTATTTTCTGGATTTGTGTGATCATGCTACCAGGCAGGTTGAATACCATAAAGAACTTGAGGTGGTTGCCAAGCATTCATGCATGCAAAAGCCTCTATTAAGACATATAGTCTTTTATATGTGGATTCACCATGGAGTCTGTAATGGAAACAAAGTTATTTAAAGTGATCAATGCACATGTTCATTATCATAGGATTGCTGCTCAGATAAGTTACAAGAAAACCTTTTTAAAACACCACAACTTTCACAAAATTTAATTGATTAAAATAGATTTCGGGCAAATGCTTATTCAGCTAATTAAAAAGCTATCTGAAGAAGGTCTTTCTTGAGAAAAAGCTTTTTAATCATTTCAATAAAAAATAAGTTGCAATGATTTTTGCTTTCTTGTAATGTAGATGTTATTTACTCAATGAGCCTGATTGAGACAATTGGTCCCACGCAAGAATTTGTATGGTAACTACAAAGAAAGCGAAAAGAGGAAAATAAGATGATAAAAACATATGCATCTACATATGATACACCCACACACACACAAGCCTTTAATTAAAAAGGCATACATTGGATCAAATTATCATTTATTTTACCAATATTTCAGTTGGCTGAACGTCAACCTTTATCAAGGTATTTATCTCTTATAATACCTTGATAAAGGTTAGCGTTCAGCCAACTGAAATATAGGTAAAATAATAAGGCACAACTTGGATTATAGATTATAAGCACAAGGTAAAAAGACCAAATCCAAATAAATAAATAGTGTGTATGGAAAAATGCGTGTTTGAACCAGGGACATCAGGTTTTACAACTAAAGCTTTCGCAGCTAGACAAAAAATAGTCTAGCTGCGACAGCTTTAGTTGTAAAACCTGATGTCCCTGGTTCAAACACACAGTTTTCCACCACACACTATTTATTTATTTAGATTTGGTCTTTTTACCTTGGTAAAATAAATGATATTTTGATCCAATATATGCCTTTCTAATTAAAGATTTATTTATGGATTGCTCTATTTCCAAAACATAAGCCTTTATTAAGAATTTTTATCTTATTTAAAAATTCTTGAACCATGTGGAGAACAGGAATGTTGAAATTTTAAAAAAGTCGACTCCCAAGGATCCTACTCAGGTTGCCAACATGGCAGACTTAAACCATTGATTTAAATCTACTGGATGTCAATCAAACAAATGCTACAGGTTTCTGGAGATGTGTTTATTTATCTTTATCAACATAATCTCGAGCTTTCAGCCATCTCTGTCCTTCTACAGGAGTACATAGAAATATATAAACGCTGTCAAGATGCTAATACAACAACAGTTTGCATCTTAACAGCGTTTATATGTTTCTATGTACTCCTGTAGAAGGACAGAGATGGCTGAAAGCTCGAGATTATGTTGATAAAGATAAATAAACCCATCTCCAGAAACATATAGCATTTGTTTGTTTTCTCAAACCATTGCACCAAGGAGAGCCATCAAAACACCACAAATAGTTTTTTATTTGGCCCTAAACAAACCAATACTCTTTAGAAGGTCATTTACAGTACTGTGCTGTGGTTGCAGAGACTCTCTTCAGTACCTCTGCCTCACCATGCGGCTCCAGATTCTCTCCAGAGCTTTTTACGGCTGTGAGTTTCTGCTTGCTGGGTTTGCCTTTCTAACTGTTCCTCTCACACATAACATGGAGCCGGTGATATCTAGGTTGTTGTGTCTGTGTGGTGACTAAAATTGTGTCAGATTTAACCACAACCAGAACTTTGTCGAGAAATAGATCAAATTCACAATCTTGGTAGGGTTGGAATACAGGTCCTGTCTTGAGGCTCCCATGCATTCCAAGAGGTGGTCTGGTGAGGCCTCTCTGGTCCTGCATATGGTGTATTGTGGGAAGGTCTTGACACCATACTGGAAAAGGAGCGGTCTTGTATGACCAGTTTTAGGCCTGGAGATACAGGTTGCTGCTTGTCAGTTCATCCCACATTCCAGAATAGCTCCAGGCTTTTGGTTCAGGTACCAATGCTGGGATGTCGACTCCTGTATTTTTGTTTGGATGTTTCTTTTTTGTGTGTTTGAAAAGGTCAAAATCAAGGTCTAAGTTGGGTTTTGCTGCTGGTTTTGCAATTGCATCCGCTGTGTCATTGCGAGAAATAGTGAACTGCTTCAATATATGGACACTGAGATTGTTGTCCAAACCCATCAATGAGTAACCAATTGGAGCTATGGCACCTTATATTTTCAATATATATTGTACATATATAGTCATTTGGTGCCCTCACTGTATAAGTTGTCTCAAACCCCAACCTACCATGATTATCATGGCTCGTTCCATGTTTTCATGGGATTAAAAAAAGATTATAAAAAAAGTGGAATTAGATCATTTGAATCTCCCTCATATTATCAGCTGTATCAATGTGCAGTTAGTTGAACCTTGCTACACCACTTGGGACCAAGATTTTATGGTGTTGTTAGAACCACAGTGTTAGAGCAATAGGAACTTTTGAATTATAATGTTATAACCAAGTTGTGCTGTTATAAAGGAGGTTTGTATAACCACTGTACTTGGCAAAAATGGGGAAATGTTGGTACTAATGGTTTTTTGATGTTAGTATGCATTGTTTTTAAAAATATTTAGGATGGATGAGAAAATTCCCCAGCAAAAGTATAAATTAAAATATTCCCATTGACGCTAAAATTCTTCATTGTTTGCAATTCATCTTTTTTTGGTTGACGGTGGTTTAAGGTAGATGTTTCACTTAACATTAGTTCATTGTGTCATCATTTAGTGGTGACATGTGGAGATTATGTAAGACAACTAACTTGCCATCTTGTGGCCCAGAGAATTAAATACAGGTTGGTCATCAAAGTGAAGAGTTACTGATCAGAACTATGAGAGTTTCCCTGCTCCTAGATGTCAGTTCTACCCTGCCTTGTCTGCGAGGTGCACAGCATCCTGTTGATACTACTGCTCTTGGTTCAGAACTTCCAAATCTCTCTACACAGGGGCTTATATTGGAGCTAACCACTGTGTCGCCACCCTCCCAAGCAGCAGACTTCTTGGCATTCCACCCAGTCCAAATCTCTAATCTAAATTGTGTGTGCCTTTTCTTCTTTATAGGTATTCACAAGGTAATAAGACCAAATCCAAATAAATAAATAAATAGTGTGGGATGGACATTTTGGTAACAGAGCATTGTTACCATCTTCAGACAAAAGTACTGATTCAGTACTTGTCATTCAGTACTTTTGTCTGAAGATGGTAACAACACTGTTACCGAAACGTCACGCACTATTATTTATTTGGATTTGGTCTTATTACCTTGTGTTTATAATCTATAATCCAAATTGTGCCTTATCTTCTCTATAGGTACTCACAAGAGATACCTTTGATTTTTCATTGAGGCATGCTTCCATGTGGAGCTCACAAGTAGCATATGTAGCAGGGGCTGTTTATAGATAATGTAGTGTGTCATGTGGTTCAGGGCTGGGGTACTGCCGGTACCTGACCACTGTGAGGAAGCACCTGTCAGCCCTGGTCCACCCCACTATTGTGTCCCCCACCGAGCCCTGCGATGCTACCTCTGGCCTGACACTGGCAACCTGGCTGGGCATGACGGCTTCTGGGGAGTTTGACCCTCCTGAGGTGTACCGGCTCATCTACTTCGGTGGTGTGGAGCCCAACCTACGCTGTCAGGTGGGTGGCTTTCCTACTTGATTAGATCTGTTGTTTTTGTTGTTTCTTATCCCCTTGTGTAAAGCACTCAATTAGATCTAATATTATATGGCAGGGATAAGCTACTTATTCCTGGATGATTTTTGCCCAATCATATTGATAAATTCTGAAAGGTGCCTGCTCTCATAGGTGCAATGTTGATTACTTATAGAAATCAGTTTCTTCCTCCCCCTGATGTTGGTAGAGCTGAGTGTGCAGGTGTGGCCCTACCTGCTGGGCCACTACCAGTTTGGCTGGAGGGAGGACCAGAGGCGGGCCAAGGATGAGGAGGTGCAGGCCCACTACGAGGGAGCCATGACCCAGTGGCTGGCTGTGGAGGTTATCATCCGACAGAGGGACCGGGAGAACACTGCAGCCAGCAAGATGGCCGCTGCTTCCCTGGATTATGGCTCGGAGATCCCTCTTGTCTGTAAGTATCACTTCTTCCTTCTTTCTTATCTCCACACAATCATATTAGGGTATCAAGCTTGTAAAGCTTGAGACTTTTGATGGTGTCTGCCGGGGAAGAGTAGAGTTCATCAATGGATGAGTCAATACAATCAATAATGTGATTTGGGGTTGCAGGTTGAGCACTTGGTACATAGTGGGAAAACCCTGCAACCATTCTGGAAAGTCATTGTCCGTAGATGAACAGACTTAAGTATGGGAATCAAAGACTCCTTTTCTCTTGGGAGGACAGAATTGGTGCTTGTCCCTCCTTCTCTGTAAGTCTCACTGGTGTCCGGCATCATGTGGTACACCAGGGTCAGCCATCATGTAATGTCACCCTTCTTGGTCTGATGATCCTCTGGGTTTTCTAACTCCTAGACCTTATGGACTTTGGTCTTTACTAATCTATACTACGCTCTATCTCCATAGCTGTGGTTCATGTGTTTGCTAGCAGCCTTGCTGCCATCAACAGAATATTGCTGTTTGCAAGGTCTTCTTACTGATCTCACAGTTAGTTCTCACCGGCTCTATTCTAGATGTGTTGCTCTCTATGTGGGTGTGTTCTCATTCAGTAATTCTGAGAATGAAATATTTTGAGAATATGTTGAAACTCCACATGTGTGTTCAACACATTGTGTGATCTTCACACAAGGGGATAAGAAAAGACAACAACAACACATTGCACATTGAAAATATAATAAAATTGAAATAAAGTCTCATTTGTCCCTCCACTAGTAACAATATGCAAATATGTGTTTGTGATAAAAATTTGTGAGAATGAACAACACAAACACATTATAAACACATGCACATATATTTATTAATTGAAATTAATTAATGACACTTTACCAACATGTTTATTGAGAAAACTTTATCTAGAGGTGTTTGCCTGTGAGAGTGTCTGTTCATGGTGGTTCTATTGTAGATGGCTTATGATGAATAATAATTATGAAGCTGTTTAAATTTGGTTTTGAAGTAAATTTAGATGAGTCATGATTTCTCTTGGAAGAGGTCTGGGATTGTCTGGTCTTTTTTGATTTGATAAAGGTGGTTTCTCATCCACTGAGTCACTGATTGATGCGTAGTTTATTTTGGCCTTAGTGACCCTCTTCTAGCTCTCAGTCAACTTGAGAACCTCTGTTATCATCCCACATGGATCAACAATACTGCCAATTGAGACAACGATAATCTCCATATTTGCTATAGAAGAATTCTGGTAAAGAACCTCTACTGCCGCATACATATATTCTATATATAGATCACACTATCCTCCTGGGAGGTCGATGGAAGGATGGTCTAAACCTTTGGTTTTCAACCGCTACGACCCGGGATCAAATCTCGAATTGGGAACTTTTTTGTAATTAAAAAATGCTCCAATGGCCCCTGATTCTTGCAAAAGTCCAACCTCACCAGCGAGTGCAAGTAATCAAACGAGACTCTGGCACACTTATTAGTGTAAAGTCGAACTGCTTTTCACATGTGTAGACATGTGGTGCACTTACAGTAAAAACAGTCGTCAACTTCTACCCACCATGATTATCATGGCCTGTACCACATATACTATGGATAATAATAATAAAAAAAAAACACTATCCTCCTGGCAACATTCAGGTGGCTGGATTATTCCATTGTAAGTACACTCTACACATGTAGTGAGTATTTTGACTACTAGGGACTTACAGAGTCCCCTCACTAATGGAGCTGGATTGATGAAATATTCAATGGCCATTAAACCAATTTGTTGATAAACTGTGTGTTTCTATCCCAGTTCTGTGCCTAGGTCCCAACCACATGAACAACATGTCCAATGATGTCTTTGAAGATGCCGAAGACTCCTCTACCACTGTCAACACTCAGGAATGTTTGGTCATGGTAAGTTGCTCTGTTTCACTCATTAAAACTTTTGTTTGTTTGTTTAAAATATATTTCCTTATCATGATAGCTTGTGCCATCTATCTGAATCAACTATATTGGAATTTATATTCTTGAATATTCATAATTTTTTTTTGGGGGGTTGGTGGAAAGTTGGTCTAAACCATTGGTTTAGACTCTGTTCATACAAGGAACACAAAATATAGAGTTTGGTGGAAGACAACAATAACTTAGTAAAGACCTCTCAGAGATGATAGAGTTTGAAGCTGCTGGAATCATAAGGACCATTGCTGTGACAGCCTGGCAAGGGGGACATGGACACGCTGTCGGAGACGTCGGAGGTTCTCCAGCGCCTGTCCACCACCACTCTGCCGGACACAGACGACAGCACCAGAGTGGCTAGTCCTGTACCCTGGCTTACTCCTACAGGTTGGTCAGTTTGATAGCCTTTGTTGTTTAGCGGGGGTTTTAATTTTAGCTATTTCTGCTCACTCTCTTTGTCTTACTTTTAAAGATCAGTCAGCTCTTCCCATCTTACAGAGCATATTCAGTAAGGTAAATCCATATAAAGGTTCTCTCTGTTATGCTGTCAATTCAGGAATCAGTCTGCTATTTATGTTTGCTTCCACCGGTCAGTTATCTGTTGTGGTTAGCCATGTGTGTTGTGTCAGGAAGTAGGCTGTGGTTTCCATTTGAACACTTCGCTTGGCTAGAAATTGTTGTTCTCTGTTCAAGTCAGTCTACCTGGTGTGAGCCAGCCCAGGTGTGTTGTTCAGTGAGGAGTTGTTACCTAGTTCTGCCAGTTTCCTTGTACTGCACATATTCTGTACAGGCTGTAGGTACACCCTCTAGCCCCAATTAACACTATTTATCTATAATCTGATTTATCTGTTTTAACAATTATCCCATTTATCTAGTACAGTAGAACCTCAGCGAGAGGACCCTCCCGCTAGAGGACACCTCTCTACAAAGGACAGTTTCATTGACAAAATTATCATTTTTACTCTTTAACAACTCTCTGGTAAGAGGACACCTCTCTCTAAAGGACACTTTGTTTCTGCAACTAGGTGACCTTTACAAAGAGGTTTTACTGTATAACTTATATCTCGTCCCAATTATCAGTGATCCTATTTATCAGTAGCTCCAACTATCTTCAGTCCCAATTATATATGTAGCCCCAATTATGAGTAGTCCCAAAAATTTAACAAAATCTCACAAATATTCTCCCCGTAGTAACAAATCATTCCATGAGACAACAACAGCTGCTGTGTGGTTGTACAGAAGGCCACCACAACATCCTGGTCACCAACCCCTCCGTGGAGGGAGACACTCCAGCAGACCTGGGGACCTTCCTGCTCCCAGACAGTGGCCGGCTGTCAGCAGAGTCCTCCTGTGTCTCCTTGGCTTCCTCTGGGGAGGGGGCTAGTTATTCTGTGAGTACAGTAGACACCTGATACAGGCCCTGGTGGGTAGTTAGTACCTGTAGGTGGCCACATGTTTAGATATAGGTGCCCTGATTGTTTACCCGCACTCACTGGTGAGTATAGCGCAAGAATCATTGAAACCATTTTTACAAAAGTACTCTCAACCTATTTTATTTTTACCAGAAACACATGTACTTTAAGAATGATAATTTGAACCAAAAAATAAAGTCTTTAAAAAGTATAACTCATTGAAATAAATGCAAAACTATTTATCGCACATCTCGTACCTACTTTGAAATGCTTCAAATATTCAGTACCTTTGTCGGTTGATGGTAACAATGCTGTTACTGAAACGTCACACACTATTAATTTATTTAGATTTGGTCTTATTACTTTGTATCTATAATCTATAATTCAAATTGTGCCTTGTCATTTTGAAATCCAGATTATTCATAAAGCAATACCAATCCATGTACTAATGGGAATTACCAAGAGAAGGCACTGCTGCTGTCTAAAGAGATGTTACTAGAGTCATATAGAAGCCCCACTTTTATTCTAACAGATTTGGGTAGAGAAAATGACACAACTTTTGCAAGACACCTATCTCTATTTATTATATAGTCCGTTATTTATTTTAATTTCTTTTTACATTTCAGAAATCCTTCTACAATTGAGTCTCAGACTTTGGAGAATGTGTTGAATCCCGGTATTTATAAATTTCAATCTTTATACAAAATAATCCTAAAATGTCTCCAAATTCAGTTATTGTATCATTTGAAATATATATTTTAATACCTACATTGAATTTATCTGTAAAAAAATAATTCTATTAATAATAATCTATTATTCTACTACCTTGTGTTTTAATTTAAGTCAATGCACAATGTTTATAATTCTTCCTGCTTGGACTGACCCACCTCAGGCCTACATCTATGGCCAGCCTTCCAGACTCAACCTCAGCATAGAACTTCCTGGTTAAATGGTTCAGCTCAGCAATCAGAACAGGACGCGAGTAAAAGCGCTTTGTCCATACTGATGACTTCTCCGGTAGTTGGGATTCTGCATTCCAGGTACCTGGGTTATAAATATCTCTCCATATAATTCTTTATAAATAACTCAAAAAAAATTCTTTAATACCTGTTCCTCGATGATCTCATGTATGTAGTGAACTATTGCCTTTGGCCAAATTGGATCCTTTTTCACTTTGAGTTTAACACGGTATAGTTTGACATCTTTCACTTCATTCCATTCTTCAGAAAAAAGTTTCTGGTATTTAGTTTCTGCATCAGGTGGATCCAGGCCATTGTCATTTTTATGTCTGTACCTACATGTGGTTGTGTTGTTGTTTTATCCCCTTGTGCAAAGATTCCATTAGCCCATGCTCCTCGAACTGTTTGATGATAAACACCAGCCTCTCCAAATGGTCCTTTATGTGGTTGTAGTATTGTATGCCGATTGCTTGCTCAAAAAAGAAATATCTTCTCCCATTTGCAGCATACACATTTTGTTTGATAATAGTACCAGTTTGTTCTTTGTGTTGATAACATCTATGTGAAGTTCTGCTACAAGTTCAGAAATATGTAATGATGGTATATCAGTAGCCACTTTTTCTCGTGCAGTCTGTGTAGGCTTCCAAAATGCTTGCCATTACATTTTTGTCTTTTAACCTAGCTTTCATTTTGCAACATTATCTAATTTCAATGTCATTCAAAATGTAGAATTTTTGTTTTGTGTTTTCCCACTTCTTTGTGTATTTGCCCAATTTCTCAAGCTCCTGTTTTTCATCTAACTTGACAAAGTGCTCATCTAAGTCGTTATGGTCTATGAAATTCTACTGACTTATCTTAAAACATTATTTTTCATTAATAATCTGCTACAATATCAATGCCTAAATTTTTCCTGTTTCCCCAGAACTATGATGAACCTACCCATCGATGTTAATTTCTTTTTTTTTTTTTTTTTTTTTTTTTTACTTATCCTTTTAGTCTAAATTAGACAAGATCTTGGAGGTCGTGCTCGTAAAGAAGCTCAAGAACTCTTCTTGGTTCACTGTACAGGGATCTTTTGTCCTTTCCAATGCAATTTAGTAAATGTTGGGGAGTGGCCTCTTCGGTTTTGCACCTAGTGCACATGGGGAAGCTTTTGGCTCCCTCTTTATAGACTAGAGGGCGCAGGTGACCAGATTTCCATCTGGCCAACTGTGTCGATTCCCTTCTGTTTAGTTGGAGGGTCTGTTTTTTGGGGTTTTCTGCCTGGTACCAAGAATGATGGAAACTATCTTTATGGTTCCTTATTAGTTGTAGTTTCAGTTTATTGGTATGGTCCCTTGCTGAAAGAAAGGTCTCGGAGTTCACCGCATCAGGATGTCCAGCTGCTCCTTCCTTAGCCAATCTGTCGGCCTCCTCATTTCCAGGGACTCCCACATGTGATGGAATCCATTGTAGACTTATTTTGGTATTTTTATTCAGTTTGTTGATTTCTGCAGCAATGTTTTTGAGGAGTCTGTCTTGTGAATAGTAGCAGTTTTTAATAGCAAAGATGGCGGCTTTTGAATCTGTATAAATTATTATGTTTTTAGTCTCGTTTTTCTCTACAAGTTTTAGAGCTTGTTAATTTCTAAACATGTATACCTATTTGGCACAACAGAGCCTCCTAGACAATACTTTTGATGTAATTCAAAGTGCTATATAACACAATTATTATTCTGGTATATAACTGGTATTTAGCCTCCTCTGAATGGAACATTATTTTTCCAACACATGTTTTGTTAAGGCATGTGGCTAAACAAAAATCCTTTATGCCCGACCAATGGAATTTTTCCATCAGTATTTTCCCCACATTAGCAACTGTTTTTTTCTAAAAGCATTTTGAATACCAATTGTGTATCATTTCACACACTCAACAATCCCTCACTTTAAACTATATATAGTTTGTGTCATGCTTGCTTGTAAACTCCAGCAAATGTGATGTTATGTTGCTGTCTTTGCCACTGGAATAGATGAGACTGAGACCACACAGCTCTTGTTTTGGACATACACAGCACTGATGACTTGTTCTAAATTATAAAAATATTTAGCATTGGGAATGGCTTGGCCCATCAGTGGTATGTTTGGTCTCATTTCTTTTTTTATTTGTCAAGTAGTTTTTTTTTATCCTGCATAAAAAATGACAATCCAGTTGATCAACCAGTAGTTTTTCCACTTTGATGGTTCCAACTATTGATGGGTGTGGGGCAGATGGAACTTCTGAACCAATTCTCCCTCAACCTCCACCGCATCGACAAGGATGTGCAACGTTGCGACCGCAACTACTGGTACTTCAGTGTCCCAGAGAACCTGGATAAACTGAGGAACATCATGTGCACGTAGGTCACAGACTCACTAAATACACACTTTTGATTGTAAGTGAACACTATCTAAGTGACAGTGCTTTTGTCTTGTCTGCAATGAGCTGGCTAAAAAAACTACTATATCCTACAAGAAATATTTACAAAAACATCCACGCTGCGCGTGTATGTATTTGTAAATACAGTTAATCTGTCTATAGCGCCCCCTCTAAATAGCCCCTTCCTCTCTATAGCGCCCGATTTTAAATACCTAGTATGATGCGATTTACATTAAAAGTGATCTGTCTATAGCACCCTATTTTGGTGAATCCCAAGAGGGGGCGCTATAGACAGGTTTAACTGTATTTCTTGTAAGATATAGTCGATTTTTATTATTAAGCCTGTTGAAGAGCGATTATCGCCTCAAAGCTAGCATTTTAAAATAAAAAGAAACTCATTGTGAGAAAATATTTTGTAATTTTAAAATAGTTAAGTTAAAGAAAATGGTCGTATTTGGATTTGGAAAAACTGTTGAATTAAAGTCTGTTATAATAAAAGGTATACTGTATAATATTATATAACTTACTTTAAACTTTTATAGAAGGCATCTTTTTGTTTTGTAATAAAATCCACTATTCAAATATATATATGTCGTAGCTAAATGAAGAGGCGCAGCCGTTATGCCTAGGGAACAGCGCACCCGCGATGTCTGCCACCTTTAATTTTTGTACCGCTTTTATACATGATGAATTTACATATTTACATTTTAACACAATGGTAACATTTTTACATACTTAGTTTGACGGAAATAAATTATCTCTTTTGGCATTAACTATACAAATTATGACATATATATACAGTAGAACCTCCCTGTAAAGGACAACACCTAATTGCAGAGCCAAAGTGTCCTTTAGGGAGAGGTGTCCTCCTACTGGAGAGTTGCTAAATAGTAAAAATGGTAATTTTGAAAATGAAAACTGTTCTTTATAGAGAGGTGTCCTCTAGCGCGAGTGTCCTCTCATGGAGGTTCTACTGTGTACACAAGGTAATAAGACCAAATAAATAATCTATAATCCAAATTGTGCCTTATCGTTCTACTGTATATATTAACATTTCTTTTTAATCGTTTAGGAACAATCACATCTCAATTAGCTTTTTATTTGAGTACATTAGTGTTTTGTTAAAATGGTGCTTCTCAGCTCTGAACTCAGTTTGAACCTGAGATGACATAGTGGTTGTGTGTAGGTATGTTTGGGAACACCTAGACCTGGGCTACGTGCAGGGGATGTGCGACCTTGTAGCCCCTCTTCTGGTCATTTTTGATGATGGTAAGACATCCTACTTAATTTCTATTACATGTTAGAAACACAAGGTAATAAGACCAAATCCAAATAAATAGTTTATGATGTTTCGTTAACAGCATTGTTACCATCATCAGACAAAAGTACTTAATCTATCTGATGATGGTAACAATGTTGTAACAGAAATGTCACACATTATTTATTTATTTGGATTTGATTATTAACTTGTGTTTCTAATCTCTAATCCAACTTGTACCTCATCATTCAATGACCTAGTGTTCCCCACCCGTGCACCAATAAAACCTCCATGAACCAGGCAGCTGAAGAGTGACAATACATAAAACAATCTGCACACGCAGGCAAAAAGTGCCTAATACGGGATTTGATCCTGGGTAGTACACATGAGAGGTTAACACATGATTGATTGGGTGTCACAAGTGAGGATCTACACTGTGTTTACATACAGCTTGGTGTGTTGTGACAGAAGTGATGACTTACAGTTGCTTCTGCCAGCTCATGCAGCGGATGTCTGCCAACTTCCCCCTGGGTGGAGCCATGGACTCCCACTTCTCCAACATGAGGTCTCTCATCCAGGTACACTCATTGGCTCTGATAGATTCCTTTCTTTATTTGGCTCTTTTTATCCATGTGTTGAAAGACTCTCTGACATTTTGGGTAAAATGACTCTTCACTGATCGAAGCTTCTATGGACATCTTGTTAGGTCATTGAGGGCCAACATACACCTATGAGGTTGTTTGTGGTCCTTGATTCATCAAGAAAATGTATTTCCAGGGAATATATATTGTCACAGTAATGAAGGTGACGTTTGGGTAGAATGAAATAATAATTTATTAGATGACTTTAAATAGTTAAAGGGATAAAAAGAAATAAACTAAGTTAAATGGATAAAAATAATGATAAATTAAGGAAGTAATGGCAAAGACCCAAATGGCTGACAATCGGCTACACCCCTCAAGATGGCGGCTATTGTTTACAAACTTTCCGCCTAGCGCGCCCGCCACCTATCAGAGCTTAGGTACATTACACTTGCCGAGCTAACAGTGTGCGCCACCTATCGAGGCTTGGGTACATTCGCCAAGCTGCCGATGTATTATTTACAGTTACATACTATGTACATTTTTGGTTATGATAATATACATATTTAGAAAAAAATTAGCTTATATCAAATATAAAGTAATAAGACCAAATCTAAATATATAAATAGTGTGCAACGTTTCGTTAACAACACCGTTACTGAAACGTTATACACTATTTATCTATTTGGATTTGGCCTTATTACTTTATTTTTATATTCTATAATCCAAATTGTGCCTTATCATTATATTATTTCTAGCACAAACTATCAGCAATGTTTAGTTGCCTGATCAGGGGATTCATTCTGTATGAGGCCTTGTGTGTTGCCAGATCTTGGACGGGGAGATCTTCCAGCTGATGCACCAAAATGGTGACTACACCCACTTCTACTTCTGCTACCGCTGGTTCCTGCTGGACTTCAAGAGAGGTAGATTCTCCATTGTAGGGTTAGGCAAACACAATTATTAAAGGTTTAGAGCAAAAGATAAAAGGTTATACAATAGAACCTCCATGAGAGGACACTCTCGCTAGAGGATATCTATCTACAAAGAACAATTTTCATCACCAAAATTACCAGTTTTACTAATTGGCAACTCTCCAGTAAGAGGAAACCTCTTCCTAAAGGACACTTCAGCTCTGCAAATAAGTGTCTTTACAGGAAGGTTCTACTATATAACTTCTTTATTGCTGGCTTTCAGTCACTGTTGTCAGAGAAGTTGTCTTCTATTTGACAACCTGGTGTGACAGTGTTGACTGTGCCCAGAGCTGGTGTATGAGGATGTCTTCTCTGTGTGGGAGGCCATCTGGGCCGCTCGGCACGTGGCCTCTGCCCACTTTGTCCTCTTCCTGGCCCTGTCCATGGTGCGGGTGTACCGCGACATCATCCTCCACAACAACATGGACTTCACTGACATCATCAAGTTCTTTAATGGTACGCCGATCCATGTTTCTTTATGTATGGTGGGCAGCAAGCTTAATATTATCCCTAGTACACATGGTATAGGCCATGATAATCATGGTGGATAGAAGTTGGCCAACTGCTTTTACTGCTCCACATGTCTACACATGTAAAAAGCAGTTCAACTTTTGAAATCACAAGTGAGCCAGAGCCCCGTTGGTTACTTGCACTTGCTGGTGGGGTTGGACTTTTGCAAGAATCAGGGAATATATTTTTTAAATCAGAAATAAGTGCCCAATGCGGTCCCGGGTCGTAGTGGCCGAAAACCAACCGTTTAGACCACCCTTCCACCGACCCCCGAGCAGCAAGCTTCTTTGGTAATATGTGTGCCGAATCAATGTGTGTGTTTTTGAAATCTAAGAATGAATTTGTTATGTTCCTGGAGGCCAACAAAAGTACAGTGAAAGTGCCCTGACCTCTTTTCTCATTTCCAACCCATATTTACTATAGACCCTACAATTAGAATATTGGACTGATTTTTAATCCAACAAAGGCTCTTGAGTAGGGATTTTCCATACTTCTCAAAGAAAATTTTAACTCTCTTTCTGAAGTGGCACATAGAAAAATATGATTAGATGTGACCAAACTGTAGTTTAACATCTGATTCCAAAGCTCAACTGAACCGCAATGGGGGTTAACCCATCACAGTTTTTAACAGTTGAAAGGAATTTTTCAACCAGTTTTACCCTATTCCCAGAAAAAGACACTTCTGGTAAAGCGGTGACATTGATTAGAAGAGAGCTATTTTACTAGCCTTCCAACAATGCACTTAATTTGCACTTATAGTAAAATCAGTCGCCAACTTCTACCCACCATGATTATCATGGCCTGTACCACATGTAATAGGGATAATTGAAAAAAGAACTGTAGTTTAATTCTCCCATTCCATCTTTCCCAATATGTAAACCCTCAGTGGTAGGGTAGCAACTGTGTGTGTGTTTTATTCTTTTGTGATCTGGCCTTAACATACTAGTGCCCTTGAATGCTTAGGGCTTTCTATTTTACAATATTCTTAGAATAGTAAAACCCCGCTAAAACAAACCCAGGATATAGCGAACCTTTCCTTATAATCAACCAAAAGTAATCCCCAATTCATTCCATTGAAAATATCATTGTTTTAATGGACTTTGTTTTTTTTTTAATATTAAACTCTTCCAATAATGGACCTAATTTCAAGTCCCAAAATAATAAATTATGATTTTAACAAACTTAAAATTATATAATTAAAAGATTTTTAAAACAGCAATAGAACAAAAATAAAAGAGGCTGTTAAATATTGCTACGAGGAGGAATCAATTTTTGCCACGATCATACATGTTAACATCCCCTTTCAGGAGTGTTCTATATCTAGCAAGTTTATTCTAGGATAAAAAGACGTCCAAATGAAGTCATAAAATGGATCGATGAATGGATAGCGGCCAAAGATCTGGCCTTTTTCCACAATGGGAGCCATCAATTGCCAGAAAGATGGAGAAAAGTAGTGGCTAGCGACAGATAATACTTTGAACATTGAAGGTCTAACTAAATTTTCACAATAAAGCTTCAATTTTCGAAAAATAAAACACACAAACATTTATACTCCTAATAATTGACCTAAGCTAAATAAAACATCCAAATAAATGGCACATGATGCAGCAAAAGGTTATTTTTTATGCCATGAACTATGGAGATTTTAAAGCCAATAATGATTTGCCTGACAGGCTTAAAACAAATAAAATCTAGACTTGAGAAGAATATGTGGAAATAGAAGAAACCTACGTATTAACTTTATTTGAAAGGGACAATGCTTGAAGAGTTGCTTTCAAGTAACAATAAGAGACATTTTATTCAAGTAAATTTGTATTATATAATGTGATGCTGTTTTTTAAATAATTTTCTATTACAGTAGAACCTCCATGAGAGGACACTCATGCTATCTCTATAAAGGACAGTTTTTATTTGCAAAATTATCATTTTTACTATTTAGCAACTCTCCGGTAAGAGGACACCTCTCCCTAAAGGACACTTTGGCTCTGCAATTAGGTGTCCTTTACAGGGAGGTTCTACTGTATATAATTAATAAAGAGTTTTGTGCCTAGAAATTATTAAATTAGACATTGAGGTATGACAAGATATAATAAAGCTCTCTCTAACAACCAAGCAACTTGTGTTTCCAGAGATGGCCGAGAGACATGAGGCCAAAGCCATCTTACAAACTGCGCGGGAGCTTGTCTTGGAAATCCAAACCATCATTGAAAATAAGTAATGCTGCTTCTCTTCATTCACTTACCTCTTATTTCCTGATTGTTGTTCCCAATATTTTATTCTGATCTAGTCATTTTTAGTGTTGAGTAATATAGATAGAAGAGATTATGGTTACATGAGATATTATTGTTAAATTTGCCATTGTATAATTTGTGTGTTTCCCCCATTCAACATTCCATCAGGCTGTCTAAAAGTCATAGAGTAGAAACAAAAAAAGATATGAAAGAAATAAGTGATGTTGCTATCATCATATAATACCTTCATGGAATTTGTGTAATCTTTACACAAGGGGATGAGAAACAACATACCTTATATCACAAGCATATGAAGATAATGGGCTAAACATTTTAAAAGAAAGAAGTGACTAAGGGTGATGTGTATTCTGAGTAAAGTTTATTCTTTGGGAATCTCTCTCCAATTTTGTGAGTCCTTGTTGAACCAGCAACATTCCAGTGAATCCTATATCTGATGATATAGTAGTGTCAACTATTGGAGAACACAATAAGCCAATCCCTAGTTCCAGTCCACATACTACTGTGACCTACCTTAGGTTTACCTAAACTATGAAAGTTCAGTACCTCTGCAACTTCCACTTCAATGTCTATCTCTCTTCTAGCAGGAACCTGATGGAAACATAGGAAATTGAGTTTCAATAGGATGATGGAAGATTGACAATCTCACTGATTCTTTTCTCTACAGCCTGGTGTGTTACATCTACAATGGGGAATTGATGAACCTCATATTTTATTTAGAGTCTACAAGCTACCTATTTATTTATATAATGTACATTTGGAGCTTATTTCTCTACAAAGAGAGACTATTATACATATATATATTTTTATAATTATTGCCCTTGAAGTTAGGTAAAGAACAATTCCATGTTTTTATCTTTTCTTTAAATCTGCCTCCTGGCTACACAAACCATCCGCTATATAAAACTGAAGAACAATTTAAGATGGTGATACAGTAGAACAACCTTCATGAGAGGACACTCGCGCTAGAGGACACCTCTCTATAAAGGACAGTTTTCATTTGCAAAATTACCATTTTTACGATTTAGAAACTCTCTGGTAGGAAGACACCTCTCCCTAAAGGACATTTTGGCTCTGCAATTAGGTGTTGTCCTTTACAGGGAGGTTCTACTGTATAAAATATTTATTTATTTTACTTATAAAACTCTTGTTCATTTACATCTTTTCATTTGTATATATTTCTACTGTTCTCAAAGCCAATTTCCATAACTTCATGCCAAGAATTCTCCCAGATTAACAGCCAGGGCAGAGAACAGGTCCACCAGCCAGACTCTCCCAATATTGTTTTCCCATTGAAGTAGTGTAATAGTCTTTAAAAAAATGACAATTTTTTGTTTATTTATTTACATTTTTTGATAGAAAAATAATAATGCTGATACAGTAGAACCTCCATGAGAGGACACCTCTCTATAAAGGACAGTTTTCATTTGCAAAATTACCATTTTTACTATTTTGCAAATCTCTGGTAAGAGGACACCTCTCTCTAAAGAACAATTTTGCTCTGCAATTAGGTGTCCTTTACATGGAGGTTCTACTGTACTATTTCCAATCTTGTCCATTTCCAGAGATGTTATTTTTATTTATTTACAAAAAATATACAAATTTTATCTTCTATCTAGTCAGCCATGAAGTGTTGCAGACAGTATGACACTGTCTTATTGCCAAAGATCTTGTTGTTCTACGGAAGCTCTCCCCATTGTTCAGTGCTCCACAGATAGCTCCCAGGTGTGGCTGTTAGGATTGTTGTTGGAAGCAGAGATCCAATTTTCACTTGATGCCTCCTTGTTCAGAGTTTTGGCTTTTGATAAGGCACAATTTCGATTATAGATTAAAAACACAAGGTAATAAGACCAAATCCAAATAAATAAATAGTGTGCGACGTTTCAGTAGAAGATGGTAACAACGCTGTTACAGAAAAGTCATACACTATTTATTTATTTGGATTTGGTTTTGTTACTTTGAGTTTTGGCTTTTATATTTTTTAATAGGAGTTACTCTCCATCCAGACTATTGCGATTGCTATAGGTTAGGCAAAAAATGTTAATTGACCATGGTAGTGTACCTATACAATCTATGTGGATGACATTGTCTGGTTCCAAGTTCAAATTTAGTGGATTCCATTGGCAGTTGAGGCAGTCCCAGGTTGGTACCTCCTTCATAACGGCCTGTATGAATTTTCCAGTCATTTGTTTGATTCTTATTTTTATGCCAGGGTTAGCTTGGTCCATCTTCAGGTGTTGTTAAAATGTGAGACATTGAAGTGGATTCAACATCTAAAGATATAATTCTTTGATTTCCATTTAGAGATCTTCACGTCAATAAAATCTTTGAGTTAACAATTTCATTTTAATTAAAAATACTGGTAGATTTTTAATGAAAATGATATTAAAAATGATGAAGGCATATCCTGACCAAAAGCACATGTGCTTTTTAGATGGCAGAGTGCCATCTAGTGGGACAGAAATCCTTTAAACATTGATTTAACCTGTTCCTTAATATTTGGCCAACCCATTTTCTTGATAAATCAAGAAAAGCCATCCACGAACGCATTTCGTGCTGTTGGCGCTCGTCAGCGTGGAGCAGGCTGTACCAATGAAAATGAAATTGTTAACTCATGAAAATTCAAAGAAGAAATTATTGATATGAAGCTAAACTTGGTGAATACAAAAGTGCACAGGAGAAATTTTTGTTTTTGTTGTTTGGCTCCCCCCACAGTTGTAGGTAGCATTCACAATAGGCACCAAGTTGTTGATAGGGCTTATCCTAATTGAAGGCTCCAGAAACTGTTGTCTTCTTTACAAATGGGCATGGACAAGATATTTACTTTTATTAGCAATCTCAATATTGTTGGCTCTCTTTTCATGTTCCAATTTAAAAGACTACATACAGTAGAGATGCTCACATTAGTGGGCACCTCTAAACAACTGACACAAAATTGCCCTCCCATTGAAACTATGTTCTCTCTAGCAGATACATCCAAACATGCTTTCCTATTGTAATATTTATTGATTTTATATAAAATTGAAACAATATATAAAATACATTAAGAAAGTGAAGAAAGTAAAGGCCAATTGTTGTATTGTCAGTGTTGGCTAACTCAGAGGTTTACATTGTTGTCCCATTCACTATTGTTTACCACTTCAGGAGATGGTTTAGGTTGTTAGGAGAAAGTATAAAGGCCTATTGTTGTATTGTCAGTGTTGGCTAACCCAGAGGTTTCCATTGTTGTCTTAAATTCACTACTGTTTACCACTTCAGGAGATGTTTTCAGTTGTTAGGAGAAAGTATAAAGGCCAATTGTTGTATTGTCAGTGTTGGCTAACCCAGAGGTTTCCATTGTTGTCCCATTCACTATTGTTTACCCCTTCAGGAGATGTTTTCAGTTTTTAGGAGAAAGTAAAGACCAATTGTTGTATTGTCAGTGTTGGCTAACCCAGAGGTTTCCATTGTTGTCCCATTCACTATTGGTTTACCACTTCAGGAGATGTTTTCAGTTGTTAGGAGAAAGTATAAAGGCCAATTGTTGTATTGTCAGTGTTGGCCAACCCAGAGGTTTCCATTGTTGTCCAATTCACTATTGGTTTACCACTTCAGGAGATGTTTTTAGTTGTTAGGAGAAAGTATAAAGGCCAATTGTTGTATTGTCAGTGTTGGCAAACCCAGAGGTTTCCATTGTTGTCCCATTCACTATTGGTTTACCACTTAAGGAGATGTTTTTAGTTGTTAGGAGAAAGTATAAAGGCCAATTGTTGTATTGTCAGTGTTGGCCAACCCAGAGGTTTCCATTGTTGTCCCATTCACTATTGTTTACCACTTCAGGAGATGTTTTCAGTTGTTAGGAGAAAGTATAAAGGTGAATTGTTGGCCAACCCAGAGGTTTCCATTGTTGTCCCATACACTATTGTTTACCATTTTAGGAGATGTTTTCAGTTGTAAAGGCCAATTGTTGTCAGTATTGGATCACCCCCTTTCCACAAAGAATTTTGTTGCCGACCCATTCAGTATTAGTTGTCTTATTCCAGAGAGGTTTGTCAGGAGAGAGATTTTTACAGCCATTGTTATCCCAGGCAGTTTCTCTAGTTGAAAATGGCCAACCTACCAAATGGCATTAGGTGACTGAGCGGCTGGTAGACTCCCCTTCAACACCTCCAAACTGTAGAGTTGTCTCTTCCTTTCTTCTTCCATCCATGAACCTATTCCCATCCTATTCTGATTGAAGATAAGCCATCTTGCCATCTAGTTGGATATTTATTCAATATAATTTATTATTCCTCGTGTTAATTACCTCACAAGGTTGCTTTCATTATTTACACAGATTGTGGAGACTATATACTTGTTGAAAGATGTTTAAAAATCAAGTGTGGATTCAGCATGGAGTCTTAGCTATCCTGTTCCTAACAATTGAGACAAGTTCACTAATGTTATATTCCATTTATAGTTCTCTTAGAAATAACTTTTGTTTTTAGATTTTAAATCTCACACCAAAACTCGGTTATAGTTAAAATTTATTGAGTTACATATTCACCAATTTTTAAATCTGGCTTAATATAACTTTATAAATGTAGCCTATCATTCAAAATGTCTTGTTGAACTTTGGCATCCCTACTTCTTGCTCTATCTACCTATTGTTTCAACCAGTTTCTAGAGGCGGCCATTTCTTTTGGAGCTAAGTCAGCCTGCCTCCCAGTCTTAATGACAAAGGCAGACACATTCTACTTCACCCAGTCATGATGGTTGTCAAACAGACACCATCAAGGATCACAACTTGATACCCTAATATGATTGAGTGGAGATAAGAAAGAAGAAGAAGACCAGTTTCTAGTAATTTTTTATATGGGGATATTTATCATATTTTACATTGACATGTGACATTTCTCTCTACTTTATGTAAATATGTACAGAATGTGGATTCCAACATTCCTCTAGCTTACAATACATTTTGCTAAAATGGTTATTTCAAAATGATTTTCACCCAGACCTGGGTATATTCTAGCCAATATTTCCTAAAGGAGAAGTTTAATATAAAAAAAAAAAAAAGAACAACATGTTTGTGGAGATATTTAAAAACTAAATTTGGTGTTAGTTATTGTATAGCTGCTATAAAAATTATAAAATATTGCTAACTAGACCAGGGCAGTCCAAGATAACAAGAATTCCCCAAGTAAGTAAGGCTGATGTGTTACCTTCTAATTCCTGTCTACAGTTTGTACCTTTGATGTATGTATTCCTCTCAACTAGGATTTCTTTAAGTTTGTGATTTGTAGCTGATATTATGATATTCTCTCCTTGTAACAAACTACTCTCTTCTGGCTAGCTGTGCAGGCCCACGTTGGAATAACTTTTCATTAGTTTGATTTACATTTGATTGAATAGCTAGAAAAAAGAGAAATGGCTGTTAAAATTCTTTTACAATAGAACCTCCATGAGAGGACACTCCTGCTAGAGGACACCTCTCTATAAAGGACAGTTTTCTTTACCAAAATCACCATATTTACTATTTAGCTACTCTCTGGTAAGAAGACATCTCTTCTTTAAGGACATTTTTTTCTCTGCATTTAGGTGTTCTTTACAGAGAGGTTCTACTGTATTAACCTTTTTTGATGGTAGAGCTTCCATTCATAACTACTGCTGATCTCCCACACATTTCTCTTTCTTATATCTGGCAAGTTATCAGGTTGGCTTGGAATGGAGCCACTCTGGGTATGGTACTCTGATTGGGGAGAAAATGTTGCCACACAACTTGGAGATTTTTATGAAGCGTTTTGTTTTTATGGAAAAATCTGATTAGGGGTTTCTTCTATTATATAGCCTTGTCTCATAAGCTCCTCCTCCTCCTTCAATGCCTTCCTCTACTGAGGGTGGGCCACATGGTCTCTCCATACTTCCTCCGCCATCCTCTTCATCTCCTCGTAGGTGTGTCGTCCAGTACATGGTTTTAGATCGTCTGTGTATCCCCATTGTCTCCTTCCCCTCGATCTCTTCCCCCAGAGCTTTCTGTCTCATAAGCTACCTGGGCTTATTTGATCTTTTCTTGGCAAGGATTTGTTTTCTCTGCTGTGCAGTCATAATATAGGGCCTTCCAACCTTTAGTCCAAAAGTTTAATCTCTCTGGGACATGTATCACAAGGCTCTCTCTCCATGTACTTTCTGCGCTCCAGGAACCTGAATTATCTCACACACAGCTGTTTGAACAATGTTGGAGTGGTGTGTGGAGGTTTGTTGAAATTTTGTTGTTGAAATGTTTTGGATATATGAAATGTTTGCACAGTCTATTTAAAGGAAAAAAAAGAGGAATGTTTTTTATTTTATTTTTGTAGAACTTGTGGGAAAGGATGATGTTTTAAAAAGTCACTATTTTTATGTATCTTGCTCTAATTTTATGCTCCTCTCCCATTCTTGATGTACTTGTCTGGTATAAACCAAATCTCCTACATTGACATCCTTGTGTAATTTAGACATGTTTTATAGATTTCTTATTTATATATATATGTGTGTGTTTCAATGTTGTGGCTAAGTTACTGATCCTTCAACAGCCTAGTTTATAGGGAAAATTATGGGAGATGACAGTAGCTCTAAGACCAAATTAAAATAAGTAAACAACAACAACGTGATCAACAAGAGTAAAACTGTACAACAGTCTTCAGAACAGATCACCAGACTCTGTCATCAGATCTGGATCTCAGTTGCTTCTAAACAACAGGTTGTACTGTGCTCTCCAGCCAGTTTGTCTCGGGTCTGAGTGGCTGATGAAGGCAGGTTGTACTGTGCTCTCCAGCCAGTTTGTCTCGGGTCTGAGTGGCTGATGAAGGCAGGTTGTACTGTGCTCTCCATCCAGTTTGTCTCGGGTCTGAGTGGCTGATGAAGGCAGGTTGTACTGTGCTCTCCAGCCAGTTTGTCTCGGGTCTGAGTGGCTGATGAAGGCAGGTTGTACTGTGCTCTCCAGCCATTTTGTCTCAAGTTTATGTCTGAGTGGCTGATGAAGGCAGGTTGTACTGTGCTCTCCAGCCATTTTGTCTCAAGTTTATGTCTGAGTGGCTGATGAAGGCAGGTTGTACTGTGCTCTCCAGCCATTTTGTCTCAAGTTTATGTCTGAGTGGCTGATGAAGGCAGGTTGTACTGTGCTCTCCAGCCATTTTGTCTCAAGTTTATGTCTGAGTGGCTGATGAAGGCAGGTTGTACTGTGCTCTCCAGCCATTTTGTCTCAAATCTATGTCTGAGTGGCTGATGAAGGCAGGTTGTACTGTGCTCTCCAGCCATTTTGTCTCAAATCTATGTCTGAGTGGCTGATGAAGGCAGGTTGTACTGTGCTCTCCAGCCAGTTTGTCTCGGGTCTGAGTGACTGATAAAGACAGGTTGTACTGTGCTCTCCAGCCATTTTGTCTCAAATCTATGTCTGAGTGGCTGATGAAGGCAGGTTGTACTGTGCTCTCCAGCCATTTTGTCTCAAATCTATGTCTGAGTGGCTGATGAAGGCAGGTTGTACTGTGCTCTCCAGCCAGTTTGTCTCGGGTCTGAGTGGCTGATGAAGGCAGGTTGTACTGTGCTCTCCAGCCAGTTTGTCTCGGGTCTGAGTGACTGATAAAGACAGGTTGTACTGTGCTCTCCAGCCATTTTGTCTCAAATCTATGTCTGAGTGGCTGATGAAGGCAGGTTGTACTGTGCTCTCCAGCCATTTTGTCTCAAATCTATGTCTGAGTGGCTGATGAAGGCAGGTTGTACTGTGCTCTCCAGCCAGTTTGTCTCGGGTCTGAGTGGCTGATGAAGGCAGGTTGTACTGTGCTCTCCAGCCATTTTGTCTCAAATCTATGTCTGAGTGGCTGATGAAGGCAGGTTGTACTGTGCTCTCCAGCCAGTTTGTCTCGGGTCTGAGTGGCTGATGAAGGCAGGTTGTACTGTGCTCTCCAGCCAGTTTGTCTCGGGTCTGAGTGGCTGATGAAGGCAGGTTGTACTGTGCTCTCCAGCCAGTTTGTCTCAGGTCTGAGTGGCTGATGAAGGCAGGTTGTACTGTGCTCTCCAGCCAGTTTGTCTCAGGTCTGAGTGGCTGATGAAGGCAGGTTGTACTGTGCTCTCCAGCCAGTTTGTCTCGGGTCTATGTCTGAGTGACTGATAAAGACAGGTTGTACTGTGCTCTCCAGCCAGTTTGTCTCAGGTCTGAGTGGCTGATGAAGGCAGGTTGTACTGTGCTCTCCAGCCAGTTTGTCTCGGGTCTGAGTGGCTGATGAAGGCAGGTTGTACTATGCTCTCCAGCCATTTTGTCTCAAGTTTATGTCTGAGTGGCTGATGAAGGCAGGTTGTACTGTGCTCTCCAGCCAGTTTGTCTCGGGTCTGAGTGGCTGATGAAGGCAGGTTGTACTATGCTCTCCAGCCATTTTGTCTCAAGTTTATGTCTGAGTGGCTGATGAAGGCAGGTTGTACTGTGCTCTCCAGCCATTTTGTCTCAAATCTATGTCTGAGTGGCTGATGAAGGCAGGTTGTACTGTGCTCTCCAGCCATTTTGTCTCAAATCTATGTCTGAGTGGCTGATGAAGGCAGGTTGTACTGTGCTCTCCAGCCATTTTGTCTCAAGTTTATGTCTGAGTGGCTGATGAAGGCAGGTTGTACTGTGCTCTCCAGCCATTTTGTCTCAAATCTATGTCTGAGTGGCTGATGAAGGCAGGTTGTACTGTGCTCTCCAGCCATTTTGTCTCAAATCTATGTCTGAGTGGCTGATGAAGGCAGGTTGTACTGTGCTCTCCAGCCAGTTTGTCTCGGGTCTGAGTGGCTGATGAAGGCAGGTTGTACTGTGCTCTCCAGCCAGTTTGTCTCGGGTCTGAGTGGCTGATGAAGGCAGACTTGTTGAACCTTGTTTACTTATTTCAATTTGGGTTGTTGTGCTTAGTATTTAGGATGCACATGGATGTTTAACCCACATATCAACACACGGCTGAGTGTGATATTTTCCCCTAGAGCTATAGAAGAAGGTTTTGTGTGTTTTTACTCTCTCTCCATCTCTATAACCTAAATTTTCATATCTCTCTAACCCCTTTTTTCTCTCTTTGGATGTCTCTACATTCCCATCTTGATGTCTTACTCTCTCTAAGTGTGCGTGTACATTGCTCTGTGTATATTGGTTCCTCTGTTTTGTGTGCTTTTCCCAATTGTTGACGGACACTTGTGTCATTGTTGCCCAACCCTATCAATATAATGTATATGGAAGTTTTGTGTTATTGTATTGTTGCTAGTGTGTTGTATTCAAGAGCTCTATATTACACCTCCATTATGTAAATATGTTATATCTCTGTTGTATGTAACACCCTCTCCTTTCTTCTGTTTTAACCATTTCACTATTGAATGGCTTGACTGTACATCACCGCCACTCAACATATTAATTAATACCCCATGTTATAAGGCTATGGTTCTCTTAGCTAAGCTGTACTGCCACTCAGCTCACCTAGACTACATCCAAGTGTGCCTGGATCATGGTGACATGATCAACGAAAGCAACACCCCTACACCCCATTCCATTGGAATTTGTGTAATCTTTACACAAGGGGATAAGAAACAACAACATCCAAATGATTGCCGCTTACATTAATTACATAGCCACACTGTTTGTGTGACAAGTTTCTATATTCAGCTAAAATGGCCTTTTCAACTGAATGAAGAAACTTGCTTAAAAATTATTGCTATATTGCACCTCTACTTTTGAAATAATCCTTAGAAATTCTAATTAAATAGCATCTATGCCTTTTACACACCTTTTACCCTTAATAAAAGGACATAAAGAATTTATTTTATTGTAAACAAATGGAAAACAAGCTGAGCTTTCAGAGGAGCCTCCTTAATCTGAAGCTAAGAAAGATGACACTGGGTAGCTGTTAATAAATATGTATTTTTGTCACATATGCCTATTTGTTATATAATACCTGGTTTTATGATAAAGCACAATTTGGATTATAGATACAAGGTAATAAGACCAAATCCAAAATAAATTTATAGTATGTGACATTTAGTAGTATGTGGCACTATTAATTTATTTGGATTAGTTCTTATTTTCTTGTATCTACTTGGTTTTACATATTTGCACAGCCTAACAGCTACCCAATGTCATGCCTTCTTTCTTAGCTTATTAAAAAGACTCCTACAAAAGCTCAGCAGTGTTCTTTTACAATAAAAGAATTGACGCTCATGGAATTTTTATGCACTTTAAAATTATGTTAAAAATACAATGATTAATAACTCAGCATCATTGTATTCCCTAGGCAATGGCGACTGCCTAATTAAATATATATATAGCACCTATTTCATAATCTTCAGCTGGACTTTACAAAGTTTTTAGACTTAAATGTACGACGTCATGTTCTAATGCCTGAGATGCTACCAATATAGTTCATTCTACCCTAATCTCTTCTTATCCACATTCTCTGGGGAATGATTTACAATATAACCTGTATTAAATATGCTAAATCTAATTTTTGCAAATAGTTTATAAATACACTTTCAACCTTCTCTCTCTTTTATGAATAAACAAGTAAGCTTGGATGGCTTCCTTCTATCCATTGGGTAGGTAACATATTGGATACACCAGGTGTTGTTAGCATTTCCTTCTTACACATGGATTGGGAATTAAGGAGTCTTCTGACCATGCAGCTGATAGCTTACGCTATTTGTCAGCATGCATATTACAGTTGCATGATCTAGAGATTCCTTTTTCTTAAATTATCAACTGCTCCTATGTACTACATATATATATATATATAATAGAGAGGGAAAAGCAGAACAGATTTATTGGCCAGAATTTATTCAGTTTTTTGCTCTTATAGCTTTCCATTATTGGCCTTTTTTCCAGGGAAGTAGCTCAGCTCAGAGTGGCAGCAAGGATTTGGAAGTAGTTTGGGTGGCAGGGAGATTAAGCCGATCCAGCAGTAGCTTCATAACAATGTGCTGAGTGGCAGTGATATGTAGTCATGTTCATTGTATACACAGTAGAACCTCCCTTTAGTGGACACCTCTCTACAAAGGACAGTTTTCATTTACAAAAATTACCATTTTTACCCCGCAAAACACATTATTGACTGTATTGACTCATCCATTGATGAGCTCTACTCTTCCCCAGCAGACACCATCAACAAGCTTTACAACCTTGATACCTTAATATGATTGAGTGGAGATAAGAAAGAAGAAGACCATTTTTGCTATTTAGCAATTCTCTAGTAATAGGACACCTCTCCCTAAAGGACACTTTGGCTCTATAATTAGATGTCCTTTACAGGGAGGTTCTACTGTATATGTTTTATGATTGTAATGAGATAATTTTTGCATTATTTTAAATAACATTTGTGTTGGTTTATATACATCTTTGTGGTTTTATTTAAACCTCCTATGTAGTCCTCCAATTGCTGGGTTCTCTACATCTACCTAGAGTAGAGGTTGTGCCAATCCTTCCTTCCTATTTATTCCAGCTGGTATTCCACATCTAGCACAGATCTCTATATTTTTATACTTATTTATCAGGTGTATTTATTTATTTATATATGTGTGTGTTTATATATACAGCTCTCTACACTGTGTGTGTGGGTGATGGGGTTATTACTTCCTCTGCACTGGTCTCTATAACAATGATAATAATTACCTTGTGTTTCTGATCTCTATACCTTTGTTTGATGTCTAATTGATAGTACAAGTTTGGGATTTATTAAATTACAATACACCACGCATGCAGGATGATCCATAAACATGTAGGATGGTCCTTATTTAAAATGTCAGGGATATGTTTAAGATTTTAAAAAGTTCTGTAGTGATTTTTGAGTTTTTTGGGAAAAATAGAAAATACAATGCAATAAAAAAATACAATACTCAATAAAAGAAATACAATACAAAAACTAAGTTTAAAGAGAATTATATTTAAAATGAAATATTTAGCTTAATCAATGAAGAAATCATTCCAATGTTAGAACAAAATGCTTCCATCAATGACAGAGTATGTTGTAGCTCTGGTGTTTCTCAGCAGCAACAATCCTATCTTGGGTTCACCATATTGGGGTAGGATCAAGTGATCTTGGTAGCACAGTGCCTCCCCACTGCCCAATATTTCCAGCCAGACTCAAGTGCCAGCCAAAATGAACTGAACACTTGTCATCTAGCTGTATTCAATTGTAAAGAGTGCTCTTCTAAATAACATTCATTCTCCAAGAACTTTATATTATTTTATAGAACTTTATATTATAAGATTATTATATTTATATTAACTATATACCTGGAATTATATATTGGCTACCTCTCCCATCTAAATAGATGCAAGACTATGTGCCATCTGGCTGCCATCTAGCAGACTCTGGTCCATGACAAAGCCCACACCAGTTTTGGCAAATTCTGAAAACCTGCTTGGAGACCATGGTTAATGGCCCTTGCCATGGACGACTGGAAGACTTTGATATCTTGAGACCCACCAGGATTCATGAGATCTACAGAAAGGTGTTTAGCTGTGGTTGGTCCAATTCTAGGGATTAAATATAGATGAATAGTTTTCTGATAGGATACTAATCTGTGTTACCTCTCCTGTCAAAATGGAATAAAAAACTATATATGCACCCCCTTTACCATATATATATATATATTAAAACATGAATCTTTAATTTGATATAACCTCCCTCCCCCACATTGTAATGTCACTTGTATAATTTTGAACAAGTTTAAATAATAAAGCATCACCCACACACATGGTTTAAACTTTGGAAGAAAGTAATAGCTTGTTCCCAGTGCCTCTGCTCTCTGTTGATATGTCTTTAATAAAGGACTTTTGGCCATTACCTCCTTTTCTTATTTCCTCCACCAAACACTTTCATAGCCAAGTAGGAAACCTCCCATCTCCTTTCTAGAATATTTTTAAAAAATTGAACCAAAAAGGAACACTTAGCCTCCAATGAAAGACCACCTCCAGGAGAATCCCTATATTCAGACTGTGATCTCATGGAGCTAGGGCCGCCAACTCTGGTGCTCCGACCATCCCACACCACCTACACGCGTACTTGCCCGAAGCTGCGACCATCTCCAAGCTGCAGGCCCGTCTGGCGAGATTTATATGGGGGCCTGACCACACGGCGTAGCTCCCTGCTGGCGTTGTCCATTTTCAGAATTCTAAGTCACAGAACCTGAGTGTTAATTTCAACACTGTAACTCCCAGTGACGTTCGTCCACATTCCATGCGCAGAATATAATCGGGAGTATATTTAGGTAAATTTAAGAGCCGCCGGAGAAATTTAATTTTATATTTATTGATTTAAAAAAAAAAACATGATGTATTATAAAATGATTCTTTGTATTTTGAAACATTGTATACCTACATACCTCTTCGAAGATTGATGTGATAAATAAAATTATTCTTGGGACTACCTAAAAATACAGTTATCTCATTATTCACCTTTCTAACCTTGTAGGATGGTTGAAACATGTTCTAGAAAGATACAGGTCATGTCGGAGGAGAAAATCAAGGCTAACGAATCTGCCAGATCGGTACAACAATAGATTGCTCTTGTCACAATAATTGTCAAAGAAGATATAGATCCTCAATAAGAGAATATTACTTAAGAAAGATATCCCCGAAAACTTCTCACCTGGATTGCTGCATAAATTAGAGCAGCCCAGCTACGATGGAAGGCTTGTGCCCACGTGGTTCGCTAGAAAACAGTCTTTAACAACACAGCAGGTTTGACCACTCAGACATCAGAAGTTAAGCAATGTCGGTCAGTACTTGGGAGGGTGACCACCTGGGAACACCGGGTGCTGTAGGCTATTATCCTTTTTATTTTAGAGCTCGAAAATCGTACACTTTGGTTAGTAGCCCGTAAAGCCATATTTTCTCAACAACTGATTGTACCTTGTTAAAAGCTATTCCCTGATTTCGCCTACAGGCTCCCTCACAACGACGGACTATCTAGGAGCTACCTACCTACCTCTACAACTAAAGTGAAGTAGATACTCCGTGTCCGACTCAACATCTGCTACGTGGAACACCTACCTCTTGGCTGGTTGGTTGCCTAGTGGGGTGTGCCCTGAATATGTGACCACTTTGACGATCATCTTCTGCATATATACAGCTTCTGCTTGCACTATCATCATCATTACATGTAAGATGGGAATGTTATCTCCTGGAGATACTAACTTTTTGAAGGTTAGGATATGTCAGGCCATTGATTCTACAAAGGTAGTCGTCCAGGTCACC
>CP092868.1:98219213-98256614 GCA_030710605.1 Cordylochernes scorpioides
AACACAAGGTAATAAGACCAAATCCAAATAAATAAATAGTTACACACTATTTATTTATTTGGATTTGGTCTTATTACCTTGTGTTTATATTCTATAATCCAAATTGTGCCTTATCAAAAAAAAGTGGAATTAGATCATTTGAATCTCCCTCATATTATCAGCTGTATCAATGTGCAGTTAGTTGAACCTTGCTACACCACTTGGGACCAAGATTTTATGGTGTTGTTAGAACCACAGTGTTAGAGCAATAGGAACTTTGGAATTATAATGTTATAACCAAGTTGTGCTGTTATAAAGGAGGCTTGTATAACCACTGTACTTGGCAAAAATGGGGAAATGTTGGTACTAATGGTTTTTTGATGTTAGTATCCATTGTTTTAATGTTATCATCCATTGTTTTAATGTTAGTATCCATTGTTTTTTAAAATATTTAGGATGGATGAGAAAATTCCCCAGCAAAAGTATAAATTAAAAATATTCCCATTGACTCTAAAATTCTTCATTGTTTGCAATTAATCTTTTTTTGGTTGACGGTGGTTTAAGGTAGATGCTTCACTTAACATTAGTTCATTGTGTCATAATTTAGTGGTGACATGTGGAGATTATGTAAGACAACTAACTTGCCATCTTGTGGCCCAGAGAATTAAATACAGGTTGGTCATCAAAGTGAAGAGTTGCTGATCAGAACTATGAGAGTTTCCCTGCTCCTAGATGTCAGTTCTACCCTGCCTTGTCTGCGAGGTGCACAGCATCCTGTTGATACTACTGCTCTTGGTTCAGAACCTCCAAATCTCTCTACACAGGGGCTTATATTGGAGCTAACCACTGTGTCGCCACCCTCCCAAGTAGCAGACTTCTTAGCATTCCACCCAGTCCAAATCTCTAATTTAAATTGTGTGTGCCTTTTCTTCTTTATAGGTACTCACAAGGTAATAAGACCAAATCCAAATAAATAAATAGTGTGGGACATTTCGGTAACAGAGCATTGTTACCATCTTCAGTCAAAAGTACTGATTCAGTACTTGTCATTTAGTACTTTGTCTGAAGATGGTAACAACACTGTTACCGAAACGTCACACACTATTATTTATTTGGATTTGGTCTTATTACCTTGTGTTTATAATCTATAATCCAAATTGTGCCTTATCTTCTCTATAGGTACTCACAAGAGATACCTTTTTCATTGAGGCATGCTTCCATGTGGAGCTCACAAGTATCATATGTAGCAGGGGCTGTTTATAGATAATGTAGTGTGTCATGTGGTGCAGGGCTGGGGTACTGCCGGTACCTGACCACTGTGAGGAAGCACCTGTCGGCCCTGGTCCACCCCACTATTGTGTCCCCCACCGAGCCCTGCGATGCTACCTCTGGCCTGACACTGGCAACCTGGCTGGGCATGGCGGCTTCTGGGGAGTTTGACCCTCCTGAGGTGTACCGGCTCATCTACTTCGGTGGGTGTGGAGCCCAACCTACGTTGTCAGGTGGGTGGCTTTCCTACTTGATTAGATTTGATTATTATATGGCGGGGATAAGAGACTTATCCCTGGATGGTTTTTACCCAATCATATTGATAAACTCTGGAAAGTGCACACTCTCGTAGGTGGCAATGTTGATTTGATCCATTATGCATTCCATCTGTTGTAAGAAATTCCTTATAACATGTGGCGCGCTAATGCATCGTATAAATATTGTGTCTAAAAAACTTTTGCTTGCAATTTGCGGAAGAGCACAATGCTCGAAGCATATTTATCATTATATGTATTTCTACTGTTCTCAAAGCTTATGTTCATAGTTTATTTAAAACACCTTTTCCAAGAGTCTAGCTTCAGTATCAGTATAAAAGGAAAACTGAAAATTGCATAATTACAGAGGTATGGTAGATTAAACTGGCGAAACCACTGGGAGGGTTCACCATTGATGAGCCAGGCCCTTCAATTATTTTATCATTGCATTAAGGACAGTAGAAAATTAGTTTATTTTTAGAAGAATCAGACATGTCAAAAATAGTTCAAATTCCGTATTGGGCACTTTTTTTCTGATAAAAAAAAAAATGCTTCAATGGCCCCCGATTCTTGCAAAAGTCCAACCCCACCAGCGAGTGCAAGTAACCAAATGGGGCTCTGGCACATTTATAAGTGCAAAGTCGAACTGCTTTTCACATGTGTATCCATGTAGTGCACTTTCAGTAAAAGCAGTTTCCTACTTCTACCTACCATGATTATCATGGCCTGTACCACGTGTACAAGGAATAAGCAAAAAAAAAGTTCAAATTTCTTACGACAATGTTGATTACTTATAGAAATCAGTTTCTTCCTCCCCCTGATGTTGGTAGAGCTGAGTGTGCAGGTGTGGCCCTACCTGCTGGGCCACTACCAGTTTGGCTGGAGGGAGGACCAGAGGCGGGCCAAGGATGAGGAGGTGCAGGCCCACTATGAGGGAGCCATGACCCAGTGGCTGGCTGTGGAGGTTATCATCCGACAGAGAGACCGGGAGAACACTGCAGCCAGCAAGATGGCCGCTGCTTCCCTGGATTACGGCTCGGAGATCCCACTTGTCTGTGAGTCTCACTTCTGTCCGGCATCTCTTTAATGTGGTATACCCGGGTCAGCCATCATGTAATGTCACCCTTCTTGGTATGATGATCCTCTGGGTTTTCTAACTCCTAGACTTTATGGACCTATGGACTTTGGTCTTTCCTAATCTATACTACGCTCTACCTCCATAGCTGTGGTTCATGTGTTTGCTAGCAACCTTGCTGCCATAAACAGAATATTGCTGTTTGCAAGGTCTTCTTACTGATCTCACAGCTTGTTCTCACCGGCTCTATTCCAGATGTGTTGATATCTATGAATAGCAAGTATGTGTGTCATGGAATTCGTGTAATCTTTACACAAGGGGATAAGAAACAACAACAACAAGTATGTGTGTTCTCATTCATTAATTCTGAGAATGAAATATTTTGAGAATATGTTGAAACTTCACTTGTGTGTTCAACACATTGCACATTGTGTAATCTTTACACAAGGGGATAAGAAACAATAACAACAACACATTGCACATTGAAAAAATAATAAAATTGAAATAAAGTCTCATTTGTCCCTCCAATAGTAACAATATACAAATATGTTAAACAAAAAACATGGTGAAGGAAGACGAGTTTCTTTTATTGATGCATAGGTGCAAGCTTTCGGGTAAAAACCCTTCAACAGGTGAGAAATGTAGCGCGACTTATAAGGACTATGGTACAAATGGTAGGAAGGAATTAATATATATAAAAAAGAAAGTTTTTAAACTATTTATATATGTTGATATTAACAGAAGACCGATTTTTGAGAAAGTAAATATTAAATCTGCAGTCTGAAACCACGAGACGGCGCATGATTAGGGCTATTGAAATAAACATGTGGGAGGTTTAAATAAAGGACAAGAGAGGATGATAAGCTTCTGGAAGATCTATTTTTCTGTTGATGCTGTTCAGTTTGTGGGATACTATGGATTCTAGGATAAGTCTTTGGTGTAAGATATGTATGTGCCTGTAATGTATGGTGGGGTTATTGATGTTGAAAGTGTGGCCTGTGCTCTGCATATGTTGATAAATGAGGGATTTGGTATCTTGCCTAGAAATATTACGGGAATGTTCAGTCATCCTGATGGCCACAGATCTACCTGTCTCACCAACGTAAGTGGCAGGACACTGTTCACATGAGACGGAGTAGACTGCGCCCACAGAACGAAGAGGGTCAGGAGTAGCTCAGCTCCAACAATAATCTCCCTATTTGCTATAGAAGAATTCTGGTAAAGAACCTCTACTGCCGCATACATGTATTCTCTCTCTCTATATATAGATCACACTATCCTCCTGGGAGGTTGGTGGAAGGATGGTCTAAACCTTTGGTTTTCAACCACTACGACCCGGGATCAAATCTCTAATTGGGCACTTTTTTGTAATTAAAAAATGCTCCAATGGCCCCTGATTCTTGCAAAAGTCCAACCTCACCAGCCAGTGCAAGTAACCAAACGAGACTCTGGCACACTTATTAGTGCAAAGTCGAACTGCTTTTCACATTTTAGAAATGTGGTGCACTTACAGTAAAAGCAGTCGTCAACTTCTACCCACCATGATTATCATGGCCTGTACCCACGTGTACTAGGGATAATAATAATAATAATAATTAAAAAAACCACTATCCTCCTGGCAACATTCATGTGACTGGATTATTCCATTGTAAGTACACTCTACACATGTAGTGAGTATTTTGACTACTAGGGACTTACAGAGTCCCCTCACTAATGGAGCTGGATTGATGAAAGATTCAATGGCCATTAAACCAATTTGTTGATAAACTATGTGTTTCTATCCCAGTTCTGTGCCCAGGTCCCAACCACATGAACAACATGTCCAATGATGTCTTTGAAGATGCCGAAGACTCCTCTACCACTGTCAACACTCAGGAATGTTTGGTCATGGTAAGTTGCTCTGTTTTACCCATTAAATCCTTCATTTGTTTGATTAAAAGAGTATCTCCTGATCATGATAGCTTGTGCCGTCTATCAGAATAGATATCAACTATATTGGAATTTATATTCTTGAATATTGCATAGTTTTTTTTTTGGGGGTCGGTGGAAGGGTGGGCTAAACCATTGGTTTTAGATCGCTACGACTGGGGATTCGGATACTGCATTGGGCCCTTTTTCTAATTAAAGAAAAATAATGCTCCAATGGCCCCTGATTCTTGCAAAAGTCCAACTCCACCAACGAGTGCAAGTAACCAAACGGAGCTCTGGTACATTTGTAAGTGCAAAGTCGGAACTTCTTTTCACCATGATTATCATTGCCTGTACCACGTGTACTAGGGATTTAAAAAAAAACTTAATTTTTTTGACCTTGGTTTTTTTAGATAACCCTTAGGACCAGCTTTTTTGGTTGTTGAGTGTTCCACACTGATGAGGACTAACAGCCCAAATATAGAGTTTGGTTGAAAACAACAAAGCTCTTAGTAGAGTCCTCTCAGAGATGATAGAGTTTGAAGCTGCTGGAATCATAAGGACCATTGCTGTGACAGCCTGGCAAGGGAGACATGGACACGCTGTCGGAGACATCGGAGGTTCTCCAGCGCCTGTCCACCACCACTCTGCCGGACACAGACGACAGCACCAGAGTGGCTAGTCCTGTTCCCTGGCTTACTCCTACAGGTTGGTCAGTTTGATAGGCTGTAGTGTTGTTTGGCTATTCACTCTCTTTGTCACATTTCTAGTGATCAGTCAGTTTTTCCCTTCTTACAGAGCATGTTTAGTAAGGTAAATCCATATACAGGTTGTCTAGTCAGGACTTGCTATTTATACTTACTTACACAGGTCAGTTATCTGATGAAGCACAATTTTTATTATGGATTAAAACATTGGACCAGACACCACCACCAGCTATAAGAAAATAAGACCTAATCCAAATAAATTAATAGTGTGTGACATTTCGGTAACAGCTTTGTTACCATCATCAGACATAAGATGACCAGACCATTCTTTTGTCTGATGATGGTAATAATGCTGTTACTAAAACGTCACATACTATTAGTTTATTTGGATTAGGTGTTATTTTCTTGTAGGTCAGTTATCTGCTGTGGCTGGAGTGTGTGTTATGTCAGGAAGTAGGCTGTGGTTTTCCATTTGAACACTTTGCCTGGCCAGAAATTGTTGTTCTCTGTTCAAGTCAGTCTACCTGGTGTGAGCCAGCTCAGGGGTGTTGTTCAGTGAGGAGTTGTTACCTAGTTGTCACCTTGTACTGCACATATTCTGTACAGACTCTAGGTACACCACTGATTACCTCTAGCCCCAATTATCACTATTTATCTATAATCTCATTTATCTCTTTTACCAATTATCCCCAACTCCGCCTTTGCCGGTCCCAAGCCTGGATTTTTTAATCCAGGAGGAGGAGGAGCAGTAACAAGCTCACTAAAAAACCTGGGCTCAGCTGGCCCGGCTGTAAGGGCTCCTGATCCAGGGATACAGGATGAGCAACGTTTGTACTCCATATTAGGAGCAGCTGCACATGGCGTCTGTTCCACATGTCAGAGGCGGCCATTTCTTTTGGAGCTAAGTCGGCCTGCCACTGAGTAGTGCTCTCAGTCTTAATGACAAAGGCAGATGCATTCTACTTCACCCAATCATGATGGTTGTCAAATCTCTTTTTCAAAAGTCTCAAGCTCTACAAGCTTGACACCCTAATATGATTGAGTGGAGATAAGAAAGGACCAATTATCCCATTTATCTAGTGTCACTTATATCTCGCCATATTTATCAGTATCTCTTACTATCTACAGTCCCAATTATATATTTATTAAAGAACAGAGCATATTGTTAATTGGGGCCATTGATTTTGGGAGAATTAATTTTTGCATTGTTTCATCAGTGAAGGTAAAATATACTCCATTGGTTGTTGGCCCAGCTTCTCTCTGGCACCCCGATACTTTTCATAGACTGGATTGTATAGACAGGCCACCTCCTGGTCACCTGAGACATATTACTGACTTCACACCCCGTAGTAACATATCATTCCATGAGACAACAACAGTTGCTGTGGTTGTACAGAAGGCCACCACAACATCCTGGTCACCAACCCCTCCGTGGAGGGAGACACTCCAGCAGACCTGGGGACCTTCCTGCTCCCAGACAGTGGCCGGCTGTCAGCAGAGTCCTCCTGTGTCTCCTTGGCTTCCTCCGGGGAGGGGGGCTAGTTATTCTGTGAGTACAGTAGACACCTGATACAGGCCCTGGTGGGGTAGTTAGTACCTGTAGGTGGGCCACATGTTTAGATATAGGTGCCCTGATTGTTTACCTGCCCTCACTGGTGAGTATAGCGCAAGAATCATTGAAACCATTTTTACAAAAGTACTCTCAACCTATTTTATTTTTACCAGAAACACATGTACTTTAAGAATGATAATTTGAACCAAAAAATAAAGTCTTTAAAAAGTATAACTCATTGAAATAAATGCAAAACTATTTATCGCACATCTCGTACCTACTTTGAAATGCTTCAAATATTCAGTACCTTTGTCGGTTGATGGTAACAATGCTGTTACTGAAACGTCACACACTATTAATTTATTTAGATTTGGTCTTATTACTTTGTATCTATAATCTATAATTCAAATTGTGCCTTGTCATTTTGAAATCCAGATTATTCATAAAGCAATACCAATCCATGTACTAATGGGAATTGCCAAGAGAAGGCACTGCTGATCTCTAAAGAGATGTTACTAGTGTCATATAGAAGCCCCACTTTTATTCTAACAGATTTGGGTAGAGAAAATGACACAACTTTTGCAAAACACCTATCTCTATTTATTATATAGTCCGTTATTTATTTTAATTTCTTTTTACATTTCAGAAATCTTTCTACAATTGAGTCTCAGACTTTGGAGAATGTGTTGAATCCTGGTATTTATAAATTTCAATCTTTATACAAAATAATCCTAAAATGTCTCCAAATTCAGTTATTGTATCATTTGAAGTATATTTTAATACCTAAATTGAATTTATCTGTAAAAAAAATAATTCTATTATTAATAAAAATAATCTATTATTCTCTACCTTGTGTTTTAATTTAAGTCAATGCACAATGTTTATAAGTCTTCCTGCTTGGACTGACCCACCTCACGCCTACATCTATGACCAGACTCAACTTCAGCAAGGAACTTCTTGGTTAAATGGTTCAGCTCAGCAATCAGAACAGGACGCGAGTAAAAGCGCTTTGTCCATACTGGTGACCTAGACTTCTCCGGTAGTTGGGATTCTGTGCTCCAGGTACCTGGGTTATAAATATCTCTCTATATAATTCTTTATCAATTGAAAAAGCCCTGTAAGATTTATATATGAATAAAACAAAGCATCAAGGGCAGCCCTTGATGCTTTGTTTTATTCATATATAATTCTTTATAAATAACTAAAAAAAAATTCTTCAATACCTGATCCTCGATGATCTCATGTATGTAGTGAACTATTGCCTTTGGCCAAATTGGATTCTTTTTCACTTTGAGTTTAACACGGTATAGTTTGACATCTTTCACTTTATTCCATTCTTCAGAAAAAAGTTTCTGGTATTTAGTTTCTGCATCAGGTGGATTCAGGCCTTTGTCATTTTTATGTCTGTACCTACATGTGGTTGTGTTGTTTTTTTTTTTATTCTCTTGTGCAAAGATTCCATGAGCCCATGCTCCTCAAACTGTTTGATGATAAGCACCAGCCTCTCCCAATGGTCCTATATGTGGTTGTAGTATTGTACACCGATTGCTTGCTCAAAAAAGAAATATCTTCTCCCATTCGCAGCATACACATTTTGTTTGATAATAGTACCAGTTTGTTCCTTGTGTTGATAACATCTATGAACATTTTTCTGATAGCGGTTTGGAAACATGTAATGATTTTATAATTTTTTTTTAAATTATCCCTAGTACACATGTTACAGGCGATGATAATGGTGGGTAGAAGTAGGCGACTGCTTTTACTGTAATTGCACCACATGTCTACACATGTGAAAAGCAGTTCAACTTTTGCACTTACAAATGTGCCAGAGCCCCATTTGGTTACTTGCACTTGCTGGTGGGGTTGGACTTTTGCAAGAATCGAGGGCCATTGGAGCATTTTTTTTAAATTAGGAAAAAGTGCCCAATTCAGGATTTGATCCAGGGTTATAGTGGTTGTACACCAATGGTTTAGACCCCCCTTCCACCCACCATTTATAACGATAGTATATCAGTAGCCCACTTTTCCTCATGCAGTCGGTATGGGCTTCCAAAATGCTTGCTATTACTCCTTGTCTTTTTAACCTAGCTTTCATTTTGCAACATTATCTAATTTCAATGTCATTCAAAATGTAGAATTTTTGTTTTGGGTTTTCCCACTTCTTTGTATATTTGCCCAATTTCTCAAGCTCCTGTTTTTTATCTAACTTGACAAAGTGCTCATCAAAGTCATTATGGTCTATGAAATTCTACTGACTTATCTTAAAACATTATTTTTCATTAATAATCTGCTACAATATCAATGCCTAAATTTTTCCTGTTTCCCCAGAACTATGATGAAACTACCCATCGATGTTAATTTCTAAACATGTATACCTATTTGGCACAGCAGAGCCTCCTAGACAATACTTTTGATGTAATTCAACGTGCTCTATAACACAATTATTATTCTGGTATATAACTGGTATTTAGCCTCCTCTGAATGGAACATTATTTTTCCAACACATGTTTTGTTAAGGCATGTGGCTAAATAAAAATCCTTTATGCCCGACCAATGGAATTTTTCCATCAGTATTTTCCCCACATTAGCAACTGTTTTTTTTCTAAAAGCATTTTGAATACCAATTGTGTATCATTTCACACTCAACAATCCCTCACTTTAAACTATATATAGTTTGTGTCATGCCTGCTTGTAAACTCCAGCAAATGTGATGTTATGTTGCTGTCTTTGCCACTGGAATAGATGAGACTTTGTACTCACCACACAGCTCTTGTTTTGGACACACACAGCACTGATGACTTGTTCTATTTAAATAAATTATAAAAATATTTAGCATTGGGAATGGCTTGGCCCATTAGTGGTATGTTTGGTCTCATTTCTTTTTTTTTTATTTGTCAAGTAGTTTTTTTAAATCCTGCATAAAAAATGACAATCCAGTTGATCAACCAGTAGTTTTGCCACTTTGATGGTTCCAACTATTGATGGCACTGTGGGGCAGATGGAACTTCTGAACCAATTCTCCCTCAACCTCCACCGCATCGACAAGGATGTGCAACGTTGCGACCGCAACTACTGGTACTTCAGTGTCCCAGAGAACCTGGATAAACTGAGGAACATCATGTGCACGTAGGTCACAGACTCACTAAATACACACTTTTGATTGTTGTAAGTGCAGACTTTAAGTGACAGTGCTTTTGTCTTGTCTGCAATGAGTTGGCTAAAACAATCAACTATAACCTACAAGGTAATAAGACCAAATCTAAATAAATAAATAGTGTGTGACGTTTCGGTAACAGCGTTGTTACCATCTTCAGACAAAAGTACTGAATGTTCAGTATTTTTTTTTATTCATTTATTTATTCATTCAGTACTTTTGTCTGAAGATGTTAACAACGCTGTTACCGAAACGTCACACACTATTTATTTATTTGGATTTGGTCTTATTACCTTGTGTTTATAATCTATAATCCAAATTGTGCCTTATCATTATAACCTGCAAGAAATATTTACAAAAACATATGCACTCAGCTTGATATTTACAACTGAAATTTCAGTTGTAAATATCCACGCTGCGCGCATATGTATTTGTAAATATTTCTTGTAAGATATAGTCTGTGTTTTTATTAAGTCCGTTGAAGAGCTATTATCGCTTGAAAGCTAGCATTTTAAAATTAAAATAAGCTCATTGTGAGAAAATATTTTGTAATTTTAAAATAGTCAGTTAAGTTAAAGAAAATGGCTGTATTTGGATTTGGAAAAACTGTTGAATTAAAGTCTGTTATAATAAAAGGTATACTGTACAGTATTATATAACTTACTTTAAACTTTTATAGAGGGCATCTTTTTGTTGTAATAAAATCCACTATTCAAATATATATATATACAGTAGAACCTCTCTGTAAAAGACACCTAATTGCAGAGTCAAAGTGTCCTTTAGGGAGAGGTATCCTCATACCGGAGAGTTACTAAATAGTAAAAATGGTTATTTTGAAAATGAAAACTATTCTTTGTAGAGAGTTGTCCTCTAGCGCGAGTGTCCTCTCATGGAGGTTCTACTGTGTACACAAGGTAATAAGACCAAATAAATAATCTATAATCCAAATTGTGCCTTACCGTTCTACTGTATATATTAACATTTCTTTATAATCGTTTAGGAACAATCACCTCTCAATTAGCTTTTTATTTGAGTACATTAGTGTTTTGTTAAAATGGTGCTTCTCAGTTCTGAACTCAGTTTGAACCTGAGATGACATAGTGGTTGTGTGTAGGTATGTTTGGGAACACCTAGACCTGGGCTATGTGCAGGGGATGTGCGACCTTGTAGCCCCTCTTCTGGTCATTTTTGATGATGGTAAGACATCCTACTTAATTTCTATTACATGTTAGAAACACAAGGTAATAAAACCAAATCCAAATAAATACAGTAAAACCCCTCTATAGTGAACCCCAATGGGACAGAGCTTTTGGTTCACTATAGCCACGGTTTGGCTATTTTTTTTTACTTTCCAAAATTTTTAGACCGTTTAATTAAAGGACAGCCATACACACAGCAAGAGGCTTCCTCTTAATAGTGGTCACTTTGTTTTAATTCCCTTAATTGACCAATTTCCTTACATTAATACTGAATAACAATAGAAATCATTAGATGATAGGTTCTTCTTATCATTAACATACATGTACTTCTATGTCTAATTTAAAAATCAAGACAAATCCTAGGCTAAGTTTTATTAAATATATATTCAAATATATAAAATGATTTTAAAACATCTTTATCACATTATATAATACAATGTTTAATTGGAAAATGACTCTAATACCTTGTTGCTTCAAAGCACTCTTCAAGCATTGCACCATTCAAATAAAGTTAGTGTTTTTCTTCCATTTCATGTTTCCACATATTCTTCTAGGTATAGATTTCGTTTTTTAACCTGTCATGCAAAACATTGCTGACTTTAAAATCACCATAGTTAATGGCATAAAATAATTTTTGTTTCATCACGGGGACCGTTTATTTGGACTTTTTTTTTTTTGCCCTAAAACGTACGATCGCGATCGCGGCAAAAGTTGAGGTTGATTCCTCTTTGTAACAATTTTTAATAGCTTTATATTTTATTTCTTATAATAGAAAAGTTATATTTTCTTATTTTAATAAGTTCTTAACATTTTGCCTGTGTTGTTTCACTTTGAAAAGTTCTGAAAATGGCCCTTTTTTTTAGAGAAATAACATTTTTGTTTTTAAAATGCCTTTGTTTTCTTCATTTTGGAAGCCATTTGCATTTTTTATATTTCAAATTTAATGGATGCAAAGATATTCTATTTAATAAAACGTATAATGTGTAAAAATGTATACAACATACAGCAAAAATAAAGTGTAAATCAAAATAAACAATGGCGCTAAATTTATTGTTTTGAAATCGCGATCCGCGAGCTGAAACATGCTTAAAATTTTGTTGTTTTAATTTTTTTTTAATAACAATTCTAAGTTCGTTATAAGCATAGTATTTTAAATATATTTTATTATTTTGGGACCGAAAATAGATTCGTTATAGGGGTAGTTCATTATTCTAAAAATCGCAAAGTTCGTTATAACGATGGTATTTTTAATGGAATGGAATTGGGAATCGGCGTGGGTTCGTTATAAGGGAAGGTTCGTTATATCCAGGGTTCGTATTAGCGGGGTTTTACTGTACATAGTTTATGACGTTTCGGGGACAGCATTGTTACCATCAGACAAATGTACTAAATCTAACTGATGATGGTAACAATGTTGTAACAGAAATGTCACACATTATTTATTTATTTGGATTTGATTATTAACTTGTGTTTCTAATCTCTAATCCAACTTGTACCTCATCATTCAATGAACTAGTGTTCCCCACCCGTGCACCAATAAAACCTCCATGAACCAGGCAGCTGAATACATAAAACAATCTGCGCACGCACACAAAAGTGCCCAATGCGGGATTTGATCCTGGGTAGTACACATGAGAGGTGTTGATTGGGTCTCACAAGTGAGGATCTACTGTGTTTACATACAGCTTGGTGTGTTGTGACAGAAGTGATGACTTACAGTTGCTTCTGCCAGCTCATGCAGCGGATGTCTGCCAACTTCCCCCTGGGTGGAGCCATGGACTCCCACTTCTCCAACATGAGGTCTCTCATCCAGGTACACTCATTGGCTCTGATAGATTCCTTTCTTTATTTGGCTCTTTTTATCCATGTGTTGAAAGACTCTCTGACACTTTGGGTAAAATGACTCTTCACTGACTGAAACTTCTATGGACATCTTGTTAGGTCATTGAGCGCCAGCATACACCTATGAGGTTGTTTGTGATCCTCGATTCATCAAGAAAATGTATTTTCAGGGAATGTATATTGTCACAGTAATGAAGGTGACGTTTGGGTAGAATGAAATAATAATTTATTAGATGACTTTAAATAGTTAAAGGGATAAAAAGAAATAAACTAAGTTAAATGGATAAAAATAATGATAAATTAAGGAAGTAATGGCAAAGACCCAAATGGCTGACAATCGGCTACACCCCTCAAGATGGCGGCTATTGTTTACAAACTTTCCGCCTAGCGCGCCCGCCACCTATCAGAGCTTAGGTACATAACACTTGCCGAGCTAACAGCGTGGGCCACCTATCGAGGCTTAGGTACATAACATTCACCAAGCTGCCGATGTATTATTTACAGTTACACACTATGTACATTTTTGGTTATGACAATATATTTAGAAAAAAATTAGCTTATATTAAACATAAAGTAATAAGAGCAAATCTAAATAGATAAATAGTGTTCGATGTTTCGTTAACAACACTGTTACTGAAGGGTCACACACTTTATCTATTTGGATTTGGTCTTATTACTTTATGTTTATATTCTATAATCCAAATTGTGCCTTATCATTATATTATTTCTAGCACAAACTATCAGCAATGTTTTGTTGCCTGATCAGGAGATTCATTCTGTATGAGGCCTTGTGTGTTGCCAGATCTTGGACGGGGAGATCTTCCAGCTGATGCACCAAAATGGTGACTACACCCACTTCTACTTCTGCTACCGCTGGTTCCTACTGGACTTCAAGAGAGGTAGATTCTCCTTGCATACATTGTAGGTTTAGGCAAACACAATTATTAAAGGTTTAGAGCAAAAGATAAAAGGTTATACAATAGAACCTCCATGAGAGGACACTCTCTGCTAGAGGATATCTATCTACAAAGAACAATTTTCATCACCAAAATTACCAGTTTTACTAATCGACAACTCTCCAGTAAGAGGAAACCTCTTCCTAAAGGACACTTCAGCTCTGCAAATAAGTGTCTTTACAGGAAGGTTCTACTGTATAACTTCTTTATTGCTGGCTTTCAGCCATTGTTGTCAGAGAAATACATTGTTGTCTTCTATTTGACAACCTGGTGTGACAGTGTTGACTGTGCCCAGAGCTGGTGTACGAGGATGTCTTCTCTGTGTGGGAGGCCATCTGGGCCGCCCGCCACGTGGCCTCTGCCCACTTTGTCCTCTTCCTGGCCCTGTCCATGGTGCGGGTGTACCGCGACATCATTCTCCACAACAACATGGACTTCACTGACATCATCAAGTTCTTTAATGGTAAGTGGATCCATGTTTTTTTTTATGTATGGTGAACAGCAAGCTTAATGTTATCCCTAGTACACAGGTATAGGCCATGATAATCATAGTGGGTAGAAGTTGACTACTGCTTTTACTGTAAGTGCACCACATGTCTACACATGTGAAAAGCAGTTCGACTTTTGCACTTATAAGTGAGCCAGAGCCCCGTTTGGTTACTTGGACTCGCTGGTGAGGTTGAACTTTTGCAAGAATCGGAGCATATATTTTTTTCAATCAGAAAAAAGTGCCCAATGCGGGATTCGATTCCGGGTTGTAGCGGTCGAAAACCAACAGTTAGACCACCTTTCCACCAACCTCCGAGCAACAAGCTTCTTTTTTGAAGATGTTTGAGGGAACTTTGATAATAGATGTGCGGAATCATTGCAATGTGTGTATTCTTGAAATATAAGAATACATTTGTTGTGTTGCTGGAGGCCAACAAAGGTTCAGTGAAAGTGCCCTGACCTCTTTTCTCATTTCCAACCCAAATCTACTTTAGACCCTACAATTAGAATATTGGACTGATCTTTAATCCAACAAAGGCTCTTGAGTAGGAATTTTCCATACTTCTCAAAGAAAATTTTAACTCTCTTTTTGGAGTGGTGCATAGAAAAATATGATTAGATGTGATCAAACTGTAGTTTAACATCTGATTCCAAAGCTCAACTGAACCGCAATGGGGGTTAACCCATCATAGTTTTTAACAGTTGAAAGGAATTTTTCAACCAGTTTCACCCTATTCCCTATTCCCACTTTGTAAGTGCAAAGTCGAACTGCTTTTCACATGTGTAGACATGTGGTGCGCTTACAGTAAAAAGCAGTCGCTAACTACCCACCATGATTATCATGGCCTGTACCACGTGTACTAGGGATAAGCAAAAAAAAATAAGAAGAGAGCTATTTTACTAGCCTTCCAACAACGCACTTAATTTGCACTTACAGTAAAATCAGTCGCCAACTTCTACCCACCATGATTATCATGGTTTGTATCACGTGTAATAGGGATAATTGAAAAAAGAACTGTAGTTCAATTCTCCCATTCCATCTTTCCCGATATGTAAACCCTCAGTGGTAGGGTAGCAACTGTGTGTGTGTTTTATTCTTTTGTGATCTGGCCTTAACATACTAGTGCCCTTGAATGCTTAGGTCTTTCTCTTTTACAATATTCTTAGAATGGTAAAACCCCGCTAAAACAAACCCAGTATATAGCAAACCTTTCCTTATAATCAACCAAAAGTAATCCCCAATTCATTCCATTGAAAATATCATTGTTTTAATGACCTTTGGGATTTTTAAAATACTAAACTACTCCAATAATGAACTTAATTTTAAAAGTGCCAAAATAATAAATTATAATTTTAACGAACTTAAAATTACATAATTAAAAGATTTTTAAAACAGCAATAGAACAAAAATAAAAGAGGCTGTTAAATATTGCTATAAGGAGGAATCAAATTTTGCCACGATCATACATGTTAACATCCCCTTTCAGGAGTGTTCTTTATCTAGCAAGTTTATTCTAGGCTAAAAAGACGTCCAAATGAAGTCATAAAATGAATCGATGAATGGATAGCGGCCAAAGAGCTGGCCTTTTTCCACAATGGGAGCCATCAATTGCCAGAAAGATGGAAAAAAGTAGTGTCTAGCGACAGACAATACTTTGAACATTGAAGGTCTAACTAAATTTTCACAATAAAGCTTCAATTTTCGAAAATAAAACGCACAAACATTTATACTCCTAATAATTGACCTAAGCTAAATAAAACATCCAAATAAATGGCACATGATGCAGCAAAAGGTTATATTTAATGCCATGAACTATTTTTATCTTAAAGCCAGTGATGGCTTGCCTGACAGGCTTAAAACAAATAAAATCTAGACTTGAGAAGAATATGTGGAAATGGAAGAAACCTACGTATTAACTTTATCTGAAAGGGACAATGCTTGAAGAGTTGCTTTCAAGTAACAATAAGAGACTTTTTTTTTCAAGTAAATTTGTATTATATAATGTGATGCTGTTTTTTAAATAATTTTCTATTACAGTAGAACAACCTCCATGAGAGGACACTCACGCTAGATCCTAGGACACCTCTCTATGAAGAACAATTTTATTTGCAAAATTATCATTTTTACTATTTAGCAACTCTCCGGTAAGAGGACACCTCTCCCTAAAGGACACTTTGGCTCTGCAATTAGGTGTCCTTTACAGGGAGGTTCTACTGTATATAATTAATAAAGAGTTTTGTGCCTAGAAATTGTCTTAATTATTAAATTAGACATTGAGGTATGACAAGATATAATAAAGCTCTCTCTAACAACCAAGCAACTTGTGATTCCAGAGATGGCCGAGAGACATGAGGCCAAAGCTATCTTACAAACTGCGCGAGAGCTTGTCTTGGAAATCCAAACCATCATTGAAAATAAGTAATGCTGCTTCTCTTCATTCACTTACCTCTTATTTTCTGATTGTTGTTCCAAATATTTTATTCTGATCTAGTCATTTTTAGTGTTGAGTAATATAGATAGAAGAGATTATGGTTACATGAGATATTATTGTTAAATTTGCCATTGTATAATTTGTGTGTTCCCCCCCCCCCCCCCATTCAACATTCCATCAGACTGTCTACAAAAGTCAGAGAGTAGAAACAAAAAAGATATGAAAGAAATAAGTGATGTTGCTATCATCATATAATACCTTCATGGAATTTGTGTAATCTTTACACAAGGGGATAAGAAACAACATACCTTATATCACAAGCATATGAAGATAATGGGCTATACATTTTAAAAGAAAGAAGTGACTAAGGGTGGTGTGTATTCTGAGTAAAGTTTATTCTTTGGGAATCTCTCTCCAATTTGTGAGTCCTTGTTGAACCAGCAACATTCCAGTGAATCCTATTTCTGATGATCTAGTAGTGTCAACTATTGGAGAACACAATAAGCCAATCCCTAGTTCCAGTCCACATACTACTGTGACCTACCTTAGTTTGACCTAAACTATGAAAGTTCAGTACCTCTGCAACTTCCACTTCAATGTCTATCTCTCCCCTAGCAGGAACCTGATGGAAGGTCACATAGGAAATTAAGTTTCAATAGGATGATGGAAGATTGACAATCTCACTGATTCTTTTCTCTACAGCCTGGTGTGTTACATCTACAATGGGGAATTGATGAACCTCATATTTTATTTAGAGTCTACAAGCTACCTATTTATTTATATAATGTACATTTGGAGCTTATTTCTCTACAAAGAGAGACTATTATACATACATATATATTTTTATAATTATTGCCCTTGAAGTTAGGTAAAGAACAATTCCATGTTTTTATCTTTTCTTTAAATCTGCCTCCTGGCTACACAAACCATCCGCTATATAAAACTGAAGAACAATTTAAGATGGTAATACAGTATATACTCCATGAGAGGACACTCGCGCTAGAGGACACCTCTCTATAAAGGACAGTTTTCATTTACAAAATTACCATTTTTACGATTTAGAAACTCTCTGGTAGGAAGCACCTCTCCCTAAAGGACATTTTGGCTCTGCAATTAGGTGTTGTCCTTTACAGGGAGGTTCTACTGTACAAAATATTTATTTATTTTACTTATAAAACTCTTGTTCATTTACATCTTTTCATTTGTATATATTTGTACTGTCCTCAAAGCCAATTTCCATAACTTCATGCCAAGAATTCTCCCAGATTAACAGCCAGGGCAGAGAACTGGTCCACCAGCCAGACTCTCCCAATATTGTTTTCCCATTCAAGTAGTGTAATATTCTTTAAAAAAAAGACAATTTTTTGTTTATTTATTCACATTTTTTGATAGAAAATAATAATGCTGATACAGTAGAACTCCATGAGAGGACACTCACGCTAGTGGACACCTCTCTACAAAGGACAGTTTTCATTTGCAAAATTACCATTTTTACTATTTAACAAATCTCTGGTAAGAGGACACCTCTCTCTAAAGGACAATTTTGCTCTGCAATTAGGTGTCCTTTACATGGAGGTTCTACTGTACTATTTCCAATCTTGTCCATTTCCAGAGATGTTATTTTTATTTATTTACAAAAAATATACAAATTTTATCTTGTATTTCTATCTAGTCAGCCATGAAGTGTTGCAGCCAGTATGTTCATGACACTGTCTTATTGCCAAAGATCTTGTTGTTCTACGGAAGCTCTCCCCATTGTTCAGTGCTCCACAGATAGCTCCCAGGTGTGGCTGTTAGGATTGTTGTTGGAAGCAGAGATCCAATTTTCACTTGATGCCTCCTTGGTCAGAGTTTTGGCTTTTGATAAGGCACAATTTGGATTATAGATTAAAAACACAAGGTAATAAGACCAAATCCAAAAAAATAAATAGTGTGCGACGTTTCAGTAGAAGATGATAACAACACTGTTACAGAAAAGTCATACACTATTTATTTATTTGGATTTGGTTTTGTTACTTTGAGTTTTGGCTTTTATATTTTTTAATAGGAGTTACTCTCCATCCAGACTATTGCGATTAATATAGGTTAGGCAAAATATGTTAATTGACCATGGTAGTGTACCTATACAATCTATGTGGATGACATTGTCTGGTTCCAAGTTCAAATTTAGTGGATTCCATTGGCAGTTGAGGCAGTCCCAGGTTGGTACCTGCTTCATAACGGCCTGTATGAATTTTCAAGTCATTTGTTTGATTCTTATTTTTATGCCAGGGTTAGCTTGGTCCATCTTGAGGTGTTCTTAAAATGTGAGACATTGAAGTAAACATGGATTCAACATCTAAAGATATAATTCTTTGATTTCCATTTAGAGATCTTCACGTCAATAAAATCTTTGAGTTAACAATTTCATTTTAATTAAAAATACTGGTAGATTTTTAATGAAAATGATATTAAAAATGATGAAGGCATATCCTGACCAAAAGCACATGTACTTTTTATATGGCAGAGTGCCATCTAGTGGAACAGAAATCCTTTAAACATTGATTTAACCTGTTCCTTGATATTTGGCTAACCCATTTTCTTGATAAATCAAGAAAAGCCATTCACGAACACATTTCGTGCTGTTGGCGCTCGTCAGCGTGGAGCAGGCTGTACCAATGAAAATGAAATTGTTAACTCATGAATTCAAAGAAAAATTATTGATATGAAGCTAAACTTGGTGAATACAAAAGTGCAGGAGAAATTTTTGTTTTTGTTGTTTGGCTCCCCCCACAGTTGTAGGTAGCATTCACAATAGGCACCAAGTTGTTGATAGGGCTTATCCTAATTGAAGGCTCCAGAAACTGTTGTCTTCTTTACAAATGGGCATGGACAAGATATTCACTTTTATTAGCAATCTCAATATTGTTGGCTCTCTTTTTATGTTCCAATTTTAAAGACTGTATACAGTAGAGATTCTGTTAGTAGATGCTCACATTAGTGGACACCTCTAAACAACTGACACAAAATTGCCCTCCCATTGAAACTGTTCTCTCTAGCAGATACATCCAAACAACAGATGCTTTCCTATTGTAATATTTATTGATTTTATATAAAATTGAAACAATATATAAAAAGACATTAAGAAAGTGAAGAAAGTAAAGGCCAATTGTTGTATTGTCAGTGTTGGCCAACCCAGAGGTTTCCATTGTTGTCCCATTCACTATTGGTTTACCACTTCAGGAGATGTTTTCAGTTGTTAGGAGAAAGTATAAAGGCCAATTGTTGTTGTATTGTCAGTGTTGGCCAACCCAGAGGTTTACATTGTTGTCCCATTCACTATTGGTTTACCACTTACCACAGGAGATGTTTTAGGTTGTTAGGAGAAAGTATAAAGGCCAATTGTTGTATTGTCAGTGTTGGCCAACCCAGAGGTTTACATTGTTGTCCCATTCACTATTGGTTTACCACTTCAAGAGATGTTTTCAGTTGTTAGGAGAAAGTATAAAGGCCAATTGTTGTATTGTCAGTGTTGGCCAACCCAGAGGTTTCCATTGTTGTCCCATACACTATTGTTTACCACTTTAGGAGATGTTTTCAGTTGTAAAGGCCAATTGTTGTCAGTATTGGATCACCCCCCTTTCCACAAAGAATTTTGTTGCTGACCCATTCAGTATTAGTTGCCTTATTCCAGAGAGGTTTGTCAGGAGAGAGATTTTTACAGCCATTGTTATCCCAGGCAGTTTCTCTAGTTGAAAATGGTCAACCTACCAAATGGCATTAGGTGACTGAGCGGCTAGTAGATTCCCTTCAACACCTCCAATCTGTAGAGTTGTCTCTTCCTTTCTTCTTCCATCCATGAACCTATTCCCATCCTATTCTGATTGAAGATAAGCCATCTTGCCATCTAGTTGGATATTTATTCAATATAATTTATTATTCCTCGTGTTAATTACCTCACATGGTAATTTTTGCTTTCATTATTTACACAGATTGTTTTACAAGGAGACTATATACTTGTTGAAAGATGTTTAAAAATCAAGTGTGGATTCAGCATGGAGTCTTAAATATCCTGTTCCTAACAATTGAAACAAGTTCACTAATGTTATATTCCATTTATAGTTCTCTTAGAAATAACTTTTGTTTTTAGATTTTAAATCTCACACCAAAACTCGGTTATAGTTCAAATTTATTGAGTTACATATTCACCAATTTTAAAATCTGGCTTAATATAACTTTATAAATGTAGCCTATCATTCAAAATGTCTTGTTGAACTTCAGCATCCCTACTTCTTGCTCTATCTACCTATTGTTTCAACCAGTTTCTAGAGGCAGCTATTTCTTTTGGAGCTAAGTCAGCCTGCCTCCCAGTCTTAATGACAAAGGCAGACACATTCTACTTCACCCAGTCATGATGGTTGTCAAACAGACACCATCAAGGATCACAACTTGATACCCTAATATGATTGAGTGGAGATAAGAAAGAAGAAGACCAGTTTCTAGTAATTTTTTATATGGGGATATTTATCATATTTTACATTGACACATCACATTTCTCTCTACTTTATGTAAATACGTACAGAATGTGAATTCTAACATTCCTCTAGCTTACAATACATTTTGCTAAAATGGTTATTTTAAAATGATTTTCACCCAGACCTGGGTATATTCTAGCCAGGAGAAGTTTAATATAAAAAAAGAACAACATGTTTGTGGAGATATATAAAAACTAAATTTGGTGTTAGTTATTGTATAGCTGCTATAAAAATTATAAAATATTGCTAACTAGACCAGGGCAGTCCAAGATAACAAGAATTCCCCAAGTAAGTAAGGCTGATGTGTTCCCTTCTAATTCCTGTCTACAGTTTGTACCTTTGATGTATGTATTCCTCTCAACTAGGATTTCTTTAAGTTTGTGATTTGTAGCTGATATTCTCTCCTTGTAACAAACTACTCTCTTCTGGCTAGCTGCAGGCCCACGTTGGAATAACTTTTCATAAGTTTGATTTACATTTGATTGAATAGCTAGAAAAAAGAGAAATGGCTGTTAAAATTCTTTTACAGTAGAACCTCCATGAGAGGACACTCCTGCTAGAGGACACCTCTCTATAAAGGACAGTTTTCTTTACCAATATCACCATATTTACTATTTAGCTACTCTCTGGTAAGAAGACATCTCTTCTTTAAGGACATTTTTTCTCTGCATTTAGGTGTTCTTTACACAGAGGTTCTACTGTATTAACCTTTTTTGATGGTAGAGCTTCCATTCATAACTACTGCTGATCTCCCACACATTTCTCTCTCTTATATCTGGCAAGTTATCAGGTTGGCTTGGAATGGAACCACTCTGGGTATGGTACTCTGATTGGGGAGAAAATGTTGCCACACAACTTGGAGATTTTTATGAAGCGTTTTGTTTTTATGGAAAGATATGATTAGGGGTTTCTTCTATTAGCCTTGTCTCATAAGCTCCTCCTCCTCCTTCAATGCCTTCCTCTACTGAGGGTGGGCCACATGGTCTCATCATACTTCCTCCGCCATCCTCTTCATCTCCTCGTAGGTGTGTCGTCCAGTACATGGCTTTAGATCGTCTGTGTATCCCCGTTGTCTCCTTCCCCTCGAACTCTTCCCCCAGAGCTTTCCGTCTCATAAGCTACCTGGGCTTATTTGATCTTTTCTTGGCAAGGATTTGTTTTCTCTGCTGTGCAGTCATAATATAGGGCCTTCCAACCTTTAGTCCAAAAGTTTAATCTCTCTGGGACATGTATCACAAGGCTCTCTCTCCATGTACTTTCTGCGCTCCAGGAACCTGAATTATCTCACACACAGCTGTTTGAACAATGTTGGAGTGGTGTGTGGAGGTTTGTTGAAATTTTGTTGTTGAAATGTTTTAGATATATGAAATGTTTGCACAGTCTATTTAAAGGAAAAAAAGAGGATTGTTTTTTATTTTATTTTTGTAGTACTTGTGGGAAAGGATGATGTTTTAAAAAGTCACTATTTTTATGTGGATTGCTCTAATTTTATGCTCCTCTCCCATTCTTGATGTACTTGTCTGGTATAAACCAAATCTCCTACATTGACATCCTTGTGTAATTTAGACGTGTTTTATAGATTTCTTATTTATATATATGTGTGTGTTTCAATGTTGTGGCTAAGTTACTGATCCTTCAACAGCCTAGTTTATAGGGAAAATTATGGGAGATGACAGTAGCTCTAAGACCAAATTAAAATAAGTAAACAACAACAATGTGATCAACAAGAGTAAAATTGTACAACAGTCTTCAGAACAGATCACCAGACTCTGTCATCAGATCTGGATCTCAGTTGCTTCTAAACAACAGGTTGTACTGTGCTCTCCAGCCAGTTTGTCTCAGGTCTGAGTGGCTGATGAAGGCAGGTTGTACTGTGCTCTCCAGCCAGTTTGTCTCGGGTCTGAGTGGCTGATAAAGACAGGTTGTACTGTGCTCTCCAGCCAGTTTGTCTCGGGTCTGAGTGGCTGATAAAGACAGGTTGTACTGTGCTCTCCAGCCAGTTTGTCTCGGGTCTGAGTGGCTGATGAAGGCAGGTTGTACTGTGCTCTCCAGCCAGTTTGTCTCGGGTCTGAGTGGCTGATGAAGGCAGGTTGTACTGTGCTCTCCAGCCAGTTTGTCTCGGGTCTGAGTGGCTGATGAAGGCAGGTTGTACTGTGCTCTCCAGCCAGTTTGTCTCGGGTCTGAGTGGCTGATGAAGGCAGGTTGTACTGTGCTCTCCAGCCAGTTTGTCTCGGGTCTGAGTGGCTGATGAAGGCAGGTTGTACTGTGCTCTCCAGCCAGTTTGTCTCGGGTCTGAGTGGCTGATGAAGGCAGGTTGTACTGTGCTCTCCAGCCAGTTTGTCTCGGGTCTGAGTGGCTGATGAAGGCAGGTTGTACTGTGCTCTCCAGCCAGTTTGTCTCGGGTCTGAGTGGCTGATGAAGGCAGGTTGTACTGTGCTCTCCAGCCAGTTTGTCTCGGGTCTGAGTGGCTGATGAAGGCAGGTTGTACTGTGCTCTCCAGCCAGTTTGTCTCGGGTCTGAGTGGCTGATGAAGGCAGGTTGTACTGTGCTCTCCAGCCAGTTTGTCTCGGGTCTGAGTGGCTGATGAAGGCAGGTTGTACTGTGCTCTCCAGCCAGTTTGTCTCGGGTCTGAGTGGCTGATGAAGGCAGGTTGTACTGTGCTCTCCAGCCAGTTTGTCTCGGGTCTGAGTGGCTGATGAAGGCAGGTTGTACTGTGCTCTCCAGCCAGTTTGTCTCGGGTCTGAGTGGCTGATGAAGGCAGGTTGTACTGTGCTCTCCAGCCAGTTTGTCTCGGGTCTGAGTGGCTGATGAAGGCAGGTTGTACTGTGCTCTCCAGCCAGTTTGTCTCGGGTCTGAGTGGCTGATGAAGGCAGGTTGTACTGTGCTCTCCAGCCAGTTTGTCTCGGGTCTGAGTGGCTGATGAAGGCAGGTTGTACTGTGCTCTCCAGCCAGTTTGTCTCGGGTCTGAGTGGCTGATGAAGGCAGGTTGTACTGTGCTCTCCAGCCAGTTTGTCTCGGGTCTGAGTGGCTGATGAAGGCAGGTTGTACTGTGCTCTCCAGCCAGTTTGTCTCGGGTCTGAGTGGCTGATGAAGGCAGGTTGTACTGTGCTCTCCAGCCAGTTTGTCTCGGGTCTGAGTGGCTGATGAAGGCAGGTTGTACTGTGCTCTCCAGCCAGTTTGTCTCGGGTCTGAGTGGCTGATGAAGGCAGGTTGTACTGTGCTCTCCAGCCAGTTTGTCTCGGGTCTGAGTGGCTGATGAAGGCAGGTTGTACTGTGCTCTCCAGCCAGTTTGTCTTGGGTCTGAGTGGCTGATGAAGGCAGGTTGTACTGTGCTCTCCAGCCAGTTTGTCTCGGGTCTGAGTGGCTGATGAAGGCAGGTTGTACTGTGCTCTCCAGCCAGTTTGTCTTGGGTCTGAGTGGCTGATGAAGGCAGGTTGTACTGTGCTCTCCAGCCAGTTTGTCTCGGGTCTGAGTGGCTGATGAAGGCAGGTTGTACTATGCTCTCCAGCCATTTTGTCTCAAGTTTATGTCTGAGTGGCTGATGAAGGCAGGTTGTACTGTGCTCTCCAGCCAGTTTGTCTCGGGTCTGAGTGGCTGATGAAGGCAGGTTGTACTGTGCTCTCCAGCCAGTTTGTCTCAGGTCTGAGTGGCTGATGAAGGCAGGTTGTACTGTGCTCTCCAGCCAGTTTGTCTTGGGTCTGAGTGGCTGATGAAGGCAGGTTGTACTGTGCTCTCCAGCCAGTTTGTCTCGGATCTGAGTGGCTGATGAAGGCAGGTTGTACTATGCTCTCCAGCCATTTTGTCTCAAGTTTATGTCTGAGTGGCTGATGAAGGCAGGTTGTACTGTGCTCTCCAGCCATTTTGTCTCAAATCTATGTCTGAGTGGCTGATGAAGGCAGGTTGTACTGTGCTCTCCAGCCATTTTGTCTCAAATCTATGTCTGAGTGGCTGATGAAGGCAGGTTGTACTGTGCTCTCCAGCCAGTTTGTCTTGGGTCTGAGTGGCTGATGAAGGCAGGTTGTACTGTGCTCTCCAGCCAGTTTGTCTCGGATCTGAGTGGCTGATGAAGGCAGGTTGTACTATGCTCTCCAGCCATTTTGTCTCAAGTTTATGTCTGAGTGGCTGATGAAGGCAGGTTGTACTGTGCTCTCCAGCCATTTTGTCTCAAATCTATGTCTGAGTGGCTGATGAAGGCAGGTTGTACTGTGCTCTCCAGCCATTTTGTCTCAAATCTATGTCTGAGTGGCTGATGAAGGCAGGTTGTACTGTGCTCTCCAGCCATTTTGTCTCAAATCTATGTCTGAGTGGCTGATGAAGGCAGGTTGTACTGTGCTCTCCAGCCATTTTGTCTCAAATCTATGTCTGAGTGGCTGATGAAGGCAGGTTGTACTGTGCTCTCCAGCCATTTTGTCTCAAATCTATGTCTGAGTGGCTGATGAAGGCAGGTTGTACTGTGCTCTCCAGCCAGTTTGTCTCGGGTCTGAGTGGCTGATGAAGGCAGGTTGTACTGTGCTCTCCAGCCAGTTTGTCTCGGGTCTGAGTGGCTGATGAAGGCAGGTTGTACTGTGCTCTCCAGCCAGTTTGTCTCAGGTCTGAGTGGCTGATGAAGGCAGGTTGTACTGTGCTCTCCAGCCAGTTTGTCTCGGGTCTGAGTGGCTGATAAAGACAGGTTGTACTGTGCTCTCCAGCCAGTTTGTCTCGGGTCTGAGTGGCTGATGAAGGCAGGTTGTACTGTGCTCTCCAGCCAGTTTGTCTCGGGTCTGAGTGGCTGATGAAGGCAGGTTGTACTGTGCTCTCCAGCCAGTTTGTCTCAGGTCTGAGTGGCTGATGAAGGCAGGTTGTACTGTGCTCTCCAGCCAGTTTGTCTCGGGTCTGAGTGGCTGATAAAGACAGGTTGTACTGTGCTCTCCAGCCAGTTTGTCTCGGGTCTGAGTGGCTGATGAAGGCAGGTTGTACTGTGCTCTCCAGCCAGTTTGTCTCAGGTCTGAGTGGCTGATGAAGACAGGTTGTACTGTGCTCTCCAGCCAGTTTGTCTCGGGTCTGAGTGGCTGATGAAGGCAGGTTGTACTGTGCTCTCCAGCCAGTTTGTCTCGGGTCTGAGTGGCTGATGAAGGCAGACTTGTTGAACCTTGTTTACTTATTTTAATTTGGGTTGTTGTGTTTAGTATTTAGGATGCACATGGATGTTTTAACCCACATATCAACACACGGCTGAGTGTGATATTTTCCCCTAGAGCTATAGAAGAAGGTTTTGTGTGTTTTTACTCTCTCTCCATCTCTATAACCTAAATTTTCATATCTCTCTAACCCCTTCTTTCTCTCTTTGGATGTCTCTACATTCCCATCTTGATGTCTTACTCTCTCTAAGTGTGCGTGTACATTGCTCTGTGTATATTGGTTCCTCTGTTTTGTCTGCTTTCCCAATTGTTGACGGACACTTGTGTCATTGTTGCCCAACCCTATCAATATAATGTATATGGAAGTTTTGTGTTATTGTATTGTTGCTAGTGTGTTGTATTCAAGAGCTCTATATTACGCCTTCATTATGTAAATATGTTATATCTCTGTTGTATGTAACACCCTCTCCTTTCTTCTGTTTTAACCATTTCATTATTGTATGGCTCGACTGTACATCACCGCCACTCAACATATTAATTAATACCCCATGTTATAAGGCTATGGTTCTCTTAGCTAAGCTGTACTGCCACTCAGCTCACCTAGACTACATCCAAGTGTGCCTGGATCATGGTGCCATGATAAACGAACTGCACCCCTACACCCCATTCCATTGGAATTTGTGTAATCTTTGCACAAGGGGATAAGAAACAACAACATCCAAATGATTGCCGCTTACATTAATTACATAGCCACACTGTTTGTGTGACAAGTTTCTATATTCAGCTAAAATGGCCTTTTCAACTGAATGAAGAAACTTGCTTAAAAATTATTGCTATATTGCACCTCTACTTTTGAAATAATCCTTAGAAATTCTAATTAAATAGCATCTATGCCTTTTACACACCTTTTACCCTTAATAAAAGGACATAAAGAATTTATTTTATTGTAAACAAATGGAAAACAAGCTGAGCTTTCAGAGGAGCCTCCTTAATCTGAAGCTAAGAAAGATGACACTGGGTAGCTGTTAATAAATATGTATTTTTGTCACATATGCCTATTTGTTATATAATACCTGGTTTTATGATAAAGCACAATTTGGATTATAGATACAAGGTAATAAGACCAAATCCAAAATAAATTTATAGTATGTGACATTTAGTAGTATGTGGCACTATTAATTTATTTGGATTAGTTCTTATTTTCTTGTATCTACCTGATTTTACATATTTGCACAGCCTAACAGCTACCCAATGTCATGCCTTCTTTCTTAGCTTCATATTAAAAAGACTCCTACAAAAAGCTCAGCAGTGTTCTCTTACAATAAAAGAATTGACGTTCATGGAATTTTTTTGCACTTTAAAATTATGTTAAAAATACAAGGATGAATAACTCAGCATCATTGTATTCCCTAGGCAATGGCGACTGCCTAATTAAATATATATATAGCACCTCTTTCATAATCTTCAGCTGGACTTTACAAAGTTTTTAGACTTAAATGTACGACGTCATGTTCTAATGCCTGAGATGCTACCAATATAGTTCATTCTACCCTAATCTCTTCTTATCCACATTCCCTGGGGAATGATTTACAATATAACCTGTATTAAATATAAACAATACACTTAAAATTATACCGCATAAGTTTCTTTTTTATGAAAAATCAATATTTATTTTAAAGAGAAATATTTACTATTTCTAACTTTTTTGAATGAAGTATGAGAGGGTGAAAATATGAAGAGTAATGGCGAACGGGAAAATTACTCTTCATATTTTCACCCTCTCATACTTCATTCAAAAAAGTTGGAAATAGTAAATATTTCTCTTTAAAATAAATATTGATTTTTCATAGAAAAGAAACTTATGCAGTATAATTTTAAGTATTGTTTATAATCACACGCCGCAGTCCTTTATACTGTATTAAATATGCTAAATCTAATTTTTGCAAATAGTTTATAAATACACTTTCAACCTTCTCTCTCTTTTATGAATAAACAAGTAAGCTTGGATGGCTTCCTTCTATCTGTTGGGTAGGTAACATATTGGATACACCAGGTGTTGTTAGCATTTCCTTCTTACACATGGATTGGGAATTAAGGAGTCTTCTGACCATGCAGCTGATAGCTTACGCTATTTGTCAGCATGCATATTACAGTTGCATGATCTAGAGATTCCTTTTTCTTAATTTATCAACTGCTCCTATGTACTACATATATATATATGTTATATAAAAGTATTATTTAAAATGTTATATTAAGATATTATTTAAAATGTTAAGATATTGATTTATTTAAAAATATATTTCATAGATAAAAATATTCTGTTAAATCGACCGCCAGAGGTCACACTTTGCATATAAAAACTCGTTGTTGTTCTTCCCCGCTGGTCGGCTCAAACATGTTTGTAATTATGTAGATAATCTTTTTGTTTTAATTATTCTTACGCCTTAAGCCGGGCAGTAATTTTATCCAATTATGTTTTCATATTTCTTAGCTCAATTAAAGCAATATCTTATCAAAACTATTTTTATTCTTTCAGTATTTTAACCACGACTGCACCAACATTACCATAATCCTCAACATGATCCAATATCAAGCAAAAACTCAAAAATCTTTTTTTTTAATTAATATAATATATATATATATAATAGAGAAGGAAGCAGAACAGATTTATTGGCCAGAATTTATTCAGGTTTTGCTCTTATTGCTTTCCATTATTGGCTCTTTTTCCAGGGAAGTAGCTCAGCTCAGGGTGGCAGTAAGGTGTGAAGAATTTGGAAGTAGTTTGGGTGGCAGGGAGATTAAGTCGATCCAGCAGTAGCTTCATAACAATGTGCTGAGTGGCAGTGATATGTAGTCATGTCCATTGTATACACAGTAGAACCTCCCTTTAGCGGACACTTCTCTACAAAGGACAGTTTTCATTTGCAAAAATTACCATTTTTACCCCCCAAAACACATTATTGACTGTATCGATTCATCCATTGATGAGCTCTACTCTTCCACAACAGACACCATCAACAAGCTTTACAACTTTGATACCTTAATATGATTGAGTGGAGATAAGAAAGAAGAAAAAGACCATTTTTGCTATTTAGAAATTCTCTAGTAAGAGGACATCTCTCCCTAAAGACACTTTGGCTCTGTAATTAGGTGTCCTTTACAGGGAGGTTCTGCTGTATATGTTTTATGATTGTAATAATTATTTTTGAAATATTTAAAATAGCATTTTTATGTTGGTTTACATACATCTTTATGGTTTTATTCAAACCTCCTATGTAGTCCTCCAATTGCTGGGTTCTCTACATCTACCTAGAGTAGATATTGTGCCAATCCTTCCTTCCTATTTATTCCAGCTGGTATTCCACATCTAGCACAGATCTCTATATTTTTATACTTATTTATCAGGTGTATTTATTTATTTATTTATATATGTGTGTGTTTATATATACAGCTCTCTACACTGTGTGTGTGGGTGATGGGGTTATTATTCCATTTGCACTGGTCTGTATACCAATGATGATAATTACCTTGTGTTTATGATCTCTATAACTTTGTTTGATGTCTAATTGATAGCGCAAGTTTGGGAAGGGATTTATTAAATTACAATACACCACGCATGCAGGATGATCCATAAACATGTAGGATGGTCCTTATTTAAATTGTCAGGGATATGTTTAAGATTTTAAAAAGTTCTGTAGTGATTTTTGAGTTTTTTGGGAAAAATAGAAAATACAATACAATAAAAAAAATACAATACTCAATAAAAGAAATACAATACAAAAACTAAGTTTAAAGAGAACTATATTTACAGTAAAGTCAAATATTTTCAGCTTAATCAATGAAGAAATCATTCCAATGTTAGAACAAAACATTGCTTCCATCAATGACAGAACATGTTGCAGCTCTGGTGTTTCTCAGCAGCAACAATCCTACTTGGGCTCACCATATTGGGGTCAGTTTTGGTGGCACAGTGCCTCCCCACTACCCAATATTTCCAGCCAGACTCAAGCTGCAGCCAAACTGAACTGAACACTTGTCATCTAGCTGTATTCAATTGTAAAGAGTGCTCTTCTAAATAACATTCATTATCAAAGAACTTTATATAAAAAAAGTAGTCTCTCTAAATCTTTCAGGAAAAAAGTGTTCCAACATGAGAATTGTCCCGAACCAAGTGAAAAATAGTACAAAAGTGAGATTGAAATTATATACATTATAAATACCCTTTCATTATTTTTCAGGATGCCTGAAAAAAGTTTTTTTTTTGTCATTTAGGTAAAAATTGCACCACATTTGCACCGAAATGACTACAATGGTTATCTTGATTAAATCAAGAATGGGTATTTGGCCAATTCTGGAATAATTAACAATCAACAATCAGTTGATATTTATTCTGACAGATGGCACAAGCCATCAGTAACTTTCAGTTGCACAATCAAGAGATGTCTTTTACTTAATTAAGTGAAAAGTTGTGCTGAAACTGATTTACCCAACAAACCTGGAATTATATATTGGCTACCTCTCCCATCAAAATTGATGCAAAGCTATGTGCCATCTGTCTGCCACCTAGCACACTCTGGTCCATGACAAAGCCACACCAGTGTTGGCAAATTCTGAACACCTGCTTGAAGACCATGGTTTCAGGTTAATGGCCCTCGTCAGCCCATTGTGGGCTTTGATTTCTTGAGACCCACTGGGATTCAGAGGGTCTACAGAATTTGACAAAAAGGTAAAAAAGGTGTTTAGGTGTTTAGGTTGGGCCAATTCTAGGGTTGAAATATAGATGGATGGTTTTCTAGTAGGATATTAATCTGTGTCATCTCTCCTGTCAAAATAGAAATAAAAAACTATATGTATCCTTTATTATATATATTCAAACATGAATGTTTATTTGATATAACCTCCCTCTCCCTTGTAATGTCAATTATATAAATTTGAACAAGTTTAAATAATAAAGCATCACCCACACACACGGTTTAAACTTTGGAAGAAAGTAATAGCTTGTTCCCAGTGCCTCTGCTCTCTGTTGATATGTCTTTAATAAAGGACTTTTGGCCATTACCTCCTTTCCTTATTTCCTCCACCAGACACTTCCAAAGCCAAGTTGGTACTAGGAAACCTCCCATCATTACCCTTTCTAGAATATTTTTTACAATTTGAACTAAAAAGGAACACCTCCAGGCTTCAATGAAACACCACCTTCAAGAGAATCCCTATTTTTAGACTGTAATCTCATGGAATGTATGTGTATGGTTTTAGGAAAAGAAAACTTGATCTAAAAGTATATTTATGAGTAAGCTGACCCCCAATACTTAGGTATCAAAACCTTTCCCAAGAAATCATATATTCAAGTCTGGACCTACAGTACACTAGTAACGTGTTACATTTAAAAAACTTTTTGACGGTAAAGACAGATTTTAAAGAATAATAAATCGTTGTACCTATTGTATTTTCGGGTAATATTTTAGGTCCTCGGAGTCTTCAACATCAGGGAGGACAGGGACTACTCATCGGTCTCCGTGGATGCCCTCATCACTCTTCAGGATCTGGCTGTGTTGGTGGACGTAACCACCCAGTTGGCCCTCCTGGAATCTGCCTGCTGAAAGTAGACGCCCTTCATGTGCAGACTCTCCCTTGTAGGGCGAACTAGGGCCGCCAACTCTCTGGTACTCTCAACCATCCAGCATCACCTACACGCGTACCTGCCCGAAGCTGCGACCATCTCCAAGCTGCAGGCCCGTCTGGCGAGATTTATATGGGGGCCCGACCACACGGCGTGGCTTCCTGCTGACGTTGTCCATTTTCAGTTGAAACACGATCTAGAAAGATGCAGATCATGTCGGAGGAAAAAAATCAAGGCTGACAAATCTATCAGATCGGTACAACAATAGATTGCTGTTGTCACAATAAATGGCAAGGAAGGGAAAGAGACCCCGAAAACTTCTCACCTGGATTGCTGCATAAATTAGAGCGGCCCAGCTACGATGGATGGCTTGTGGCCACGTGGTTCGATAGAAAACAGTCTTCAACAACACAGCAGGTTTGACCACTCGGGCATCAGATGTTCGGACGGCCTCCACTGTTTATTCAGTTTTATGAGGTTCCGGTTCAACAACTGATGCCTACAGCCATACCACATTGAAAACACAGGTTCTCGACCGATCACCGAAGTTAAGCAATGTCGGGCCCAGTCAGTACTTGGGAGGGTGATCACCTGGGAACACCGGGGGTTAAAAAATCATATACTTTGGTTAGTAGCCCGTAAAACCATATTTTCTCAACAACTGATCGTACCCTGTTAAAAGCTATTCCCTAATTTTGTCAACAGACTCCCCCATAACTACCTAGTTGTAGTGGAACTACCTACCTACCTCTACAACTAAAGTGAAGTAGATACTCAGTGTCCAACTCAACATATGCCACGTGGAACACCTACCTCTTGGCTGGCTGGTGGGGTGTGGTCAGTCTTCTGAAAGGGCGATCACTTTGACGATCATCTTCTGCTTGCACTATCATCATTAGTACATGTAAGATGGGAATGTTATGGCGGTTATCTCCTGGAGATACTAACTTTTTGAAGGTTAGGATATGTCAGGCCATTGATCTTACAAAGGTAGTCGTCCAGGTAATCATTAGGCTGCTCATCAGATAGGCGCACAATAACTGTGTGTAAGCCAAATCCGGCGTATCGCCGTACTCTCGTCAAACAGCCATTCCACGAAATCTTTGAAGAAAGAGAGAGAAAGAAATCAGTAAATACACTTCTGATCGCGCGAATGCCTATAAAATATAGACTTTCTTTCATAAGTTGGGTTAGATGTAAGGGAGATAATTATATACCTCATTCCTGCTCTACTGCCTATCAATCTGGTGTAGAGAGAGTAGACCGACTTGATAGAACAGAAATATTCGCCAAGTGTAATTTATTGCACACCGCTCTAGTTTGAGCTACGGAAGAGGCGGGGCAGCCCCTCCAACATCTCGTACAGCTCCACCAGAGACAGCCCCAGCCACACTCCCAGGTAACCGCCCAGGTAGCCGAACACCTCGATTCCCTGCACCCAACACCACCTATGAGGCCTTCCCCTGAACCACCGCTGGCTGGACAATCGATTTGAGGAAGAATGAGATCATGTGTCCAGCGCACAAGGAGTGAGACAGAACACGGACAAAGAAGGACAAGAAGGTAGAGGAACACGGACAAAGAAGGTAGAGGAACACGGACAAAGAAGGACAAGAAGGTAGAGGAACACGGACAAAGAAGGACAAGAAGGTAGAGGAACACGGACAAAGAAGGACAAGAAGGTAGAGGAACACGGACAAAGAAGGACAAGAAGGTAGAGGAACACGGACAAAGAAGGACAAGAAGGTAGAAGGACACGGACATAGAAGGACAAGAAGGTAGAGGAACACGGACAAAGAAGGACAAGAAGGTAGAGGAACACGGACAAAGAAGGTAGAGGAACACGGACAAAGAAGGACAAGAAGGTAGAGGAACACGGACAAAGACAAAAAAAGGACTAACAGATACAAGCCAGAAAAAGTAACTAACATAGAATTTTCCTAAAAAGAGAAGGCTGAAATAAAATTAGCAGGCCAGTCTGTTTGCTCCGTTGTGGTGGGTGGTCGACATTTGAAAGGGGTTGATGCAATTGTAAATAGGCAGAGATATATTACCTGGAACTTGGGCTTGAACTTGTACACCAGGATCTCAGGTTTCTTGATCCGGATGACAGCTTTGGCGTAGCGTTCCTTCCTGTAGCACAGCAATCAGTGCTCCAGACGGATTGATATACGTATATCAGGGGGAGGTGTGGAATTATTTCATCATATCTTATATTAATAAAATGGATATTTCATAAGTGTTGTTCACTAAAAACTTTCGTTACAATGCATCAATTTCAACCAAATTTTCAACATTTATGTAAAACGAGATGGAGCAGGTTTTGCTTAACATCAAAATATTTTTCCTAACTTTAACATGCGTAACTTCGCTGTTATCGATTAAATACAAAAAAAAAATCAACAGAGTTAATTTTATTTATATATAAATACAAAAAAAAATTCAGCAATTCATTCAACTCAATCTAAAAAAATATTCAAAACAAGCAATTTTAAGATAACACCATATGTAAAACAGTCGGCCAAGAAAACAACAACGATATTACATCTTTCTCACATATTCACACACAATCTTGATTAATAATTAAAACTTATTTATGCTTATGAGGTGATACAGCAGCGTATTTACAATTAGAGAGGAGACAAAATGAATTGACATATCATGAAATAAAACTAATCTTTAACATTGTTTATTATACTTCATAATATATAATATTCGTTTGGCAAACTTTCACTCGGATAAAACCCGGGCGAAGCCGGGTACACATCCGCTAGTATGCTATATATAAATGTTTTAAAAATGCTTATTATTATTTTTTTTTTATCGGTGTTGGTCCCAATTTTTATACACTAGCTTCACACTTCTAGGTTGTACAAATGTTTGGTCGCGCAGCGTACAAATACGAGTATAAATCCGTTCCAGAGGCGGGCAGAGTTGAAAGCATATTTTTCAGAAGGAATGTATCTTTCCAGGTTTTTACGGTGTTTGGTAGGATTCTGAGGAATAAATTGCATAAATCTATATTTCGGTTTCAATAATTTCTGGGTGATTGAGACCACCTGCCCATAGGGTCTGAGCGCGAGGACAAGGTCATCGTTTGTTACAAGAATAAAATGTTGCCGAGGGGAATTTCCCAAAGGGAAGGCTTTTGGAGGCTGGCGTCATCAATGTCTAGCACCTCTTAAATCAGCTTATCGGCTGCACGCTGGAACGACCGACCAGGATTTGCCTCTCAATTTTCGTCAGCTGGTACACCGTGCCTTTGCCTAGTTTTGCCTCCAGCACTAGATTTAACTGGGCCTGGCTAAAATCGGGGCAAAATTCCAGGTGGACACAAATCCTGTTGCAAATAGGATTATATATTAATTCATTCTGAACCATCTATAGCACATTTCTATGAAAATATTCACAGACATGAACATATATTTCCTATACTCACCAAAAGATGTTGGTAAAAGGCTCTTCAAGAAGATCCTGAAGAACATACACATTCATTTAGCAGAAATTTTGGCATTCCGCCCAGGTACAAACAGTTATATGTATGTGGTGAAATGATATAAGAAATAAAATCGAGACTTTTGATTTGCGAAATTGAATTATAATATAGAGCGGAGCCTGTCATAAGTGAAAACCTGTTGTAGGTTGGTTAAACCAGGTGTACATATGTGCGTGAACACACGCTGCAATCTACCTTTGAGTTGGAATGTATGTTGGCGATGTAAGGGCTAATATCTCTAGGTCCCAATTGTCCACAATGTTTATGGAATACTCCATTTGTGTTACAGGCGTTTAACCCCTGAATTTCTCTTAAGTCATAATGTTTGTAACAACGTATTAAATATGGTTTGTAAATCAGGTGTGTCCTTTGCAGGTGTTTGTACACTGCTAAAATAATGTATTTATTTTATCTTCCCTGGCCTGGGGAATCTAACCTTTTTTGAACAACCTTGGTGGCGCGCAGCACCTTGGTACTTTGCTATGGTGTAGCCATATTCTCTCTAAAATGATGTATCGACTGTACATATATTTTTATAGTTGTACGTAGGTCACTCTGTGTGTGTGAAAGTTTTGTAATGTGAGAAATCTGCCTGCGAGTGTGTGAGCGGTAACGGCGGCGATATATTGAAAGATAAACCCTTGCTAGATGGCGGGCCACGTTTGGGCGGCAAAATCCATGCCACGTGGCTTCTGTGGCTGATTAAACTGACTTTTACTATCTAAGGATGTCTTTTTCACGAGTGCAATCCCGCATAATGATTTTTTTACAATTTTAAAGTAGGTTTAAATGAAAAAGACTGTTTTAAACTAATATCACAAGTATTTCCAAGTTTGCACCCATCATATACAACAGTTTTTATATGGTTTATACAATTTAAACATGACAAATTAGATTTTGAATATGTCAAGTGTCGTGGAAGGCCGTCAACATAATCATTTAATGAAAATTCAGAAAATCTGAAGGTAATTTCAAAAGATAATATGCATGCAACATATCAATCTATATATAATATATGCTCCAATGCCCCCGATTCTTGCAAAAGTCCAACCCCACCAGCGAGTGCAAGTAACCAAACGGGACTCTGGTACATTTTTAAGTGCAAAGTCGAACTGCTTTTCACATGTGTAGACATGTGGTGGACTTACAGTAAAAGCAGTCGCTAACTTCTACCCACCATGATTATCATGGCCTGTATCACGTGTACTAGGGATAAGCAAAATAAATAAATAAATATATATATATATATAAAAAATGGCAAATCCTGACCAGGAGCACATGTGCTTTACAGAAGGCAGAGCGCCATCTGGTGGAACAGAAATCAACTAAACATTGATTTAGCCTGTTCCCTGATATTTGGCGTTCGTGGATGGCTTTTCTTGATTTATCAAGAAATTGGGTTGGCCAAATATCAGGGAACAGGCTAAATCAATGTTTAGTTGATTTCTGTTCCACCAGATGGCGCTCTGCCTTCTGTAAAGCACATGTGCTCCTGGTCAGGATATGCCATTTTTTATATTGATTTCAACACCTGATCTTTTTATCTTTTATTTTTTTATTTCGTTTTTTAATATATATATATATAGTCTAAATAATAGGTATATTCAAATGGTCATAGAGCATCTATGCATTGCGTATAAGAAACGTACACAAACACTAAACGTCTGAGATTTCTAGCCACTCACCATAGGTAGAAAGTAGTCCCGCACTTCGTCCTCAGTGATTCCAACGCTGGTGACCCTACACACCGCAAACATCCTTGGAGAAATCTAGCGAGATTTTTGACAAACTCAACCTCCCAGATATTTGACCAAGATATCACTATATATTAAAACAAA
>CP092868.1:98264641-98290273 GCA_030710605.1 Cordylochernes scorpioides
CTTCAGCAAGGGAGGTTTCCCCACCTTGAAAGAGTCCTCCTCCAGACAAGGTCTTCTTGAACACTCCTCAGTTCTACACCGAGGAAGTACTTATAGATGTGGGTCTTGGCAGACGCCAGGATATCTTAGATAATAATAGCTCGTGGGTGGCATTTGTTCGATTGTAATGAAAGATGTCCCAAAATTCACTCAAGAAGTAACAAACCGGTGTGTGTTTAGAATTAAAAAAGCATTATTTAAGGACTCCTAAAACACAGTGTAAGGTTATGTATCGAATAGTCTATCGGATAGTAAATGGCCTCCAAGGCTCTGCTGGCGAATGAGAACTTATTTGTTGAAAATTTCCCTGGCTATTGTGTATAAAGGTGTCTGAATTCCGTTGATACAGCGCCGGCAGTTTGCTTCTTCAAAGCGTGCCTGGGTTGTTGGCAAAAATCGTTTTGAAATAAATCCAGCGGCGTCAGTTCTCATGATCTGGGCAGCTAAACACCAAAAGGGTAAATTATACGAAGAAGAAATGACTCTTGCAGCAATTGAATTGTTCCTGAACCTATATAAATCTCCACACAGAGGAATGAACTCAATTTCTGCAACCAATTCCGCGGCTAGAGCCCTGGTGGGGTCGGGATAGTGCATGAAACTGGGGCCATTAAAGTAAGAAAAAAAATCTCAATGCGGGAATCGATCCCGGGTCGTGTTTGTCAACAGTTTGTGTTATTCCTCCATTGTGAATCCTAAAGAAATAGCTAAGTATTACCTCATTGAATACCGTCGCTGTGGAATCAGAGCTCATCAATGTAACCACTGGTTTTATTAATAAATGTAATTTTAACTATTTTTGAAGCGTATGATTCTTTTAAAAATGAATCAATTTTCTTATAAGAATCATACACGTCAAAAATAGTTAAAATTTCTTATAACAGATGTCGCGCTAATCCATCATATTTGTACCGCGTTTGATAAATATTCAACCACACACAAAGCTTTATTTAGACCGGCGGTCTTATACAGATTCACCACAGGAAGAAATAATAGATGGAGCTCCTATACTCCAGGCAGCGCAGCACCCAACAACAGCCTCCCGGTCCGACACATGTCCAATGGCCACACGTTCCTTTGTCCATACGTTATGGTTAGCGAATCACTGAACAGGCGAGTGTGGAATAAGCCGCGTTCTAGTCTTCGCTTTCCTCGTCCAAATGGACCACGACTTTTAATAAATATTCAGCATTTCAATAAAATATCATTCACAACACTCTACATATCACTGGCAGCAATAAATTCACGCCTGAAAGTTTTCCGATAAAAAATTAAAAGTCCATTTAATAAATTAACCTCACAAACCTTTTAGCCATTAAAGTTTTTAAAAATAAATGTTACAACTCCCGCCGTCTATAATTCCACTTTTTTTTATCTCGCTATAATTGGAAAGTTATGTTTTTCGTTTCACTCGACCAGATAGAATAACTTTGATCAAAATATTTAAAAATTTATTTCATAGAAATAATTGCGCAATAGTTTGATACTTCTATGATTTATTTGTAAAATCTTATCAAGACACGCTTCGCTGAGTTTATTTCCTTTAGTGGCGAGAGCTCTAATGGAATTTGATTAATTGCACTCACTGAGTAATTGCGGAATATAGAGAGAAATGGTTTGAGAGTCATTGAGGTATAGACAGAAATGGCTTCGGAGACTTTATCTATGATCCTAGAAAGGCGTTGATGCGTATTTCACTTATTCTTCCAAAATCTTGGCTTCCAGTATTTTTCTTACTTCATCCTTCTTTTGATTTCATTTATAACTCAATAAAAGCAACCATTCTATTGTCGCGTTTAAACTTTAATGCAGTGAGAAAATATAATACGTTGACTTTTTATAAAATCCTGTCTCTGGCGTTTTTAGCTAAATTAATAAATTCGTAATGTTAACATCATTGTCAATTATAAAGAACAAATTGTTCCTTGTTCCAAAATCACTTTATTAGGTACCGTTCAAAAAGAGCAACCTAGATTATGATAATTGTAACAATGAATGTGAAAGTGTTAAACAAAATGTTAACGCGGGATCCAATCCCGGTTCATGACTGTCGGGAATCGAGGGAGAGAATAAAGTTCCAAGTTCCAAATAACTTTATTAGATGCCCTTGCTCAAAAAGAGCAACTTCGAACATCATAATTACAATATACTGTGGGGGATGGTAATTTACATGCATATACATACATTTTAATTTATATTGCTGTCGTTGGGTCCGGATTCTCAGGTCCTTTTTTTTTTTGGGGATATTGTAGAAAATAAATCAATTAAAATTAATTTTTTCGCCCCATCACATCATCTAAAGTACTAAAGATGCCAGTATGAACAGTACAAAAATAATTAACAGTTAAGATTTTTGAAAAAAAAATTATAAATGTGATATTGTACTGGGATAAGGTGCATACATTAAAAAAAAGCATCTCCTTATCGTGCAAATGAAAGTTGCTGATGACTTGTGCCATCTATCGGAACAAATATCAACTATTCGTTGATTTTTTAAATTATTCCAGAATTGGCCAAATACCCATTCTTGATTAATCAAGAAAAGCTACGTGGTATGCGATTATCTAGATAAAAAAGAATAGGTATTTGGCCAGTTCTGGAATAATAAATAATCAACTAATATCAAAGAATAAATTTAATGGAAAATCAAAACATTCCCGAAATGCACCAAATGTGGTTCCCAGCCTGCCAGTCCTGAACATCTACTGAATTGTATCAAATCCTCCAAAAAAGACCTCTGGAAAACCCCAGGACTATAATAGAAAAGCTGAGACAATGGAACCTAATGGAAATCGTTTAAACCACTTGAGGAATAAGCAACAACAACACGATAGATGGCGTAAGCCATCAACAACTTTCAGTTGCACGATAAAGAGATGCCTGTTTTTTCCTTAAGATTTTGTTCTAAAGAAAATATTATGTTTTGAGATAGAGAGACAAGAAATAGTGCTTAATTAATTTTATGATAAAGGTATTGATCCAAATGGCACTAATTTGAAGCCAATGTTTCTGAGCAATTTCTGCCATCATGACCGAGTGGGCGCTCCACAGAGTCAGAGTGTATTAAGGCCGTCAGCCCTCTTCTGAACAAACCTCGGAGATAAAGAATATTTTCCAGGAATTTAACAAATCTGTTCACCGACAGTTGAACACAAGAGAGTTGAATTTGTCAAAAAATAAAAAAATATATATTTTATGGTGTTTGAGATTTGAGGCAACCTATAGGTAGATAAAACGGCAATATGTTTTTGTTCAGAAATGTTTATAATTGTTATATCTCAATAAAATTATATAATATCAAAGATAAAAAAAAAGATAAGGCACAATTTGGATTATAGATTATAAACACAAGGTAATAAGGCCAAATCTAAATAAATAAATAGTGTGTGACGTTTCGGTAACAGTGTTGTTACAGAAACGTCACACTATTTATTTATTTGGATTTGGTCTTATTACCTTGTGTTTAATGATAAAAAAGAGTAAAGAAATGGTAACCAAGGAGTGTTCCATTGTTGCATAGAGACTGAGAGAGATGGAGAGCTTGAGGCGAGTTTTTTCTAGGCTGTGCCTAGTTTACTTCACGGTTGTAGTTTTGTTGTGTTGTTTTCTGGTTGTGTACCCTTTATTGTGCCTTTTTGTAGCACTTGTTAAAGTTGTTATGTTCGTTGTGTCTGTGGCTTGGCCTTGCGCCATTTTTTGTTTTAAATATTCAGATCATTTCAATTTTGCCTTTTAATTTATATGTTTGTCTTATTTTGTTTTGTTAGGCTTAGGGACGCATAGGGCTTACGGATTGGTAATTTTTTTTTCAAAATTCTTATTTCACAGATTGGTTTATTATCTTCAAATTTTTTTTAAAAAGTCCCTAAGTCTGACAATACAAAAAAACACAATCGTATAACTTTAAAAGGTATTAATTGAGGTGTCTGGATATTTAGAATGAAAAGTGACAAAGGGTTCAAACATGGGCACTACTAACATGGCATCGTTAACATCTGTTGCAGACTAGTACAATAGTGAGTACATAGTCAGAGAATAATATGACAGGATTACATCCTTGAAGTGGGTTAGACACAGTTTAGAAAAAACTTGTCTCTTGTAATTCATCTCTCTCTTGAGCTAGTCTCGCAACGGCCGTGATCCCTCCCTGATGCCAGGCTCTCAGGATGCTACTCCGGGTGTCTTGAAGACAACCTATTGCTGAGTTCTCTGATGATCTTGAAGTCTTTTCCCTACCTGCTGCGAACTCCGGGCCCTGGCTTCCTATTGCCTTCAGTGGAACAAGAATTGCTCTAATGATGGAGAACATAATGCTCGTTCAATTGGTTATCTTTAATTAAAGCTCTCTCATGATGCTCCTCTGGGTATCTTGAAGACAAGCTATTACTGGGTCCTTTGATTATCTTGAAATATTATCCCTGTGCCTGCTGAAACCCGGACTTCCTATTGCCTGCGGTAGAATTGTTCTAATGATTCAATTAGTTCTGCGCATTGAGCCACTTGAATCCATCCCTTGATGTGAAGAAACATGAAATAAAAACCTTGATTCTCTGGCTGAAGTCTATTGCAACTCTTGCCTGATGTCTCACGATAGACCACTTCGGAAAAAGCTGAATATTTTGTCCAAGTCCTACATCTCACCTTTCTCTATCATCATCTGAAAACCCCTGCTTCTCACTCAGCACGTGCCTGGCATCCTACAAGCTCGCTTCTAACCTGAGATAATGTAAATGGCCGTTCTCCCTTCAATGTCTTCACTCTCTTGGCTGATCATTTGTCAAAGAAAGAAATAAAAAAAATGTAATACGAGTTTTCTATAGAATTCCATTATAACTCATATTCAATCACATCTTTGTAGTTCAGTAGAATGTAACAAAGTGATGGTGATCATATATGTATACTGTGAACTGTCTTATAGCGCTCTACGGACGACTTAGACAAAAGCTATATTCGGTAATTAAATGGAGAAATTTCGATATAAATATACTTACAAATAGAAACCACATTTCATTACAATAATTTTATATTGTATTCGATTGACGAAATTCATTTACAAACGTATTGGGCTGTAATATAGTCCGGTATTTGTAACGTGCATCAGCATGTAAGGAATCTTGGATCCTTGGTTATGATATTGTAAATATGAATTCTTGTTTCTGTTTTCCTGCTGGTTTCGCCGATATAAATGGATTTACATTTTACGTTTTTATGGTAGGGTATACATGTAGGATATGACAGGGGATATTCTGGGGTTTCTATTCTCTTGTTAAAACTGCTCTTTTTCTTTGATCTGAGGGATTCGAGAGTAAATCTTTCTGGTTTGGTAGTTGTAGATTACTGTAATGGCAGGTAGGGCTGTATATACGTCCGGCATTTGTAGCGTAAATACATCAGCATGTAAGTGATATTGGATACTTGATTATGCATTCTTGTTTCTAGTTTCCTGCTAGTTTCGCCGACATTGACATGTTAGACACGATAATGGAAATATGGCAGTTTGTTTCTGCTGGAAGTTTTGATTTATGGTTGGTTTTGTGCAGAGTATTAGGCTCATAGATTGTTGAGCTCTGGAAACCAAAAGGAATAATACTCTGCTAGTGATCTCTTTTGACTTGTATATAAAATACATATATATAATAGGAAATAAACTAATGCTTAGTTAATCTTGCCTCGTCTTGGATAACAACACATGGTGGCAGCGGTAAACTGAATTCACAAAGAAGGTCGTTGTTCGAAGAAAATTTGAAATTCGACATCAAGCAAGCTTAGAAGCAGTAAACTGAATTCACAAAGAAGGTCGTTGTTCGAAGAAAATTTGAAATTCGACATCAAGCAAGCTTAGAAGCAGTAAACTGAATTCACAAAGAAGGTCATTGTTCGAAGAAAATTTGAAACTTGACATCAAGCAAACTTTTTGGTAAGTTATATTATATTATAAGTAAATCTTTATAATGTCCCAAAATTATAATTGTGTAGCCCCAGAACCTTTTAATTTTTCAAATCCAGGTGATTGGCCAAAATGGATTAGGAGATTTGAACGTTTTAGGCAGGCAAGCGGGTTAATTAATAACCCAGAAAATGAGCAAGTTAATATGCTCGTGTACTGCATGGGTGATAATGCAGATGACATTTTGTTGTCATGTAAAATAGCAAGTGACCAATTAGAAAATTATGGTAAAGTTATTGAATGCTTTGAAAGTCACTTTATTCCAAGACGTAATATAATTTATGAAAGGGCAAGATTTAATCAAAGATGTCAGCAGGAAGGGGAAAAGGTGAATGAATTTATCACAGCACTCCATAGCCTAGCTGAGCACTGCAATTTTGGGATGTTACATGATGAGTTGATTAGGGATAGGATAGTTGTTGGAGTAAGGGATAGAGCATTATCTGAAAGAATGCAACTTGATACAGACTTGACCTTAGTAAAAGCCACACTAATGGCAAAGCAATTAGAAAGTGTCAAAGAACAGCAGTCTAGCCTTTACCAACAATATTCTATAGATCAAATAAAGAAAATGCCTAATCATATAAAAGAAGCAAAAAGGCACGAACCAAAAATAAGACAATTCAAGTCAAACCAGTTGGGAGGGTCATCACATGGATGCACCAGGTGTGGCAATTCAAATAATCATGATTGGAAAAATTGTCCAGCTATGAACTCGTATTGTAGTAAATGCAAGAAAAAGGGCCATTATGCCAAAGTATGTAGATAAGAAGCCATAAATGAAATAAATTCAAAGATAGCTTTTCTGGGATCTGTAGAAGATAATTCCAAGAAATGGATAGTACCAATTAAGGTAAATAATAGACAAATTAATTTTAAAATTGACACCGGAGCTGATGTCAACGTGCTCCCCCTACAATATTATTATCAAAGTTTCCAAAGAATAAAACTGGAAAAATCTGATAAAATATTACAAGGTCCAAACGGAATACCCTTGGAAACAGTTGGAATGATCCACGTAGAACTTCAAAATAAAGACCAGCACTTAAATTCGAAAATATACATTGTTGATAAACTAAAGCAGCCACTTCTCTCTGGGGAAACAAGTGAAAAATTAAACATTGTGAGAATGATTCAGCAATTATCATCAAATTTTTTAAATCCAAAAAGAGAGTTTCCAGAAATATTTAATGGTTTAGGACATGCTAAAATAAATTACAAAATATCCCTACAACCAGATGCGAAACCATACGCTTTATGCACCCCTAGGAGAGTTCCAATTCCCTTAATGAAACAGGTAAAGGAACAACTTGAAGAGATGACCAGGCTAGGAGTCATTGAATCAGTAGAAGAGCCGACTGAGTGGTGTGCGGGAATGGTCGCAGTATCGAAACCAGGAGGAAAAATAAGAATTTGTGTTGATCTAACGAAGCTAAATCAGTATATAAGAAGAGAAAACTATCCGCTACCTGCGACAGAGCATATCCTGGGACAGCTGGGAAATGCTTGCTATTTTTCCAAGCTAGATGCAAATTCTGGATTTTGGCAGTTTGGGTTAGCTAAAGAATCCCAAAAACTAACCACCTTTATAACGCCATTCGGCAGGTTCTTTTTCAAAAGAATCCCATTTGGAATAACGTCGGCACCAGAAATCTTTCAAAGAAAGATGACTCAGCTTCTGGGCAAAATAGAAGGGGTTGTATGCTTCATGGATGATATTGTAGTATACCGATCTTCCTTAGAAGAACATAACGAAAGGGTACGCCAAGTTTTGAAGAAAATCCAAGAATAAGGGATGACACTCAACCCAGAAAAGTGTCAATTTGGAGTTAAAACTGTAAAATTCCTGGGACACACATTGAGTTCAGAAGGCTTATTCATTGACGAAGAAAAGCTCGATGCTATTACAAAAATGGAGGCGCCTAGATCAACAAAAGAATTGAAGTCCTTCTTAGGCATGGTGAACTATTTAGGAAAATTCATTCCCAACCTTGCGGATAAATTACAACCCTTGAATTCGTTACTAAGTACAAAAAACGAGTGGGTTTGGGATGAACCTCAGAAAAAGAGCTTTAACCTGCTGAAACAAGAGTTAGTATCTAGACCTAACCTCGCTTTATTTGATCCCTCAAGAGCGACCATAGTATCGGCTGATGCTTCTTCATTTGGATTAGGTGGGGTTCTAAGACAAGAACAACCTGATGGATCTTTAAAACCTATAGCTTATGTATCTAGAACACTTTCAGAAACGGAGAAAAGATACAGCCAAATTGAAAAAGAAGGACTGGCTATAGTATGGACTTGTGATCGACTAAAGGATTATGTTACAGGTATTAAAATCCATATTGAAACAGATCACAAACCACTGATTGCCATTTTTACGTCCAAATCCTTGGAAGACATGACTCCCAGACTTCAGCGATTAAAAATGAGGATGATGAGGTATTCTTATCAAATAAGTCACATTGCTGGCAAAAAGCAAATAGTGGCTGATATGTTATCAAGGAAGCCTATGTCTAAACCACATAAAGATGAATTGGAAGAAGAACTTTCTGCGTACATCCAATCCATTGAATTTCCAGCAACAGAAGAAAGACTTTTGGAGATTTCTAGAAAGCAAAAGGAAGATTCACTTTGCTCTCAATTGGCTAAATACTGTATGAGTGGATGGCCTAAGAATAAAAGAGAAGTAGATCCAGCACTAAGAGGATACTGGCAATTTCAGGAGGACCTGACCTATCAGAATGGTCTTCTTCTTAGAGGACAAAGAATTCTAATCCCTAAGTCATTGAGGAAAGATATCCTTGAGAAATTGCACCAAGGCCATTTTGGGATCAATAAATGCAGATCTAGAGCAAAAGAATCGGTTTGGTGGTTAGGAATTTCCCAAGAGATTGAAAGGATGGTTTCGTCGTGTACAAAATGCTTGAAGGAGAGAAAACCCAAGCATGAACCTTTGATGCCCTCAGAATTTCCGATCAGGCCGTGGCAAAAAGTCGGAATGGATCTCTTTTATCTAAATGGGAGATGGTATCTAATTGTATGTGATTACTACTCCAGGTACCCAGAAATATCACTTTTACAAAATCTAACTGCTCAAGAAGTAATAAGCCGTCTTAAATCTATATTTGCTAGGCATGGAACACCTGAGACTGTGAGAAGCGATAATGGACCACAATTCCAAAAAGTTCTGGGTTCCGAATTTTCAAAATTTTCCAAGGAATAGTCTTTCAAACATATCACATCCAGCCCGAAATTCCCTCAAAGCAATGGATTTATTGAAGCAATTATCAAGAATATAAAGCAAAGTTTTAAGAAAGAAGAAGATTGCTATCTGACTCTTCAAGCATATAGAACGATGCCCCTGGAAAGTGGTTATAGTCCAGCTGAACTATTAATGGGACGACGCCTTAGGACCTCTGTTCCAGCAATAGAATCATCACTGATGCCAAGGTACTTGGACTCCGAAGCTTTGCAAGAAAGAGAGAAAAGGAGGGTGATCAACCAGACGCCTATATGATAAACGACACGATGTACATAGCTTGCCTCCGCTTCAACAAGGGGACAGCGTTTGGATTAGAGATCAAAGGGTAGAAGGAACAGTTCTTCACAAATCCGAAGAACCGCGTTCCTATTGGGTACAAACTCCCCAAGGAAAAGTTAGGCGAAACAGACTCCACCTCACACCTCTACCAAAAATGGGAAGTACCATGGATGCTTCCGAGGAGGACCAGCGCCAGGAGCAGAGAAATGAGGAGACCCCCACTTCGACATCAACCCGGCTCTCAAGGAGATGCAAGGATGACCAGGAGCAAGAGACCGAGGAGGATTGCCCTACACCAACGGCCTCATCTACAAGAGATGGAAGGATGCAGAGGAACAACCAAGACCAGGATCCAGAGAAGAGCCCCCCTTCAATGCCAGCCGTGCATACAAGATATGGAAGGGCAGTCAAGATACCTCGAAGGTTCCTGTAAAGTTAAGGGAGGAGATGTGCAGAGTATTAGGCTCATAGATTGTTGAGCTCTGGAAACCAAAAGGAATAATACTCTGCTAGTGATCTCTTTTGACTTGTATATAAAATACATATATATAATAGGAAATAAACTAATGCTTAGTTAATCTTGCCTCGTCTTGGATAACAACACAGGTTTTGTGTGATGAGGTGTCCCAGTGTATTTCCAATTATCTTTTAGCTGCGAAAGAAAAATTTTATTACCTATTTCTTCAGTTCTAGCGCTATTTTAGCATTTGTTGGTGAATAATCTCAATGTAATACTTTGATCGGAAATTCGGCTGAGCACTATGTTGGGAAGGGAAATATGTAAGTACGAAGGTTTACAATTATAACTTGTAAAACTATTCTTATAATAAACGGTGGCTATCTTCTGTATATATAATAAATACATCCCGATAAGGTAAGACTCCGTCTATATTATTTTTCAATGGTGAAATATATGGTGGTAGTTATTGAGAGTATCTAAATTTATCTTATATCTCCAGCAATAGTTAGTTTCAAAGCACGGATGCCAACGTGAGGCTCGATTATTCAATTTCGAGTCTCCGAGCTGCTGCTGTCTTGGGTCCATCAATTGGGTCATCACCGCGTGAACCTTTACAGACAGGATGGTGTTGTGGGGAGATTTATTGACTTCTTTCTCAACAACTACATAGTGGTGGAGGGGATTGCCGTCTGGAGAATTGGAGGACAAATTATCAGGACTTCAGTGGTTGGGGACGTTGAGTGTCAATCTCGCTGGTGTTATCTTGGCTTTGTGGGCTGGAACTGATTCCTGTTGGAAGACATACTTCCTTCCCGTGTGGGGCCGCTGTATCCACTCAAGGCTCTACAATATTCTCCAGGACATTGATGTAGGTGTCAGCGTTCATTCTAAAGCTCTGCTTAAAAGAAGTGGGGAAGCGCAACATCATCTTCAATGCTGATGACACCAAGAACTATCACAGAGGCAGGAAATCTCGTGTGCATCACTCCAGGTACCTATGAGGGGTCTTCATAGATCCAACGATAATCTCTGGGATTTAAATTTTAGTCCCAGTCAAAGTTATTTTTAGCAGAGAGTAGCCTCAGCATGCCACAAAGGTCATGGGAAGTGCAGCTGAATTTCCTTTTATTTATACTGCATCGCCTCAGCTAGCAACTGACCTTTCCGAAGGGCACAGGATTTGAGTCTTTACAAACAGTTCTGACAATTGTCTTAGCTTTTGGCCCTCACATGCTCCTGGAGTCTCAATCAATATTTTCCTTGATATTTTGAACAAATTCTTTGTCTGCTACCGTGTCCGATTGACACAGGTGCTTTTTCCTCGCAGGCATTCCCTCTTTATCCCTGTCGGCCTCATCAAACTGTCTCTTGATACGGTAAACCGTAGGTTTTGGCAGCTTAAGAAAGTCCTCAATCTTTTTTATTAATCAATTATACCTTGCACACATGTGTACAGTTTCATTTTACATTGATATGATACGGATAGAAAGTATATATCAATATATATAGTTTATTTGTTTTAGGAGCTACCAATGGTAGTCCCACTTTGCCTGCTGCACCCTGCCTATATCAGGTTTATTAATTGTTCAATTTTTTATTTCTCTCTCTTGATTGAATTATTCCTCTTGCAAACTCCTTTATATTTAACTGTTACACAATTCTCGTAAAAATTATACACGCTCTTTGTTAAAACTATTTTACCGATCCCTACTTTTGTACATAGAATGAAAGACTTAGGTGAAGGGAGACGAGGGGAAACTCCCAGCTGGGACCGATCAGGACAAAGGTCGGTCGATGCCCGGGGAGGCAGAGTCAAGTGGACGTCTGGAATTTGTTTGGTTGTTCTGCGAGCCCGGGACGGCGCGCCATGTGGCGTGATCTTTTTTTTTTTTTTTCTTAGTGAGAAGCAGCGGACCAGGCGGAGCAGACGCGCCTGAGAAATATCCTACAAGCAGTGTCTTGTGGACGGAAAGACGTCTGAGAAGTATCCTACAAGCAGCGTCTTGTGGACGGAAAGGACGCCTTGGAGTATCCCACAAGCAGAGTCTCGTGGACGGAAAGGACGCCTTGGAGTATCCCTCAAGCGGCAACTTGAGGACGGAAAGGACGCCTTGGACATCGCACGAGCCGCGACAAGAGGAAGCCAAGCCAAGCGAGCGACGGTGCTGCCACCCGAGGTACTGTGTGAACACAAAGCTCGACACCCCCCTGCCACTTATTTTTATCTCCCTTCCCTAAGATTAGTTAATTTTACTTTTTTTCGCTTAACCTTTTTTCTTGTTTTTTATGCATAATTCTTTATATATAAGTATAATTTTGCTTAACCTTTTTTCTTGTTTTTATGCATAATTCTTTATATATAAGTATAATTTTGCTTAACCTTTTTTCTTGTTTTTTATCCATAATTCTTTATATATAAGCGCATAATAGTTTTTAGCCCTTTTTTAATTTTTAAATAAAACCTTTTATTATACTGTGTAAGTGTGCATTTATTTCCCCCATTGTTTTTCCTTTCAATCGATCACCCTTTATTTTTTTTTAAACGAACACGAACATTTTGGTGAGCCGGACGTGATCGATTTAAAGGAGATATGGAGGAAATGGATGCAATTAAAAGCGCAGAAAAGCCATAAGAGGTACTTTCACTAGAATTATTAATGAAATAAATGGGGGATTTGAAAAGTCTCAAATTGATAGGAATGATATTTATTCTAAGTTTAATAGACTAGAGTCTTATTACACGAAACTTGTAGATCTAAACGAAAAATATCAGGCTTTATTGGTAGTGAAAGAAGGGATTACAGAGGAAAGTATTGATAGGGAATGGCAAGATTGCGATAAATATGAAGAGGAAAAGTTTGATATTCAACAGAAAGTCAGTGTATTACGGAATCCCGATAAAGAAGAAACAATCCCGATTGCTAGCGAGGACACTGTAATAAATGTGAAATTACCAGAGTTAGCCCTAAAAACCTATGATGGCTCTCTGGAAGGTTGGTTGCCTTGGTGGGCGCAGTTTTCGAAAATTCACGAAAATAAGAATTTATCGGATAGCGACCGGTTTTTATATTTGCGTCAAGCAATTGTACCAAATTCAGAAGCCTATCGTGTTGTAGCAAGCTATCCCGTTACAGGCGCCAACTATGCTTTGGCAGTACAAGCCCTACAGGAGCGATTCGGTGACCCGAATATACTGACAGAACTATATGTCAGACGTCTATTGAATTCGGTTATATCTAATGTAAAGAAAGAAAATAGAAATTTAAGCAGTCTGTACGACGAACTGAGCAGTCACCTCCGGTCGTTAGAGACATTGGGCATTGATCCCCAGTTGTCGGGTATTTTTTTATACCCTCTTGTCGAGTCTTCATTACCTTCGGATATTTTGAAAATATGGCACAGGCATCCTTCTTCGGGTTATGGTATGGAGTTAGCAAAACGGGAAGAGTCAGATAAAGGGGTTGGAGGAGCTCAAGAAAGGCTCAGGTTATTATTGGACTTTCTAAAAGCCGAAGTAAGGAGTGCTCAACGGCTGAAATTTGTGGAAAAAGGCTTTAAGCAGGAGGAACCCTATAAAAGGTCTTACAATGATGGGACCAGAACAAGGAGCAATTTCAGACCCGCCACTGTGTCTAGTCTGTTCGGAGGGCGAACTAATATAAAATGCTTCTTTTGTGAAAGAACAAATCATGCGAGTCATCAATGCCGTTCCATAATGAAAATGTCTCCGGGAGAGAGAAATGATAAAATACGTAGTGCCCATCTATGTTTCAAATGCTTAAGAAAGGGACACATACAGAGTCAGTGCCGAGAACAATTGGAGTGCAAAAACTGTGGGAGAAACCACTTGGAAGTTTTATGTGAAGGAAATTCTTCTAACCGGTTAACGAAACCAGGAAGAGAAAATCTAAAGGAAAATGCACCTGAACCCATTGCATCGCTTTCTAGTCAAGCCTGCACCGGTCAGGTCTTGCTGATGACCACGGTAGCACTGTTAAGAGGCCCAAATGCCTCTAGAAGGGTTAGAATTCTCCTCGACAGTGGAAGTCAGTTTTCGTATATCAAACAGTCGTTAGTCTGGGGTATAGGAATAGAAAGAAAAGGCGAAATAACTATAGCTAAAAGTCTTTTTGGAGGTAATAAGATTGGTGAAGAAAAGCACGGTAAATTTATGTTAGAATTGGAGAATTTAGGTAATAAAAGAGATGTGATCCATATTGAGGCGCTGGATCAACGTAAAATTTGCGACGCCATACCACCTTTGCCAAAAGGAGACTAGTTAGAAAATTGAAGATTAAGGGCATAATATTGTCTCAGGACAATTTTAAAGGACAAGAGATTGACATATTGATTGGCGCTAACTATCTAGGTATGATTTTGACAGGAAAAATAGTTCAAGTTGAAGCAGATTTAACTGCGGTGGAAACGAAATTAGGTTGGACACTAATGGGCAATTGGCCAATTATTGATAGCAATGACAATGTGCAGCAGACTTTGAATCTGCTAACAACGCGATGCGATTTAAAGGATTTGTGGGATCTAGAAGTACTAGGCATTAGGGATCCTGTTGAAACTTGCTCCAAAGAGACCAGATACCAGGAAATAAAAGAAAAGTTTATAACAAAAATTCAAAGACAAAGTGATCAGAGATATTCTGTAGGTCTACCTTGGAAGGTAGAAAGGAGTCAATCCCCAGCAATCTTGACATAGCGATAAAAAGGTTAGATATAAGCACTAAGAAAATGACCTCACAGAATAAGTTGACCGAATATAGTCAGATCTTTAGAGACTGGCTGACTGAAGGACTCATTGAAAGAGTCGAGGAAAATCCTCTCGAGAGAAGAGGCTACTATTTACCTCACCGCCCTGTGTACAAGATGGAATCTAAAACGACGCCCATACGTCCGGTTTTCGATGCTTCTTGTCTAGGTCATAATGGACTATCTTTGAATCAATGTTTAGAAAAGGGACCGAATTTATTGGAAAGAATCCCTGAAATGATGATAAGATTTCGGGAAAATAAATTTGGAGTCACGGCAGATATAAGAAAAGCATTCCAGATGGTGGCGATTGAAGAATCTGAACGGAACTACCTTAGATTCCTTTGGTGGGAAAAGGAGAGCGATAGAGAACTAATAGCTTACAGGCATAAGAGACTTGTATTTGGCTTAAACTGTAGTCCTTTTGTGCTGAACGCCGTAATAGAATACCATCTTCAATCAATAAGAGGCCCACTTGTTCAATGGGCAAAGATTTTAGCTCAATCCTTCTACATGGACAATTGTATTACCTCGCTGGAAACAAAGCAGGAAGTGCAGGAATTTCAAAAGGCCGCAATTGAAATTATGGACAGGGCAAAAATGGACTTACGAGAGTGGGAATATTCTCTGGAGGAAACCCTGAAAAGGGGACTTGTACAAAAATATTGGGTGTTGTTTGGAATAAAATGGAAGATTCATTAAAATGCGAACTCCCTGACAATTTGAGTCTTCAACCCAAATTAACGAAAAGGCTGGTACTGTCCATGGTTCAGCGGATATTTGATCCACTTGGATTTTGCGCTCCAGTATTCTTGCCACCAAAGTTGTTACTGCAGCGATCATGGGGGCTGAAACTAGGTTGGGATACACCTCTACCCGAAAGTATGGCCCAGGAATTTCGAACCTGGTTGGATCAAATAAAATTCATAGAGTTAATAAAGATACCGAGATATATGTGGAATGATCTCATTTTTCCTACAGAAGTTCATATCTTTTGTGACGCTAGTCAAATAGGCTATGGAGCTGTAGCCTATTTAAGGAGCGAAACGGGACGAGAAAATACTCTAACTTTGATTTGGAGCAAAGTCAGATTAGCTCCTATGAAGAGTATTACGATCCCTCGCTTGGAATTAATGGCCATGGTACTAGGAGCTAGACTAGCCAATGCAATCCAAGCTGCCTTGAAGAGAAAATGTGAAACAACTCTTTGGTCTGACTCTACTACCGCGCTAAGTTGGATGAAGAGAGAAATTGAGTGGAGAGTTTTCGTGAGAAACCGAGTCAGAGAAATACAGGCCACTACCAATTTGAACGATTGGAGGTTCGTTCCTAGTCAGTTGAACCCGGCCGATCTTCTGTCTCGAGGTTGCCCTCCAAGCCAGTTTGTGCAAAGCAGATGGTGGGAGGGCCCCGAATGGTTGAAAAAAACCTAAAGAATTCTGGCCCAATTCAGAGTTCTCGATAAATCCAAAAGAAATAAAGGTTGAAGAAAACATTATGAAAACCAACATTAATTTGAACATCGATTATAAAGACTGGATACAGACAAGGAGGTCTAATTACTCTCTCAACATCAGGGTAATGTCCTATGTTTTAAGATTTTTAGGGAAACTTAAAAAACAGTCAACTGAAACAGGACCTTTAAAAGTTTCAGAATTAGACTTGGCAGAAAAAAAGCTTATCCGAATGATTCAGGAGAAAGTCTCCATAGAGAAATCGAATGCAACCAAGAGTTTTAAAATATTAAAAAACACTGACGGACTTTGGTGTGTAGAAAGCAAACTTTTACATGGACAGGTCCCAGAAGAATTTAAAACTCCTATCATTCTACCAGGCGACCATCCCTTCGTAGAGCAACTTATATGGGAAGTGCACCTGAAGAATGGACATGAAGGGGTGCAATTCATTTTATTAAAGCTGAGAGAGAAATTTTGGATAATCAGGGGAAGGAAAACGATAAAGAAAATTATCAGTAAGTGCATTGCTTGCAAGAGACTTAATGAAAAGTATCTGCAAAGACCAATGGCAGCTTTGCCAGAAAACAGAATTGGACTGGGCAAACCCTTCCAAATTACAGGAGTTGATTTATTAGGCCCTCTTCATTTGAAAGAAGGTGGGAAAGTGTGGGTAGCCGCCTTTACTTGCGCCGTCTATCGCGCTATTCATCTGGAGTTGGTGAAGAGTTTAGAGACAGGAGTCTTCATGATGGCCCTCCATAGGTTTATTTGTCGGAGAGGGCGCCCCGAGAAAATATATAGCGACAGTGGCACCAATTTCGCAAAACTCTTAATAGAATATTCAAGAGATTGGATTGGACTAGAATTGAAAGGGAAACCTCAATTAAAAGGATACAATGGATTTTTATCCCTCCTTCTGCTCCTTGGTGGGGAGGATTTTGGGAAAGAATGGTTAGGACAATAAAGGAAATGTTGATAAAGATGCTAGGTCACAGGAAGCTGAAATATGTACAACTGCAGACTGCCCTTTGTGAAATCGAATCTATCATTAATAATCGACCCCTCACTTATGTCTCTGAAGACGACAATGATCTAAAACCGTTAACTCCTAATGAGTTTTTACAAAATGGTCCAGAGTCTAGCTTTCCTGAATTTGAAAATTTAAAGCCAGAAATGTTGCACACTAGATACAGAGAGTTAGGTCAACTGAAGAGAGAATTGAAGCAGAGATTCTTAAAGGAATATTTAGGAGCGCTGATTCAGAAATCCGAAAATATTGATAGAAGACAGTTGAAAGTAGGAGACGTTGTACTGATCGGGCAAGAAAATCTTAAAAGAATGTTTTGGCCTAAAGGGCGAATAGTAAATCTCATACCAGGTAAAGATGGAATAGTGAGAGTGGCCCATGTTAAAACATCCACAGGAACCTTGATCAGGGCTCTACAACGCTTACACCCTCTTGAAATATCCTCGAATGTTAAGACGATTCAAATGGACAATTCAAATACCGAACCCCAATCTGATGCATTTTTAGGAAATAGGCCCAATATTGAATCCAGGGACTCTAGAAATAGATATGGTAGGGTAATCAGAAAGCCTGCAAGGTATGACTCGAAGGACTAGTGAAAGTACCTGTATGGAAAAAAAAAGTGTAATATGTGTATTCTTTTATGTGTATTTTATGTAATGTAATAGGCATATCTACTCTTGTCTGTATTGTGTATTTATATGCTCTTTTGTCTTATACTTAATTTTGACTTCTTTCAGAGCAAAATTTTGTGGGAGAATGTTAAAACTATTTTACCGATCCCTACTTTTGTACATAGAATGAAAGACTTAGGTGAAGGGAGACGAGGGGAAACTCCCAGCTGGGACCGATCAGGACAAAGGTCGGTCGATGCCCGGGGAGGCAGAGTCAAGTGGACGTCTGGAATTTGTTTGGTTGTTCTGCGAGCCCGGGACGGCGCGCCATGTGGCGTGATCTTTTTTTTTTTTTTTTCTTAGTTAGAAGCAGCGGACCAGGCGGAGCAGACGCGCCTGAGAAATATCCTACAAGCAGCGTCTTGTGGACGGAAAGACGTCTGAGAAGTATCCTACAAGCAGCGTCTTGTGGACGGAAAGGACGCCTTGGAGTATCCCACAAGCAGAGTCTCGTGGACGGAAAGGACGCCTTGGAGTATCCCTCAAGCGGCAACTTGAGGACGGAAAGGACGCCTTGGACATCGCACGAGCCGCGACAAGAGGAAGCCAAGCCAAGCGAGCGACGGTGCTGCCACCCGATGTACTGTGTGAACACAAAGCTCGACACCCCCCTGCCACTTATTTTTATCTCCCTTCCCTAAGATTAGTTAATTTTACTTTTTTTGCTTAACCTTTTTTCTTGTTTTTTTATGCATAATTCTTTATATATAAGTATAATTTTGCTTAACCTTTTTTCTTGTTTTTTATGCATAATTCTTTATATATAAGTATAATTTTGCTTAACCTTTTTTCTTGTTTTATCCATAATTCTTTATATATAAGCATAATAGTTTTTAGCCCTTTTTTAATTTTTAAATAAAACCTTTTATTATACTGTGTAAGTGTGCATTTATTTCCCCCATTGTTTTTCCTTTTAATCGATCACCCTTTATTTTTTTTTAAACGAACACGAACACTCTTTATAAATATACTGCGAAATTTAATTTAAAAACAAACATTTCGGACTTGATTATAAGGTCAATTGAAAATAAAATGAATTTGGGGCCTTGAAAATTTGTATTAAATCCAATCCCATGGGATAGGTCTCATTTTTTCTTAGGTAGCATTCCAGAATTGTATCGAGGCTCAGAAAAACTCAAGTGCGGTTTGGAGAGTCCAGTAGATACTACGTGGAGAATACACGGCAGGGATTATATATCCGGCCCATATGCTGCACCATCCGAGAAGCTCTAAGCCGCCGGCTACAGCCCCACAATAAACTCCCCCCTTATCTCCCGCCGCACGCCCGGGGCCGACATATTGACTGCCCCATCCAGGATGGTTTACAGTACTTATCAACAAGGCCTTATCTCGCATACCGTGGCCACACATCTGCTGGCTCATCTTTCATATTCTTAGCCACGTTTCTGTAACCATAACTAAGACAAATTTCCACACTTGCGGCTCGAACTATTTAAACATTGGAGAAACTTCCCAGCAACTCCACCATTTTAATCAATCAGACTGCTTTACTCTTGTAGCTTATATTCTGTCTATATATATTTCTTACTTAAAGGTATGTTCTTGGTGAGGCTATTTAATGTGCAAACATGTGGAGATATAAACTTTTAAAAATTCAGCGCTAATCTGTTTCAAATCGAGACACTTCTCTACTGTGAAAAAAACTGAGATATCCTGGCTCATCTGTAGTGAACTCTCCCAATGAAGTCCCCACTTCAATGCCTTCCTCTACTGAGGGTGGGCCACATAGTCTTTCCATACTTCCTCCTTCAATGCCTTCCTCTACTGAGGTTGGGCCACATAGTCTTTCCATACTTCCTCCTTCAATGCCTTCCTCTATTGAGGTTGGGCCACATGGTCTCTCCATACTTCTTCCTTCAATGTCTTCCTCTACTGAGGGTGGGCCACATGGTCTCTCCATACTTCCTCCTTCAATGCCTTCCTCTACTGAGGGTGGGTCACATAGTCTTTCCATACTTCCTCCTTCAATGCCTTCCTCTACTGAGGTTGGGCCACATGGTCTCTCCATACTTCTTCCTTCAATGTCTTCCTCTACTGAGGGTGGGCCAAATGGTCTCTCCATACTTTCTCCTTCAATGCCTTCCTCTACTGAGGTTGGGCCACATGGTCTCTCCATACTTCCTCCTTCAATGCTTTCCTCTACTTAGGGTGGGCCACATGGTCTCTCCATACTTCCTCCTTCAATGTCTTCCTCTACTGAGGTTGGGCCACATGGTCTCTCCATACTTCCTCCTTCAATGCTTTCCTCTACTGAGGGGGGGCCACATGGTCTCTTCATACTTCCTCCTTCAATGTCTTCCTCTACTGAGGGTAGCCACATGGTCTCTCCATACTTTCTCCTTCAATGCCTTCCTCTACTGAGGGTGGGCCACATGGTCTCTCCATACTTTCTCCTTCAATGCCTTCCTCTACTGAGGGTGGGCCACATGGTCTCTCCAAACGCCCGGTCCTCCGCAATCCTCTTCATCTCCTCGTAGGTATGTCGTCCAGTACATGCTTTTGGATCGTCTGTGTATCCCTGTCGTCTCCTTCTCCTCGATCTTCTCCTTCCATACCTTCCTCCAACAATACCTTTATTCACTCCGAGGGTCGGACATGATGTCCAAACAAGCTGGTTGTCCGCCTATTAACTTCAGGACATCTTCATTGCTCAGCCTGTCATTCCACGGTATTCTCACCATTCAGAACCATGTCTCCTGTAGATGTACCATTTCTGCCTTTAAAAGAGTCCAATTCTAGTAGGCATATATACGCACGCTCCAAGTGAGGCTTTCAAAATATTGACTATAGACATTTAAATATATAAATAATTGATAAATCTTAAAATTAAAGATACTTCGGCCAGTATATATCTCTTTATAACAATTTTTTCGTTCCTGACGAGGACAAAAGATTTTTGTCGAAACTTCGAGATAATAAAAAGATTTACTGGTCGAAGTATCTTCAATTTTAAGAACTATGAATGCCGGCCAGGCAGCCTCTATCTTTACGATAATTGATAGAGGTTTTAGTGAGAATGTCATTGATTGAATAATGAAATAAAAGGAAATCGATGAGAGTTTTAAATTTCAAGGGAACGTCACCCACAGTGTTCTAATGTGAATCAATTCCACAATAATGTATGGCATCTCATTTGGAGTCCAACAGGCCTTCTCACTTTAGCTCACACACAGCCATGGTGTCTCGAACCAAGAACCGACCGTTCCAACTCTTCATCGAGCAACTCCTGGGATCTACATCCAAGAGTTTGGTCTACCGCGTGGTGGTGTTGGTTCTGTCGCTGGGAGGTTGTGTCTACCAGGTATTGTTGTCGGTGTTTTAAATGTGTGCTGTGTAGATATGCAAAATTTTCATTTGAATATATCGCAATATCATTAATATAAATAGTGATATGATGCATTAGCGTGCTAGCTTTTATAAGAAATTTGAACTATTTTTGACGCGTATGTTTTTTTTTTTATAAACCCGAAAAATACAATATTACAGCGGTATGGTAGCTTAAACTTGCGAAACCGCTGGGAAGGTTTACCACTGATGAGCCAGGCCCTTCAATTATTTTATTATTGCAGTAAGGGCAGCATAAAATTGATTTATTTTTAAAAGGATCATACGCGTCCAAAATAGTTCAAATTTCTTATAAATCACAACGCCATCCATTAATATATCCCATCAATATATCGCACGGTTTCTATTCGGAAATGGTTAGAAGTTGAGGTTTGATTTTAGGAGGGATTATTCATGACCTCAAAGGAGGAAGAAATTCAAAATTTCAAATTATCAGATACATCAGAGGCGCATGGTGCGAGTGGCAATTTGTGGCAACACGTTACACTGTGCACCTTTCTGCTTTTGAGTTCGACATCCTCATACCAATCTTCGGTCAGGTTGGTGTATTCAACTGAATGAATTATTTATTTATTTCAATTTAATGCGCTATGTCCCCCCCTAGGGACACTTGCGCTGTCATACATGTATGCCTCTACATTTGTCTATACATCTATATATATAATAATTTTAGGCCGTAAAGAATAGTCATAAGATATTAACAAGGAGAAAGAGATAAAATAATTTTAAAAAATCATTGCCATCAAATATTTACATCAAAATTGTTCCTTTATTATTATCATTATTATTATTATTAAAAGAGAAGAGAAAATATTATGAAAGAGTTTAAACATTCTAAGAACAAATGAAACTATTATATCTTAACGAGAACAGAGAACTGTGAACAAAAGAAAGAAATTTCTAACAATATCTACAATCATGGAATATGAATTCTTAAACCGTTTCAGGTTCTGATGACCCAACACGATTTGTCTGACTTTGAAATTTCTGTTCCTGGGTCTGCAAAGATTTGCAAAATGGTTGAGATTTTTTGCATTTGTCAAGTCTCTTCTGATATTCTGGACATTGGTTGATTTTGTGTGATATACCGCAATTTTTGCAGTTTTCTATGACTTTGTGAATTTGGTTAGTGGTGTTTTCTTTGCAAGGCTCTTTCTTATATTCCTACTTCTTACTGTTCATCTTTGTCACAGCAACTTGTTTGTCTGAGTGTACATGTTTCATTTGGCTTGTGGCATTTTCACATGCTATGCAGATTTATATATGAATAAAACAAAGCAATTTCAATTGATATGCAGATTTATGTGGCTCTTTCCAGATTAAAATCGGCCTCACTAAGAAGTGCTTCTCTTATTTCATTGTTGATAATTCCTACTACTATTCGATCTTCTAGCAATTCAATAGACATGACAGCATATTTGCAGTTTACTATATGTAATTTTATCCAAGTCATAAAGTCGTTGAATGATTCATCTCTTTTCTGTTTCATCTGATTGAATTTAGATCTTTCAATGGTGGCGATAAACTTTGGAGCATAATAGCTGTTAAACTTATCTTTTACAGTGCTGAGATTATATTTTATCTGCATCATTTAAGTTGAAAGATTTGAAAATGTTTTGGACATCTCGTCCCATCGCAGCCATAAAGAGATAGCGACCTGTACCTCCGGTGCTTAATTGGGTTGCGATCTCACACTTTGACACTCTAGACTGTGAGGGGTACCAAAAATTACCTTCTTGCTAGGAATTGAAATTTTTGAAAATATTCAATTTATCATTATATCTATATAGATGTTTTACCAAAAATATATGCACCAGAATTGGCACCTCTCCCTTAATAATGCATTAAAACAAGGTATATTAGGTTATCACCCATATACAGTTGTCCGGCCATCCTTGCAACCCTCTATATGGCAGACATCAATCCAGAAGAGGACATCAATACAGACAAGGCACCTCGATTGGCCGGTATTGTGATCAGGGTGCATGGACCAATCTGATCTGCTTCATGGACAAGACACCACCACCTCAGTTGGCCGGTATTGTGATGAGGGTGCATGGACCAATCTGATCTGCTTCATGGACAAGACACCACCACCTCAGTTGGCCGGTATTGTGATCAGGGTGCATGGACCAATCTGATCTGCTTCATGGACAAGACACCACCACCATATGTACCAGAAGTGGCACCTCTCCCTTAAAAAAGACATTAAAACAATGTATTTTAGGCTATCATCTTAGTACAAAACGTAATAGCGGTAATAACGATTGAGCCACAACAACAGTTTAGGAAAATTCAGACAGAAGAGCCAACCTCTATTCTATGTTTTCGGGCTTTGGACTTCATCAGTACAGAGGCAGCTTCTATTTCATAACATCCTACATGGGGAGTTATAAAATCTGTCGAATTGGCCGAAAAGGTTTTAAGATGGTGAAGTGGCAAGGCCGATTTTCAGGCAAGAATATAACAAAGTTGCGGGAGGATGATATTCATGTACCAAAGAGGCATTAATCAATGCATTTTAAAGGGAGAGGTGCTACATTTGGTACATGAATATTATCAACTCTAAGTTTATATGTATGTTAGTTCTAAACAGTACGCAGTATCTGAAGTAAATACCTCGATATTCGCAGCATTGATGAGGTGCTTGTTGTGACCCAGATCTGGTCGTTCCTCGGTCTCTACCTCGACTACCCGGCCACCGTCGACACCTCCATAGAACACCCGGAGTACATCGAGGCCCCGGCCTTCACCATCTGTAACGAGAATGGGTCTGTCTTTACAGTGATTACTTCAGTCTACCATGCAACCTATGTACACTTTCCAAGGGAGTGCCGATACTGCATGGTAGAATAAGACTACTTCAGTGTACCATGTACACTATCTACACTTTCCAAGGAGTGCTGAAACACACGGCATGGTAGAATACATCTACTTCAGTCTACCATATACTGAAATATATGCAAAAGATGGGAAATATTTACATTTATTTTGTAGTCCAAGCATTAATGATATACTACCATACATCACGAGTGTGTCACGCTACCTGCAGCTGCTGTACCAGCCAAGAAATGTTAACCTGACTGCGGTTCAATGTTGAAAGGAATGTGCAAAGAATACATAGAGATATCCTGTGACCTCTAACAGAAACGTACATTAAATTGTCTAAAAAAGGAAAACATCGGAATATTGTGATATTTAATTAGCATTTATACTATAAACACACACAAGATATAAATAATTTTATAATCTATTTAACCTTTATAATGTCGTAAGATGGTGGCTTAATGATGGCGTAAGATAGAGACTTTAAAATTAAGTTTCAAAAATGATTTTGATTATATTGGTTGTCAACAGCAAAGTGCGGGGTAAGAGGTGACGCCCAGTAAGAATGTTTCTTATTCAACTGGGTGGAAGCGGTTAGGAGGATGGCTAGGAAAGAGATGGGGAACCGCTTTCGAAGCAGATGGGATCCACTGGACGACTGGCACCCTGAATACCGAAGCTAAAGTAGATTGTGCTTGTGATAGAAATTCCAATCCCCGCCTTTTTAAAATTTATTTCGTCTCAGTTAACAGGTACAGCAGAACCTCCATGAGAGGACACTCGCGCTAGAGGTCACCTCTCATTAAAGGACAGTTTTCATTGTCAAAAATACCATTTTTACTATTTAGCAACTCTCCGGTAAGAGGACACCTATCCCTAAAGGACACTTTGTCTCTGCAACTAGGTGTCATTTACAGAGAGGTTGTATTGTATTACATTCGAATCACCTGGATATTTACACATGGCCAGCTGGTGGGGTAGAGGTGGCCCCCTTCAGACCTTGCAGCTGTTGGGTGATGAGCTCCTAACTGTGTCTCAGGGCCAGGTTGTTAAAATCGAGGATTGATATGTCATATTTATTCAGAATAATATAATGCATGTATAGTTGAATTATATATTATTTTGTACTTGAAATGGTGTATGTCCTCATTCAGTATCTTGTTTAAAAGGTTGAATAGAGCTCCTATACTTGTTCGAAGGCAGATTTTGATAAATAATTTTCAATCTGTAACAAATGAATGAACAAAAGTTAAAATCCAGCGCTCTGACAAAGACTGGAAGTAAGTCGATTAAATAGCCTGAGTGTTAATAATTTAAAGGTGCACGCTAAAATTAGATGCTTCTTCCCCACCCAAACGTGTCCGCCATTTTTAAATGACGTATGACCATCTGATTGGTCCTTCAAATCAGGTGACCTTGAGGTCAAGGCCAGATGTGACAAGGGCAGCAGACATCAGCTAGGATTTGACAGGAGAAGTCAAAGTTTTCACGGTCGGCAGAGAGTAGACATCAAAACATCAGCAGGACTCACT
>CP092868.1:98290373-98346975 GCA_030710605.1 Cordylochernes scorpioides
TCGATGGCCAAGCGGCTTCTCCTTTGTTAAAGAAGATAATACCCACGATGGATTTCGGAAACAAGAAGCTCCCAAACAAAAAAGATTAAAATAAGTTGGTTCTTATACCATGGGTGATTTGAGTTGTGCACAAGGTTTGACTGGAAGTTGGCGAGAAGTCCTGAAGAAGATGGGAGACTCGCGTAAAGTTGGGACTGGACAGTGAGTCCTGCTGATGTTTTGATGTCTACTCTCTGTCGACCGTGAAAACTCTGACTTCTCCTGTCAAATCCTAGCTGATGTCTGCTGCCCTTGTCACATCTGGCCTGGACTTCAAGGTCACCTGATTTGAAGGACCAATCAGGTGGTCATACGTCATTTAAAAATGGGGGACACGTTTGGGTGGGGAGGAAGCATCTAATTTAAGCTGTGCAACTTTAAATTATTAACACTCAGGCTATTTAATCGACTTACTTCCGGTCTTTGTCTGAGCGCTGGATTTTAACTTTTGTTCATTCATTTGTTACAGATTGAAAATTATTTATCAGAATCTGCCTTCGAACAAGTATAGGAGCTCTATTCAACCTTTTAAACAAGATACTGAATGAGGACATACACCATTTCAAGTACAAAATAATATATAATTCAACTATACATACATTATATTATTCTGAATAAATATGACATATCAATCCTCGATTTTAACAACCTGGCCCTGAGACACAGTTAGGAGCTCATCACCCAACAGCTGCAAGGTCTGAAGGGGGCCACCTCTACTCCACCAGCTGGCCATGTGTAAATATCCAGGTGATTCGAATGTAATACAATACAACCTCTCTGTAAATGACACCTAGTTGCAGAGACAAAGTGTCCTTTAGGGATAGGTGTCCTCTTACTGGAGAGTTGCTAAATAGTAAAAATGGTATTTTTGACAATGAAAACTGTCCTTTAATGAGAGGTGACCTCTAGCGCGAGTGTCCTCTCGTGGAGGTTCTGCTGTACCTGTTAACTGAGACGAAATAAATTTTAAAAAGGCGAGGATTGGAATTTCTATCACAAGCACAATCTACTTTAGCTTCGGTATTCAGGGTGCTAGTCGTCCAGTGGATCCCATCTGCTTCGAAAGCGGTTCCCCATCTCTTTCCTAGCCATCCTCCCAACCGCTTCCACCCAGTTGAATAAGAAACATTCTTCCTGGGCTTCACCTCTTACCCCGCACTTTGCTGTTGACAACCAATATAATCAAAATCATTTTTGAAACTTAATTTTAAAGTCTCTATCTTACGCCATCATTAAGTCACCATCTTAGGACATTATAAAGGTTAAATAGATTATAAAATTATTTATATCTTGTGTGTTTTATAGTATAAATGCTAATTAAATATCACAATATTCCGATGTTTTCCTTTTTTAGACAATTTAATGTACGTTTCTGTTAGAGGTCACAGGATATCTCTATGTATTCTTTGCACATTCCTTTCAACATTGAACCGCAGTCAGGTTAACATTTCTTGGCTGGTACAGCAGCTGTAGGTAGCGTGACACACTCGTGATGTATGGTAGTATATCATTAATGCTTGGACTACAAAATAAATGTGAATATTTCCCATCTTTTGCATATATTTCAGTATATGGTAGACTGAAGTAGATATATTCTACCATGCCGTGTGTTTCAGCACTCCTTGGAAAGTGTAGATAGTGTACATGGTACACTGAAGTAGTCGTATTCTACCGTGCCTTTCAGCACTTCCTGGAAAGTGTACATAGGGTACACGGTAGACTGAAGTAATCACTGTAAAGACAGACCCATTCTCGTTACAGATGGTGAAGGCCGGGGCCTCGATGTACTCCGGGTGTTCTATGGAGGTGTCGACGGTGGCCGGGTAGTCGAGGTAGAGGCCGAGGAACGACCAGATCTGGGTCACAACAAGCACCTCATCAATGCTGCGAATATCGAGGTATTTACTTCAGATACTGCGTACTGTTTAGAACTAACATACATATAAACTTAGAGTTGATAATATTCATGCACCAAATGTAGCACCTCTCCCTTTAAAATACATTGATTAATGCCTTTTTGGTACATGAATATAATCCTCCGGCAACTTTGTTATATTCTTGCCTGAAAATCGGCCTTGCCACTTCACCAGGTTAAAAACCTTTTCGGCCAATTCGACAGAGAACTCCCCTTGTAGGATGTTATGAAATAAAAGCTGCCTCTGTACTGATGAAGTCCAAAGCCCGAAAACATAGAATAGAGGTTGGCTCTTCTGTCTGAATTTTCCTAAACTGGTGTAGTGGCTAATTCGTTATAACCGCTATTACGTTTTGTACTAAGGTGATAACCTAAAATACATTGTTTTAATGGAGAAGTGCCACTTCTGGTACATATGGTGGTGGTGTCTTGTCCATGGAGCAGATCAGATAGGTCCATGCACCCTGATCACAATACCGGCCAACTGAGATGGTGGTGTCTTGTCCATGGAGCAGATCAGATCGGTCCATGCACCCTGATCATAATACCAGCCAACTGAGATGGTGGTGTCTTGTCCATGGAGCAGATCAGATCGGTCCATGCACCCTGATCATAATACCGGCCAACTGAGATGAGGGTGTCTTGTCCATGGAGCAGATCAGATCGGTCCATGCACCCTGATCACAATACCGGCCAACTGAGGTGGTGGTGGTGTCTTGTCCATGGAGCAGATCAGATTGGTCCATGCACCCTGATCACAATACCGGCCAAATGAGGTGGTGGTGGTGTCTTGTCCATGGAGCAGATCAGATTGGTCCATGCACCCTGATCATAATACCAGCCAACTGAGATGGTGGTGGTGTCTTGTCCATGGAGCAGATCAGATTGGTCCATGCACCCTGATCATAATACCAGCCAACTGAGATGGTGGTGGTGTCTTGTCCATGGAGCAGATCAGATTGGTCCATGCACCCTGATCATAATACCAGCCAACTGAGATGGTGGTGGTGTCTTGTCCATGGAGCAGATCAGATTGGTCCATGCACCCTGATCATAATACCAGCCAACTGAGATGGTGGTGTCTTGTCCATGGAGCAGATCAGATCGGTCCATGCACCCTGATCACAATACCGGCCAACTGAGATGGTGGTGGTGTCTTGTCCATGGAGCAGATCAGATTGGTCCATGCACCCTGATCACAATACGGGCCAACTAAGATGGTGGTGTCTTGTCCATGGAGCAGATCAGATTGGTCCATGCACCCTGATCACAATACCGGCCAACTGAGGTGGTGGTGTCTTGTCCATGGAGCAGATCAGATCGGTCCATGCACCCTGATCACAATACCGGCCAACTGAGGTGGTGGTGGTGTCTTGTCCATGGAGCAGATCAGATTGGTCCATGCACCCTGATCACAATACCAGCCAACTGAGATGGTGGTGTCTTGTCCATGGAGCAGATCAGATCGGTCCATGCACCCTGATCACAATACCAGCCAACTGAGGTGGTGGTGGTGTCTTGTCCATGGAGCAGATCAGGTTGGTCCATGCACCCTGATCACAATACCGGCCAACTGAGGTGGTGGTGGTGTCTTGTCCATGGAGTGGATCAGATCGGTCCATGCACCCTGATCACAATACGGGCCAACTAAGATGGTGGTGTCTTGTCCATGGAGCAGATCAGATTGGTCCATGCACCCTGATCACAATACCGGCCAACTGAGGTGGTGGTGTCTTGTCCATGGAGCAGATCAGATTGGTCCATGCACCCTGATCATAATACCAGCCAACTGAGATGGGGGTGTCTTGTCCATGGAGCAGATCAGATCGGTCCATGCACCCTCATCACAATACCAGCCAACTGAGATGGGGGTGCCTTGTCCATGGAGAAGATCAGATCGGTCCATGGAGCAGATCAGATTGGTCCATGCACCCTGATCACAATACCGGCCAACTGAGATGGTGGTGGTGTCTTGTCCATGGAGCAGATCAGATTGGTCCATGCACCCTGATCACAATACCGGCCAACTGAGGTGGTGGTGGTGTCTTGTCCATGGAGCAGATCAGATTGGTCAATGCACCCTGATCACAATACCGGCCAACTGAGGTGGTGGTGTCTTGTCCATGGAGCAGATCAGATTGGCCAATGCACCCTGATCACAATACCGGCCAACTGAGGTGGTGGTGGTGTCTTGTCCATGGAACAGATCAGATTGGTCCATGCACCCTGATCACAATACCAGCCAACTGAGGTGGTGGTGGTGTCTTGTCCATGGAGCAGATCGGATTGGTCCATGCACCCTGATCACAATACCGGCCAACTGAGGTGGTGGTGGTGTCTTGTCCATGGAGCAGATCAGATTGGTCCATGCACCCTGATCACAATACCGGCCAACTGAGGTAGTGGTGGTGTCTTGTCCATGGAGCAGATCGGATTGGTCCATGCACCCTGATCACAATACCGGCCAACTGAGGTAGTGGTGGTGTCTTGTCCATGGAGCAGATCGGATTGGTCCATGCACGCTAATCACAATACCGGCCAATCGAGGTGCCTTGTCCGTATTGATGTCCTCTTCTGGATTGATGTCTGCCATATAGAGGGCTGCAAGGATGGCCGGGCAACTGTATATGGGTGATAACCTAAAATACATTGTTTTTTATGTATTTTTTAAGGGAGAGGTGCCACTTCTGGTATATATATTTTTGGTAAAACCTCTATATAGATATAATGATAAATTGAATATTTTCAAAATTTTAAATTCCTAGCAAGAAGGTAATTTTTGGTACCCCTCACAGTCTAGAGTGTCAAAGTGTGAGATCGCAACCCAATTAAGCACCAGAGGTACAGGTTGCTATCTCTTTATGGCTGCGATGGGACGAGATGTCCAAAACATTTTCAAATCTTTCAACTTAAATGATGCAGATAAAATATAATCTCAGCACTGTAAAATATAAGTTTAATAGCTATTATGCTCCAAAGTTTAACGCCACCATTGAAAGATTTAAATTCAATCAGATGAAACAGAAAAGAGATGAATCATTCAACGACTTTATGACTTGGATAAAATTACAGATAGCAAACTGCAAATATGCTGTCATGTCTGATGTGTATTGCTAGAAGATCGAATAGTAGTAGGAATTATCAACAATGAAATAAGAGAAAGACTTCTTAGTGAGGCCGATTTTAATCTGGAAAGAGCCACAGAAATCTACATAGCATGTGAAAATTCCACAAACCAAATGAAACATGTACACTCAGACAAACAAGTTTCTGTGACAAAGATGAACAGTAAGAAGTAGGAATATAAGAAAGAGCATAGCAAAGAAAACACCACTAACCAAATTCACAGTCATTGAAAACTGCAAAAATTGCGGTATATCACACAAAATCAACCAATGTCCAGAATATCAGAAGAGACTTGACAAATGCAAAAAATCTCAACCATTTTGCAAATCTTTGCAGACCCAGGAACAGAAATTTCAAAGTCAGACAAATCGTGTTGGGTCATCAGAACCTGAAACGGTTTAAGAATTCATAATCCATTATTGTAGATATTGTTAGAAATCTCTTTCTTTTGTACACAGTTCTCTGTTCTCGTTAAGATTTGAGAGCGTCATTTGTTCTTAGAATGTTTAAACTATTGCATAATATTTTCTCTTATCTTTTAATAATAATGACAATTAAACAATTATTTGATGTAAATATTCGATGGCAATGATTTAAAAATATATATTTTCTCTCTTTCTCCTTGTTAATATCATATGACTATTTTTTATGGCCTAAAATTATTGTAAATATGTATAAACAAATTTAGAGGCATACATGTATGACAGCGCAAGTGTCCCTAGGGGGACATAGCGCATTAAATTGAAATAAATAAATAATTCATTCAGTTGAAGACACCAACCTGACCGAAGATTGGTATGAGGATGTCGAACTCAAAAGCAGAAAGGTGCACAGTGTAACGTGTTGCCACAAATTAACGCTCGTACAATTCGCCTCTGATGTATCTGATAATTTGAAATTTTGAATTTACTCCTCCTTTGAGATCATGAATAATCCTAAAATCAAACCTCAACTCCTAACCATTTCCGAATTGAAACCGTGCGATATATTGATGGGATATATTAATGGATGGCGTTGTGATTTATAAGAAATTTGAACTATTTTGGACGCGTATGATTCGTTTTTTTAATAAATCAATTTTCTACTGCCCTTACTGCAATAATAAAATAATGGGAAGGCCTGGCTCATCAGTGGTGAACCCTTCCAGCGGTTTCGCAAGTTTAATCTACCATACCGCTGTAATATTGTATTTTTCGGGTTTATAAAAAAAACATACGCGTCAAAAATAATTCAAATTTCTTATAAAAACTAATGCATCATATAACTATTTATATTAATGATATTGCGATATATTCAAATGAAAATTTTGCATATCTACACGGCACACATTTAAAACACCGACAACAATACCTGGTAGACACAACCTCCCAGCGACAGAACCAACACTACCACGCGGTAGACCAAACTCTTGGATGTAGATCCCAGGAGTTGCTCGATGAAGAGTTGGAACGGTCGGTTCTTGGTTCGAGACACCATGGCTGTGTGTGAGCTAAAGTGAGAAGGCCTGTTGGACTCCAAATGAGATGCCATACATTATTGTGGAATTGATTCACATTAGAACGCTGTGGGTGACGTTCCCTTGAAATTTAAAACTCTCATCGATTTCCTTTTATTTCATTATTCAATCAATGACATTCTCACTAAAACCTCTATCAATTATCGTAAAGATAGAGGCTGCCTGGCCGGCATTCATAGTTCTTAGAATTAAAGATACTTCGGCCAGTATAAATCTTTTTATTATCTCGAAGTTTCGACAAAAATCTTTTGTCCTCATCAGGAGCGAAAAAAAATTGGTATAAAAAGATTTATACTGGCCGAAGTATCTTTAATTTTAAGATTTATCAATTAGTTATATATTTAAATGTCTATAGTCAATATTTTGAAAGCCTCACTTGGAGCGTGCGTATATATGCCTACTAGAATTGGACTCTTTTAAAGGCAGAAATGGTACATCTACAGGAGACATGGTTCTGAATGGTGAGAATACCGTGGAATGACAGGCTGAGCAATGAAGATGTCCTGAAGTTAATAGGCGGACAACCAGCTTGTTTGGACATCATGTCCTACCCTCGGAGTGAATAAAGGTATTGTTGGAGGAAGGTATGGAAGGAGAAGATCGAGGAGAAGGAGACGACAGGGATACACAGACGATCCAAAAGCATGTACTGGACGACACACCTACGAGGAGATGAAGAGGATGGCGGAAGACCGGGAGTTTGGAGAGACCATGTGGCCCACCCTCAGTAGAGGAAGGCACTGAAGGAGGAAGTATGGAGAGACCATGTGGCCCACTCTCAGTAGAGGAAGGCATTGAAGGAGGGAGATATGGAGAGACCATGTGGCCCACTCTCAGTAGAGGAAGGCATTGAAGGAGAAAGTATGGAGAGACCATGTGGCCCACTCTCAGTAGAGGAAGGCATTGAAGGAGAAAGTATGGAGAGACCATGTGGCCCACTCTCAGTAGAGGAAGGCATTGAAGGAGAAAGTATGGAGAGACCATGTGGCCCACCCTCAGTAGAGGAAGACATTGAAGGAGGAAGTATGGAGAGACCATGTGGCCCTTCCTCAGTAGAGGAAGGCATTGAAGGAGGAAGTATGGAGAGACCATGTGGCCCAACCTCAGTAGAGGAAGACATTGAAGGAGGAAGTATGGAGAGACCATGTGGCCCACCCTCAGTAGAGGATGGCATTGAAGGAGGAAGAATGGAGAGACCATGTGGCCCAACCTCAGTAGAGGAAGGCATTGAATGAGGAAGTATAGAGAGACCATGTGGCCCACCCTCAGTAGAGGAAGACATTGAAGGAATAAGTATGGAGAGACCATGTGGCCAGCCACCCTCAGTAGAGGAATACATTGAAGGAGGAAGTATGGAGAGACCATGTGTCCAGCCACCCTCAGTAGAGGAAGGCATTGAAGGAGGAAGTATGGAGAGACCATGTGGCCAGCCACCCTCAGTAGAGGAATACATTGAAGGAGGAAGTATGGAGAGACCATGTGGCCAGCCACGCTCAATAGAGGAAGGCATTGAAGGAGGAAGTATGGAGAGACCATGTGGCCCACCCTCAGTAGAGGAAGACATCGAAGCGGGGACATAATTGGGAGAGTTCACTACAGATGAGCCAGGATCTCTCATAGTTTTTCACAGTAGAGAATGTCTCGATTTGAAACAGATTAGCTCTGAATTTTTAAAAGTTTATATCTCCACACGGTTGCACATTAAATAGTATCACCAATAAAATACTTTCAAGTAAGGAATATATATAGGCAGAATATAAGCTATAAGAATAAAGCAGTCTGATTGATTAAAATGGCAAAGTTGCTGGGAAGGTTCCCCAATGATTAGATAGTTTGAGCCTCAAGTGTAGAAATTTGTCTTAGTTATGGTTACAGAAACGTGGCTAAGACTATGAAAGATGAGCCAGCAGATGTGTGGCCACAGTGTGCGAGATAAGGCCTTGTTGATAAGCACTGTAAACCATCCTGGATGGGGCAGTCAATATGTCGGCCCCGGGCGTGCGGCGGGAGATAAGGGGGGAGTTTATTGTGGGGCTGTAGCCGGCGGCTTAGAGCTTCTCGGATGGTGCAGCATATGGGCCGGATATATAATCCCTGCCGTGTATTCTCGACCTAGTATCTACTGGACTCTCCAAACCGCACTTGAGTTTTTCTGAGCCTCGATACAATTCTGGAATGCTACCTAAGAAAAAATGAGACCTATCCCATGGGATTGGATTTAATACACATTTTCAAGGCCCCAAATTCATTTTATTTTCAATTGACCTTATAATCAAGTCCGAAAAGTTTGTTTTTAAATTAAATTTCGTTGTATATTTATAAAGATCGTGTATAATTTTACGAGAATTTCAGTAGCAGTTAAATATAAAGGAGTTCGCAAGAGGAATAATTCAATCAAGAGAAATAAAAATGTAACAATTAATAAACCTGATATAGGCAGGGTGCAGCAGGCAAAGTGGGACTACCATTGGTAGCTCCTAAAACAAATAAACTATATATATTGATATATATTTTCTATCCGTATCATATCAATGTAAAATGAAACTGTACACATGTGTTCGAGGTATAATTGATTAATAAAAAAGATAGGGGACTTTCTTAAGCTGCCAAAACCTACGGTTTACCGTATCAAGAGACAGTTTGATGAGGCCGACAGGGATAAAGAGGGAATGCCTGCGAGGAAAAAGCACCTGTGTCAATCGGACACTGTAGCAGACAAAGAATTTGTTTAAAATATCAAGGAAAATATTGATTGAGACTCTAGGAGAATGTGAGGGCCAAAAGCTAAGACAATTGTCAGAACTGTTTGTAAGGACTCAAATCCTGTGCCCTTCGGAAAGGTCAGTTGCTAGCTGAGGCGATGCAGGATAAAATAAAAGGAAATTCAGCTGCACTTCCCAACAATCTAATATATGACCTTTGTGGCATGCTGAGGCTACTCTCTGCTAAAAATAACTTTGACTGGGACTAAAATTTAAATCCCAGAGATTATCGTTGAATCTATGAAGACCCCTCATAGGTACCTGGAGTGATGCACACGAAATTTCCTGCCTCTGTGATAGTTCTTGGTGTCATCAGCATCGAAGATGATGTTGCGCTTCCCCACTTCTTTTAAGTAGAGTTTTAGAATAAACACTGACACCTGCCTCAATGTCCTGGAGAATATTGTGGAGCCTTGGATGGATACGGCGACCCCACACGGGAAGGAAGTATGTCTTCCAACAGGAATCAGCTCCAGCCCACAAGGCAAATATGACACCGGCGAGGTTGACACTCAACGTCCCCAGCCACTAAAGTCCTGATAATTTGTCCTCCAATTCTTCAGACGGCAATCCCCTCGACCACTATGTAGTTGATGAGAAAGATGTCAATAAATCTCCCCACAACACCATCCTGTCTGTAAAGTTTGCGGTTCACGCGGTGATGACTTAATTGATGAACCAAGACAGCATCAGTTTGAGACTCGAAATTTAATAATCGAGCCTCACGTTGGCATCCGTGCATTGAAACTAACTCTATTGCTGGAGATATAAGATAAATTTAGATACTCTCAATAACTACCACCATATATTTCACCATAGAAAAATAAATAGACGGAGTCTTACCTTATCGGGATGTATTCATTATATAAACAGAAGATAGCCACCGTTTATTATAAGAATAGTTTTACAAGTTCTACTTGTAAACCTTCGTATGTCCACATTAATTCTCATAGCCCCATATCATACAAGATAACTGTTGTAAAAACCTTAACAAAACGTTTATTTACTCCTTGTTCCCTTAAAAAGTTTGAATAAATATAACAGAGTAATATCTACAGAAACCTTGGTTGTCCACACACACACACACACTCGGCCGTGCGGCCACGCGTCGCGCGAGCTCCGCGTTTTTTGCCTCTGGCGGATGTATGAGTTCCGGCAATACGCCGAGTTTGGCACGGGCTGAAAGCCCTTCAAAAGCCGAGGAAAAGCCTGCAAGGCTCGGCTCAAAAGCACAGCCCAGTGCGGAGTTACCAGCGAGAAACGCTTTGAAGTTCAATTCTTCAATGAAATCGACGAAGAATCAAAGATATGCAAATTCGGCTACCGGCGGCAAGGATGCAAATCCGGCCGCGCCGACCGACTTTGCCGCTGCTTCTTCCTCTGAGGCTGCTGCCCAAGCCCATAGAAACTGGCCAGAATTAACGGAGGATAGCAACTCCGAATATGAGGGCAACTTCACCATTGTCCAGAAAAGAAAGAGACGTCGCGGCTCGGCGAATTCGTCTCCAGCGGCCGCACCTTCTTCCAATTTAGGAGGTGCCAGAACTAACCGCCGTCCGCAATCTTCGGCAGGATGGGCGCCGCGCGCCCAGGAAGTCAGGACTACCCGAGCGCACATCGTGGAGGCCAGGGCGCGGCAGGCGTCCTCAACAGAAGACCACTGCGTCTACGTAGAGCGCAGCCCTGAACTGGAGCCCTACCATTACATGAGGGCCATGGATCGAATGTTTGGGAGCACCAGGGAGGTCTTCCAAGTGACCAAGATGAACGGCCACTTCCTGGTGGGACTGGCAAACAGAGGCATGGCCGAGCGCCTCGTCAACGAAGGCCTCGAGGTGGAGGGGACACTCCACAGGGTCTTCCCGTTCCGCAAGAGGGCGGAGCGAATAACGGTGGGCAACCTCCCCTTCTTCGTGGGGGATGCAGCCGTCATCAGCGCCCTTACACCTCTTGGGCGAGTTACATCCATCGCCCCCAAGCTGATGAAAGCGGGCCCATACACCTATAACGACGGCCGCCGAGAGGCGTTCATCATCCTCCGCGAAGGAATGACCATCGAGGGACTGCCCACCCGTCTCAACATCACCATCAAAGGCGAGGCCTGGCCCGCATACCTATCCTCCGGGATTAGATGCTCCAGGTGCCGAGGCCAAGGACATCGCCGGGCCAACTGCCCCCTGCTTGCAGGGCGAACCAACGCTCCTGGACCGGCCACACCTACCTCTCCCACCAGCGTCCCTTCAGCGTCTGCGCCTGGCCTGCCTCAGCAGCCATCCGCCCAGCCTCCACCACCGGCGTCCCCCAGTCCAGCCATGGAGGTCTCCGAGGTGCCCTCCACGGGCCGAGCTGCGCTTCCACCTGCAGCACCCCGGCAGTCACCACCAGTGGCCCCGGCCATACCTACGGAGATGGCGCCTCCTGCCCCTCCACCTGTCGCCCCTGCGGGCTCCTGGGAGTCACGGGCCTGCAGTCCCTACACTGGACGTTGAGATGTCAATCGAGGAGACATCGACATTTAGGGCGGCGCTCAAGACCTCGCCAGCCGCAGTGCCTCCAACACCCCCACTGCCCGCGCCTCAGCCTGCCGGGCCGATACCACCTGCTCCCGACGAGGAGGAGATGACGCCGATCATGAGAGAGGAGTGCATGGTTATTGAAATCCTCAAGAAACTGAAGCACTTAACCTGCCTAAGGCCCTTATATCAATCAGGGATCCAACCGAATGACCTCAAGGATGCCATTCTCTTCATCGATGAAAGAGAGTCCCTCATGGCGAGACTGACACCTGCGATGAGGGGAGTCCTCGCTGAGTTCCTCAGCGCGGCCATAGAACCGGCTCGGGGCAACCATCCCGATGTTAGCTCCGATTTGGCCAGTCTTAGGCGGCGATGCCTTGATTCCTGACAACTGTCAAATGTAAATATTTCTTTTTCACCCTCCTGGTTGAGATGTAACATTGTCTAGAAGACAATAAACTATTTTCAATTGTCACACACACACACACACACAGACTTTAAACTCCCCTCCCCATAAATATTTCCCTTCACAACATAGAGCTCAGCCGCGAATTTCCTATCAAAGTATTACATTGAGATTATTCACCAACAAATGCTAAAATAGTGCTAGAACTGAAGAAATAGGTAATAAAATTTTTCTTTCGCAGCTAAAATATAATTGGAAATACACTGGGACACCTCATCACACAAAACCAACCATAAATCATAACTTCCAGCCGAAACAAACTGCCATATTTCCATTATCGTGTCTAACATGTCAATGTCGGCGAAACTAGCAGGAAACTAGAAACAAGAATGCATAATCAAGTATCCAATATCACTTACATGCTGATGTATTTACGCTACAAATGCCGGACGTATATACAGCCCTACCTGCCATTACAGTAATCTACAACTACCAAACCAGAAAGATTTACTCTCGAATCCCTCAGATCAAAGAAAAAGAGCAGTTTTAACAAGAGAATAGAAACCCCAGAATATCCCCTGTCATATCCTACATGTTTACCCTACCATAAAAACGTAAAATGCAATTCCATTTATATCGGCGAAACCAGCAGGAAAACAGAAACAAGAATTCATATTTACAATATCATAACCAAGGATCCAAGATTCCTTACATGCTGATGCACGCTACAAATACCGGACGTATATACAGCCTAGTACGTGTGTAAATGAGTTTCGTCAATCGAATTCAATATAAAATTATTGTAATGAAATGTGGTTTCTATTTGTAAGTATATTTTGAAATTTCTCCATATAACTACCACGTATAGTTGAACTTTTGTCTAAGTTGTCAGTAGAGCGCTATAAGACAGTTCACAGTATACATATATGATCACCATCACTTTGTTACATTCTACTGAACTACAAAGATATGATTGAATATGAGTTATAATGGAATTCTATAGAAAACTCGTATTACAATTTTTTTAATTTCTTTCTTTGACAAATGATCAGCCGAGAGAGTGAAGACATTGAAGGGAGAACGGCCATTTCCATTATCTCAGGTTAGAAGCGAGCTTATAGGATGCCAGGCACGTGCTGAGTGAGAAGCAGGGGTTTTCAGATGATGATAGAGAAAGGTGAGATGTAGGACTTGGACAAAATATTCATCTTTTTCCGAAGTGGTCTATCGTGAGACATCAGGCAAGAGTTGCAATAGACTTCAGCCAGAGAATCAAGGTTTTTATTTCATGTTTCTTCACATTCTAGGGATGGATTCAAGTGGCTCAATGCGCAGAACTAATTAAATCATTAGAACAATTCTACCGCAGGCAATAGGAAGTCCGGGTTTCAGCAGGCACAGCGATAATATTTCAAGATAATCAAAGGACCCAGTAATAGCTTGTCTTCAAGATACCCAGAGGAGCATCATGAGAGAGCTTTAATTAAAGATAACCAATTGAACGAGCATTATGTTCTCCATCATTAGAGCAATTCTTGTTCCACTGAAGGCAATAGGAAGCCAGGGCCCGGAGTTCGCAGCAGGTAGGGAAAAGACTTCAAGATCATCAGAGAACTCAGCAATAGCTTGTCTTCAAGACACCCGGAGTAGCATCCTGAGAGCCTGGCATCAGGGAGGGATCACGGCCGTTGCGAGACTAGCTCAAGAGAGAGATGAATTACAAGAGACAAGTTTTTCTAAACTGTGTCTAACCCACTTCAAGGATGTAATCCTGTCATGTTATTCTCTGACTATGTACTCACTATTGTACCAGTATGCAACAGATGTTAACGATGCCATGTTAGTAGTGCCCATGTTTGAACCCTTTGTCACTTTTCATTCTAAATATCCAGACACCTCAATTAATACCTTTTAAAGTTATACGATTGTGTTTTTTTGTATTGTCAGACTTAGGGACTTTTTTAAAAAATTTTGAAGATAATAAACCAATCTGTGAAATAAGAATTTTGAAAAAAAATTACCAATCCGTAAGCCCTATGCGTCCCTAAGCCTAACAAAACAAAATAAGACAAACATATAAATTAAAAGGCAAATTTGAAATGATCTGAATATTTAAAACAAAAAATGGCGCAAGGCCAAGCCACAGACACAACGAACATAACAACTTTAACAAGTGCTACAAAAAGGCACAATAGAGGGTACACAACCAGAAAACAACACAACAAAACTACAACCGTGAAGTAAACTAGGCACAGCCTAGAAAAAACTCGCCTCAAGCTCTCCATCTCTCTCAGTCTCTATGCAACAATGGAACACTCCTTGGTTACCATTTCTTTACTCTTTTTTTATCATTAAACACAAGGTAATAAGACCAAATCCAAATAAATAAATAGTGTGACGTTTCTGTAACAACACTGTTACCGAAACGTCACACACTATTTATTTATTTAGATTTGGTCTTATTACCTTGAGTTTATAATCTATAATCCAAATTGTGCCTTATATATTTTTTATCTTTGATATTATATAATTTTATTGAGATATAACAAATTTAAACATTTCTGAACAAAAACATATTGCCGTTTTATTTACCTATAGGTTGCCTCAAATCTCAAACACCATAAAATATAATTTTTTATTTTTTGACAAATTCAACTCTCTTGTGTTCAACTGTCGGTGAACAGATTTGTTAAATTCCTGGAAAATATTCTTTATCTCCGAGGTTTGTTCAGAAGAGGGCTGACGGCCTTAATACACTCTGACTCTGTGGAGCGCCCACTCGGTCATGATGGCAGAAATTGCTCAGAAACATTGGCTTCGAAATTAGTGACATTTGGATCAATGCCTTTATCATAAAGTTAATTAAGCACTATATCTTGTCTCTCTATCTCAAAACATAATATTTTCTTTAGAACAAAATCTTAAGGAAAAAACAGGCATCTCTTTATCGTGCTACTGAAAGTTGTTGATGGCTTACGCCATCTATCGTGTTGTTGTTGCTTATTCCTCAAGTCGTTTAAACGATCTCCATTAGGTTCCGTTGTCTCAGCTTTTCTATTATAGTCCTGGGGTTTTCCCAGAGGTCCTTTTTGAAGGATTTGATACAATTCAGTAGATGTTCAGGACTGGCAGGCTGGAAATCGCATTTGGTGCATTTCGGGAATGTTTTGATTTTTCCATTAAATTTATTCTTTGATATTAGTTGATTATTTATTATTCCAGAACTGGCAAATACCTATTCTTTATTTATCTAGATAATCGCATAACACGTAGCTTTTCTTGATTAATCAAGAATGGGTATTTGGCCAATTTTGGAATAATTAAAAAAAATCAACGAATAGTTGATATTTGTTCCGATAGATGGCACAAGTCATCAGCAACTTTCATTTGCACGATAAGGAGATGCTTTTTTTTTAATGTATGCACCTTATCCCAGTACAATATCACATTTATACTATTTTTTTTTTCAAAAATCTTAACTGTTAATTATTTTTGTACTGTTCATACTGGCATCTTTAGTACTTTAGATGATGTGATGGGGCGAAAAAATTAATTTTAATTGATTTATTTTCTACAATATCCCCAAAAAAGGACCTGAGAATCCGGACCCAACGACAGCAATATAAATTAAAATGTATGTATATGTATGTAAATTACCATCCCCCACAGTATATTGTAAATATGATGATCGAAGTTGCTCTTTTTGAGCGGTGGCACCTAATAAAGTTATTTGGAACTTTATTCTCTCCCTCGATTCCCGACAGTCATGAACCGGGATTGAATCCCGCGTTAACATTTTGTTTAACACTTTCACATTCATTGTTACAATTATCATAATCTAGGTTGCTCTTTTTGAACGGACCTAATAAAGTTATTTTGGAACAAGGAACAATTTATTCTTTATAATTGACAATGATGTTAACATTACGAATTTATTAATTTGGCTAAAAACGCCAGAGACAGGATTTTATAAAAAGTCAACGTATTATATTTTCTCACTGCATTAAAGTTTAAACGCGAAAATAGAATGGTTGCTTTTATTGAGTTATAAATGAAATCAAAAGAAGGATGAAGTAAGAAAAATACTGGAAGCCAAGATTTTGGAAGAATAAGTGAAATACGCATCAACGCCTTTCTAGGATCATAGATAAAGTCTCCGAAGCCATTTCTGTCTATACCTCAATGACTCTCAATCCATTTCTCTCTATATTCCGCAATTACTCAGTGAGTGCAATTAATCAAATTCCATTAGAGCTCTCGCCACTAAAGGAAATAAACTCAGCGAAGCGTGTCTTGATAAGATTTTACAAATAAATCATAGAAGTATCAAACTATTGCGCAATTATTTCTATGAAATTAATTTTTAAATATTTTGACCAAAGTTATTCTATCTGGTCGAGTGGAAACAAAAAACATAACTTTCCAATTATAGCGAGATAAAAAAGTGGAATTATAGACAGCGGGAGTTGTAACATTTATTTTTAAAAACTTTAATGGCTAAAAGGTTTGTGGGGTTAATTTATTAAATGGACTTTTAAATTTTTATCGGAAAACTTTCAGGCGTGAATTTATTGCTGCCAGTGATATGTAGAGTGTTGTGAATGATATTTTATTGAAATGCTGAATATTTATTAAAAGCCGTGGTCCATTTGGACGAGTAAAGCGAAGACTAAAACGCGGCTGATTCTACAATAGCCTGTTCAGTGATACATTAACCATGACGTATGGACAAAGGAACGTGTGGCCATTGAACATGTGTCGGACCTGGAGGCTGTTGTTGGGTGCTGCGCTACCTGGAGTATAGGAGCTCCATCTATTGTTTCTTCCTGTGGTGAATCTGTATAAGACCGCTGGTCTTAAAAAAGCTCTGTGTGTGTGTCACACAATATTAGGTGCTGCGCTACCTGGAGTATAGGAGCTCCATCTATTATTTCTTCCTGTGGTGAATCTGTATAAGACCGCTGGTCTTAATAAAGCTTTGTGTGTATATCACACAATATTGGGTGCTGCGCTACCTGGAGTATAGGAGCTCCATCTATTATTTCTTCCTGTGGTGAATCTGTATAAGACCGCCGGTCTTAAAGCTCTGTGTGTGTCACACAATATTAGGTACTGCGCTACCAGGAGTATAGGAGCTCCATCTATTATTTCTTCCTGTGGTGAATCTGTATAAGACCGCCGGTCTTAAAGCTCTGTGTGTGTCACACAATATTAGGTACTGCGCTACCAGGAGTATAGGAGATCCATCTATTATTTCTTCCTGTGGTGAATCTGTATAAGACCGCCGGTCTTAAAGCTCTGTGTGTGTCACACAATATTAGGTACTGCGCTACCTGGAGTATAGGAGCTCCATCTATTATTTCTTCTTGTGGTGAATCTGTATAAGACCGCCGGTCTTAAAGCTCTGTGTGTGTCACACAATATTAGGTACTGCGCTACCAGGAGTATAGGAGCTCCATCTATTATTTCTTCCTGTGGTGAATCTGTATAAGACCGCCGGTCTTAAAGCTCTGTGTGTGTCACACAATATTAGGTACTGCGCTACCTGGAGTATAGGAGCTCCATCTATTATTTCTTCTTGTGGTGAATCTGTATAAGACCGCCGGTCTTAAAGCTCTGTGTGTGTCACACAATATTAGGTACTGCGCTACCAGGAGTATAGGAGCTCCATCTATTATTTCTTCCTGTGGTGAATTTGTATAAGACCGCCGGTCTTAAAGCTCTGTGTGTGTCACACAATATTAGGTACTGCGCTACCAGGAGTATAGGAGCTCCATCTATTATTTCTTCCTGTGGTGAATCTGTATAAGACCGCCGGTCTTAAAGCTCTGTGTGTGTCACACAATATTAGGTACTGCGCTACCAGGAGTATAGGAGCTCCATCTATTATTTCTTCCTGTGGTGAATCTGTATAAGACCGCCGGTCTTAAAGCTCTGTGTGTGTCACACAATATTAGGTACTGCGCTACCAGGAGTATAGGAGCTCCATCTATTATTTCTTCCTGTGGTGAATCTGTATAAGACCGCCGGTCTTAAAGCTCTGTGTGTGTCACACAATATTAGGTACTGCGCTACCAGGAGTATAGGAGCTCCATCTATTATTTCTTCCTGTGGTGAATCTGTATAAGACCGCCGGTCTTAAAGCTCTGTGTGTGTCACACAATATTAGGTACTGCGCTACCAGGAGTATAGGAGCTCCATCTATTATTTCTTCCTGTGGTGAATCTGTATAAGACCGCCGGTCTTAAAGCTCTGTGTGTGTCACACAATATTAGGTACTGCGCTACCAGGAGTATAGGAGCTCCATCTATTATTTCTTCCTGTGGTGAATCTATATATGACCGCTGTGTATAAAGCTCTGTGTGTGTCACACAATATTAGGTACTGCGCTACCAGGAGTATAGGAGCTCCATCTATTATTTCTTCCTGTGGTGAATCTGTATAAGACCGCCGGTCTTAAAGCTCTGTGTGTGTCACACAATATTAGGTACTGCGCTACCAGGAGTATAGGAGCTCCATCTATTATTTCTTCCTGTGGTGAATCTGTATAAGACCGCCGGTCTTAAAGCTCTGTGTGTGTCACACAATATTAGGTACTGCGCTACCAGGAGTATAGGAGCTCCATCTATTATTTCTTCTTGTGGTGAATCTGTATAAGACCAGTGGTCTTAAAGCTCTATGTGTGTCACACAATATTAGGTACTGCGCTACCAGGAGTATAGGAGCTCCATCTATTATTTCTTCCTGTGGTGAATCTGTATATGACCGCTGTGTATAAAGCTCTGTGTGTGTCACACAATATTAGGTACTGCGCTACCAGGAGTATAGGAGCTCCATCTATTATTTCTTCCTGTGGTGAATCTGTATAAAACCGCCGGTCTTAAAGCTCTGTGTGTGTCACACAATATTAGGTACTGCGCTACCAGGAGTATAGGAGCTCCATCTATTATTTCTTCCTGTGGTGAATCTGTATAAGACCGCCGGTCTTAAAGCTCTGTGTGTGTCACACAATATTAGGTACTGCGCTACCAGGAGTATAGGAGCTCCATCTATTATTTCTTCCTGTGGTGAATCTGTATAAGACCGCCGGTCTTAAAGCTCTGTGTGTGTCACACAATATTAGGTACTGCGCTACCAGGAGTATAGGAGCTCCATCTATTATTTCTTCCTGTGGTGAATCTGTATAAGACCGCCGGTCTTAAAGCTCTGTGTGTGTCACACAATATTAGGTACTGCGCTACCAGGAGTATAGGAGCTCCATCTATTATTTCTTCCTGTGGTGAATCTGTATAAGACCGCCGGTCTTAAAGCTCTGTGTGTGTCACACAATATTAGGTACTGCGCTTCCAGGAGTATAGGAGCTCCATCTATTATTTCTTCCTGTGGTGAATCTATATATGACCGCTGTGTATAAAGCTCTGTGTGTGTCACACAATATTAGGTACTGCGCTACCAGGAGTATAGGAGCTCCATCTATTATTTCTTCCTGTGGTGAATCTGTATAAGACCGCCGGTCTTAAAGCTCTGTGTGTGTCACACAATATTAGGTACTGCGCTACCAGGAGTATAGGAGCTCCATCTATTATTTCTTCCTGTGGTGAATCTGTATAAGACCGCCGGTCTTAAAGCTCTGTGTGTGTCACACAATATTAGGTACTGCGCTACCAGGAGTATAGGAGCTCCATCTATTATTTCTTCTTGTGGTGAATCTGTATAAGACCAGTGGTCTTAAAAGCTCTATGTGTGTCACACAATATTAGGTACTGCGCTACCAGGAGTATAGGAGCTCCATCTATTATTTCTTCCTGTGGTGAATCTGTATATGAACGCTGTGTATAAAGCTCTGTGTGTGTCACACAATATTAGGTACTGCGCTACCAGGAGTATAGGAGCTCCATCTATTATTTCTTCCTGTGGTGAATCTGTATAAGACCGCCGGTCTTAAAGCTCTGTGTGTGTCACACAATATTAGGTACTGCGCTACCAGGAAGTATAGGAGCTCCATCTATTATTTCTTCCTGTGGTGAATCTGTATAAGACCGCCCGTCTTAAAGCTCTGTGTGTGTCACACAATATTAGGTACTGCGCTACCAGGAGTATAGGAGCTCCATCTATTATTTCTTCCTGTGGTGAATCTGTATATGACCGCTGTGTATAAAGCTCTGTGTGTGTCACACAATATTAGGTACTGCGCTACCAGGAGTATAGGAGCTCCATCTATTATTTCTTCCTGTGGTGAATCTGTATAAGACCGCTGTGTATAAAGCTCTGTGTGTGTCACACAATATTAGGTACTGCGCTACCAGGAGTATAGGAGCTCCATCTATTATTTCTTCCTGTGGTGAATCTGTATATGACCGCTGTGTATAAAGCTCTGTGTGTGTCACACAATATTAGGTACTGCGCTACCAGGAGTATAGGAGCTCCATCTATTATTTCTTCTTGTGGTGAATCTGTATAAGACCGCCGGTCTTAAAGCTCTGTGTATGTCACACAATATTAGGTACAGCGCTACCAGGAGTATAGGAGCTCCATCTATTATTTCTTCCTGTGGTGAATCTGTATAAGACCGCCGGTCTTAAAGCTCTGTGTGTGTCACACAATATTAGGTACTGCGCTACCAGGAGTATAGGAGCTCCATCTATTATTTCTTCCTGTGGTGAATCTGTATATGACCGCTGTGTATAAAGCTTTGTGTGTGTCACACAATATTAGGTACTGCGCTACCAGGAGTATAGGAGCTCCATCTATTATTTCTTCCTGTGGTGAATCTGTATAAGACCGCCGGTCTTAAAGCTCTGTGTGTGTCACACAATATTAGGTACTGCGCTACCAGGAGTATAGGAGCTCCATCTATTATTTCTTCCTGTGGTGAATCTGTATATGACCGCTGTGTATAAAGCTCTGTGTGTGTCACACAATATTAGGTACTGCGCTACCAGGAGTATAGGAGCTCCATCTATTATTTCTTCCTGTGGTGAATCTGTATATGACCGCTGTGTATAAAGCTCTGTGTGTGTCACACAATATTAGGTACTGCGCTACCAGGAGTATAGGAGCTCCATCTATTATTTCTTCCTGTGGTGAATCTGTATATGACCGCTGTGTATAAAGCTCTGTGTGTGTCACACAATATTAGGTACTGCGCTACCAGGTGTATAGGAGCTCCATCTATTATTTCTTCCTGTGGTGAATCTGTATAAGACCGCCGGTCTTAAAGCTCTGTGTGTGTCACACAATATTAGGTACTGCGCTACCAGGAGTATAGGAGCTCCATCTATTATTTCTTCCTGTGGTGAATCTGTATAAGACCGCCGGTCTTAAAGCTCTGTGTGTGTCACAGAATATTAGGTACTGCGCTACCAGGAGTATAGGAGCTCCATCTATTATTTCTTCCTGTGGTGAATCTGTATATGCCCGCTGTGTATAAAGCTTTGTGTGTGTCACACAATATTAGGTACTGCGCTACCAGGAGTATAGGAGCTCCATCTATTATTTCTTCCTGTGGTGAATCTGTATAAGACCGCCGGTCTTAAAGCTCTGTGTGTGTCACACAATATTAGGTACTGCGCTACCAGGAGTATAGGAGCTCCATCTATTATTTCTTCCTGTGGTGAATCTGTATATGACCGCTGTGTATAAAGCTCTGTGTGTGTCACACAATATTAGGTACTGCGCTACCAGGAGTATAGGAGCTCCATCTATTATTTCTTCCTGTGGTGAATCTGTATATGACAGCTGTGTATAAAGCTCTGTGTGTGTCACACAATATTAGGTACTGCGCTACCAGGAGTATAGGAGCTCCATCTATTATTTCTTCCTGTGGTGAATCTGTATATGACCGCTGTGTATAAAGCTCTGTGTGTGTCACACAATATTAGGTACTGCGCTACCAGGAGTATAGGAGCTCCATCTATTATTTCTTCCTGTGGTGAATCTGTATATGACCGCCGGTCTTAAAGCTCTGTGTGTGTCACACAATATTAGGTACTGCGCTACCAGGAGTATAGGAGCTCCATCTATTATTTCTTCCTGTGGTGAATCTGTATATGACCGCTGTGTATAAAGCTCTGTGTGTGTCACACAATATTAGGTACTGCGCTACCAGGAGTATAGGAGCTCCATCTATTATTTCTTCCTGTGGTGAATCTGTATATGACCGCTGTGTATAAAGCTCTGTGTGTGTCACACAATATTAGGTACTGCGCTACAGGAGTATAGGAGCTCCATCTATTATTTCTTCCTGTGGTGAATCTGTATATGACCGCTGTGTATAAAGCTCTGTGTGTGTCACACAATATCAGGTACTGCGCTACCAGGAGTATAGGAGCTCCATCTATTATTTCTTCCTGTGGTGAATCTGTATATGACCGCTGTGTATAAAGCTCTGTGTGTGTCACACAATATTAGGTACTTCGCTACCAGGAGTATAGGAGCTCCATCTATTATTTCTTCCTGTGGTGAATCTGTATATGACCGCTGTGTATAAAGCTCTGTGTGTGTCACACAATATTAGGTACTGCGCTACCAGGAGTATAGGAGCTCCATCTATTATTTCTTCCTGTGGTGAATCTGTATATGACCGCTGTGTATAAAGCTCTGTGTGTGTCACACAATATTAGGTACTGCGCTACCAGGAGTATAGGAGCTCCATCTATTATTTCTTCCTGTGGTGAATCTGTATATGACCGCTGTGTATAAAGCTCTGTGTGTGTCACACAATATTAGGTACTGCGCTACCAGGAGTATAGGAGCTCCATCTATTATTTCTTCCTGTGGTGAATCTGTATATGACCGCTGTGTATAAAGCTCTGTGTGTGTCACACAATATTAGGTACTGCGCTACCAGGAGTATAGGAGCTCCATCTATTATTTCTTCCTGTGGTGAATCTGTATAAGACCGCCGGTCTTAATAAAGCTCTGTGTGTGTCACACAATATTAGGTACTGCGCTACCAGGAGTATAGGAGCTCCATCTATTATTTCTTCCTGTGGTGAATCTGTATATGACCGCTGTGTATAAAGCTCTGTGTGTGTCACACAATATTAGGTACTGCGCTACCAGGAGTATAGGAGCTCCATCTATTATTTCTTCCTGTGGTGAATCTGTATAAGACCGTCGGTCTTAAAGCTCTGTGTGTGTCGCACAATATTAGGTACAGCGCTACCAGGAGTATAGGAGCTCCATCTATTATTTCTTCCTGTGGTGAATCTGTATATGACCGCTGTGTATAAAGCTCTGTGTGTGTCACACAATATTAGGTACTGCGCTACCAGGAGTATAGGCGCTCCATCTATTATTTCTTCCTGTGGTGAATCTGTATATGACCGCTGTGTATAAAGCTCTGTGTTTGTCTAACAATATTAGGTACTGCGCTACCAGGAGTATAGGAGCTCCATCTATTATTTCTTCCTGTGGTGAATCTGTATAAGACCGCCGGTCTTAAAGCTCTGTGTGTGTCACACAATATTAGGTACTGCGCTACCAGGAGTATAGGAGCTCCATCTATTATTTCTTCCTGTGGTGAATCTGTATATGACCGCTGTGTATAAAGCTTTGTGTGTGTCACATAATATTAGGTACTGCGCTACCAGGAGTATAGGAGCTCCATCTATTATTTCTTCCTGTGGTGAATCTGTATAAGACCGCCGGTCTTAATAAAGCTCTGTGTGTGTCACACAATATTAGGTACTGCGCTACCAGGAGTATAGGAGCTCCATCTATTATTTCTTCCTGTGGTGAATCTGTATAAGACCGCCGGTCTTAAAGCTCTGTGTGTGTCACACAATATTAGGTACTGCGCTACCAGGAGTATAGGAGCTCCATCTATTATTTCTTCCTGTGGTGAATCTGTATATGACCGCTGTGTATAAAGCTCTGTGTGTGTCACACAATATTAGGTACTGCGCTACCAGGAGTATAGGAGCTCCATCTATTATTTCTTCCTGTGGTGAATCTGTATAAGACCGCCGGTCTTAATAAAGCTCTGTGTGTGTCACACAATATTAGGTACTGCGCTACCAGGAGTATAGGAGCTCCATCTATTATTTCTTCCTGTGGTGAATCTGTATATGACCGCTGTGTATAAAGCTCTGTGTGTGTCACACAATATTAGGTACTGCGCTACCAGGAGTATAGGAGCTCCATCTATTATTTCTTCCTGTGGTGAATCTGTATATGACCGCCGGTCTTAAAGCTCTGTGTGTGTCACACAATATTAGGTACTGCGCTACCAGGAGTATAGGAGCTCCATCTATTATTTCTTCTTGTGGTGAATCTGTATATGACCGCTGTGTATAAAGCTCTGTGTGTGTCACACAATATTAGGTACTGCGCTACCAGGAGTATAGGAGCTCCATCTATTATTTCTTCCTGTGGTGAATCTGTATATGACCGCTGTGTATAAAGCTCTGTGTGTGTCACACAATATTAGGTACTGCGCTACCAGGAGTATAGGAGCTCCATCTATTATTTCTTCCTGTGGTGAATCTGTATATGACCGCTGTGTATAAAGCTCTGTGTGTGTCACACAATATTAGGTACTGCGCTACCAGGAGTCTGGAGCTCCATCTATTATTTCTTCCTGTGGTGAATCTGTATATGACCGCTGTGTATAAAGCTCTGTGTGTGTCACACAATATTAGGTACTTCGCTACCAGGAGTATAGGAGCTCCATCTATTATTTCTTCCTGTGGTGAATCTGTATATGACCGCTGTGTATAAAGCTCTGTGTGTGTCACACAATATTAGGTACTGCGCTACCAGGAGTATAGGAGCTCCATCTATTATTTCTTCCTGTGGTGAATCTGTATATGACCGCCGGTCTTAAAGCTCTGTGTGTGTCACACAATATTAGGTACTGCGCTACCAGGAGTATAGGAGCTCCATCTATTATTTCTTCCTGTGGTGAATCTGTATATGACCGCTGTGTATAAAGCTCTGTGTGTGTCACACAATATTAGGTACTGCGCTACCAGGAGTATAGGAGCTCCATCTATTATTTCTTCCTGTGGTGAATCTGTATATGACCGCTGTGTATAAAGCTTTGTGTGTGTCACACAATATTAGGTACTGCGCTACCAGGAGTATAGGAGCTCCATCTATTATTTCTTCCTGTGGTGAATCTGTATAAGACCGCCGTTCTTAAAGCTCTGTGTGTGTCACAAAATATTAGGTACTGCGCTACCAGGAGTATAGGAGCTCCATTTATTATTTCTTCCTGTGGTGAATCTGTATATTACCGCTGTGTATAAAGCTCTGTGTGTGTCACACAATATTAGGTACTGCGCTACCAGGAGTATAGGAGCTCCATCTATTATTTCTTCCTGTGGTGAATCTGTATATGACCGCTGTGTATAAAGCTCTGTGTGTGTCACACAATATTAGGTACTGCGCTACCAGGAGTATAGGAGCTCCATCTATTATTTCTTCCTGTGGTGAATCTGTATATGACCGTCGGTCTTAAAGCTCTGTGTGTGTCACACAATATTAGGTACTGCGCTACCAGGAGTATAGGAGCTCCATCTATTATTTCTTTCTGTGGTGAATCTGTATATGACCGCTGTGTATAAAGCTCTGTGTGTGTCACACAATATTAGGTACTGCGCTACCAGGAGTATAGGAGCTCCATCTATTATTTCTTCCTGTGGTGAAACTGTATATGACCGCTGTGTATAAAGCTCTGTGTGTGTCACACAATATTAGGTACTGCGCTACCAGGAGTATAGGAGCTCCATCTATTATTTCTTCTTGTGGTGAATCTGTATAAGACCGCTGTGTATAAAGCTCTGTGTGTGTCACACAATATTAGGTACTGCGCTACCAGGAGTATAGGAGCTCCATCTATTATTTCTTCCTGTGGTGAATCTGTATATGACCGCTGTGTATAAAGCTCTGTGTGTGTCACACAATATTAGGTACTGCGCTACCAGGAGTATAGGAGCTCCATCTATTATTTCTTCTTGTGGTGAATCTGTATAAGACCGCTGTGTATAAAGCTCTGTGTGTGTCACACAATATTAGGTACTGCGCTACCAGGAGTATAGGAGCTCCATCTATTATTTCTTCTTGTGGTGAATCTGTATAAGACCGCTGTGTATAAAGCTCTGTGTGTGTCACACAATATTAGGTACTGCGCTACCAGGAGTATAGGAGCTCCATCTATTATTTCTTCCTGTGGTGAATCTGTATATGACCGTCGGTCTTAAAGCTCTGTGTGTGTCACACAATATTAGGTACTGCGCTACCAGGAGTATAGGAGCTCCATCTATTATTTCTTCCTGTGGTGAATCTGTATATGACCGCTGTGTATAAAGCTCTGTGTGTGTCACACAATATTAGGTACTGCGCTACCAGGAGTATAGGAGCTCCATCTATTATTTCTTCCTGTGGTGAATCTGTATATGACCGCTGTGTATAAATCTCTGTGTGTGTCACACAATATTAGGTACTGCGCTACCAGGAGTATAGGAGCTCCATCTATTATTTCTTCTTGTGGTGAATCTGTATAAGACCGCTGTGTATAAAGCTCTGTGTGTGTCACACAATATTAGGTACTGCGCTACCAGGAGTATAGGAGCTCCATCTATTATTTCTTCCTGTGGTGAAACTGTATATGACCGCTGTGTATAAAGCTCTGTGTGTGTCACACAATATTAGGTACTGCGCTACCAGGAGTATAGGAGCTCCATCTATTATTTCTTCCTGTGGTGAATCTGTATATGACCGCTGTGTATAAAGCTCTGTGTGTGTCACACAATATTAGGTACTGCGCTACCAGGAGTATAGGAGCTCCATCTATTATTTCTTCCTGTGGTGAATCTGTATATGACCGCCGGTCTTAAAGCTCTGTGTGTGTCACACAATATTAGGTACTGCGCTACCAGGAGTATAGGAGCTCCATCTATTATTTCTTCCTGTGGTGAATCTGTATAAGACCGCCGGTCTTAAAGCTCTGTGTGTGTCACACAATATTAGGTACTGCGCTACCAGGAGTATAGGAGCTCCATCTATTATTTCTTCCTGTGGTGAATCTGTATATGACCGCTGTGTATAAAGCTTTGTGTGTGTCACACAATATTAGGTACTGCGCTACCAGGAGTATAGGAGCTCCATCTATTATTTCTTCCTGTGGTGAATCTGTATAAGACCGCCGGTCTTAAAGCTCTGTGTGTGTCACACAATATTAGGTACTGCGCTACCAGGAGTATAGGAGCTCCATCTATTATTTCTTCCTGTGGTGAATCTGTATATGACCGCTGTGTATAAAGCTCTGTGTGTGTCACACAATATTAGGTACTGCGCTACCAGGAGTATAGGAGCTCCATCTATTATTTCTTCCTGTGGTGAATCTGTATATGACCGCTGTGTATAAAGGTCTGTGTGTGTCACACAATATTAGGTACTGCGCTACCAGGAGTATAGGAGCTCCATCTATTATTTCTTCCTGTGGTGAATCTGTATAAGACCGCCGGTCTTAAAGCTCTGTGTGTGTCACACAATATTAGGTACTGCGCTACCAGGAGTATAGGAGCTCCATCTATTATTTCTTCCTGTGGTGAATCTGTATATGACCGCTGTGTATAAAGCTTTGTGTGTGTCACACAATATTAGGTACTGCGCTACCAGGAGTATAGGAGCTCCATCTATTATTTCTTCCTGTGGTGAATCTGTATAAGACCGCCGGTCTTAAAGCTCTGTGTGTCTCGCACAATATTAGGTACTGCGCTACCAGGAGTATAGGAGCTCCATCTATTATTTCTTCCTGTGGTGAATCTGTATATGACCGCTGTGTATAAAGCTCTGTGTGTGTCACACAATATTAGGTACTGCGCTACCAGGAGTATAGGAGCTCCATCTATTATTTCTTCCTGTGGTGAATCTGTATATGACCGCTGTGTATAAAGCTCTGTGTGTGTCACACAATATTAGGTACTGCGCTACCAGGAGTATAGGAGCTCCATCTATTATTTCTTCCTGTGGTGAATCTGTATATGACCGTCGGTCTTAAAGCTCTGTGTGTGTCACACAATATTAGGTACTGCGCTACCAGGAGTATAGGAGCTCCATCTATTATTTCTTCCTGTGGTGAATCTGTATATGACCGCTGTGTATAAAGCTCTGTGTGTGTCACACAATATTAGGTACTGCGCTACCAGGAGTATAGGAGCTCCATCTATTATTTCTTCCTGTGGTGAATCTGAATATGACCGCTGTGTATAAAGCTCTGTGTGTGTCACACAATATTAGGTACTGCGCTACCAGGAGTATAGGAGCTCCATCTATTATTTCTTCTTGTGGTGAATCTGTATAAGACCGCTGTGTATAAAGCTCTGTGTGTGTCACACAATATTAGGTACTGCGCTACCAGGAGTATAGGAGCTCCATCTATTATTTCTTCCTGTGGTGAATCTGTATATGACCGCTGTGTATAAAGCTCTGTGTGTGTCACACAATATTAGGTACTGCGCTACCAGGAGTATAGGAGCTCCATCTATTATTTCTTTTTGTGGTGAATCTGTATAAGACCGCTGTGTATAAAGCTCTGTGTGTGTCACACAATATTAGGTACTGCGCTACCAGGAGTATAGGAGCTCCATCTATTATTTCTTCTTGTGGTGAATCTGTATAAGACCGCTGTGTATAAAGCTCTGTGTGTGTCACACAATATTAGGTACTGCGCTACCAGGAGTATAGGAGCTCCATCTATTATTTCTTCTTGTGGTGAATCTGTATAAGACCAGTGGTCTTAAAGCTCTGTGTGTGTCACACAATATTAGGTACTGCGCTACCAGGAGTATAGGAGCTCCATCTATTATTTCTTCTTGAGGTGAATCTGTATAAGACCAGTGGTCTTAAAGCTCTGTGTGTGTCACACAATATTAGGTACTGCGCTACCAGGAGTATAGGAGCTCCATCTATTATTTCTTCCTGTGGTGAAACCTGTATAAGACCGCCGGTCTTAAAGCTCTGTGTGTGTCACACAATATTAGGTACTGCGCTACCAGGAGTATAGGAGCTCCATCTATTATTTCTTCCTGTGGTGAATCTGTATATGAACGCCGGTCTTAAAGCTCTATGTGTGTCACACAATATTAGGTACTGCGCTACCAGGAGTATAGGAGCTCCATCTATTATTTCTTCTTGTGGTGAATCTGTATAAGACCAGTGGTCTTAAAGCTCTGTGTGTGTCACACAATATTAGGTACTGCGCTACCAGGAGTATAGGAGCTCCATCTATTATTTCTTCCTGTGGTGAATCTGTATAAGACCAGTGGTCTTAAAGCTCTATGTGTGTCACACAATATTAGGTACTGCGCTGCCAGGAGTATAGGAGCTCCATCTATTATTTCTTCTTGTGGTGAATCTGTATAAGACCAGTGGTCTTAAAGCTCTATGTGTGTTACACAATATTAGGTACTGCGCTACAAGGAGTATAGGAGCTCCATCTATTATTTCTTCCTGTGGTGAATCTGTATAAGACCGCCGGTCTTAAAGCTCTGTGTGTGTCACACAATATTAGGTCCTGCGCTACCAGGAGTATAGGAGCTCCATCTATTATTTCTTCCTGTGGTGAATCTGTATATGACCGCCGGTCTTAAAGCTCTATGTGTGTCACACAATATTAGGTACTGCGCTACCAGGAGTATAGGAGCTCCATCTATTATTTATTCTTGTGGTGAATCTGTATAAGACCAGTGGTCTTAAAGCTCTATGTGTGTCACACAATATTAGGTACTGCGCTACCAGGAGTATAGGAGCTCCATCTATTATTTCTTCTTGTGGTGAATCTGTATAAGACCAGTGGTCTTAAAGCTCTATGTGTGTCACACAATATTAGGTACTGCGCTACCAGGAGTATAGGAGCTCCATCTATTATTTCTTCTTGTGGTGAATCTGTATAAGACCAGTGGTCTTAAAGCTCTATGTGTGTCACACAATATTAGGTACTGCGCTACCAGGAGTATAGGAGCTCCATCTATTATTTCTTCTTGTGGTGAATCTGTATAAGACCAGTGGTCTTAAAGCTCTATGTGTGTCACACAATATTAGGTACTGCGCTACCAGGAGTATAGGAGCTCCATCTATTATTTCTTCTTGTGGTGAATCTGTATAAGACCAGTGGTCTTAAAGCTCTATGTGTGTCACACAATATTAGGTACTGCGCTACCAGGAGTATAGGAGCTCCATCTATTATTTCTTCTTGTGGTGAATCTGTATAAGACCAGTGGTCTTAAAGCTCTATGTGTGTCACACAATATTAGGTACTGCGCTACCAGGAGTATAGGAGCTCCATCTATTATTTCTTCTTGTGGTGAATCTGTATAAGACCAGTGGTCTTAAAGCTCTATGTGTGTCACACAATATTAGGTACTGCGCTACCAGGAGTATAGGAGCTCCATCTATTATTTCTTCTTGTGGTGAATCTGTATAAGACCAGTGGTCTTAAAGCTCTATGTGTGTCACACAATATTAGGTACTGCGCTACCAGGAGTATAGGAGCTCCATCTATTATTTCTTCTTGTGGTGAATCTGTATAAGACCAGTGGTCTTAAAGCTCTATGTGTGTCACACAATATTAGGTACTGCGCTACCAGGAGTATAGGAGCTCCATCTATTATTTCTTCTTGTGGTGAATCTGTATAGGACCAGTGGTCTTAAAGCTCTATGTGTGTCACACAATATTAGGTACTGCGCTACCAGGAGTATAGGAGCTCCATCTATTATTTCTTCTTGTGGTGAATCTGTATAAGACCAGTGGTCTTAAAGCTCTATGTGTGTCACACAATATTAGCTACTGCGCTACCAGGAGTATACGAGCTCCATCTATTATTTCTCCTTGTGGTGAATCTGTATAAGACCAGTGGTCTTAAAGCTCTATGTGTGTCACACAATATTAGGTCCTGCGCTACCAGGAGTATAGGAGCTCCATCTATTATTTCTTCCTGTGGTGAATCTGTATATGACCGCCGGTCTTAAAGCTCTATGTGTGTCACACAATATTAGGTACTGCGCTACCAGGAGTATAGGAGCTCCATCTATTATTTCTTCTTGTGGTGAATCTGTATAAGACCAGTGGTCTTAAAGCTCTATGTGTGTCACACAATATTAGGTACTGCGCTACCAGGAGTATAGGAGCTCCATCTATTATTTCTTCTTGTGGTGAATCTGTATAAGACCAGTGGTCTTAAAGCTCTATGTGTGTCACACAATATTAGGTACTGCGCTACCAGGAGTATAGGAGCTCCATCTATTATTTCTTCTTGTGGTGAATCTGTATAAGACCAGTGGTCTTAAAGCTCTATGTGTGTCACACAATATTAGGTACTGCGCTACCAGGAGTATAGGAGCTCCATCTATTATTTCTTCTTGTGGTGAATCTGTATAGGACCAGTGGTCTTAAAGCTCTATGTGTGTCACACAATATTAGGTACTGCGCTACCAGGAGTATAGGAGCTCCATCTATTATTTCTTCTTGTGGTGAATCTGTATAAGACCAGTGGTCTTAAAGCTCTATGTGTGTCACACAATATTAGGCTACTGCGCTACCAGGAGTATACGAGCTCCATCTATTATTTCTTCTTGTGGTGAATCTGTATAAGACCAGTGGTCTTAAAGCTCTATGTGTGTCACACAATATTAGGTACTGCGCTACCAGGAGTATAGGAGCTCCATCTATTATTTCTTCTTGTGGTGAATCTGTATAGACCAGTGGTCTTAAAGCTCTATGTGTGTCACACAATATTAGGTACTGCGCTACCAGGAGTATAGGAGCTCCATCTATTATTTCTTCTTGTGGTGAATCTGTATAAGACCAGTGGTCTTAAAGCTCTATGTGTGTCACACAATATTAGGTACTGCGCTACCAGGAGTATAGGAGCTCCATCTATTATTTCTTCTTGTGGTGAATCTGTATAAGACCAGTGGTCTTAAAGCTCTATGTGTGTCACACAATATTAGGTACTGCGCTACCAGGAGTATAGGAGCTCCATCTATTATTTCTTCTTGTGGTGAATCTGTATAAGACCAGTGGTCTTAAAGCTCTATGTGTGTCACACAATATTAGGTACTGCGCTACCAGGAGTATAGGAGCTCCATCTATTATTTCTTCTTGTGGTGAATCTGTATAAGACCAGTGGTCTTAAAGCTCTATGTGTGTCACACAATATTAGGTACTGCGCTACCAGGAGTATAGGAGCTCCATCTATTATTTCTTCTTGTGGTGAATCTGTATAGGACCAGTGGTCTTTAAGCTCTATGTGTGTCACACAATATTAGGTACTGCGCTACCAGGAGTATAGGAGCTCCATCTATTATTTCTTCTTGTAAGGAATCTGTATAAGACCAGTGGTCTTAAAGCTCTATGTGTGTCACACAATATTAGCTACTGCGCTACCAGGAGTATACGAGCTCCATCTATTATTTCTTCTTGTGGTGAATCTGTATAAGACCAGTGGTCTTAAAGCTCTATGTGTGTCACACAATATTAAGTACTGCGCTACCAGGAGTATAGGAGCTCCATCTATTATTTCTTTTTGTGGTGAATCTGTATAAGACCAGTGGTCTTAAAGCTCTATGTGTGTCACACAATATTAGGTACTGCGCTACCAGGAGTATAGGAGCTCCATCTATTATTTCTTCCTGTGGTGAATCTGTATATGAACGCCGGTCTTAAAGCTCTATGTGTCTCACACAATATTAGGTACTGCGCTACCAGGAGTATAGGAGCTCCATCTATTATTTCTTCTTGTGGTGAATCTGTATAAGACCAGTGGTCTTAAAGCTCTATGTGTGTCACACAATATTAGGTACTGCGCTACCAGGAGTATAGGAGCTCCATCTATTATTTCTTCTTGTGGTGAATCTGTATAAGACCAGTGGTCTTAAAGCTCTATGTGTGTCACACAATATTAGGTACTGCGCTACCAGGAGTATAGGAGCTCCATCTATTATTTCTTCTTGTGGTGAATCTGTATAAGACCAGTGGTCTTAAAGCTCTATGTGTGTCACACAATATTAGGTACTGCGCTACCAGGAGTATAGGAGCTCCATCTATTATTTCTTCTTGTGGTGAATCTGTATAAGACCAGTGGTCTTAAAGCTCTATGTGTGTCACACAATATTAGGTACTGCGCTACCAGGAGTATAGGAGCTCCATCTATTATTTCTTCTTGTGGTGAATCTGTATAAGACCAGTGGTCTTAAAGCTCTATGTGTGTCACACAATATTAGGTACTGCGCTACCAGGAGTATAGGAGCTCCATCTATTATTTCTTCTTCTGGTGAATCTGTATAAGACCAGTGGTCTTAAAGCTCTATGTGTGTCACACAATATTAGGTACTGCGCTACCAGGAGTATAGGAGCTCAATCTATTATTTCTTCTTGTGGTGAATCTGTATAAGACCAGTGGTCTTAAAGCTCTATGTGTGTCACACAATATTAGGTACTGCGCTACCAGGAGTATAGGAGCTCCATCTATTATTTCTTCTTGTGGTGAATCTGTATAAGACCAGTGGTCTTAAAGCTCTATGTGTGTCACACAATATTAGGTACTGCGCTACCAGGAGTATAGGAGCTCCATCTATTATTTCTTCTTGTGGTGAATCTGTATAGGACCAGTGGTCTTAAAGCTCTATGTGTGTCACACAATATTAGGTACTGCGCTACCAGGAGTATAGGAGCTCCATCTATTATTTCTTCTTGTGGTGAATCTGTATAAGACCAGTGGTCTTAAAGCTCTATGTGTGTCACACAATATTAGGTACTGCGCTACCAGGAGTATAGGAGCTCCATCTATTATTTCTTCTTGTGGTGAATCTGTATAAGACCAGTGGTCTTAAAGCTCTATGTGTGTCACACAATATTAGGTACTGCGCTACCAGGAGTATAGGAGCTCCATCTATTATTTCTTCTTGTGGTGAATCTGTATAAGACCAGTGGTCTTAAAGCTCTATGTGTGTCACACAATATTAGGTACTGCGCTACCAGGAGTATAGGAGATCCATCTATTATTTCTTCCTGTGGTGAATCTGTATATGACCGCCGGTCTTAAAGCTCTATGTGTGTCACACAATATTAGGTACTGCATGCTACCAGGAGTATAGGAGCTCCATCTATTATTTCTTCTTGTGGTGAATCTGTATAAGACCAGTGGTCTTAAAGCTCTATGTGTGTCACACAATATTAGGTACTGCGCTACCAGGAGTATAGGAGCTCCATCTATTAAATTCTTCCTGTGGTGAATCTGTATATGACCGCCGGTCTTAAAGCTCTATGTGTGTCACACAATATTAGGTACTGCGCTACCAGGAGTATAGTGCTCCATCTATTATTTCTTCCTGTGGTGAATCTGTATATGACCGCCGGTCTTAAAGCTCTATGTGTGTCACACAATATTAGGTACTGCGCTACCAGGAGTATAGGAGCTCCATCTATTATTTCTTCTTGTGGTGAATCTGTATAAGACCAGTGGTCTTAAAGCTCTGTGTGTGTCACACAATATTAGGTACTGCGCTACCAGGAGTATAGGAGCTCCATCTATTATTTCTTCCTGTGGTGAATCTGTATAAGACCAGTGGTCTTAAAGCTCTATGTGTGTCACACAATATTAGGTACTGCGCTACCAGGAGTATAGGAGCTCCATCTATTATTTCTTCTTGTGGTGAATCTGTATAAGACCAGTGGTCTTAAAGCTCTGTGTGTGTCACACAATATTAGGTACTGCGCTACCAGGAGTATAGGAGCTCCATCTCTTATTTCTTCTTGTGGTGAATCTGTATAAGACCAGTGGTCTTAAAGCTCTAAGTGTGTCACACAATATTAGCTACTGCGCTACCAGGAGTATACGAGCTCCATCTATTATTTCTTCTTGTGGTGAATCTGTATAAGACCAGTGGTCTTAAAGCTCTATGTGTGTCACACAATATTAGGTACTGCGCTACCAGGAGTATAGGACTCCATCTATTATTTCTTCTTGTAGTGAATCTGTATAAGACCAGTGGTCTTAAAGCTCTATGTGTGTCACACAATATTAGGTACTGCGCTACCAGGAGTATAGGAGCTCCATCTATTATTTCTTCCTGTGGTGAATCTGTATAAGACCAGTGGTCTTAAAGCTCTATGTGTGTCACACAATATTAGGTACTGCGCTACCAGGAGTATAGGAGCTCCATCTATTATTTCTTCTTGTGGTGAATCTGTATAAGACCAGTGGTCTTAAAGCTCTATGTGTGTCACACAATATTAGGTACTGCGCTACCAGGAGTATAGGAGCTCCATCTATTATTTCTTCCTGTGGTGAATCTGTATAAGACCGCCGGTCTTAAAGCTCTGTGTGTGTCACACAATATTAGGTCCTGCGCTACCAGGAGTATAGGAGCTCCATCTATTATTTCTTCCTGTGGTGAATCTGTATATGACCGCCGGTCTTAAAGCTCTATGTGTGTCACACAATATTAGGTACTGCGCTACCAGGAGTATAGGAGCTCCATCTATTATTTCTTCTTGTGGTGAATCTGTATAAGACCAGTGGTCTTAAAGCTCTATGTGTGTCACACAATATTAGGTACTGCGCTACCAGGAGTATAGGAGCTCCATCTATTATTTCTTCTTGTGGTGAATCTGTATAAGACCAGTGGTCTTAAAGCTCTATGTGTGTCACACAATATTAGGTACTGCGCTACCAGGAGTATAGGAGCTCCATCTATTATTTCTTCTTGTGGTGAATCTGTATAAGACCAGTGGTCTTAAAGCTCTGTGTGTGTCACACAATATTAGGTACTGCGCTACCAGGAGTATAGGAGCTCCATCTATTATTTCTTCTTGTGGTGAATCTGTATAAGACCAGTGGTCTTAAAGCTCTAAGTGTGTCACACAATATTAGCTACTGCGCTACCAGGAGTATACGAGCTCCATCTATTATTTCTTCTTGTGGTGAATCTGTATAAGACCAGTGGTCTTAAAGCTCTATGTGTGTCACACAATATTAGGTACTGCGCTACCAGGAGTATAGGAGCTCCATCTATTATTTCTTCTTGTGGTGAATCTGTATAAGACCAGTGGTCTTAAAGCTCTATGTGTGTCACACAATATTAGGTACTGCTACCAGGAGTATAGGAGATCCATCTATTATTTCTTCCTGTGGTGAATCTGTATATGACCGCCGGTCTTAAACCTCTATGTGTGTCACACAATATTAGGTACTGCGCTACCAGGAGTATAGGAGCTCCATCTATTATTTCTTCTTGTGGTGAATCTGTATAAGACCAGTGGTCTTAAAGCTCTATGTGTGTCACACAATATTAGGTACTGCGCTACCAGGAGTATAGGAGCTCCATCTATTATTTCTTCTTGTGGTGAATCTGTATAAGACCAGTGGTCTTAAAGCTCTATGTGTGTCACACAATATTAGGTACTGCGCTACCAGGAGTATAGGAGATCCATCTATTATTTCTTCCTGTGGTGAATCTGTATATGACCGCCGGTCTTAAAGCTCTATGTGTGTCACACAATATTAGGTACTGCGCTACCAGGAGTATAGGAGCTCCATCTATTATTTCTTCTTGTGGTGAATCTGTATAAGACCAGTGGTCTTAAAGCTCTATGTGTGTCACACAATATTAGGTACTGCGCTACCAGGAGTATAGGAGATCCATCTATTATTTCTTCCTGTGGTGAATCTGTATATGACCGCCGGTCTTAAAGCTCTATGTGTGTCACACAATATTAGGTACTGCGCTACCAGGAGTATAGGAGCTCCATCTATTATTTCTTCTTGTGGTGAATCTGTATAAGACCAGTGGTCTTAAAGCTCTGTGTGTGTCACACAATATTAGGTACTGCGCTACCAGGAGTATAGGAGCTCCATCTATTATTTCTTCCTGTGGTGAATCTGTATAAGACCAGTGGTCTTAAAGCTCTATGTGTGTCACACAATATTAGGTACTGCGCTACCAGGAGTATAGGAGCTCCATCTATTATTTCTTCTTGTGGTGAATCTGTATAAGACCAGTGGTCTTAAAGCTCTATGTGTGTCACACAATATTAGGTACTGCGCTACCAGGAGTATAGGAGCTCCATCTATTATTTCTTCCTGTGGTGAATCTGTATAAGACCGCCGGTCTTAAAGCTCTGTGTGTGTCACACAATATTAGGTCCTGCGCTACCAGGAGTATAGGAGCTCCATCTATTATTTCTTCCTGTGGTGAATCTGTATATGACCGCCGGTCTTAAAGCTCTATGTGTGTCACACAATATTAGGTACTGCGCTACCAGGAGTATAGGAGCTCCATCTATTATTTCTTCTTGTGGTGAATCTGTATAAGACCAGTGGTCTTAAAGCTCTATGTGTGTCACACAATATTAGGTACTGCGCTACCAGGAGTATAGGAGCTCCATCTATTATTTCTTCCTGTGGTGAATCTGTATAAGACCGCCGGTCTTAAAGCTCTGTGTGTGTCACACAATATTAGGTACTGCGCTACCAGGAGTATAGGAGCTCCATCTATTATTTCTTCCTGTGGTGAATCTGTATAAGACCGCCGGTCTTAAAGCTCTGTGTGTGTCACACAATATTAGGTACTGCGCTACCAGGAGTATAGGAGCTCCATCTATTATTTCTTCCTGTGGTGAATCTGTATAAGACCGCTGGTCTTAAAGCTCTGTATGTGTCACACAATATTAGGTACTGCGCTACCAGGAGTATAGGAGCTCCATCTATTATTTCTTCCTGTGGTGAATCTGTATAAGACCGCCGGTCTTAAAGCTCTGTGTGTGTCACACAATATTAGGTACTGCGCTACCAGGAGTATAGGAGCTCCATCTATTATTTCTTCCTGTGGTGAATCTGTATAAGACCGCTGTGTATAAAGCTTTGTGTGTGTCACACAATATTAGGTACTGCGCTACCAGGAGTATAGGAGCTCCATCTATTATTTCTTCCTGTGGTGAATCTGTATAAGACCGCTGTGTATAAAGCTCTGTGTGTGTCACACAATATTAGGTACTGCGCTACCAGGAGTATAGGAGCTCCATCTATTATTTCTTCCTGTGGTGAATCTGTATAAGACCGCTGTGTATAAAGCTCTGTGTGTGTCACACAATATTAGGTACTGCGCTACCAGGAGTATAGGAGCTCCATCTATTATTTCTTCCTGTGGTGAATCTGTATAAGACCGCTGTGTATAAAGCTCTGTGTGTGTCACACAATATTAGGTACTGCGCTACCAGGAGTATAGGAGCTCCATCTATTATTTCTTCCTGTGGTGAATCTGTATAAGACCGCTGTGTATAAAGCTCTGTGTGTGTCACACAATATTAGGTACTGCGCTACCTGGAGTATAGGAGCTCCATCTATTATTTCTTCCTGTGGTGAATCTGTATAAGACCGCTGTGTATAAAGCTCTGTGTGTGTCACACAATATTAGGTACTGCGCTACCTGGAGTATAGGAGCTCCATCTATTATTTCTTCCTGTGGTGAATCTGTATAAGACCGCTGTGTATAAAGCTCTGTGTGTGTCACACAATATTAGGTACTGCGCTACCTGGAGTATAGGAGCTCCATCTATTATTTCTTCCTGTGGTGAATCTGTATAAGACCGCTGTGTATAAAGCTCTGTGTGTGTCACACAATATTAGGTACTGCGCTACCAGGAGTATAGGAGCTCCATCTATTATTTCTTCCTGTGGTGAATCTGTATAAGACCGCTGTGTATAAAGCTCTGTGTGTGTCACACAATATTAGGTACTGCGCTACCAGGAGTATAGGAGCTCCATCTATTATTTCTTCCTGTGGTGAATCTGTATAAGACCGCTGTGTATAAAGCTCTATGTGTGTCACACAATATTAGGTACTGCGCTACCAGGAGTATAGGAGCTCCATCTATTATTTCTTCCTGTGGTGAATCTGTATAAGACCGCTGTGTATAAAGCTCTGTGTGTGTCACACAATATTAGGTACTGCGCTACCAGGAGTATAGGAGCTCCATCTATTATTTCTTCCTGTGGTGAATCTGTATAAGACCGCTGTGTATAAAGCTCTGTGTGTGTCACACAATATTAGGTACTGCGCTACCTGGAGTATAGGAGCTCCATCTATTATTTCTTCCTGTGGTGAATCTGTATAAGACCGCTGTGTATAAAGCTCTGTGTGTGTCACACAATATTAGGTACTGCGCTACCTGGAGTATAGGAGCTCCATCTATTATTTCTTCCTGTGGTGAATCTGTATAAGACCGCTGTGTATAAAGCTCTGTGTGTGTCACACAATATTAGGTACTGCGCTACCAGGAGTATAGGAGCTCCATCTATTATTTCTTCCTGTGGTGAATCTGTATAAGACCGCTGTGTATAAAGCTCTGTGTGTGTCACACAATATTAGGTACTGCGCTGCCAGGAGTATAGGAGCTCCATCTATTATTTCTTCCTGTGGTGAATCTGTATAAGACCGCTGTGTATAAAGCTCTGTGTGTGTCACACAATATTAGGTACTGCGCTACCAGGAGTATAGGAGCTCCATCTATTATTTCTTCCTGTGGTGAATCTGTATAAGACCGCTGTGTATAAAGCTCTGTGTGTGTCACACAATATTAGGTACTGCGCTACCTGGAGTATAGGAGCTCCATCTATTATTTCTTCCTGTGGTGAATCTGTATAAGACCGCTGTGTATAAAGCTCTGTGTGTGTCACACAATATTAGGTACTGCGCTACCTGGAGTATAGGAGCTCCATCTATTATTTCTTCCTGTGGTGAATCTGTATAAGACCGCTGTGTATAAAGCTCTGTGTGTGTGAATATTTATCAAACGCGGTACAAATACAAATATGATGAATTAGCGCGCCATCTGTTATAATAAATTTTAACTATTTTCGAAGTGTTTGATTCTTTTAAGAAAATTGATTCATTTTTAAAAGAATCATACGCATCAAAAATAGTTAAAATTACATTTATTAATAAAACCAGTGGTTACATTGATGAGCTCTGATTCCACAGCGACGGTATTCAATTAGGTAATACTTAGCTATTTCTTTAGGATTCACAATGGAGGAATGGCATAAACTGTTGACAAACACGACCCGGGATCGATTCCCGCATTGAGATTTTTTTTCTTACTTTAATGGCCCCCGATTCATGCACTATCCCGACCCCACCAGGGCTCTAGCCGCGGAATTGGTTGCAGAAATTGAGTTCATTCCTCTGTGTGGAGATATATATAGGTTCAGGAACAATTCAATTGCTGCAAGAGTCATTTCTTCTTCGTGTAATTTACCCTTTTGGTGAGTAGCTACCCAGATCATGCGAACTGACGCCGCTGGATTTATTTCAAAATGATTTTTGCCAACAACCCAGGCACGCTTTGAAGAAGCAAACTGCCGGCGCTGTATCAACGGAATTCAGACACCTTTATACACAATGGCCAGGGAAATTTTCAACAAATAAGTTCTCATGCGCCAGCAGAGCCTTGGAGGCCATTTACTACCCGATAGACTATTCCATACATGACCTTACACTGTGTTTTAGGAGTCCTTAAAAATGCTTTTTTTTAAATTATAAACACACACACAGGTTTGTTACTTCTCGAGTGAATTTTGGGACATATTTTATTATAATCGAACAAATGCCACCCATGAGCTATTATCTAAAATATCCTGGCGTCTACCAAGACACACATCTAAAGGTACTTCCTCGGTGTAGAACTGAGGAGTTTTCAAGAAGACTTTGTCTGGAGGAGGACTCTCTCAAGGTGGGGAAACCTCCGTTGCTGAAGAAATGTGTACATATACAACTATTTATATTTCCCTACATTTTATCTATCCTTTATTTACTCCTTCATTATTTTCCTCCTTTCTTTCTGTAAAAATAGTTTAGAAGAATCAGTTAAATTGTTTAATATAAACAAGATTAATTTTAAAAAAGAGTTGTGACGTCTTATACCTTCTTTTAAAATTGTTTAAATAGTAAAAAAATTGTCAAAGTTATCATTCAAGGATGTGAGGCGTCCACCCACCCGTCAGAAGGCTAACCCTAAATGTCGGTTGTGCGCATGCCCAGAGGAATTGGTTGACGAATCGATGAGATGACGCGGCGCCACGTGCGGAGTCACGTTTCATGGGCGTTAATCCAGTTAGAGCTGTCTGCGCCGTAGCTCCACAGCTGCTGGTGTCCTTACACTCGGCACTTCCTCTGTCAGCCCACCACAACTTCCATATCTTGAATAAGATTTGCTCTTAACACACAATCATATCGATTAAGCTCACACACGAATATTTTCCTCATATACACTTTTCTTTTTTTGCATACCCGTACCTATACACTCGTTATGGGCTATTTATTGACTAATATATAAGCTCTTTTTTTTGCCAGGTGATCAATTATAAAAATAATATTCAATTTGGGAATTTAAAATCTTAATCCTTTTTGATGTTATTATTAAAATGGCTTATTAAATATAGTATGAAGGATGCATTCGTAACATTTTAAGTTTAAATATTGTTTATTATTAATAGCAAGAATACACAAAACAAACTTACTATGTATGGAACAATAACAAAATAATAATTATATACAAGAGATCCTTTTCAAACACCAGAGCTCATCTATCTTCATTGCTACTCTGTGAAATATTCCAACATTTGGTGTGTATCATAATGTGCATAACTTTTTTGTCATCAAAATTATAATATTTTTATAATTGATATAAATAATAATATAAATTATCTTTTCATTGATTATATGTATTATTTCGACAGAGTATTTATTTTTTATTATTATGTATATTTGGCAACACTGGAATTTCACACCACTTTAAAGATATGAGCGAAGATAGAACAACTGAGACAACGGACGTGACGGGGACTTCGAGGAAGACAACTACGACACAACAAATAAATAAACTTAGCAACTTCTGAAGGTAACTATTTCATTATTTACTTTTTATAATTTACCATTTTTATAGAAAGCCGTTCGGGAAACATGTACAATACCAATAAAGAGTAAATAAAGGTCGATTACCCTGCAAATTTGCAATCTGGTGTAACAATGACATAACAATAAATAAAATAATAATACCTTATTTCGTATAAGGTCTCAAACCAGAGTTGTAAGACAAATGTCCTGACTTAAAGCCATATATACAGATGGGGAGCCTTTCCACTTTAGTCTAAGAAATCCCCATTGGCGATACTTGGATAACTTCTTCTTATTCCTGTCAGATATAACCATATGGAGCAGATACATTGACGGCATCTGCAGTATCTGTTCTGCTAACATTCAAACATAACAGCTGCTACCATCCCGAACTTCATTTTATCTGCGAAGCAAACAATTTCTACCGTTTCTAGATATAAAATATCATTCGCATGCAAGATCAGTTTTCCAAACAAAAGCGTATATTATGAATTAAATGAAGCTTCCAGGGTTAAGTTTCTTATGCAACTTTTTGTTTTCAAGCTTTCGGACTTGTCAGTCCTTCAACAGGATTATCACGTTAATCTTAGTACATATTATTATATACATATTTTAAATACTTATTATATATTGAGAGAAAAATATATTACATTATTTCTGTTTGAAAAGCGTATATTACAAACATCTTTCAACCCTGTATATCCAATTTCCCTCCTATTGTCCTGCCAGTCACAAAGTAAACACAGTAAAAGCTCTAACTAGACGGCAGTTCCTACCCATTGTTAGCTCCAAACCTTTCAAAACGATATTTTAACTCGCGAATATCCCATATATTCCATACATCGTAGAACCTTCATGAGAAGACACTCACGCTAGAGGACACCTCTCTATAAAGGACAGTTTTCATTTGCAAAATTACCATTTTTCAATTTAGCCACTCCCCGGTAAGAGACACCTCTCCCTAAAGGACACCTTGTCTCTTCAATTAGGTGTTGTCCTTTACTGGGAGGTTCTACTGTATAAAATACACTAACAGAGTTTTCAGTTGTAAAGTTTTAAACAATCTCCTCCAAAGATACTGAACTATACATAGAGATCTATATACCTAATATTTCATTATTTTATACTTCATGTGTCACACACTTATTTTATTCTCCAAATATTAGTAGATTATTTATTTATTCAATTTCCGATCGTAGATTTTTTGCTTCAAATTTTACCTCATATATTCATAATCACCAAATTACTTTATTTTAAAACAAGTGCGTTTGTATTATTGAATTTTATCAATTTTTATTGGTAGATATTTCGTGTTTCTAATCCAATTGTTAATTACCATTTTGCTTACAATCAGAATTTCTTCTCTGTGGAAATTTTCCTTGGAGATCTACTCTGGATACCCTGTGATTTATCTTTGGTCGTATCTGCCCGAATATATATAATTTACGTAGAAAGTATTTCCATTTAACCTTACTTGGAATGCTGCTTCTACGAAATCAAAATATACAAAAAAATGAAATTATTAAGCCACCATATATACTCTTAATGTGTCTTCGCAGGCCCTTCAGGTAAACCCGGGGTCATCGGCTAGTTCTAAGTTAATATAATATGACATTTGGCACAAAATTTACTAAATTCATTGGATAGATCTATCCGGGAATCTAATCTGAGGACCACGCCATCACCATCTCCTCAGCGGCGAAGCATGCGGCGATATACGTTTTCTTCGTAGATCACGAAATGGGTGGTGTCGCTGGAGACCCGCTGGCGATTCTCCACCAAACTCTGCAGCGGTGGCAGAGGTGCCATAATCATTGTACATTGTATCATGCATATACAAGGATCACTCTAAAAGTTTTTGCAATCACGTATTTCATTAACTTTCAAATTTTCAGAGTTTCTTAAAGTATTCATCCTTAGTACCTATGCAAGATTTCATCCGTGAAAACCAATTATCGAAGCACTTACACCAGTCATCTTCGGGAATTGAATTTACGGCATTGATAAAGCCTTGCAGTGCTTCATGAATAGTGTAAAATTTTACCCCTTTCAACAATAACTTAACTTTTGGTAATAAAAAAGTCCCAAGGTGCTAGGTCTGGTGAATATGGTGGATGAGTGACTAATTGGACACCAGAGTTGGCTAAAAAGTTTAATGTTTAGGCTGAGGTGCGCGGTCTTGTATTGTCATGGTAAAGAAGGACTCCTCTAAGTTGAGTTCTTGGTCTGATTTCCTTGATTTTTTCAAATACTGCTGGAAGGCATTTTGTTGTTTACCAGTCACTCTTGACTGTCTTTCGATCTTCTAACTTCACAATATCAATTAAACCACTTTTTCTAAAAAAAAAACAAGCTGTGAGGTACCCATCTACTAACAAGTTTTCTGTATTTTAAATGATCATTAATGATGGTGTTGATTGCTGCCGATCCAATGCCCCACACTTTTCTCTAACAGCTGATACAAGCTCAAAAACAGCTCAATTTTTTCATGGCTCACTGCTGTTGGTGGTCTACTTGAACGAGGTTCATCTTCAAGGTTGGTTTTTCCAAATTTAAATTCATTAAACCAATAAAAACTGTTCTAATAGAAAGAGCTTTATCTCCTAAAGTTTTCATCAATTATTCATGGGATTCTTTAGAAATTAAATCACTTTTATAATCATAAAAGGTCATGGCGCGTAAACTTTCTATAGTCAACTCCATTGTGACTGATGCAATGTTTAGAAATTACCGCTGCCTCTGTAAACAAAGTCTATGAGTCATTGTTGCTACAGTTTTATGAAAATGTTTATTTTAGGTAAAAAATGCATGTAGATTTTAATGGTATAATTTATTTTTTTATATTGAGTGCAGAAACCTTTGGAGTGACTCTTGTATAATACAATATAATGCGGCTTATGATTATAAAACGACATTTGAAAATTATCCCGCATGTGTTTCTTTTGAACGAAAAATCGAAATTTATTTTTAAGGAGAAATAACGATTATTTCTAACCTAAGGGATGAAGTATGAAAGGATGAATTGTGAAGAGTAATTATAAACGGAAAAATAAAGTGTCCAGGGATGGGAAACGAACCTACAGTGTTCCGCTTACCGGGCAGATGCCATGTCCACTAGGCTACTCTTGTATATATTTTTTCACGCATATATATGTAATATTGTTGCAATGTGCCGACGTATGGATGAACTGGCAGTCGTGTACGTGTGGCGAGTGTTGATGATCTTCCCACACGCGGACAACAAGAAGCAGAGGCAGGGCTAGATGTTAGCACCGAGAGTGATCGGGGACAGCCCACGGGACAGAGGTAGAGGCCATGACACAAACTTGGATGCTATCTTCGAGACATGGAGAGAGAGACTGTGTGTGAGAGACAGCCTGAAGCGGACTGCTGATGGCCACACCCTAGAACCATCTGCTGCTGACCCCCTCCAAAATCTGTCTTGTTTACAGGGGTTGTCTATAAAGAGTCCCTGGGGGCCCCACATGGGCTGGGCGTTGCCATTTTCCTCCTCTCTCCCCAGCTGTCCCCAGCTGACCGCTCTTTGGATTTTTATTTAGACGTCACCATTTTTAGTTTAAATACAAATAAGGGTGTATAGGTATTATTAATAAAGATATAGCATATATACAAAATATGGGGGTGGTAGCAAATAGAAACTATAAATTTTAATAGAAGGTAGGATATTTAAAGGCATCGGCTCTAACTAATTGGGAGATATGTGGCATATACTAAAAGTGTCATTATTATACAGTTTAAAATATACGATAGAATGTGCTCCCGGTGATGAAGGTTTGTTTGGGGGAAATGAAATAACATGAATGATGACCTAACAAACCCATTATTAAATCAAAAGAAATAATTCGGGCACAAATTAGTTAAAATTATTATAAATATAGGAGTATAAAATAGGACAATAATATATTGATGACGTCTCAATAAGATATAGAATATGATGAAAGAGAGAGAGAGAGAAAAACACATAAGAATAAATGATAAAATTGAGAAAATATGCAAAATAAAATTAGAAAGGCCGTAAAAGTAATTTACTTATAGAAAAAAAATTGAGAACCCATTGAATGAAAAAATAACTAAAAGAAAAGCATAAAGTTTTTAAGTTAAACTAAGATTATAAGTTGACGCAGAGGGTTGATGAGGGTATGTTCCTGCAAAGAAATAGCTTAATGAGTTTTGCAATGCAGTACGAACTTGTGTTAGTGAGGTACTGTTTTCATTAACAGAACGTTAAAGATATTCAGTCTGCATTATTAGTTCAGACTAGCAGGGAGAGGCATGTAGGTTGAAGAATGTGGAAAGGTAAAGGTAAACGCAAGAGATGTACTGCTGGCAATAATAATGGTACACGGCTTGTATGATGAAAAAAAACAAGATAAAAATGATAAATTGATAAAAATGATGAACCGGGTAAAAAAAAAATTCTGGCGAGCAAGAATCTCTTGAGGGGAATATATGAGCTTGGGGAATGAAGAAGGGGAAGGTAGCTGCAAGGGTTGTTCTGATGCCAATGTTGATTTCACCCGACTTGAATGGTAATTTAAAAAAAAAAACGATGATTGGTAATGATGAGCCGGGTGATAAGAAAAATAATCTAGTTGGGTATCCTGAACTCACTATTGGGAATGATATAGCGAGGAAGGATTTCTCAGTTGGATTAATCAATGAAAAAAAAATGTTTGGCGAACAGGAAGCCCTTGGGGCAATGCACGGGAAGGTATGGGCAGGAGAGAAGAGAACACGTCAATGATAAAATTAGAAAAACGAAATAGATGAAATATATAAATTCAAAAAAATCTTAACAATTAAAAAATATTACTGACGTTGTTAATATATTAAAAGTTTTAAAATGATGAGAAAGATGGTTGAAGTTATAATATGTGTGTAAGCCTAGAGATGATGAAGATTACGATTTGAAGAAAAAAAAGAAATAATTAGTTGTTGATGGCCGACGGCATTTCTAATGAATAGTTAAATGAAACACAAAATAATAATAATGAATAATATAATTGAGATTGAGGTTAAAATGTTTTATACACATCTAAAGTTGTATTAATTGAAATAGTAATAGGGCAGGTAAAATAATGAACTTGATGGATTTATAATAATAATGTTATTGTAATAAATAGGGTATCGATTGAGTAGTTAATACAGTGCGAAAGAAAAAAAAACAAAAAAAAACGGAGATAGTGTTACATTAAATAGTTCTGTAGAGAAAATTCTCCTACCAGATGGATGTCTTGAATGGGTCTTGTGGAGTCGCTTGCGATGAGGCTTGGTGATCACTTTTTGCGGTGGTTGCCATGGGACATCGTCGATGCTGGTTGGCGGGGCAATGCCAGGATTCTTCGATGGATTTTGTCTGCTTGTTCGAGCCGATGGAAGAAGGTTCTCGTGGCGCAGGAGTTGTCGATGGGGGCGATGATGATCTTCTCGATGCGAGGTACGGCTAGACCTCGCATGGCGTCTTTGAGATGGTCCACTGGATCGTCAAGGTGGAGGGCAAGTAGAAGGAGCATCGACACGAATGCGCCGTTGACCACCGGTGCCGCTGTCATCCTCTGCATGCCGCTGTCCTCAGTTATCCTGTCGACTTTCTGTAATATTGTTGCAATGTGCCGACGTATGGATGAACTGGCAGTCGTATACGTGAGGCGAGTGTTGATGATCTTCCCACACGCGGACAACAAGAAGCAGAGGCAGGGCTATATGTTAGCACAAAGAGGGATCGGGGACAGCCCACGGGACAGAGGTAGAGGCAATGACACAAACTTGTATGCTATCTCCGAGACATGGAGAGAGAGACCTTGTGTGAGAGACAGCCTGAAGCGGACTGCCGATGGCCACACCCTAGAACCATCTGCTGCTGACCCCCTCCAAAATCTGTCCTGTTTACAGGGGTTGTCTATAAAGAGTCCCTCGGGGCCCCACATGGGCTGGGCGTTGCCATTTTCCTCCTCTCTCCCCAGCTGTCCCCAGCTGACCGCTCTTTGGATTTTTATTTAGACGTCACCATTTTTATTTTAAATACAAATAAGGGTGTACAGGTATTATTAATAAAGATATAGCATATATGTGTATAACGAATCAAAAGTTTTTACGAAGGAGTATCTTTTATTATATTTGTGCAAGCTTTCGAACTTTGCAGTTCTTCCACAGGCATGGATAGCACAGAAATACTACCAATTTTTCAAAATATTTTGAGCCATTATATATACATGAATATTTACATAAATTAGATATAATTTTAGTTCATTGTATAAGCAAAATTAAGATATTCACTGTATGCAAATAGTATAATATTTTTAAATTTGTAAAGTTTAAAACTAGTATACGGTAAAACATTTCAACATAGAAAAGCCAAGCGGGGGTCCCTCCAACCCGACCACCTACCCGGGCATATCTAAAGAATAACTATTGAGGTATTATATGATAAATTTCCGGTATATCTATTTTCCTGTTGAAGCTGTTTTTTTGTGATGAAACGATGGATTCTAGTACCAATCTGTGCTGCTTATTGTTTATGTGTTGATATAGGACTTTGGGTTGATCTAAGTTAAAATTATGGCCAGTGTTTGAAATATGTTGGTATATAAGTGACTTCGGGTCTCTATTGTTTATGTTTCGTTTGTGTTCAGTGATTCTGATATACGCGGTTCTGCCAGTCTCCCCCACATAGGAGGCTGGGCAATCCTGGCAAGAAACCGCGTATACTGCGCCGGTGGAGTGGATGGGATTGTTGGGTGTGTCTGCTTTGGTGATGGGATTCCTAAGGAGGGCAGCAAGATTGGGGGGGCTGTTGAAATAAACTTGGATACCGTATGGGCGAAGAATTCTGGAAATGGAAACGGAGAACGGGGAATAGGGGAGATAGCAAGTGGCTCTATAAATCGTGGAGGTCCTCGGAGCAGTGGGATCAAACGTGTTTTTGTCTATGAAATTTCCTGGGTATCCTGCAGTGGTTAGAAGGTTGGTAATTCTGTTTTTTCTATGGCTTTGAATATAGGTAATGAGCAATGTGTATGTATTATTTTGGTTAAGGTCCTGACTGTATTTATTTTATAGGCTACAGGGCTATTGGAGGAGAAATGGGTGTATAGGGGTGGGATATTCTTTTTGTGATAAACTGTTGTGTATAATTTGTGTGGAGTGCGAATAATGAGGATGTCCAGAAAAGGTAACACTAGGTTTGTTTCTGTTTCATATGTGAATTTAATGTCTGCGTGAAAGGAATGTAGAGTGTTAAGTATGGGTTGGAGCTTATTCGGTTTGATTATACAGAAGATGTCATCCACATACCTCCTCCAATAATGGATGTCGGAAGAATGGGTTTGGTTGATCCACTGGTCCAAGGACCCCATCACGACTTCAGCCACTATGGATGAAAGAGGGCTGCCCATTGGGGTGCCTCTGATCTGCTTGTAATGCTGGTGGTTGAAAGTAAAGGTACTGATGGAGAGACATAAGGAGGTGAGCTGGATTATCAGGGTTATTGTTTGATCTTGTATACCTGCCGACTTGAGAAAGGACTGTAATTTGTCTATAATAAGAGTATGTGGAAGGGAGAGGTACAGTGCTGTGACATCAAACGAAACCATAGTGTGTTGTGCGGGAGGTTGAATTTGTATGATCTCTTGTATAAAACTGGGTGGGTGTGTGATGTTGTATTGGTTAGGGTTGTTCTTCATGATGGGGGACAATAGATGGGCCAAAGATTTAGCTAAAGTGTATGCCGGGGAGAGGTGGTATGCGATGATGGGTCGGAGTGGTACCCCTGGCTTGTGTATTTTAGGGGCACCATACATGTATGCATCCTGTGTGAGGGAACCGGTGAACTGAGCCAATTGTTCCTTGGTAATCAGCTTCGCCTTCATCAAGTTCCTGAGTGATGACTTCGAATCCATCGTTTCATCATAAACAAACAGCATCAACAGGAAAATAGATCTACCGGAAATTTATCATATAATACCTCAATAGTTATTCTTTAGATATGCCCGGGTAGGTGGTCGGGTTGGAGGGACCCCCGCTTGGCTTTTCTATGTTGAAATGTTTTACCGTATACTAGTTTTAAACTTTACAAATTTTAAAATATTATACTATTTGCATACAGTGAATATCTTAATTTTGCTTATACAATAAACTAAAATTATATCTAATTTATGTAAATATTCATGTATATATAATGGCTCAAAATATATTTGAAAAATTGGTAGTATTTCTGTGCTATCTATGCCTGTGGAAGAACTGCAAAGTTCGAAAGCTTGCACAAATATAATAAAAGATACTCCTTCGTAAAAACTTTTGATTCGTTATACACTTATAACAATTGTACGGAGTTTACCTGTAGAAATATAGCATACTAGCGGATGTACCCGGCTTCGCCCGTGTTTTACCCGAGTAAAGGTTCGTCTAACGAATCTCTCGATAAAGTGAACATTTTTTCCCGGTCCCTTGAAAAGTACTCGATAAGTTGAATAAAATCAATATTAATCGGTACCCGAGTAAAGGTCTGTCTAACGAACATTTGTTAAAACAATTCTCTATAAACTTATAAAAAGAAATAGATATATTTTGATAATTTGAAACTGATAAAGTGATCATTTTTTCCCGGTCCCTGTGTGCCGTGTCATTCTGAATTTTGTCTTTCCTAATTTTCTACATTACAAAATCATCGTTTTATCTAGTGAACATTTTTTCCCGGTCCCTTGAAAGATACTCAATAAGGTTGAATAAATTCATGGTCGTTTATGGAAGATGGACGAAGTTCCCGGAGGTCATCTTGGGCAAGCTCCCGCGAGGCTTTTTTTCTTGTCTACTTGGCATAGCTGTGTCACCAACTCTGCCCTGATTGGTCGGTGGGTACTTGGACTGTCGGCCGGCGGCCGGGCGAATCCATTCTCTCACGGGGTGGGGCAGACCCAAGGTCATCAGGAGCAGCAAGCTTAAGCCTATCTCCGTCTCAATGGAGGCGTTGCTTGCGAGTTAAAGCTACAAATCTGCAAATAACTCTAAGGATATTAAAGATATTCAAGAAATTATTTTTCGTAAACCTTTCCGGGGATACACCTAATAATATCCCAAAATATCACGGCGATTGGATGTATGGTTTTTGAATCCATAGAGGACACACACACACACACAGACAGACATTCAATTTTATATATATAGATATACAAAATATGGGGGTGGTAGCAAATAGAAACTATAAATTTTAATAGAAGGTAGGATATTTTAAGGCATCGGCTCTAACTAATTGGGAGATATGTGGCATATACTAAAAGTGTCATTATTATACAGTTTAAAATATACGATATTTATATGAAAGAAAATAGGTCGAGAAGGGGAAAAAAGAAAAAATTTCGAGAAGGAAAAAAAAAAAGGAAAGTTAAAGGGAAAGTGAAGGAAGAATATAATAAGGTATCAAAAAGGTTTTCTATTTTGGTAACAAGTTAGGGCGTTATAACCAGTTCACGCTGAAGCTTCGGCAGTTACGCGTCATATAAACAGAACATAAGAAAAAAAAAGGAATAATTGAAGCCATTAAGATGAGTAAAAGAAAAAAGACAGAACCATGTTAACCCTTTATCGAACTAGTAGTAGTTAAAAAGAAAGAACATTTATTTTTTTTAATGAATTTTCTGAAAATTATTATTTTTTTAAAATTTAACTTATGTTAGAATTGTTAGTTCAAATTGAATACAATTCATGTATGTTTGAATTAGTGGAAACGATAAAGGTTCGACCACGATGGAAAGAGATTGGTACCGGCCGGATCTTATAAAAAATAAGCCTGGCGGTGGTTTCGATCCTGTTATTTAAACAAACTACCAATATCTTCAACCTTGGAATAGATAAATAGAAAACAAGAAGACTGAGAAAGAAAAACAAAAACAAAAATTTGTTGTGGTTGGGGGGATTCAAGCTTCAGCGTGTGTGTGTTTGTGCGTATGCTTGTGTGTTTGTGTCTATGTACTTATGTGTAACAATGTCAATTGAAACAAATTTTATTGACTTCTTGTCAATAATTTACATTAAAAATGGAAATAATGAATAAACTAATATACAGATGATCATGTGGGGGATGTGCCCCGGCGGGTGAACCCTCTTTCCCAGGCGATGAGCGGGTCCTCCGGTCAGCCCAACCTGTACGAAGTACCGGTAGATGATGGATTTGGCCGACGCCAGGATGGCCAGGTCGTCATTTTCGAGGCCAGACCCGAAGATCCAGGCCTGCAGGTCAGGGGGTCGGCCGAGGACACTGAAGGCTTCGATGATGAGGGGCCTGATACGCCTGTAGTGCATTTGGGTCAATGTGTATGCGACCTTGATTCCCGCGACACAAATCATAGTTTGGCCATGACAAGAATGTATCTATATATATAATTGCCTTATTCTGTCTGAAGCTCACGGATAGAATGCGCGCCCATTGGCTGCCGGCGAACACGTGTCCTCCCTGCCCCCCTCTAGACAACCCTGTTATCAGCAGTGTGTTACATCCACCTGTCATACAGACCACCCTGCCTATAGCGGTCACTTTAGGCAACCCTGTAATCAGCAGTGTGTTACATCCACCTGTCTATACAGACCACCCTGTCTATAGCGACCACTCTAGACAACCCTGTTATCAGCTGTGATACATCCACCTGTCTATACAGACCACCCTGTTTATAGCGGCCATTCTAGATAACCCTGTTATCAGCTGTGTGATACATACACCTGTCTATAGCGGCCACTCTAGACAACCCTGTTATCAGCTGTGTGATACATCCACCTGTCTATACAGACCACCCTGTCTATAGCGGTCACTTTAGGCAACCCTGTTATCATCAGTGTGGTACATTCACCTGTCTATACAGACCACCCTGTCTATAGCGGTCACCTTATGCAACCCTGTTATCAGCAGTGTGATACATACACCTGTCTATACAGACCACCCTGTCTATAGCGGCCACTCTAGACAACCCTGTTATCGGCTGTGTGATACATACACCTGTCTATACAGACCACCCTGTCTATAGCGACCACCCAAGACAACGTTTTTAAAATATATTCGCACTCGGGTAAAACCCGGGCGTTGCCCGGGCCATTCGTCTAGTATGTGTATAAATACTCTACGATTATATTTTGAATTTTTGTGTATTGGAGATATAGTGTAGAAATGGTAATAAAGGACAATAGGACCACATCTATCCAAAGAATTCTAAATTGTATGATGTTTTAGAAACAATGTCACAATCGAAACGGTTCTTCTGATTCTCTCACACACACACACATTCATCTGAACTCGGACCTATATCATGATGTACACTAAGTATTTAATGTGCATAATGTTTTGTTTAATGATTGTGTACAATTATATTGTATTGTCAACACTGTGTCCAACAATATGCACATCCGCTCATCTGCGTATACATTATGATTTTCATTGATCTATTAATTCATCATGCTTTAACAAATAAAAAGAAGATTGTATGGCCAAGCCATTGAAGATTACCATGGGGAAAATCTTGCCATCCCAACATATTATATATAGTTAACCTAAAAGTTTATTCATCCCCCTTCAGAAGCATTTTCCAGCTAAAAGGGAAAGTGAATGCCTTTCCTTTTCTTTTTGAATATCCTCCAGAAATAATTTCCATTTATATTTTGGTCAGAGAACTGTCATTGACCAGTTCTGCATATCTCTATGGTATATTCACCCCCTCTTTGTCTGGAGGAGAACTCTCTCAAGGTGGGGAAGTCTCCCTTGCTGAAGAAATCTGTACATATATACAACTATATATATTTTCCTACATTTCATCTACACTTTATTTATTCCTTTATTATATATTAACCTTTATTTGGTCTTAATATTATTATGTAGCAATTGATTGGAAGAATCGATTGTTTAAATTGTCAAATTGTCTATGGCAGAGGTCGGCAAACTGCGGTGGCTCACGAGCCACATGCGGCTCTTTGGATGTGAAGCTCTTTATATAGTTCCATACGTAAATATTATTTATGTGAGTACTATTTATTGTTGGCAAGAATACATTTTGTGGCTCTTTAAAAACTTTGAAATTTTGTAAATTGTAATTTTTGATTCTTCCGACTCAAAAGTTTGCCGGCCCCCTGGTCTATGTTAAATTCCTAATATTTGATGAACTCGCGGCGGATTCCATGGAACCAAAGCCCGGCCTAGACTGACGAGGTCCACAGCCTGACACCATGATCTCCAGGTAGTCTTCTGAATTTGTCAAAGCTGGTGGATTATCGACCTGAGTTTGCTAGATTTCAGAGACGGTCGATAAATGACGTTTTTACGTCTATTTTGACGGGAGAGGTTCCCTTTTCTTCTTTAGTTCAATATTCCCCCGGCCAAATCCTCTACCTATATAAAGTAAGACAGATATAATAGGAGATCAGCAGGTTCTGAGTACATCACCTGATGACGGGGGAAGTTATTGAAATGTTGGAAATACAAGATACACTGCTATCCACCCAAATTGCAACACCAAGAAAGACAAGAGATATCACAACAAAATTTATTTTGTAGATAACATGTTGGCCAAGTATCAAATGATTAAATTTATAGACTTCTGCGAAGTTCCTGCCAGAATCAGTAGCCAGAGTAGCCGCCATTGTTGGAGATCACCGCTGCCACACGTCTCGGCATTGATCCAAAGAGACTTTGGATCTGTTCTTGGGGTACAGCAGACCAAGCAGCTTCCACACGTTGCCAAAGTTGATCTGGTGTGGTAGCTGGGGATGTAATCTGGGTCAATGGTTGAGCAACCATGGACCACATGTTTTTATCGGCGAAAGATCCGGAGAGCGAGCCAGCCAGGGAAGCAATTCAATCTGGCGATTGACGAAGAACCTTTGGACAATGCGCGCCACGTGTGGTCGCGCTTTATCCTGTTGAAATATGGCTGTGGGCAAGCCCTGAAGGTAAGGAAGGACAACTGGCTCCAACACCTCGGAAATGTAGTGTTGGCTGTTTAAAGTACCGGCAATACGTACTAGAAGAATGCGAGAGTGATATCCAATACCGCCCCATACCATAATACCCGGTGCAGGACCAGTGTGGCGGTGCATAACGCAGCTGTTCAGCATCCTCTCTCCACGGTATCTCCAGAATCGAATCCGACCATCGTGGTGTTTCAGACAGAAGCGTGACTCATCAGTAAAGACAATTTCATTCCATTCTGCCGTCGACATCCTTCTTTCACCGCACCATTGGCGGCGGAGACGTCTGTGGTTCTGCGTCAAGGGTAGACGAAGCAATGGACGTCTTACAGACAGACCACTCTGCTGTAAACCGGCGTCGAATGGTACGCGCAAACATTGGACGATGCGTTACAGACTGAATGTGCTGTGCTACGGTTCGTGATGTGACTGAGCGATCTGTCACTGCCATGCGCACAATTTGCCTGTCAGCACGTGAAGTGGTGCACTGAGGTGGATGCGATCGAACACGTCGGTCCGTCGTACCTTCCTGCATCCAACGATCACATATCCGCATTACAGTTGTTTGGTTTCGTCCAACACGACTACCGATTTCCCTGAAAGATAATCCACAATCTCAGTAGGCCACTATCCTTCCTCTGTCGAACTCGGATGCCTGATCAAAATATGATCTCTGTTTTCTACGAGGCATAATTGATCGTTTTTTTAAACACAAGAAAAACACAATTGCTGAACTTGAAATCGTCGAAATCTCCAAGCCTTTAATAGTGCTTTGAGGTGGAGCCACAGGCGCGCGTGATTTGCGTCTGCGCTGAAATTCTAATCAGTTGCATATCTCACCTCCGCTAATGCATGTTGTAAATATCATGTTATTTGCATGCTTCTTTCAGGGTGTTACATTTACGGTGGCCAGAGTTTATATTTGACCTATTTTTGACGCGTAGGTTTCTTTTTCTTTTTATAAAAATAAATCAATTTTCTACTGCCCTTACTACAATGATGAAATAATGGGAGGGCCATCAGTGGTGAACCTATCATGGTAGATTAAACTGGCGACACCGCTGGGAAGGTTCAACACTGATGAGCCAGGCCCTCCCATTATTTTATCATTGGAGTAAGGGCAGTAGAAAATTGATTTATTTTTATAAAAAGAAAAAGAATCAAACTCGTCAAAAATAGTTCAAATTTCTTATAACAGAATGCATCGTATGCAAGATATTATCAACAGGATGTTTAATATTGTGTTTTGAGACTTTTACTTGCAATTTGTGGAAGAGTAATGCTTGAAGCATATTTATCATTATATGTATCATTATACTGTTCTCAAAGAGCTTATGTCCATAGTTCCTTTGAAATACCCTTTCCAAGAGTCTAGTTTCAGTATCAGTATAAAAGTAAAACCTAACAATGCAATATAACAGTGGTATGGTAGATTAAACTGGGTTGACCACTGCT
>CP092868.1:98351288-98385752 GCA_030710605.1 Cordylochernes scorpioides
TTGGATGTCACCATAGAGATGGCGAGAGAGTAAGTGACGCCGACGCCGGTTAGGGGAGAACTGTAGAGAGGGGTCTGTCAATCCTCGTGTCTCAAAGCGGACTAATCTGTTTGAGTAAGAAAGGGACACACCTGGGAACCCGACTTGTTTTTCGGACCTTTTTACTCTACAGGCGCTGACTGTCACTCACTCGAAATTTTATTTCTATCAACTTGGCAATTACATTATAACTATACAACACATTGAGATATAAGATATAAAGGTATATATTGGAATATATTACAATATATATATATATATAATTGATATAAATAATAATATAAATTAGCCTTTCATGATTGTGTATTATATTTGGACAGAGTATTTATTTTTATTATTATGTATATTTGGCAACACTGGAACTTCACACCACTTTAAAGATAGGAGCGAGGATAGAACAATATTGGAGACAAGAGACGTGAAGTCTTCGAGGAAGACAACTACGAGGACGACACAACAAATAAATAAACTTAGTAACTTCTGAAGGTAACTATTTCATTATTTACTTTTTATAATTTACCTTTATTATGGAAACCTGGTCGGGAAACACATACAATGCCAATAAAGAGAAAATAAAGGTCGATTACCCTGCAAAGTTGCAATCTGGTGTAACAATGACATAACAATAAATAAAACAATAATACCTTATTTCGTATAAGGTCTCACACCAGAGTTGTTAGACAAATGTCCTGACTTGAAGCCGTATATACAGATGGGGAGCCTTTCCACTTTAGTCTAAGAAATTCCCATTGGCGATACTTGGATAACCTATTCTTATTCCTGTCAGATATAACCATATGGATCAGATACATTGACGGCATCTGCAGTATCTGTTCTGCTAACATTCAAACATAACAGCTGCTACTATCCCGAACTCCATTTTATCTGCGAAGCAAACAATTTTCTACCGTTTCTAGATATAAAATACACACACACAAAGCCTTTATTAAGACGTTAGTCTTATACAGATTCTCCGTACAAGGTGAAATAACAGGAAAAGAGCAGCACAGGAAACCAGTAGTTCCGCAACTATATACAATTATTAGTAATAAGGAAAAGTAAGATTTAATATGAAAGGTCGACGCCATCGCCCCAAGTCTTCAATTTCATAAGCGCGGAGCAGAAATAGGGACTAAGTTATTTAGTTCGCCATAAATATAGCATCCAGACACAAAAAGGAGGTTTACTCCAGCACAGCCATCCATATCACCAGCTCCGCAATCTCATCGTCGACCAACACGATGGCCCCTCGATGTTTCGTCATCATTCTGAGGTGTAAGAACAATAGCTTCCAAGTTCTTTTTTCTCCCTCTTTACACCTACTGCCTTGTGATATAAAATATCATTCGCATGCAAGATTAGTTTTCCAAACAAAAGCGTATATTATAAATTAAATGAAGCTTCCAGGGTTAAATTTCTTGTGCAACCTTTTGTTTTCAAGCTTTTGGACTTGTCAGTCCTTCAACGGAATTATCACGTTAACAACTTAATAATAAATACAATTTTTATATAAATATTATTATATACATATTTTAAATACTCATTATATATTGAGAGAAAAATATATTACATTATTTCTGTTTGAAAAGCGTATATTACAAACATCTTTCAGCCCTGTATATCCAATTTCTCTCCTATTGTCCTGCCAGTCACAAAGTAAACACAGTAAAAGCTCTAACTAGACGACAGTTCCTACCCATTGTTAGCTCCAAACCTTTCAAAACGATACTTTAACTCGCGAATATCCCCATATATTCCATACATCGTAGAACCTTCATGAGAGGACACTCACGCTAGAGGACACCTCTCTATAAAGGACAGTTTTCATTTGCAAAATTACCATTTTTCAATTTAGCCACTCCCCGGTAAGAGACACCTCTTCCTAAAGGACACCTTGTCTCTTCAATTAGGTGTCCTTTACTGGGAGGTTCTACTGTATATAATACACTAACAGAGTTTTCAGTTGTAAAGTTTCAAACAATCTCCTCCAAAGATACTGAACTATACATAGAGATCTATATACAGTAGAACTCCTCAAATTCGGAAAGCTTGGGGCGCAAGGTATTCCGAATTTGAGGATTTTCCGAATTTGAGAGAGTTAGATATGTGAATATTTATGTGGCATAAATAGGCATTTAGATGACTGAGACAAAGATTTTGAAGCATATGAACAATTTTATATATATATTATATATTTTATATTAAGACTTTTTATATCATAAACAGTTGTCTTAGAAATTTTATACTTTTGCATTATCGTTGTATAGCTTAATCCTTTTTTAATGTCACTAAGAACATCTAACTTTTCACCAAGCTTAAGAATTCGGTACTTGCCTCGTTTTTGCCGCTCCTCTTTGGATGCCATTTTGTTGAATAACAAACTTGTAAATGCAAAAAATTGAGAGTTGAATAAAAGAATTTGAAACTTACAATGTCTGAAAATGTTTGATAATTTGAACTTTAGGTGAATCAACTTTGCAATAAAAAATGCGTGAATGGCTTATGACGTAATAATGCTGCCTTCTTATTGGACAATATCCTAAACTAAGCACAAAGGTCAAATGAAACTGTTGATTTATTTAAGCTTTTAAAAAAGGGGATAAACCCCTAATTAGCGATTATAAATAATCGGTAAAAGTAAATTAATTAAACACTTAAATTAAAAATTAATTACTAATAAAAATTAAATTAAATAAAATAAAAGCAAAGCAAAAGTAAAAGTAAATAAAATAAAATAATATAATGTTGAAATATCAACAAAATAAAAGCATGTGAAAATTGATTTTTTGTATGTAAAAAAAAAACATTACAATACTTTCCGAATTTGGGAGTTTCCGAATTTCAGAATTTCCGAATTTGAGGAGTTCTACTGTATTTCATTATTTTTTACTACATGTGTCACACTTATTTTATTATCCAAATATTAGTAGATTATTGATTTATTCAATTTCCGATCGTAGATTTTTTTGCTTCAAATTTTACCTCATATATTCATAATCACCAAATTACTTTATTTTAAAACAAGTGCGTTTGTATTATTGAATTTTATCAATTTTTATTGGTAGATATTTCGTGTTTCTAATTCAATTGTTAATTACTTTTTGATTATAATCAGAATTTCTTCTGTGGAAATTTTCCTTGGAGATCTACTCTGGATGCCCAGGATTTATCCGTGGTCCTATCTGCCCTAATGTATATACTTTGCTTAGAAAGTATTTTCATTTAACCTTACTTGAAATGTTGCTTCTAAGAAATTAAAATATACCCATTGTAATTTTTAACCCACTATCTATACTCTTAAGGTGTCTTCACTTCCACTACCTACCCAGACGACCCATGAGCTCCAGACCACTACTGCACCCATTGAGACTCCTACCCTTTCGGACGAGGACGTGGATGTCGAGAATCAGCTGATCGAGATTTTCGACCAGCTGAACGAGGTATCTTTCCTGAGCCCCCTATATAAGGAACCGTTTTGCAAGGAACGGATCATGTTCGCGATCCTTTACCGCGAAGATAGAAAGTATCTCCTCGAAGAACTCTCACCTGAATACAAGATAATTCTCTCTGAATTCAACATTGTCATTGAGCATGTTGGGAACAAGAAATCCAGAATTGGAAAGTGCTTGTCTGAACTCAAGACGGCTTTAAGTTCCTGATAGGATCCAGACGTCCCTTCAGAGGAGGCTTCGTCTGGTGTAAATATTTTCTTTATCTTAAGGTGTCTTCACAGGCTCTTCGGGTAAACCCGGGGCGTTGCCTGGGTCACTCGGCTTAGTTCTAGGTTAATGCTTCAATCCTTCAGAGATCTCCCAGTTTATAAAACACAATGTGCAGTATTCATAATCACGATTTTTGGATTTCGACAAATTACAAAAAGGTATAATACGTCTCAGCTCTCTTTATTAATTGTATAAAGTAGCTTTCAGGCAAGCTCTTCCTCAGCAAACTAAAACATAAACAAGGTAATAGAGAGATATTATATAGAATTTTAAAGTTATATCTATGTAAATATAGGACATAAGAATATATAGGAATTTACATAATTGAAGATGTTTGAAGAACAAGTTATGAAAAGGTTGATGAACTTAGTGAATAGAGAAATGGACAGATTATAGATATGAATATTAATATACATACACATGTGTTAAACCTGTCTATAGCGCCCCCTCTTGGGACTCACCAAAATAGGGTGCTATAGAGAGAGGGTGCTATAGACAGGTCACTTTTAATGTAAATCGCATCGTACTACGTATTTAAAATCGGGCGCTATAGAGAGGGAGGCGCTATTTAGAGGGGGCGCTATAGACAGGTTTAACTGTATATCAAAAGAGTAAGTATTAAGATAGAAGCGGGACATATTGTGATGGTAGCTTTATACTTTATACTATATAATATCTCTTCATTACCTTTTTTATGTTTCAGTCAGCTGAGGAAGAGCTTGTCCGAAAGCTACTTTATACAATTAATAAAAAGGGTTGCGGCGTATTATACCTTTTTGTAATATGCAGTATAGTCTACTCCCATAAGTGGACAAACGATCGCTTGGAAGTTTGAGGCGGTAGAATGCTTTCTACTCGTTGAAACTGTAGTGTAAGTAAAGTACAAGGTATGTAAAGGCACTATATCATTATTTATTGTAACAAAATGTTATCGATACACATTGACCTATTTTACCCTTCAGTCACTATCTATAGCACCATTTAAATGTGACATCTATGGTAGAAATTTTACAAAATTCATTGGATATATCTATCCGGGAATCTAAATCTGAGGACCACGCTATCAGAATCTACTCAGCGACGAAGCACGCGATCTACGTATTCTTCGTAGATCGCGAAATACGTGATGTCGCTGGAGACCCGATGGTGATTCTCTACCAAACTCTGCAGCTGTGGCAGAGGCGCCATATTCATTGTACATAGTGTTATGCATATACAAGGATTACTCCAAAGTTTTTGCAATCACGTATTTTATTAAATTTCAAATTTTCAGAGTTTCTCAAAGTATTCACCCTTAGCACCTATGCAAGATTTCATCCGCGAAAACAAATTATCGAAGCACTTACACCAGTCATCTTCGGGGATGGAATTTAGGGCATTGATAAAGGCTTGCAGTGCTTCATCATCAGTGTCAAATTTTATCCCTTTCAACAATAACATAACTTTTGGAAATAAAAAAAGTCCCAAGGTGCTAGTTCTGGTGAATATGGTGGATGAGTGACTAATTGGACACCAGAGTTGTCTAAAAAGTCTTATGTTTGGGCTGAGGTGTGTAGTCTTGCATTGTTATGGTGAAGAAGGACTTCTCTAAGTTAAGCTCTTGGTCTGCTTTGCTTGATTTTTTCAAATACTGATGGAAGGAACTTTGTTGTATACCAGTCACTCCTAATTGTCTTTCGATATTTTAACTTCACAATATCAATTAAACCACTTTTCCTAAAAAAAAAAAAAAAACAAGTGACCATTTGTTTTCCAACACTTCAAGCTCTACGAACTTTCTTAGAAGGAGTTGATTTTGAGGAGCACCAAAGAGTAGATTGCCGTTTTTTTTTCTGGATCGAAATTGTAAATCCAAGTTTCATAACTTGTAATAATATTAAAAACAGCCTTTGATTTCCCTTCATCAAATATTTTCAACATGAACTTACACCATTTAACGCGACCAAGTTTTTGGTCTTCAGTCAAGCTGTGAGGTACCCATCTACTAACAAGTTTTCTGTATTTTAAATGATCATTAATGATGGTGTTGAGTGCTGCCGATCCAATGCCCACACCTTTATCTAAATGCTGATACGTAATTCTTAGATATTCTCTAAGTAAAAATCTTACCAGCTCAATTTTTCATTGAGTCACTGCTGTTGGTGGTCGACCTGAACGAGGTTCATCTTCAAGGTTGGTTTTTCCAAATTTAAATTCATTAAACCAATTAAACACTGTTATAAAAGAAGGAGCTTTATCTCCTAAAGCTCTCATCAATTATTCATGGGATTCTTTAGAAGTTAAATTAATTTTAATATCATAAAAGAACATGGCGTGTAAACTTTCTCTAGTCAACTTCATTGTGTCTGACGCAATGTTTACAAAATACCGCTACCGCTGTAAAAACAAAGTCGCGTCCTCTATGAGTCATTGTTGCCTCTTATTTTATGAAAATGTTTATGTTAGGTAAAAATGCATGTAGAGTTTAATGGTATAATTTTAAAAAAATATTTTAATTATTTAATATTGAGTGCAGAAACTTTTCGAGTGACTCTTGTATCTATTATTTTACACACACATATATATATATATATATGAAAGAAAATAGGTCGAGAAGAAAAAAAAAGAAAAGTTAATGGGAAAGTGGATGAAGAATATAATAAGATATCAAAAAGGTTTTCTATTTTTTAAACAATAAGGGAGCTATAACAAGTTCACGCTGAAGCTTCGGCAGTTACGCGTCATATAAGCGGAACATAAGGGGAAAAAAGGAATAATTGAAGCCATTAAGATGAGAAAAAGAAAAGGAGGGTCTTATCAAAAATAAGCCTGGCGGTGGTTTCGATCCTGTTATTTAAACAAACTACCAATATCTTCAACCTTGGAGTGGATAAATGGAAAAACAAGAAGACTGAGAAAGAAAAACAAAAACAAAAATTTGTTGTGGTTGGGGGGATTCAAGCTTCAGCGTGTGTGTGGGTTTGTGTGTTTGTGTATATGTATTTGTGTGTGTGCGTTTGGGTCAATGTGTATGCGACCTTGATTCCCGCGACACAAATCATAGTTTGGCCATGACAGAATATGTATATGTGATGATGAGTTGCTGTCGACTTATCTGTGATGAGATCCTGTCGACTCATGTAATGTGAGGAGAATATTCCAGTAGTTTTTGTAGAGATCCTGTCGACTACTGAAATAATGTTGAAATCCTGGTAGCTCTTGTTGTACTGTGTTGACCAAGAGGAACAGTCAGGATGTAGAGTTTTCCAGTACCTCTCTGCACCTTGGAAGACCTTTAAAAGTTCTCACAAAATACAGGCAGTCGTGGTCGAGGCAGAGTGGAAAGCTGGGGATATCCACACAAAAAACGAAGACACAGTTGCACTAAGAAAGTTCCGTTAACAGATAAAAGTTGAGCCAGGAGCGAAAGATGGAGACATAGAAGTTTCTTACTCGTCTACATGATAGTTGAGATCGACATAAGGTACGACCGACGTGAGCTGACGCTAAGGGTGAACTAAACTCAACTGACTGAACTGTTCTGAGCTCAGCTGTCACTGTAAGGTGATGTATTTATAGGGTAAAGACGGGGCGACCTTATGTGACATGGGCGTTTCTGAGAAAGGGGGCCTTGGCATGTCCAGGTGTGAGAGGGGTCTCTGCATTCCACCACATGTGACAGTGTGGGTGGCCTGTCGTGGGAATTGTGAATCTACCTGATTTATGAGTTCCATCTTTAGACTGTTGTTTTGGTAATACTATGCTCGATCTCTGCTTTAGCTCAACTCTTAAATCTATTACAGATTTTATTTATTTATCCACTTTGTACAAATTACATTACATAGGGTGATGTAAAGACACAGATTAATCATGCGCATAATTATTTATAGATGTTTCTATATACAACATGGCAATCTTGTTATAAGTTATCTACACCATATGAGGTTGTTGGTTCAAATTACCATAGATGGGCCCCGGGAGTGAAAGGGTTTATCCGGGTTTAGGCGGGTAAAGCCTCTCTAACACAGGTAAGTAATTAAAATTTCTTTTAATTAATTTAAACTGTGAGGGTTAAAAAGGCTATAACAAGATGATATTTGTTGGATATATAAAAGTGAAATAAAAATGACATTGTGTTTGATTAACAAAAAAGATGATTAAAATAAAATGATGACATAAAAATTCACATTCTAAGAGAATATTGGTGGGCGTTGGACAGGGTTAGTAGTTAAAGAATAAGCAATTGTGAGATTTACACATGCAATCAAATACTTAGGTCCAGGTGCAAAGCGAGGATATGGACTTGAGCGTCTTCCTAGGCAATGTTTCACCTGTGATCCTGTATAGGGTAACAGTGCTTTGTCACAATTGTAGTGTTATTGGGTTGAAAAGTTGTTGAAGAATATGTAATTGTCAGAAGTGCTCATGTAAACCAAATACTCAGATCCAGGTGCAAAGCGAGGATATAGACTTGAGCTGTCTTCCTTGGCAATGTTTCACTTGCGATCCTATATAAGGGTTACAGTGTTTTGTCACAATTTTAGGATTATTGGGTTAAAAGTTGTTGAAGAAAAGTTGCTTATTAATATGATTGAGAAAGGAGTGAAATAGAGCCATGCGATAAGTAGAATTGTAGCGACAGTAGGTGATCTGACTTGACTCGAAATCAAAGGTTGAATGTGGTCCGCTAGAGCTGAAAAAAAAGTTGAAAGTTGAAAAACGTGAACGCTTTGTGAATGCGTTGGTGATTTGCTCTGCGGATGAAATGAAATAAACTCTTGAAGCATGTTCAGACCAGAAGTTTGGATTGGTAAGTCTGGGGAACGGTGTTCTCAAAGAGAAAATTACGAAATCAAAAAATAAATTGTCAAGCAGTGCTGTCGTTTTTCTACGTTGTTGTGACGCAATGACTGAAAAGATAGTGATGAAAAATATAGGGAATTGGTTAAAGAAAATGATTGTTGAAAACGATTGTTGTAGATGCCCGATAGTGGATGATTAACTTTGTCAGATAATAAAGGTATTTAAACAAATAAAATATAGTGAATAGAAATATAGAAATATGATTGCGGGTACAAAAAGTGTAAGTGGACAAAATTAAACCTGTAATATATAAAATATATAATAAATAATAAAATAAAAATAATTTTTGAAACAATTAGATGTTTTACAATACTAAAATAATATCATGAAAAATAAAAGTAAATTTGATTAAAGGGTTTTTTTTTTTTTTTTAAATGTTGGATTAAAAAATTTGTTTATATAATTGAAAGGTAAGAATAAGAATAATTATTCAAGATTTTATACAAAATTTATAATATAATTGAAGGTTATTAATGATTGGATAAATTTTAAGTAGTGTAAAATTGAACAAAAATTGTCTCTTTTGACGAAAAGTTACAGTTGTGGTGTGTGACTAGATTATATCCCTTTGGTAACATCGGTGTTTCTATGACTCTGAAACTGGGAATATGTGAAATGATCTTTTCGTTTGTCCTCAATGCTGGTATGTAGAGAATGATTTCTCTTTCGCGTTAAAAAGTCTATATAAGACTTAACCAAATTGTTTTAATTGGTGTTATCAATTAACATGTAAAATGTTTAAAGTATGTTGTGTTGTGATATCTCGTTGGTGAGATTTGTGAGATTCTCGAGGAAATCTAAATGAGTAGTGTGACACATGTGTTCAAAATGGCGTCATGAAGCTAGTGGTCAAGAAGATCTGCCTTGAGGGGGGAAGAGAGGGCATGTCCAAAGATATTCTCAAAAGATAGTAGTGACCAAGGGAGTGGCGTCAAAAAGGGCGTCCACTTCCCTGTTTTTCACGGAAATTCCATTCTTGGGGTGGTCATACATGTGGGATGGTTCTCCAGGCCTGAGATTCACTTGAAACTGACTTTCTCTCTCTCTCTCTCTCGGCCGTGCGGCCCGCGCGGCGCGCGAGCTCCGCATTTTTCTATCTGGAGATGGAAAACTTCGAGTTTTCCAACCCATATGCAGTACTGGCGGTGAGCCAGGATAAAGATCTACACGGCGGTATGATTCCCATCGAGGTAGCTGAAATGGAAGTCGATTTATCGACGATAAAAGATTCGACGAAGAATTGTTTGAATTCAGGTATGAGCGACGGACATGCAAATTCGTTCGTGAAAAACGGCGGATATGTAAATCCGGCCGCGGCAAAAAGTAAAAATTGGGCGGAGCAAGTTGAGGCCGCGGAAAAGGATAATAACACCGAACCTTTCGAATCTGTACACCGGAAAAAAAGGAAACGTTTTGACTCTAAAAGTCAGCGGGCCCAGATTGTGAGGCCGGACGCTAGCTCTCCAAAACCATCTGGACAGCTTCGAAGGACCACAAAAGAGTCTGTGACCCACGTCAGGAACACCAGACAGCAACAGGCGCTGAACAAAGCTAGATCAGAAGCAACATCGTTCGACCAATGCTGCTATGTCGAATGGTGCGCGGATTTCCATCACGTCCACTATATGAAGGCCTTGGAAGAGTTGCTGGGGAAGGATTCCGTCTACCAGCTGATGAAGAAGTCCGGCCATGCTATGGTCGCACTGGCCAGCATTGAGAAGGCGGAGCGCCTGGTGGAGAATGGACTCACCATCAACAACACCTTCCTCAGGGCATTCCCATACAGAAGGAAGGCGGAGAAGATCATCCTCGGGAACCTGCCCATCGCAGTGAGGGAGGAGGACATCATCGAGGCCCTGCGACCTTACTGCCGGGTTGTCTCCCTGGCCTATGAAGTGGTGTCCTGTAACGGATACACCTGGACCACCGGAAACAGGGAGGCCTTCGTCCTCCTGAATGAAGGACGCAAACTCCACCAGCTCCCTGCCAAGCTGGTGATCATCTCCAAAGGAGAGTCCACACCCGCCTACGTCACCTACGGCGTTAGGTGTAGTAGATGTCACCGCCAGGGACATCGGCGAGCCACCTGCCCCCATGGCACCCGAAGTGGACCGGTGTTGACACCTCCACCCTCCTTGCCCACGCCCTCCCACAGCTTCACAGCGACTACATCGGCTGAGGGAAATTCTGGAACCATCCAGACAATCCATGTGACACCTCCCAATCCTGCCGCGTCTTCGCCCGCGGAGAGCTGCCCAGTCCTTTCCCAGAACACTCCAGCCACCAAGCCTTCTACTCCGGCGCCGAGCACCAGCGTGTTACCATCTCTACTAGCACCTTCCTCGACCACTACTTCACCAACAGCGGACCCTGCCAAAGATCAGGCCAAGACTGCACTAACAATGGGATCTTCCGTCCCTAAACCACAAACCATACAGCTTCCTCAGCTCACTTTACAGAAGGTTGAGGATCTGTTCAAGGTACTAGACGCTGACTCCTTCCTGGAACCCCTATATCTGGATTATAACAGGTGGGAAATAGAGAAGGCTGTTGTATGCCCAACTATGAGGGAGGACGTCTTCACATTTCTTTCGCCCGAGCAGATCTCTGCTCTGAAGATATTCCTTGACAAGGCAATCGCCCATGTCGGGGACAAGGACTCCGACCTAGGCAAGAGGCTGTCCGACTGCAGGACAGAATGCGACATTGAACGAGACGAATCCCAATGGTATTCGTCTGATACAAACGATTAGAGATTCTGAATATTTATTTTTTGTTTATTTAACTGTTGTAATGTTTAACTGTTGACAAGATGTCAATAAAAGTGTTTCAATTGTCAATTGTCTCTCTCTCTCTCTTCTTTTGTTGAGTTGGGCATATTTCTTGCCTATTTGAAAGATATGATTTTCTCGGTGTTTGTAGTTGTTGTTTTCGAAGTTGTTTAGACTTAATAAGATTGTTATACGATGATTTCAGGCTAGAAGTGAGTGAAAGATATAACTTTCGACGTGGACACACGCTTTGAGGTGAGAAGTGTCACAGGCATGAAGGGCGTCTTTGGCCTGAGAAGTGAGAAAAATTTTGTTGTGTTGCCTTGTGACACTTGTGAAGTGAATTTAATGGAAAGGTGTCACGTGAAGTCATAATTTGGTACAAAATCTAACCTGTTTCACCATGAATAACAAATTTAATAAAGTCATGGGTGGTTGTTGTATGAAACACATCGAGAATATTTGACTGTTAGTTGATGTGGCACGCTTAATGTGAAATTATTTTATTGTGGTGACGCGCGATATAGAGCTAAGTGGCGCTTGTGTGGCTCGAAATTTGGATTTGTATGTTAAGTCGCGCACTAAAAATTGTTGCCAATTGGAGAAAGTGATGTGTGAGGGTGTTGTAGATTTTGTGGAGAGAGATGTATGGTTGTTTAATTATGCATGTAAAAAGTAGAGACGAGGGAGTGTATCTAAGTTAGAATAACATGTTGTTAATAAGTTTGGTAGGTTGTGACCTAATTTAGCTACTGGCGATGAAGTGGAGGGAATCTTTAGTTTTAACTTGTTCTGGGAAAGATAGTTATTTTCCCTAGTGGTGTTTTTGAAGATATTGTATCTTCCGATTTTTACAATTAAAAAAAAATGCGTTTCACCTATGTTAATTTATATTTAAAAATTGATATTTTTGATCGTTGATTATGGTAGCGTGAAAATGTTCCTTGTAAAAAGGCAATGCCGTGATAGTGACAAATAATTTGAATTGGGCGCTTACTTAAAATGGTGTACATTACCAAAATTTAAGAATTGATAAAGATATTGGTCTTTTGATATAAAGATAACTAATAAGTAAAACAAAAATAAGTTGAGAATTATGATGAATGAGATTTTTTAAAAAATAATATTAATGAATTTTTTTTTTTTTTTTTCAAGTCGTAGCTTTGGATAATGCCATTTTAGGTAAATTTAGGAAAGGCATGTAAGATTAGTAAATTAGTAAAAATGCGTGATGGGCGAATTTTTTTTTTTTTAAGTAAAATTGAGAGTAATAACTTGAAATTTATAATCTGAATAAAAATTAAAGTAAATTTGATAAAGTTGTGTGTGAAAGTTTTAAAAATTGAATAAAAATGATATAAAAAAGGTAAAAATTGAATTTAAAATGCTTAAAGTGAAAATATAAATACAAAATATATAGGGAATCAAGTTGTGAACTTGAGGATAAAGTTAAGGTAGGTTTTTTTAAAAACTTACAGTTGTGTGAAAGTTCAGTCAGGAAACTTGGTCTTGGCTTGTATTCCTGCTGACGTTGAAGACGCTCCATGTAGAGCTTGTAGACGCTTGTAGCTTCTGTGAAGTTGATTGTGGCTTGTTGCCTTGAGCATTGTCTCGACGATGTCAAGTCGAAGGTGTGGAACTTGTCACAGGGTTTGGGCCACATCGCTGCTCGGTTTCCATGACTTGCGGGAATATCGGGGCTGTCGTTGGCGCGGTCAGCTTGCTCCCGACGTTGGCGATCGGTTAGCGGGTATGCGGAAGTCCGTTGGGGCGGCGTTTCTTCCGTAAATATCTTGGGAGAGATTGCTTGGACGTTTCGTTGGAATGGTCGGGCTTGTTCCTCCATCTTCGCTCTTTCTCGCTTCCTATCTGAACAGTCTTCTTACCTCTTCGTTGTGTCATCCTTCGTTTTGGTCATCCTGTCGGCTTAAATGTGATGATGATGATGTTTAAGTTTGGTTGTTGTCGACTTGTAGTATCCTGTCGACTTAAATGTGATGATGAGTTGCTGTCGACTTATCTGTGATGAGATCCTGTCGACTCATGTAATGTGAGGAGAATATTCCAGTAGTTTTTGTAGAGATCCTGTCGACTACTGAAATAATGTTGAAATCCTGGTAGCTCTTGTTGTACTGTGTTGACCAAGAGGAACAGTCAGGATGTAGAGTTTTCCAGTACCTCTCTGCACCTTGGAAGACCTTTAAAAGTTCTCACAAAATACAGGCAGTCGTGGTCGAGGCAGAGTGGAAAGCTGGGGATATCCACACAAAAAACGAAGACACAGTTGCACTAAGAAAGTTCCGTTAACAGATAAAAGTTGAGCCAGGAGCGAAAGATGGAGACATAGAAGTTTCTTACTCGTCTACATGATAGTTGAGATCGACATAAGGTACGACCGACGTGAGCTGACGCTAAGGGTGAACTAAACTCAACTGACTGAACTGTTCTGAGCTCAGCTGTCACTGTAAGGTGATGTATTTATAGGGTAAAGACGGGGCGACCTTATGTGACATGGGCGTTTCTGAGAAAGGGGGCCTTGGCATGTCCAGGTGTGAGAGGGGTCTCTGCATTCCACCACATGTGACAGTGTGGGTGGCCTGTCGTGGGAATTGTGAATCTACCTGATTTATGAGTTCCATCTTTAGACTGTTGTTTTGGTAATACTATGCTCGATCTCTGCTTTAGCTCAACTCTTAAATCTATTACAGATTTTATTTATTTATCCACTTTGTACAAATTACATTACATAGGGTGATGTAAAGACACAGATTAATCATGCGCATAATTATTTATAGATGTTTCTATATACAACATGGCAATCTTGTTATAAGTTATCTACACCATATGAGGTTGTTGGTTCAAATTACCATATATATGTGTATAAATACTCTACGATTATATTTTGAATTTTTGTGTATTGGAGTTATAGTGTAGAAATGGTAATAAAGGACAATTGGACCACATCTATCCAAAGAATTCTAAATTGTATGATGTTTCAGAAACAATGTCACTATCGAAACGGTTCTTCTGATTCTCTCTATCTCTCTCTCTCTCTCTCTCTCTCTCTCTCTCTCTCTCTCTCTCACACATTCATCTGAACTCGGACCTATATCATTATGTACACTAAGTATTTAATGTGCATAATGTTTTGTTTAATAATTGTGTACAATTATATTGTATTATCAACACTGTGTCCAACAATATGCACATCCGCTCATCTGCGTATACATCATGATTTTCATTGATCTATTAAATCATCATGCTTTAACAAATAAAAAGAAGATTGTATGGCCAAGCCATTGAAGATTACCATGGGGAAAATCTTGCCATCCCAACATAGTTAACCTAAAAGTTTATTCATCCCCCTTCAGAAGCATTTTCCAGCTTAAAGGGAAAGTGAATGCCTTTCCTTTTCTTTTTGAATATCCTCCAGGAATAATTTCCATTTATATTTTGGCCAGAGAACTGTCATTGACCAGTTCTGTATATCTCTATGGTATATTCACCCCCTCTTTGTCTGGAGGAGAACTCTCTCAAGGTGGGGAAGCCTCCCTTGCTGAAGAAATCTGTACATATATACAACTGTATATATATTCCTACATTTCATCTACACTTTATTTATTCCTTTATTATATATTATCCTTTATTTGGCCTTAATATTATTCTGTAGGAATTGATTGGAAGAATCGATTGTTTAAATTGTCAAATTGTCTAAGGCAGGAGTCGGCAAACTGCGGTGGCTCGCGAGCCACATGCGGCTCTTTGGATGTGAAGCTCTTTATATAGTTCCATACGTAAATATTATTTATGTGGGTACTATTTATTGTTGGCAAGAAAACATTGTATGGTTCTTTAACAACTTTGAAGTTTTGTAAATTGTAATTTTTGATTCTTCCGACTCAAAAGTTTGCCGGCCCCTGGTCTATGTTAAATTCCTAATATTTGATGAACTCGCGGCGGATTCCATGGAACCAAAGCCCGGCCTAGACTGACGAGGTCCACAGCCTGACACCACGATCTCCGGGTAGTCTTCTGAATTTGTCAAAGCTGGTGGATTATCGACCTGAGTTTACTAGATTTCAGAGACGGTCGATAAATGACGTTTTTACGTCTATTTTGACGGGAGAGGTTCCCTTTTCTTCTTTAGTTCAATATCCTCCCGGCCAAATCCTCTACCTATATAAAGTAAGACAGATATAATAGGAGATCAGCAGGTTCTGAGTACATCACCTGATGACGGGAGAAGTTATTGAAATGTTGGAAATACAAGATACACTGCTGCCCACCCAAATTGCAACACCAAGAAAGACAAGAGATATCACAACAAAATTTATTTTGTAGATAACATGTTGACCAAGTATCAAATGGTTAAATTTATAGACTTCTGCGAAGTTCCTGCCAGAATCAGTAGCCAGAGTAGCCGCCATTGTTGGAGATCACCGCTGCCACACGTCTCGGCATTGATCCAAAGAGACTTTGGATGTGTTCTTGGGGTACAGCAGACCAAGCAGCTTCCACACTTTGCCAGAGTTGATCTGGTGTGGTAGCTGGGGTTGTAATCTGAGTCAATGGTTGAGCAACCCTGGACCACATGTTTTTTATCGGCGAAAGATCCGGAGAGCGAGCCAGCCAGGGAAGCAATTCAATCTGGCGATTGACTAAAAACCTTTGGACAATGCGTGCCACGTGTGGTCGCGCTTTATCCTGTTGAAATATGGCTGTGGGCAAGCCCTGGAGGTAAGGAAGGACAACTGGCTCCAACACCTCGGAAATGTAGTGTTAGCTGTCTAAAGTACCGGCAATGCGTACTAGAGGAATGCGAGAGTGTTATCCAATACCGCCCCATACCATAATACCCGGTGCAGGACCAGTGTGGCGGTGCATAACACAGCTGTTCAGCATCCTCTCTCCACGGTGTCTCCAGAATCGAATCCGACCATCATGGTGTTTCAGACAGAAGCGTGACTCGTCAGTAAAGACAATTTCATTCCATTCTGCCGTCGACATCCTTCTTTCATCGCACCATTGGCGGCGGAGACGTCTGTGGTTCTGCGTCAAGGGTAGACGAAGCAATGGACGTCTTGCGGACAGACCACTCTGCTGTAAACAGCGTCGAATGGTACGCGCAAACACTGGATGATGCGTTACTGAATGTGCTGTGCTATGGTTCGTGATGTGACTGAACGATCTGTCACTGCCATGCGCACAATTTGCCTGTCAGCACGTGAAGTGGTGCACTGAGGTGGATGCAATCGAACACGTCGGTCCGTCGTACCTTCCTGCATCCAACGATCACATATCCGCATTACAGTTGTTTGGTTTCGTCCAACACGACTACCGATTTCCCTGAAAGATAATCCACACTCTCAGTAGGCCACTATCCTTCCTCTGTCGAACTCGGATGCCTGATCAAAATATGATCTCTGTTTTCTACGAGGCATAATTGATCGTTTTTTTAAACACAAGAAAAACACAATTGATGAACTTGAAATCGTCGAAATCTCCAAGCCTTAAATAGTGCTTTGAAGTGGAGCCACAGGCGCGCGTGATTTGCGTCTGCGCTGAAATTCTAATCAGTTGCATATCTCACCTCCGCTAATGCATGTTGTAAATTTCATGTTATTTGCATACTTCTTTCAGGGTGTTACATTTACGGTGGCCAGAGTTTATTTGACCTATTTTTGACGCGTATGTTTCTTTTTCTTTTTATAAAAATAAATCAATTTTCTACTGCCCTTACTGCAATGATAAAATAATGGGAGGGCCATCAGTGGTGAACCTATCATGGTAGATTAAACTGGCGACACCGCTGGGAGGGTTCAACACTGATGAGCCAGGCCCTCCCATTATTTTATAATTGGCGTACGGGCAGTAGAAAATTGATTTATTTTTATAAAAAGAAAAAGAATCAAACGCGTCAAAAATAGTTCAAATTTCTTATAACAGAATGCATCGTATGCAAGATATTATCAATAGGATGTTTAATATTGTGTTTTAAAACTTTTACTTGCAATTTGTGGAAGAGTAATGCTTGAAGCATATTTATCATTATACTGTTCTCAAAGAGCTTATGTCCATAGTTCCTTTAAAATGCCCTTTCCAAGAGTCTAGCTTCAGTATCAGTATAAAAGTAAAACCTAACAATGCAATATAACAGCGGTATGGTAGATTAAACTGGGTTGACCACTGCTGATCCAGGCCCTCCCATTATTTTATCATTGCAGTAAGGGTAGTAGAAGATTGTTCTATTTTCAAAAGAATCATAAGTGTCAAAAATAGTTTAAATTTCTGATATTACAAGATATGTTGGCTGATTCAAGACTCTCTCATTACAAGTTGCCAGTAGGGAATCACAGTATTCCAAAATCGAGTTTGTCCACATTTTTACCGATGATGATCCATTTTCAACAATGGATCAAAGTTGGAAAAGCCTTTAACCCAACCTAAAATTGATAAGTTTAATATCATATGGCTGTTCTTATCATTTTGTCATAGTGATAAAACAACATAAACATAAGTTAAAATGTTCCTATGGTCAAAATATTCGACGACTTCCCAATAAACTACCACCACACGTTTAACTATTTCACACATCTTGTACTTAATAATGGAACCAGCGCTGACATATAAGCGTATCACACACACAAAGCTTTATTAAGACCACCTGTCTTATACAGAGTCACCACAGGAAGAAAGGAAGCATAGATGGAGCTCCTATACTCTAGGCAGCGCAGAACCCAACAACAGCCTCCAGGTCCGACGCATGTCCAGTAGCCACACGTTCCTTCGTGCATACGTCAAGGTTAGCGTATCACTAAACAAACTAGTGTGAAATCAGCCGTGTTCTAGTCTTCGCTTTCCTCCTCCAAATGGACCTATCCAAACATATCAAGGAGATATAAATATCTCAGGCTATCGATGTCCCATAACTACAAGTTAATATGATTGTTGCTCAGTGTTTTATTATTCAGTAAAAATACTCCTATTGAATATTAGAGCCATGGAGACAAAGCGACATAAGTGTGCTGTGGGCATGTGGAATGTGAAGAATCGCCTCCAAGGGCATGTCATTCCACCACTCGAGCACATAATGAGTTAGGGACGAGCCCTGATTGGTCGGAATTCTGCGCAGTCCCGGCTGGGCGTATCGACTTCGGGTGCTTTGAAAATGGCCACTTTAGCCGGTTGGGATCTTCTGTTGGAGGTAGGTGGACACCTCTGTGGAACTTTGATATCCCAGTAGGTAGGTTCGAACTTAGCACGATGTGTCCTCGTCTTGCTTCAAGTTAACAATTTCTTTTGACGACTCATGCTTGGATATATTTTGTGTACGGGAATCATTCTGTAAATATATACCTGGATATTGTAAGTGCAGAGTGAATTACAACTGGTTGTAAGTGTTATACATGTGACAATTTTTGACAATTGAAAATAATTTATTGTCTTCTAGACAATGTTACATCTCAAAGAGAAAGAGAGAAGAGAGGGGTAAATACAATAGGTTAGCGCTGGCCGCGGTGACGTCTAGTCTTGGGAGTCAATGTAACAACTCAACCAGGAGGGTGAAAAAGAAATATTTACATTTGACAGTTGTCAGGAATCAAGGCATCGCCGCCTAAGACTGGCCAAATCGGAGCTAACATCGGGATTGTAGGTGGTAGACATGTGGTTTCAGGTGGTAGACATGTGATTGTGGTTAGTAGACATGTGATTGAGGCTAGTAGACATGTGATTTTAGGTGGTAGACATGTGATTTTAGGTGGTAGACATGTGATTTTAGGTGGTATAGACATGTGGTTTTAGGTGGTAGACATGTGATTTTAGGTGGTAGACATGTGGTTTTAGGTGGTAGACATGTGATTTTAGGTGGTATAGACATGTGGTTTTAGGTGGTAGACATGTGATTTTAGGTGGTAGACATGTGATTTTAGGTGGTATAGACATGTGGTTTTAGGTGGTAGACATGTGATTTTAGGTGGTATAGACATGTGGTTTTAGGTGGTAGACATGTGATTTTAGGTGGTATAGACATGTGGTTTTAGGTGGTAGACATGTGATTTTAGGTGGTATAGACATGTGGTTTTAGGTGGTAGACATGTGATTTTAGGTGGTATAGACATGTGGTTTTAGGTGGTAGACATGTGATTTTAGGTTGTATCATAAGTTTAATAATCCCCAGAAACAGCGAATCACCAAAAGAATAAAATCATAACACAATTTATTTATAGAATTCATAGGAGTATCAAACTGAGTATCAAACCAGACCAATATATTCCTACTTTCATAGTTCAATACATAGCGTAATATAACTCTGCTGGATCTCAATAAATATACAACAACAACAATAGCCTTTATTGGGCACACGTGCCATACAGGATTCTCCCGGTAGGACAAAATAAATAAATAACAGATTAGCATCATAGTTATATACAAATAATGGGTATTGACCTCGACCAATTATCGAGTTGGATCCAGTGTCTGTGCTAAATATTTTGATTGAGCTGATTTCCAGTATTTATAAAAAGCGAATGCAAAGGGTAAAATCCAGAAAGGTTGATATTCATGAACAAATTATTGTAAGAAAAATTTCGATCAGCTAAAGATATATTGTAAAAGCATTAGAAAAGCTGAAATGCTCAATTTAAACAAAAAGAAAGGAAATAAACGCCCAATTAACAAGAGGCAAATATGGAAACTGCCACGGCGCCAGTGTCCAATTTCGCCAGACGATCCACACTCTTCGCATCTGTTGAAATGCAATACTCCCTTTCTCGGGAAAGATATATAAGGCCCCCGTCTTAACCTGTAAATACAGTCACTTTACAGTCACTTCAGAGGCGGCCATTTCTTTTGGAGCTAAGTCGGCCTGCTACTGAGTAGTGCTTCCAGTCGTAATGACAAAGGCAGATGCATTCTACTTCACCCAGTCATGATGGTTATCAAACAGACACCATCAAGGGTCACAACTATAATGTGATTTTAGGTGGTATAGACATGTGGTTTTAGGTGGTAGACATGTGATTTTAGGTGGTAGACATGTGGTTTTAGGTGGTAGACATGTGGTTTTAGGTGGTATAGACATGTGGTTTTAGGTGGTAGACATGTGATTTTAGGTGGTAGACATGTGATTTTAGGTGGTATAGACATGTGGTTTTAGGTGGTAGACATGTGATTTTAGGTGGTAGACATGTGGTTTTAGGTGGTAGACATGTGGTTTTAGGTGGTATAGACATGTGGTTTTAGGTGGTAGACATGTGATTTTAGGTGGTAGACATGTGATTTTAGGTGGTAGACATGTGATTTTAGGTGGTATAGACATGTGGTTTTAGGTGGTAGACATGTGATTTTAGGTGGTAGACATGTGATTTTAGGTGTTAGACATGTGATTTTAGGTGGTAGACATGTGATTTTAGGTGGTAGACATGTGATTTTAGGTGGTAGACATGTGATTTTAGGTGGTATAGACATGTGGTTTTAGGTGGTAGACATGTGATTTTAGGTGGTATAGACATGTGGTTTTAGGTGGTAGACATGTGATTTTAGGTGGTAGACATGTGATTTTAGGTGGTATAGACATGTGGTTTTAGGTGGTAGACATGTGATTTTAGGTGGTAGACATGTGATTTTAGGTGGTAGACATGTGACAATTTTTTTTTTTTTGACAATTAAAAATATTTTATTGACTACATAGTCAATCATTACTCCTAAGAGTTAAGCAGGAGGAACCAAATATTTACAATTCAAAACAAATCAGGCGGTGTCCCCACCGAGGCTCGTCTGGGCCCAATCAGGAGGGCAACATCCCCCTGAGCGCGGACATGCCCTCACGCACAAAGGGATCGGCGTCCCGAGCGCGCTCGATGGCGGCGCTGATGAAACCAGCGAGGAGGCTCCTCCCCTGAGTGGACAGGCGCCTGATGAGAGGCTCCCTATCCTCGGGGTATATGATGGCTTCTGTGATGTCACTCTCATTGATCCCCAATCCCCAGTCGCGTTCTTTGTTTAATTCTTGTAGTATGTCGTCTGCCTCCGTCCAGCGGTCATCAATGAATTGGCAGGACAGTGGAGGTGGAGGTGTCGCGATGTGCGGCGACGTCTTTTCCCCGTGGGGAAAGGGTGGTGTTGTCTCAGCGAGCCGAGGCGCAGGCGGTGGGGGTGTGTCTCGCTCTTTCTCCGTCATTGGATCGTCCTCCTCCATGTCCGTCGGGGCGGGCGGCGGAGGTGTCATCAAAGGAGGTGTCAGTTTCTCCCTGTGGGTAGTGGGCAGCATAGGCTCAGCGGGCCGAGGCGCAGGCAGTGGGGGAGTTGGAGGCACTGCAGCTGGTGTTGTCCTCAGCTCAGCTTTGACTTGCCCGAGGACTTTGTAGAGGTTGCTGGCTGCTCCGGGCCTCAGATCTAAGATTTGCCTGATAAGTCCGGCGAGGGCGTTGCACTGCGAAGGCGGCAGGAGGGGTACACTCCTCTGCGTTTTGGTCCTCGAGGAGAGGAGGTCCAGGACCTCCTCCCGCCCAAGACCAAGGGCGTCCGTCTCAGCGAAGGACACGCTGGGGTGCCTCTCGATGAACGTATCGAGGTCGATCCTCGTTGCGTTCTTTGCTGTTGACGTGAAGGACGCAGAGGTCTCCTCCACGATGGACATCTCCACGTCCGGTGTTGGGGCCGCAGGCTCGCGACTCCCAGGTGTTCGCAGGGACGGAGCAGGGGTCACTGGTGGAGGGGCAGGAGGCGCATCCTCCGCAGGTAAGGCCGAAGGCGCTGGTTGTGGTTGCCGGAGTGCTGCAGGTGGATGGAGCGCAGCTCGGCTTGTGGGAGGCACATCGGAGACCTCCATGGTTGGGCTGGGGGATGCCGGAGGTGGAGGCTGGGCAGATGGTTGTTGAGGCAGCCTAGGCGCAGTCGCTGGTGGGACGCTGGTTGGAGAGGTTGGTGTGGCCGGTCCAGGAGCGGTGGTTCGCCCTGCAAGCAGGGGACAGTTGGCCCTGCGGTGCCCCTGCCCGTGGCATCTGGAGCACTTAATGCCGGAGGACAGGTAAGCGGGCCAGGCCTCGCCTTTGATGGTGATGTTGAGGCGGGTGGGGAGCCTCTCGGTGGTCACTCCCTCGTGGAGGACGATGAACGCCTCACGGCGGCCGTCGGTGTAGGTGTATGGGCCGGCCTTCATCATTTTGGGCGCGATGGATGTAATGCGCCCATAGGGCCCAAGGGCCTTGATGATGGCTGGGTCCTCCACGAAGAAGGGGAGGTTGCCCACCGTTATCCTCTCCGCTCTTTTACGGAAAGGGAAAGCCCTGAGGAGAGTGCCCTCAACCTCAAGGCCGTTGTTAATGAGGCGCTCGGCGAGGCCTCTGTTGGCCAGCCCCAGGAGTTGGTGGCCGTTTACCTTGGAGACTTGGATGACTCCGGCGGTTCCTCCAAGTAGCCTGTCCAGCGCCCTCAGGTAATGGAAGGGCTGCAGTTCGGGGCCGTGTTCCAGGTAGACGCAGTGCTCCTCAGCAGAGGACGCCTGCCGCGCCCGGGCCTCCGCGATGTGGGCCCTGGTTGTCGGGATCTCCTGCACCCGCGGCACCGAACGCGCCGATGATTGCGTTCGGCGACTGCTCCTGGCACCTCCGATGTTGGAGGATGGTGCAGCGGCTGTAGGCGAATTCGAAGATTCGCGGCGCCTCTTCCTGGTCTTCACGACGGTGAAGTCGTTGTCCGCTCCAGGGCCCGAATCCTCAATGCAGTCCGCCCAGTTTCCCAGGACACGGGCAGCGCCATTGGATGACGAACCGGCCGGTAAGCTGAGCGTGACGTCATCACGCGCGGCGGCCAGATTTACATCTCTAACGCCTGCCGGCGGATTTACATGATCTCGATTTTCAGAAATTTCTTTGGAGATTCTTTTCTGAATTCCGTTTTTCTTGGAATTCTTCACGCCAGTAGGAGGTGGGATGCTGGGCCTTCCAGGCTCTTGTCCAGCAGATCCCGAGCTCCCTGGCGATGCCGAATTCGGCATGTTTAAATTCATTTCATTGCTCGCCAGAGGCGAAAATCACGGAGCTCGCGCGACGCGTGGCCGCACGGACGAGTGTAGACATGTGATTTTAGGTGGTAGACATGTGATTTTAGGTAGTAGACATGTGATTTTAGGTGGTAGACATGTGATTTTAGGTGGTAGACATGTGATTTTAGGTGGTAGACATGTGATTTTAGGTGGTATAGACATGTGGTTTTAGGTGGTAGACATGTGATTTTAGGTGGTAGACATGTGATTTTAGGTGGTATAGACATGTGGTTTTAGGTGGTAGACATGTGATTTTAGGTGGTAGACATGTGATTTTAGGTGGTAGACATGTGGTTTTAGGTGGTAGACATGTGATTTTAGGTGGTAGACATGTGATTTTAGGTGGTAGACATGTGATTTTAGGTGGTATAGACATGTGGTTTTAGGTGACAAACACGTGGTTGTAGGTGGTATAGACATGTGATTATAGATTGTACTTCGGAAAAGAATTTGCATGGAAGACTGAGGCGCTGGTAATTTACCTTCCCATGTGTTATGTACTCTTCTACCTAATATACAACAACAACAACAACAACAACAATAGCCTTTATTGGGCACACGTGCCATACAGGATTCTCCCGGTAGGACAAAATGAATAAATAACAGATTAGCATCATAGTTATATACAAATATTGGGTATTGACCTCGACCAATTATCGAGTTGGATCCGGTATCTGTGCTAAACATTTTGATTGAGCTGATTTCCAGTATTTATAAAAAGCGAATGCAAAGGGTCTGGATTTTACGACTTTTGCCATTAAAACATAAGGCGAATTGCTATTATAGCCGGTCTCTTGACGAATAATTTCACTTTCTTCTTCCATTGCCGTACAGTAGAACATGTAGTGTGGAAAATCGAGACTAAATTCACCGTTGCATAAGGTGCATTTTATGGTCTTAGTTTTCAAAAGTGAAACATGATTAATTCCATGTACTGCAAAAAGGCTTCTTACTCTTGTGCAATGAAAGTCTGTACATCCAACAAGCCATGAGAAGCCGGTGTCATTAAGTAGCTCTGTTATACCTTTTACCAGTCCGAGATATCTTCTATCTAATATTCAATAACCTTAGGTAGTGTAGTTTTCATTAAAAGAGATTGTATGCTACTGTAATATATTTGTATAATATTTTATTATAACAGAATTATCATAAGAACTAAAAACATGAATATCTCACGCTATATATTGATTACATCAAACCAAAACAACCAAGTCCTTGGTCAAAACCATATATACATATTATCTATTAAACCATTGTTTAATGGCCAAATGAAATCAAATAACGATACGACCTGCAGATACACACAGTGAGCGTATTCTATTTATTATTAGACCAAAGCTATGAAGGATATTTGCTGCTGTACAGGTGGATTTGTTGTTGGTTATTTTGTTTGAGAAGTAGAGTGGGGACTTTTCAAGTTTAGTACTGTAGTCTGGCCTCCAATTACACCGTATCGACTTTTGTAACCAACAACGTTCATCTCTCTTATACCAAAAGGTACCTCTCCCATTAAATATTATTTAGAACAATGATTATTTTTATCATCCCGGTAAAAACTCAAATGTGATGATGAAGAATGAGCAAGAACCCAGTATTGGATAATTCAGACAAAGGCCAACCAGCATACCATAGTTTCGGGATAAGGCATTCAACAGTACAGGGGTGATTCCATAACATCCTACGAGATATGTTATAATATCGGTCGAATTCTCCAAAAATGTTGTGGTTCTTTATTTATCCTCTAAATGTTTTACTGGGGTGATGAGCGATGCTCTTTTGGTTCATGAATGCCATTCTTCTATATATATATACACAAACCACACATACATTCGCATACATATACAAACCACACATACATCCACCCGCCCGCTCCCCAGGAGTCAACTCCAACCACGACTACACCTCCGCTTCCACCACCTGACCCGATGGAGGACGACGATCTGATGCCGGAGTTAGATGCAATTTTCAATGAAATGATCATTGAGCCAGGCTTTGAGCCCTTGCTGGAGTCAGGGATTAGCCTGGATGCCGTGATGCTTGCGGTCTTATGCCGCGAAGAGAGATTGGATCTACTCACGGGTCTCTCGCCTGGGCAGGGGAGTACCCTAGCGGGCTTCCTTGACGCTGCTTCCGAGCGAACTCGGAACAACCATCCCACCATTCGCAGGGGAATTCACAAGCTAAGGATAGCCTTGCCCTCCTCATAGGCCCCCCTCGGTGAGGGCTCCGCCCAATGTACATAGTTTGCCCTATTAACTCCTCGTGAGTAATTGTTGACCAGCGGTCAATAAAGTTATTTAATTGTCAATTGTCACACATACACACCACACATGTTGCCCTCCTGATTGACTTCAAACGACCCTCGGTGAGGACGCCGCCTGTTCTGAATTTAAATTGTAAATATTTAATTCCTCTTACCTAACTCTTTGGAGCACTGATTGACTAAGCAGTCAATAAAACATTTTTAATTGTCAATTGTCACACACATATATACACACACATACACACCACACATGCACATACCACACATACATCCATATATACACACACTGTGATTGCTAATTACACATTAGCCGGGTTCAAATTCTCTGAGTGACCTGTTAGCCTTGGTGCTTCAAAAATGTCAAATTAGGTAATGTTTCAAATCTTTTTGTCCTTGAAACTTTCCGTCACGTAGGTTCTCTCTTCACTGAAGTAAAACGGCAAAGAAAACGGAACGCACTTAGAAGTGTATGCTTATGACAACTTTCTGGTTCGCGGTTTCTTTATCAATTTTTTCTTTCTTCCCACTATCTCTTGCACTTCTTCTTTCTCTGCAGAAGCTTTGATATAAATTGGTGAAATAATTAAATATGGATTAAACAAGAATTACTGTGAAGAGATACCCATGTAAAATAATCTGACCAGACTCAATCCCGACTAGAAGACATATTAGCAGCTTGTCTAGTGAATATCTCGCTAGGTTCACGAGCTACTTTTGTTTTAAATCATCTATTTTCCTATTTCGTTTTCTCACAGTTTGACATGTAATTCCAGAGGATTTAAAACACTTTTTATAAGTCTAACATATACAATGTTTGGTGTGTTTTATTAACGGAAAGTTTCACAGCAAATTATCAGCTCTCCTATCATCACTTTACTTGTTTACTACATTATAAAGTTCATTTATAGATTATCTCTAAGTTCTTGTGTGTGCCAGTGCGCTATAGTCTCGTGTTATTATAGCCTCTTCCTAAAAATATCATTTTTACCAAGACAATTATAACGCTCGATAATCAGGACCAGAGAGGGCGATTTATTATAAAAATAAATAGTGAGGATGTTATAAATATGGCTTATATAGTGTGTAAACGTCTCCTTAGTTTAATATACGTTAATATTTAAAGCATTTCAATTTGCTGAGAGCTTAGTGTGGCTTCCAATTTTATATCATTACAAATTCCTATATTATTCCTATAAATTCCTTTATAATGTATTATAAGTTACTTTAAGCATTATTTACGAAAGGAAAGATACGTCCAGGGTAGCCTAGTGGACATGGCATCTGCCCGGTAAGCGGAACGTTGTGGGTTCGATTCCCGCCCCTGGACACTTTTATTTTTCCGTTCGCCATTACTCTTCATATTTTCACCCTTTCATACTTCATCCAAAAAAGTTAGAAATGGTAAATATTTCTCTTTGAAATAAATATTGATTTTTCACAGAAAAGAAACTTATGCGGTGAAACTTTAAGTGTTGTTTTATAATCATACGCCGCAGTCTTTTATAATGTATTATAATATATTTTCTTCTCTTTAAATTTAAAAAAAAAAATCAACAGCAATCCAGGGTCAGGTTTCTTTATTTTTAGTTCTCTAGCTTCGGGCCATTTCTCCTATGGTTACTTGTTGCCGTAGAAATGTAGTTAGAGAGGCCTGTATCTACCCACAATTCCTAATGTCCAACTATGTTCCCGCCACGTCCAGTAGTATAGCGCACAGTCTGGTAGATGGAATTAAGGAAACCCAGGTAGGGGTTACCATTGATGTACTTCTCTTGTTGTAAATGATAGGATAAATTTGTAAATTAAAAGAGTACTGAGAATTCGAAACTATTATAGATACGAATGATTCTTTTAAAAATTAAATAATTCTCTACTGCCCTTATTGCAACGAAAAATTATTTATAAAAGAATCATACACGTCTATAATAGTTTCGAATGCTCATAACAGCTGGCGAGATAATGTAATCATATTATAAAACAGTACTTAACAGTTTTACAGAAATAATTCTATTATCACAATTCTGCGCGCGTTAGTGATATTATTCATGTTAAACGGTTAGAATCCTTTGAGCACAATCAACAACAAGTCTCCAAGGATAACTTTTTTTACCGACACATCGAGGGTATAACGACCCTTCTACAGGAATATCAATTCATAATTTCATCGATTTCATATTTCATATTCCTGTAGAAAGGTCGTTATATCCTCGAAGTGTTGGTAATAAAAGTTATCCTTGGAGACTTGTTGTTGATTTTGATATCATTCATGTGCAAACCTGCATACATCCAATCAACATATTTCACGCAGATCGTTGTGAGTTCTACCATGGTCACCTAGAGGCCATGATTCTCACATTGTGTGTGTCTCCTAAGTAATAATTGCATAAACTACAATATCTAGAGATTTTTGTCTTAGAGCAGCAGATATAGAATGAGGAGGGGGTCATATAGAAAAAGTACAGGGTGTACCTGGTAAATTGGGAATTTCAACAATGGTATTGTTGAACATTGTTGTATATAACACTGGCCTTGGCGACGATGACCTTGTCCATTTGGGTCATCACCGTGTGAACTGCTTTCTTGACAGACTGGATGGTGGTATGAGGAGCTTTGTTGACATCTCTCTCAACAACGCCCCATACATAGTAGTCGAGGGGATTGCAATCTGGAGAATTAGGGGGCCAAATATCAGGACCCCAGTGACTAGGGACGTTAAGTGTCAGCCACGATTGTGTCTTTTTTGCCTTATGGGCTGGAGCTGAGTCCTGTTGGAAGACATACTTCCTTCCTGCGGCCACCATGTCCATCCAAGGCTTCACAACGGTCTCCAGAACATTGATGTAGGTGTCAGCGTTCATCCTAAGGCCCTTCTCAAAGAAATGGGGAGGCATGACATCACCTTCACTGCTGATAACGCCAAGGACCATTACGGAGGCAGGGAATTTCGTGTGCATCACGACAGGTATCTCTGAGGGGTCTTTACAGATCCAGCGATCATTCCTGGGATTTACCTTTTGGTCCACGTCAAAGTTCTTTTCGTCAGAGAAGAACCTTAGCATGCCAAAAGAGTCGTGTTTCAGGTTGTTGAGGAGGGCAGCAGCCTTTCCTTTTCTGTTATTCTTCATATTCTCAGTCAGCAACTGACCTTTCCGAAGGGCATAAGACTTGAGACCAAGGTCCTCATGGATAGTTCTGACAATTGTCATAGAGCCAACGTCCATTTCCTTGGCTATGGCCCTCATGCTCTTCCCAGGGTTTCCATCAATCTTCTCCTTGACATTTTTGACAAATTCTTCGCCTCTTACCCTGTCCAATCGACGCGAGTGCTTTTTCCTTGTAGCTATCCCCTCTTTGTTACTGTCGGCCTCATCAAACTGCTTCTTGACACGATAAATAGTGGTTTTGGGCAACTTAAGAAAATCCACTATCTCTTTGGGGCTCCTTCCGGCGCGCAGAGCAACGATGATGGCAGCTCGATTTTCAAATTCTCGGTTACTCTTCATCACTACACTGCGCACACATGTACTGTTGCATTTTACATGAATATGGCTACGTAATGAAAAAAAACAAGTTTTTAATCTCAAGTAGTTTTTGTTTTATGGACTGTCAAAGTTAGTCCCAATTTACCTGGTACACCCTGTATATACAGTTGATTTAGATGGCGAAATACGTGGTGTCGCTGGAGACCCGCTGGCGATTCTCCACCAAACTCTGCAGCGGTGGCAGAGGCGCCATGTTCTTTGTACATAGTATACAGTTGATTCTAATTGAATTAAATGAATTTCAAAATATTTGCAGAGTTTCTTTATCCAGATATTGGGAGGCAAGCTATCGCGCGGCCACTGACTCCGCAAAGGCGTGCAACACACATATAATAGAGATTCACAGAAATACATTTTAAAAAATCCAATATAAAAATATTTTCAAGTTGTAGAGGGTTAGGGGTACAGTTTCAATGGGGGTGGGATTATCTGCGTTGAATATGCTGGAACTGTTGGGGTAGATCTTCTGTTTATGCTGTTATTGTCTTTGGAGATTCTAGAATGTTGTATTTGGAGAATATGTTAATGATTCTCGTTTAACCCCCGCCTTTAAGACTTAGTACTTTTTACCTTTCCCTCAAATACAATTTTGGTATAGAAGTTAGGCAATGATGCATAGCGTGGTTATGACCCATTCAAGAACAATATTATAATATCCTATATTCAAACTTCTTATATAAATTGAACGCTTTTAAGAATAAAAATCAAAAAGGAATTTAAATTATTAATAATTAATGTTAAGATTCATTTTATTGGCGCCCTTATAAATTACATTTACGGTAGAACTACCTCCCTGTAAAGGACACCTAATTGTCCTTTAGATAGAGGTGTCCTCTTACCGGAGAGTTGCTAAATAGTAAAAATGGTAATTTTGCAAATGAAAACTGTCCTTTGTAGAGTGGTGTGTTCTAGCGTTAGTGTCCTCTCACGGAGGTTCTATTGTATTTTACTTTTTTTGTATTGAACAAGAATCAGAATTTGAATTATAAAGATATGATTGTTAGAATGCCGGATTATACAAAAGACCGCGAATAGAGCTGGCATCTCTCTTTCTTGGCATTAACTCGAGAATAAACTGTATGCAGAATTATAGGTGCATCGTCTTAAATATTTCTTAGTACTGGAACTCCTTGGGTCAAGAATGGTCAACAAATCAAGATTGGCGAGATCCCCTGACTGCGGGGGCTGTCGACAGATGATCGCTATGCAGAAAAGACAAAAATCCAAATAGAAGTGTTCTAAAAACCTAACACAATATGTTTATTTATTACGAAAACTTCACAAGCTTTCGACCTCTCGCTCTTCAACAGGCAAAAATTATAATATAAAAGTGTGCAATGGAGGCGAGATGGCTATTCATACTGAGAGTAACACGTGAGGCGAGATTTGCATAGATGGATATTTGCATATATCGATAAAAAAGAAACTCTCCGTATAAATAGACATCTTTAGGACAAAATAATAAAGCCTCCGAGGTTGTGTTTCTTTTTAAAAACATTTAATAAAGCTCAAGCTTTCGGGTATGGTGGCCCTTCTACAGGAGCAACGCGAATGGTGGTGAATCGTCAGCAGCTGTTATATATTTACCTAATATATTTACATCTTTACAATTTTCTTTTTATAAAAGAACTATTAATTTCTTGATATATGCTAAGTATTGAAATATTATTAATGTTTATCCAGAATATTTACATCTTTCTAAACTAAGGTTAAAAACTATTATATAATAATTTAACTTATGAGATTTGAATTGGCTATGGAACAGTGTTATGAAATAGGAGTTATTGTATTAAATATGGGGAAGTGTACATTTTTTAATTGCTATTTTATGAGTTCTGTATATGATTCTGGAATTTCAATGTGCCTATTGATGCTTGCGTGTTTTAATGATAAAAAAGCTTCTAAGTACAGTCTTTTCTGTTTGTTGTTTATGTTGGTATAGAAAGTTTTTGGGTTATTTAGGTTGAAGGTGTGACCTGTATTTTGTGTGTGTTGGAATAAAAGGGATTTTTTATCTTTTCTATTTATGGATCTGGTGTGCTCATTTATCCTATCTATTACTTGTCTGCTGGTTTCGCCTATGTACATACTATTGCATTGGTTGCATTCTATTGAGTATATTGCTTGACTGTTGTATAATTTCGGAAATAGACATCTATGCAAATCTCGCCTCACGTGTTACTCTCAGTATAAATAGCCATCTCTCCTCTCTTGCTCGAGCCTTAAAATGCTTACCTGATAGCATGTAGAAGGCGGAATAATTGTTACTCTCCTCTCTTGCTCATTCTTAGATTATAATTTTTGTCTGTTGAAGAGCGAGAGCTCGAAAGCTCGTGTTGTTTTCGTAATAAAGAAACTTAGTGCGTAAGGTTTTTCGAATATTTTTATAAAGTAAATCACAAATTTTCTTATATGTGGAAATAGAAGTGTGGGAATGTCACATGTGTGTCCCGTCTCTGCGACACATGGTAAAAAGGCGAACAGAGGCGACGGCGTGATTGAATTAAAGCTGAACATGGGGGAGTTGAGGGGAGCTACCCCTCAGGGTGGGGGAGTAAGTGACTAGGTCAGCTAAATAGGGTCGGCAAACATTTGAATCGGAAGAGTCAAAAATTACAATTTACAAAATTTCAAATTTTTTAAAGAGCCATAAATTTTTTTCTTGCCAACAATAAATAGTACTCGCATAAATAATTATACGTATGGAACTATATAAAGAGCTGCAGCTTCACATCCAAAGAGCCGCATGTGGCTCGCGAGCCGCAGTTTGTCGACCCCTTAACTAAGGAATTGTCTGGTTGTCTGCAGGAGTTCACGACACAAACTACCTTGGACCATTTTCCTGTGATGATACCACTTCTTTGACAGGTTTAATACAACGGCTTCCACTCTTTTGTAGTTTTGAAGCAGCAAGTTTATAAATAAATAGCAGCCTGCTGGCTCTGTTTGCATATTCTTGGCGCCATTATATTTACCTACACTATGTATAAATGTATCACAATATGTAAATATGTATATTGCGAAAATATGCAATTTTCACATTTTAATTTACTGACCACAAAAGTAAACTCAACCCAGCACAATTATCTGTGTGTTCGTGATATGGAGGGAAACCCCATTTAACATCTCCAAGGACAGAAAAATAATAGTTACATATTTGGAAAATATATATTTACATAGCTATTAAAATAAAAAAAGGCATATCCTGACCACGTTCACATGAACATTTAGATGGCAGAGCGCCATCTAGTGGAACAGAAATCAACTAAACATTGATTTAACCTGTTCTCTGATATTTGGCCAACCTATTTTCTTGATATATCAAGAAAAGTCAATCAAATCTTTCACATATAGAGCTAAATCAACCATTTATTTAACTCCAGACATTTCAGTGATTCGCTGTCATTCTCCTCAGGGGACAGAGGGAACGTCGGCAATTGATATAAATCATTGGTTGATGTAGCTATATTTTTTCCAAACCAACTTCCAACCAACTATGATCTTTAAAAACTAATGCTACATATAAGTACATTGTTACATATAGGTAACAATTCTCTCTGGTCGACCATAAATATAGAGTCTACTATCAGAATGTCAACCATCCCAAATATGTTTGGTTACCTATGTGGCGAGTACATAATGCAAGATTTCAGGAAACCCATTTCCGACTTCGTAAAAAAAGGCTTACCTCACTTACTTTGTTACATTTAGTTTGTATAGAAATATGGTCCTTCAATGTTCAGAGGCATGTTTCTACACTAATCAGCTCCATTCTGCTCAATGTAGAAGTATATAGGGTTGTATATAGACGTGTTCTATTTCAAACTAGAATTTTGCTTTACCGCCTGGGCGGGATAACTTCGGTCCTAGCAGCGAAAGCTAAGAATCCTTGCCACTTTCTTTGTCTATAAGCCTGGTTGGTACCTCATGTTTTGTTTGGCAGAGCGTGGGACTGTATCTTGATAGGCCAGATCTTTTCATCTAATTATTAACATTGAAATAGAGCCCTTCGATTCTTTATAAAACCTTCTGACTACATGGGCAACGTCAAACCTCTTCGATTAGGTGAGTCTCCTAACGTTAATTGGAGCACAGACTAAAAAAACTAGACCGATTCGCTGACTAACTTCACACACACTTTATTTGTATAGCTGGCTGTTTTTATATATGTAAAATTTGTATATATAACTAAACTATTAAAAAAATTACATAAGAAGGAAAATGTTGAATAGATTTACGTAATAGTCGAAGACCGCCAGCGATCTTCATTTAAAAAATGCGCCTAGTTGGATATTTAAAATGTCAGGGGGAGAGGATAATTGAAACAATTTATCTCAAATACATGCAGTCCGTATAGAGGGAATTCTTCTCTGTTTTTAAGATCCATCCTGATCCCTCTATACTAGAGGTCGGGAAACTGCGGCTCTTTGGATGTGAAGCTGCGACTCTTTATATAGTTCCAGCCACTCCAAATTTCTCCTCAAATTTTTACCAAAATTCCTCCATGGAGAGGTCCCCACCACCATCCTCACGGGCCATGGCCATGTACTGGCAGACATTACACGTGTGCATCCCGAAACAGACCCTACATGCATCCACTGTTCAGAAGAGCCACCGTCAGTTGATCATCTTCTCTTCAGCTGTCCAGCATTCCTGAGACATAGGATACAAACAGCTATCCTGCTTGGACTGACCCATCTCAATCCTACATCTATGGCCAGACTCAACCTCAGCATGGAACTTCCTGGTCAACTGGTTCAACTCAGCCATCAAAACAGGACGCGAGTAAAAGCGCTCAACACTAGTCCATACTAGTGAACTGGACTCCCTGGGTAGTTGGCGTTATGTGCTCCAGGAACCTGGGTTATAAATATCTCTCTTTATATAGTTCCATACGCAAATATTATTTATGCGAGTACTATTTAGTTTTGGCAAGAATACATTTTGTGGCTCTTTAGAAACTTTGAAATTTTGTGAATTGTAATTTTTGACTCTTCCTACTCAAAAGTTTGCGGACCCCTGACCTATAGAGATTTCTGTACAATAAGGAGCCCACCGACCCAAAATACTATCTTGAATAGCTTTGTTACTATTGGGTGTATACACATTTTGTTTGATTTTAAACTTTCGGCTAATCTTTTAATCCCACTCTTCTTCTTTTTCAGTATTCTACTATGGGCAGGGATCTCGTCAGCTATTGGCCAGTCTTTTGTTACCATGGCAATTATTTGGTTTGGTC
>CP092868.1:98385852-98396912 GCA_030710605.1 Cordylochernes scorpioides
GATCCAGGCCCTCCAATTATTTTATCATTGCAGTAAGGGCAGTAGAAGATTGTTCTATTTTCAAAAGAATCATACGTGTCAAAAATAATTTAAATTTCTGATAATACAAGATATGTTGGCTGATTCAGGACTCTCACATTACAAGTTGTCAGTAGGGAATCACAGTATTCCAAAATCGAGTTTGTCCACATTTTTACCGATGATGATCCATTTTCAACAATGGATCAAAGTTGGAAAAGCCTTTAACCCAACCTAAAATTGATAAGTTTAATATCATATGGCTGTTCTTATCATTTTGTCATAGTGATAAAACAACATAAACATTAGGTAAAATGTTCCTATGGTCAAAATATTCGACGACTTCCCAATAAACTACCACCACACGTTTAACTGTTTCACACATCTTGTACTTGATAATGGAACCAGCGCTGACATATAAGCGTATCACACACACAAAGCTTTATTAAGACCACCTGTCTTATACAGATTTACCATAAGAAAGGAATCATGGGCAATCCTGTACTCCAGGCAGCGCAGAACCCAACAACAGCCTCCAGGTCCGACGCATGTCCAGTAGCCACACGTTCCTTCGTGCATACGTCAAGGTTAGCGTATCACTGAACAAACTAGTGTGGAATCAGCCGCGTTTTAGTCTTCACTTTCCTCGTCCAAATGGACCAATCCAAACATATCAATCGATGTCCCATAACTACAAGTTAATATGATTGTTGCTCAGTGTTTTATTATTCAGTAAAATACTCCTATTGAATATTAGAGCCATGGAGACAAAGCGACATAAGTGTGCTGTGGGCATGTGGAATGTGAAGAATCGCCTCCAAGGGCATGTCATTCCACCACTCGAGCACATAATGAGTTAGGGGCGAGCCCTGATTGGTCGGAATTCTGCGCAGTCCCGGCTGGGCGTATCGACTTCGGGTGCTTTGAAAATGGCCACTTTAGCCGGTTGGGATCTTCTGTTGGAGGTAGGTGGACCCCTCTGTGGAACTTTGATATCCCAGTAGGTAGGTTCGAACTTAGCACGACGTGTCCTCGTCTTGCTTCAAGTTAACAATTTCTTTTGACGACTCATGCTTGGATATATTTTGTGTACGGGAATCATTCTGTAAATATATACCTGAATATTGTAAGTGCAGAGTGAATTACATCTGGTTGTAAGTGTTATACATGTGGTTGTAGGTGGTAGACATGTGGTTGTAGTTAGTAGACATGTGATTGTAGTTAATAGACATGTGGTTGTAGGTGGTAAACATGTTGTTGTAAGTGGTAGACATGTGGTTGTGGCTAGTAGACATGTGATTGTAGGTGGTATACATGTGGTTTCAGGTGGTAGACATGTGATTGTGGCTAGTAGACATGTGATTTCAGGTGGTAGACATGTGATTGTGGCTAGTAGACATGTGGTTTCAGGTGGTAGACATGTGATTGTGGCTAGTAGACATGTGATTTCAGGTGGTAGACATGTGATTGTGGCTAGTAGACATGTGATTTCAGGTGGTAGACATGTGATTGTGGCTAGTAGACATGTGGTTTCAGGTGGTAGACATGTGATTGTGGCTAGTAGACATGTGATTTCAGGTGGTAGACATGTGGTTGTGGCTAGTAGACATATGATTTTAGGTGGGAGACATGTGATTGTGGTTAGTAGACATGTGTTGAGGCTAGTAGACATGTGATTTTAGGTGGGAGACATGTGATTGTGGTTAGTAGACATGTGTTGAGGCTAGTAGACATGTGATTTTAGGTGGGAGACATGTGAATTTAGGTGGTAGACATGTGATTTTAGGTGGTAGACATGTGATTTTAGGTGGTATAGAAATGTAATTATAGATTGTACTTCAGTAAAGAATTTGCATGGAAGACTGAGGCGCTGGTAATTTACCTTTCCATTTGTTATGTACTCTTCTACCTAATATTCAATAATCTTAGGTAGTGTAGTTTCTATTAAAAGATATTGTATGTTACTGTTATATATTTGTATAATATTTTACTATTACAGAATTATCATAAGAACTAAAAACATGAATATCTCACGCTATATATTGATTACATCACACAACAACAACCAAGTCCTTGGTCAAAACCATATAAACATATTATATATTAAACCATTGTTTAATGGCCAAATGAAATCAAATAACGATACGACCTGCAGATACACACAGCGACTTATTCCATTTATTATTAGAGCAAAGCTAGAAATGATATTTGCTGCTGTACAGGTGGATTTGTTGTTGGTTATTTTGTTTGAGAAGTTGAGTGGGGACTTTTCAAGTTTAGTACTGTAGTCTGGCCTCCAATCACACCGTCTCGACTTTTGTAACCAACGACGTTCATCTCTCTTATACCAAAAGGTACCTCTCCCTTTAAATATTATTTAGAACAATGATTATTTTTGTTCAAAACTATAAGTCTGAGGGATAAGCATAAGACACTTATCCCTCAGACTTATAGTTTTGAACATTCTATTAGGGGATTAGCCGATTAATGATTATTTTTATCATACCGGTAAAAACTCAAATGTGATGGATGAAGAATGAGCAACAACCCAGTATTGGATAATTCAGACAAAGGCCAACCAGCATACCATGGTTTCGGGATAAGGCCTTCATCAGTACAGGAGTGATTCCATAACATCCTACGGGAGATGTTATAATATCGGTCGAATTCTCCAGAAATGCTGATGTTGTGGTTCTTTATTTATCCTCTAAATGTTTTACTGGGGTGATGAGCGATGCTCTTTTGGTTCATGAATGCCATTCTTCTATATATATACAAACCACACATACATTCGCATACATATACAAACCACACATACATCCACCCGCCCGCTCCCCAGGAGTCAACTCCAACCACGACTACACCTCAGCTTCCACCACCTGACCCGATGGAGGACGACGATCTGATGCCGGAGTTAGATGCAATTTTCAATGAAATGATCATTGAGCCCGGCTTTGAGCCCTTGCTGGAGTCAGGGATTAGCCTGGATGCCGTGATGCTTGCGGTCTTATGCCGCGAAGAGAGATTGGATCTACTCACGGGTCTCTCGCCTGGGCAGGGGAGTACCCTCGCGGGCTTCCTTGACGCTGCTTCCGAGCGAACTCGGAACAACCATCCCACCATTCGCAGGGGAATTCACAAGCTAAGGATAGCCTTGCCCTCCTCATAGGCCCCCCTCGGTGAGGGCTCCGCCCAATGTACATAGTTTGGCCTATTAACTCCTCGTGAGTAATTGTTGACCAGCGGTCAATAAAGTTATTTAATTGTCAATTGTCACACATACACACCACACATGTTGCCCTCCTGATTGACTTCAAACGACCCTCGGTGAGGACGCCGCCTGTTCTGAATTTAAATTGTAAATATTTAATTCCTCTTACCTAACTCTTTGGAGCACTGATTGACTAAGCAGTAAATAAAACATTTTTAATTGTCAATTGTCACACACATATATACACACACATACACACCACACATGCACATACCACACATACATCCATATATACACCCACTGTGATTGCTAATTACACATTAGCCGGGTTCAAATTCTCTGAGTGACCTGTTAGCCTTGGTGTTTCGAAAATGTCAATTAGGTAATGTTTCAAATCTTTTTGTCCTCGAAACCTTCCGTCACTGAGGTTCTCTCTTCACTGAAGTAAAACGGCAAAGAAAACGGAACGCACTTTGAAGTGTATGCATATGACAACCTTCTGGTTCGCGATTTCTTTATCAATTTTTTCTTTCTTCCCACTTTCTTCTGCACTTCTTCTTTCTCTGCAGAAGCTTTGATATAAATTGGTGAAATAATTAAATATGGATTAAACAAGAATTACTGTGAAGAGATACCCATGTAAAATAATCTGACCAGACTCAATCCCGACTAGAAGACATATTAGCAGCTTGTCTAGTGAATATCTCGCTAGGTTCACGAGTTACTTTTGTTTTAAATCATCTATTTTCCTATTTCGTTTTCTCACAGTTTGACATGTAATTCCAGAGGATTTAAAACACTTTTTATAAGTCTAACATATACGATGTTTGGTGTGTTTTATTAACGGAAAGTTTCACAGCAAATTATCAGCTCTCCTATCATCTCTTTACTTGTTTACTACATTATAAAGTTCATTTATAGATTATCTCTAAGTTCTTGTGTGTGCCAGTGCGCTATAGCCTCTTCCTAAAAATATCATTTTTACCAAGACAATTATAACGCTCGATAATCAGGACCAGAGAGGGCGATTTATTATAAAAATAAATAGTGAGGATGTTATAAATATGGCTTATATACTGTGTACACGTCTCCTTAGTTTAATATACGTTAATATTAAAACCATTTCAATTTACTGAGAGCTTAGTGTGGCTTCCAATTTTATATCATTACAAATTCCTATATTAAAAAAGGCTGTAGCATGTCCTATTGAATATTATCAAGTAGATTTTCTTCTCTTTAAATTTAAAAAATTCAACAAGCAATCCAGGGTCAGGTTTCTTTATATTTAGTTCCTCTAGCTCTGGGCCATTTCTCCTATGGTTACTTGTTGCCGTAGAAATGTAGTTGAAGAGGCCTGTATCTACCCACAATTCCTAATGTCCAACTATGTTCCCGCCATGTCCAGTAGTACAGCGCACTGTCTGGTAGATGGAGTTAAGGAAACCCAGGTAGGGGTTACCATTGATGAACTTATCTTGTTGTAAATGATATAAGAAAATTGTAAATTAAAAGAGTACTGAGAATTCGAAACTATTATAGATACGTATGATTCTTTTAAAAATTAAACAATTCTCTACTGCCCTTACTGCAACGAAAAATTATTTTTAAAAGAAACATACGCATCTATAATAGTTTCAAATTCTCATAACAGCTGGCGAGATAATGTAATCATATTATAAAACAGTACTTAACAGTTTTACAGAAATAATTCTATTATCACAATTCTGCGCGCGTTAGTGATATTATTCATGTTAAACGGTTAGAATCCTTTGAGCACAATCAACAACAAGTCTCCAAGGATAACTTTTATTACCGACACATCGAGGGTATAACGACCCTTCTACAGGAATATCAATTCATAATTTCATCGATTTCATATTTAATATTCCTGTAGAAGGGTCGTTATACCCTCGATGTGTTGGTGATAAAAGTTATCCTTGGAGACTTGTTGTTGTGTGATTCTGACATTATTCATGTGTAAACCTGCATACATCCAATCAACATATTTCACGCAGATCGTTGTGAGTTCTACCATGGCCACCTGGAGGCCATGGTTCTTACATTGTGTGTGTCTCCTAAGTAATAATTGCATAAACTACAATAGCTAGATATTTTCGTCTTAGAGCAGCAGATATAGAATGAGGAGGGGGTCATATAGAAGAAGTATATACAGTTGATTTAGATGGCGAAATACGTGGTGTCGCTGGTGATTCTCCACCAAACTCTGCAGAGGTGGCAGAGGCGCCATGTTCTTTGTACATAGTATACAGTTGATTCTAATTGAAAATTAAATGAATTTTAAAATATTTGCAGAGTTTCTTTATCCAGATATTGGGAGTCAAGCTGTCGCGCGGCCACTGACTCCGCAAAGGCGTGCAACACACATATAATAGAGATTCACAGAAATACATTTAAAAAATCAAATATAAAAATATTTTCCAGTTGTAGAGGGTTAGGGCTACAGTTTCAATGGGGGTGGGATTATCTGCGTTGAATATGCTGGAACTGCTGGGGTAGATCTTCTGTTTATGCTGTTATTGTCTTTGGAGATTCTAGAATGTTGTATTTGGAGAATATGTTAATGATTCTCGTTTAACCACCGCCTTTAAGACTTAGTACTTTTTACCTTTCCCTCAAAAACAATTTTGGTATAGAAGTTAGGCAATGATGCATAGCGTGGTTCTGACCCATTCGAGAACAATATTATAATATCCTATATTCAAACTTCTTATATAAATTGAACGCTTTTAAGAATAAAAATCAAAAAGGAATTCAAATTATTAATAATTAATGTTAAGATTCATTTTATTGGCGCCCTTATATATAAATTACATTTACGTTGGAACTACCTCCCTGTAAAGGACACCTAATTGTCCTTTAGATAGAGGTGTCCTCTTACCGGAGAGTTGCTAAATAGTAAAAATGGTAATTTTGCAAATGAAAACTGTCCTTTGTAGAGTGGTGTGTTCTAGCGTTAGTGTCCTCTCACGGAGGTTCTATTGTATTTTACTTTTTTGTATTGAACAAGAATCAGAATTTGAATTATAAAGATATGATTGTTAGAATGCCGGATTATACAAAAGACCGCGAATAGAGCTGGCATCTCTCTTTCTTGGCATTAACTCGAGAATAAACTGTATGTAGAATTATACGTGTACTGTTTAAATACTCCTTGGTACTGAACGCCCTTGGGTCTTTTCTTGGTCTCTAATAAATCAACATTGGCGAGATTCTCTGACTGCGGGGGCTGTCAACAGATGATGGCTGAGCAGAAAAGACAAAAATCCAAATAGAAGTGTTCTAAAAACCTTACACAATATGTTTATTTATTACGAAAACTTCACAAGCTTTCGACCTCTCGCTCTTCAACAGGCAAAAATTATAATCTAAGAGTGAGCAATGGAGGCGAGATGGCTATTTATACTGAGAGTCACACGTGAGGCGAGATTTGCATAGATGGATATTTGCATATATCGATAATAAGACTCTCAGTATAAATATCCATCTATGCAAATCTCGCCTCACGTGTTACTCTCAGTATAAATAGCCATCTCTTGTTCACTCTTAGAATAAACCTTTTTAATGTTGAAGAGCGAAAGATCGAAAGCTCGTGCTGTTTTCGTAATAAAGAAACATTGTGTAAGGTTTTCGAATATTTTATAAAGTAAATCGCAAATTTTCTTATATCTGGAAATAGAAGTGTGGGAATGTCACACATGTGTGTCCCGTCTCTGCGACACATGGTAAAAAAGGCGAACAGGGGCGACGGCGTGATTGAATTAAAGCTGAACATGGGGGAGTTGAGGGGAGCTACCCCTCAGGGTGGGGGAGTAAGTGACTTGGTCAGCTAAATAGGGTCGGCAAACATTTGAATCGGAAGAGTCAAAAATTACAATTTACAAAATTTTAAAGTTTTTAAAGATCCCTACAATGTTTTCTTGCCAACAATAAATAGTACTCACATAAATAATATTTACGTATGGAACTGTATAAAGAGCTTCACATCCAAAGAGCCGCATGTGGCTCGCGAGCCGCAGTTTGTCGACCCCTTAACTAGGGCATTGTCTGGTGGGCTGTTCACGACACAAACTACCTTGGACAATTTTCCTGTGGTGATAGCACTTCTTTGGCAGGTTTAATACAACGGCTTCCACTCTTTTGTAGTTTTGAAGCAGCAAGTTTATAAATAAATAGCATCCTTCTAGCGCTGTTTGCATATTCTTGGCGCTATTCTATTTACCTACACCATGTATAAATGTATCACAATATGTAAATATGTATATTGCGAAAATATGCAAATTTCACATTCTAATTTGCTGGCCACAAAAGTAAACTCAACCCAGCACAATTATCTGTGTGTTCTCGATATGGAGAGAAAACCCATTTAACATATCCAAGGACAAAAAAAATAATAATTGTTACATATTTGGAAAAAATATATTTACATAGCTATTAAAATAAAAAAAGGCATATCCTGACCACGTCAAGAAAAGTCAATTAAATTTTTCACATATATAGCTAAATCAACCAACTATTTATTTCCCAAACCAACTCCCAACCAACTATAATCTTTAAAACTAATACTACAAATGAGTACCATTGTTACAAATAGGTTACAATTCTCTCTGGTCGACAATAAATATAGAGTCTACTAGCAGAAGTTCTTGCGTCAACACCCCAACATGTTTTGTTACATACGTGGCGGGTACATAATGCAAGATATCAGGAAATCCATTACCGATTTCGCAAAAAATGCCTACTTCACTTACTTTGTTACATTTAGTTTGTATAGAAAGATCATCACACAACGTTCTGAGGCATGTTTCTACACTGATCAGCTCCACTCTACTCTATGTACTTGTATATAGGCGTGTTCTATTCCAAACTATAATTTTGCTTTACCGTCTGGGCTGGAGAACTTCGGACCTAGCAGCGGTAGCTAGGAATCCACTTCCTTTGTCTATAAGCCTGGTTAGTACTTTATGTTTTTGTTTGACAGAGCGTGGGACTGTATCTCTAGATAGGACAGGCCTATTCAGCTGATTAATATCCTTGAATTAGAGCCGTTCGATCCTTTATAAAACCTTCTGACTATATGAGCAACGTCAAACCTCTTCGACTAGGTGAGTCTCCTAACGCTATTTGATTGGAGCACAGACTTAAATAACTACACCCAACGATGACTGGCTATACACACACTTTATTTGTCTAGCTGGCTGTTTTTATATATGTAAAATTTGCATATCTAACTAAACTATTAACAAAATTTACATAAGAAGAAAAATGTTAACTAGATTTACGTAATAGTCGAAGACCGCCAGCGATCTTCATTTTAAAAAAGTGCCTAGTTGGATATTTGAAATGTCAGGGGGAGAGGATAATTGAAACAATTTATCTCAAATACATGCAGTCCGTATAGAGGGAATTCTTCTCTGTTTTTAAGATCCATCCTGATCCCTCTATACTAGAGGTCGGGAAACTGCGGCTCTTTGGATGTGAAGCTGCGACTCTTTATATAGTTCCAGCCACTCCAAATTTCTCCTCAAATTTTTACCAAAATTCCTCCATGGAGAGGTCCCCACCACCATCCTCACGGGTCATGTACTGGCAGACATTGCACGTGTGCATCCCGAAACAGACCCTACCTGCATCCACTGTTCAGAAGAGCCACAGACAGTCGATCATCTTCTCTTCAGCTGTCCAGCATTCCTAAGACATAGGATGCAAACAGCTATCCTACTTGGACTGACCCATCTCAATCCTAGATCTATGGCCAGACTCCCAGACTCAACCTTAGCATGGAACTTCCTGGTCAACTGGTTCAACTCAGCAATCAAAACAGGACGCGAGTAAAAGCGCTCAACACTAGTCCGTCTAGTGAGCTGGACTCCCCGGGTAGTTGGCGTTATGCGCTCCAGGAACCTGGGTTATAAATATCTCTCTTTATATAGTTCCATACGCAAATATTATTTATGCGAGTACTATTTATTGTTGGCAAGAATACATTTTGTGGCTCTTTAAAAACTTTGAAATTTTGTGAATTGTAATTTTTGACTCTTCCGACTCAAAAGTTTGCGGACCCCTGATCTATAGAGATTTCTGTACAATAAGGAGCCCACCTACCCAAAATAGTATCTTGAATAGCTTTGTTACTATTGGGTGTATACACATTTTGTTTGATTTTAAACTTTCGGTTAATCTTTTAATCCCACTCTTCTTCTTTTTCAGTATTTTACTATGGGCAGGGATCTCGTCAGCTATTGGCCAGTCTTTTGTTACCATGACAATTATTTGGTTTGGTCTCTTTATACCTTCCATCATGTAGAAATCTGTTCTTTCATTTAGTTCTCATTATATTATTACAATCATTCGCGATCGAACGTTGTACTGTATGTATTACATCCCAAACACGATGCGACACCAGCCATCTCTGTCTTGAGTTCGATGTACCATCTCGGCGATCGTTTAGCCGGTGAGTTCCTTTAATTGGTCCACGAAGCTTGTCACGTTATATACAATATATAGTTAAAACTCTCAGCTTGCAACACACCGATCTCTATAGAATTTACTTCAAGCTACAAATTGTAACTAGAAAATGATCAAGATCCTTATAAAAACAAAAATAAAAGAACCAAGAAAAATTTTCTCAAGACTTTTATTTTTAAAAATTTCATTGTGAAATATTTTATAGTAGATTCTTTTTTTCAACCCAATTGTTACCTTTTCACATATGTGTATACCTGTTCATTATTTAAAAAAAGTATATACATTAGAACCTCCATGAGAGAACACTCACGCTAGAGGACACCCCTCTACAAAGAACAGTTTTCATTTGAAAAATTATTATTTTTACTATGTTGCAACTCTCTGGTAAGAGGACACCTCTCCCTAAAGGACACTTTGACTCTGCAATTAGATGTCCTTTACAGGGAGGTTCTACTGTATAAAGATATATAAAAAAATAAATTATATATCAGCTAAAATATTTTCTCCGTATATTATTTTTCCCCCGAAATCCTTAGACATCACATTCACCATATATAAGCCAATGAGCCTAATATAATGACAGTCTGGTCTGGAAATTAAATAACTCTCTTAAACACATATTTTTTTCTCTAAATAATCTTTCTCATTACAGAAAGATCCAAAGAAGAACTACAAAAAGCTATATCGTAAAACAGCAGTTTGAACAGTCCAGGCACATGTCGTTGTCTGAGCAGCTCAAAGGAAGGAGGCGACATGGATCGATTGCAATTTTCCTCTTGAGTTACCTCAGCCTGGGGAGTGTTCGCCCTCCCTGTCAGCCAGCTCTCTTTAACGACCACGCCAGATTAGCGACCAACCAACTTTTAAAACATCGAATTATTCGTCCCTTAAAGTTTTAAAAGCCTAAATTGACCTCCAAAGATACAAGTGCAAAATCTTTTATCCATAATAAATATCACGATGAGTCTTTTGTAGATTATTATCAATAATTTCAACAGGCCTGACACTCGTCCCATACAGGATTCTCCCAGATGGGTAAACATAAACATTCGAATAAACATATCAGGCCTCCAGGGAAAAGTATCTTTTCAAAGACATGGTATATTGGTAAAAATTATACCATGTTTTCTCTTGTAGAAGGGCATTCATGACTGAAAACTAGAGATTAAAAAGGTTTTAAAAAGACACTTTTTCCTGTAGGCTTGATATATTTTTACTCAATCTTAATACTAGGGATTATTTCATTGAAAAGTAACATATAACAGTATTCTCCAGAAATTGGGGAGTGACGGCGACCTTTCATCAAGTTGGATCTATCTGCTGTGCTAAGTCTATTGTCTGCGCT
>CP092868.1:98397012-98443690 GCA_030710605.1 Cordylochernes scorpioides
TCTTTATACCTTCCATCATGTAGAAATCTGTTCTTTCATTTAGTTCTCATTATATTATTACAATCATTCGTGATCAAACGTTATGGTCCACTGTACATATTACATCCCAAACACGATGCGACACCAGCCATCTCTGTCTTGAGCTCAATGTACCATCTCGGCGATCGTTTAGCCGGTGAGTTCCTTCAATTGGTCCACGAAGCTTGTCACGTTATATACAATATATAGTTGAAACTCTCAGATTGTAACACACCGATCTCTATAGAATTTACTTCAAGCTACAAATTGTAACTAGAAAATGATCAAGATCCTTATAAAAACAAAAATAAAAGAACCAAGAAAAATTTTCTCAAGACTTTTATTTTTAAAAATTTCATTGTGAAATATTTTATAGTAGATTCTTTTTTTCAACCCAATTGTTACCTTTTCACATATGTGTATACCTGTTCATTATTTAAAAAAAGTATATACATTAGAACCTCCATGAGAGAATACTCACGCTAGAGGACACCTCTCTACAAAGAACAGTTTTCATTTGAAAAATTATCATTTTTACTATGTTGCAACTCTCTGGTAAGAGGACACCTCTCCCTAAAGGACACTTTGGCTCTGCAATTAGGTGTCCTTTACAGGGAGGTTCTACTGTATAAAGATATATAAAAAAATAAATTATATATCAGCTAAAATATTTTCTCCGTATATTATTTTTCCCCCGAAATCCTTAGACATCACATTCACCATATATAAGCCAGTGAGCCTAATATAATAACAGTCTGGTCTGGAAATTAAAAAACTCTCTTAAGCCCATATATATTTTTGTTCAAAATAATATTTCTCATTACAGAAAGATCCAAAGAAGAACTACAAAAAGCTATATCGTCAAACAGCAGTTTGAACAGTCCAGGCACATGGCGTTGTCTGAGCAGCTCAAAGGAAGGAGGCGACATGGATCGATTGCAATTTTCCTCTTGAGTTACCTCAGCCTGGGGAGTGTTCGCTCTCCCTGTCAGCCAGCTCTCTTTAACGACCACGCCAGATTAGCGACCAACCTCCTTTTAAAACATCGAATTATTCGTCCCTTAAAGTTTTAAAAGCCTAAATTGACCTCCAAAGATACAAGTGCAAAATATCTTATCCATAATAAATATCACGATGAGTCTTTTGTAGATTATTATCAATAATTTCAACAAGCCTGACACTCGTCCCATGCACGATTCTCCCAGATGGGTAAACATAAGTAACAAATTCGAATAAAAATAGCAGGCCTCCAGGGAAAAGTATCTTTTCAAAGACATGGTATATTGGTGAAAATTATACCGTGTTTTCTCCTGTAGAAGGGCTATATAATGCAAGCCAAAATGTGTTCTGGAGCTGCAGGTGCCAAGCCACATTTTGGGCAAGTGGGGTAGATTTTGTTATTATTTTCTATCTTCAATGGCTTGAGATGGCCTGTTCTAAATCTTGTTAGTGTTGTTTGATGCTGTCTATTTCTGATGTTCAGAGCTCCTCCTGGGTTCACTCCACTGTAACAACTGTGCTTAGGTGGGATCCTCCAGTTCTTGTTTATTTTTGTTTTGGCTACTGTTTCTATTTCTTTAAAAGTAAGTTTATTTTTCTCTGGCAAGGGTTCTTTTGTGCCTTTTTTCGCTAGCACATCAGCAGCTTTCATTGCCTTCAATTCCAACATTTGAGGGTATCCATTGAAGGTGAATTTTTGAGGTTTTTGAGAGTTTTTGGAGATAGCCAATTATGTTCCTGCTTACTTTGTCTCTAAGTTCCCCTGTGTGACTCAAGTGTTGTATGGCACTTCTACTATCAGTAAGAATCCAGATATCTTGATAATTAGTATTTCTGATGGATTTTAAGGCTTCATAGATGGCTATAAGTTCTGATCTGAAGACTGAGCAAAAATCTGGGTTTCTTCTGTTCATTTTCTCAATGCCATTTGTGGTTTTGATGAGACAGCCACTGCCAGTGTGTCCTAGCTCGTCTCTGCTACCATCGGTATAAATAGTTATTGCATTTTTAGGAATGTTATTAATTATTTCTAATGATAATTGTTTTAAGTATTCTGGATTTTGGCATTGTTTGTTGGTGGGTTCATTTAAAGAGGCATTAAAAATAACATTTTGTAGTGGTTCGCATGGAGAATTTTTTTCTGCTAAATAATTTTTTTCTACTTTATATTTTAAAAATCCATTTCTTTTGGCCAGGTGGAGAGGGCCTTCTTTTTTGAGTCTTAGATTGGATTCCCAATTAAGTATGTAATTGGAAGTTCTGTGTTTGTTTCCATAACTCTTGATTTTGTTTATATATATTTTGGCAGATTGTAGCTTCTTCTATCCTTTAAGGGCATAATGTCTGCCTCGTAAAGTACAATATCGTTAGGGCAGGTATTTCGAAGACCTGTAATAATTCTAGCTGCACTTAGTTGTATCCTTTCCAGTGATTTTAGATTTGTTTCAGATGCTGTACCATAGATTTTTATTATTATTATTATTATTATTTTATTATTATCATTTACAAAGCACGCGATATCCGTCTTGGATATTTGCATGCATACACAAGTTTGGGAGCTTATTTACAGTAATTATTAATATGATTTATAGATTTGATTTGATTAGATATGATTTATAGATTAATAGATTTGATATCCATATTCCAGGATAGGTCTAATTAGAGATGTGTAAGTTAATTTTAGTGTGATTGCATCGGCTCCCCACTCTCTTCCTGAAATATATTTCAGGATTTTTAGTCGGTCTCTTCCTTTTCTAATAATTTCTTCAATATGTTTACTGGAGTTAATTTCTGGATCCAGGGTGTAGCCAAGATATTTAGGATGTTTATTATATTGTAATTGTTGTTCTTTCAGAATAATTTTTGGCCTTATTTTGTATAGTTTCTTATCGGTAGTAAAAAGACAGGTTTCAGATTTTTGGGGGTTAAATTCTAATTTATGTTTATTAGCAAATTTTTCTAGGTGGAGAAGAGTCTTGTTCAAATCCCTTTCAGCTTTTTTACAGTTAGTGTTACTGCTCCATAGAATAATGTCATCAGCGAAAAGTCCAATATTGGTTTTATGTGAAATTTTTTCTTCTATGCCTGCAATAAATAGGGTAAAGAGAGTTGGGCTAAGGACTGATCCTTGTGGTAATCCTTGGCACAATTTGAAGGTTTTAGATAGAGTTCCATTATATTTGACCCTGATGTATCTATTTTTAAGGAAATTATTTATCCAAGTGATAGCTTTTCCATCAATTTTGAAATGCTTGTATAATTTTGTAATTAACTTGTTTTTCCATACTTTATCAAAAGCTTGTGTAAGGTCTAAAAAAGCAGCTATGGTGTGGTTAGTTGGTTTTCTGTTTTGTGCATGTTTTACATTTTGTGTGAAAAATAAGAGTTGGTCTATTGTCCCATGTCCTTTCCTGAATCCATATTGTTCTTCTGGTAAGAGATTTCTTGTGTCAAGGTGGTAGGTAAGTCTCTCGTCTGAGTATAATTTTTTCCATTAATTTGCAGCAAATACTTGTGAGGGAGATAGGCCGATAGTTTTTTGGGTCATCAGCAGATTTGTCAAGTTTTTTAATAGGAATTATTATTGCAGTTTTCCAGTCTTGGGGCAATTTTCCAGTTTTCCAGGAGTTATTGAAAATATCAAGAAGTATTTCTTTGCCATTTTTGCCCAAGTTTGATATCATTTGGCCATGGATTCCATCTGGCCCAGGAGTCTTGTTTAGGTCAGTGTTTTCTAATACATAATCTAGCTCTTTCATATTGATTTTTTTCATGGAAAATATTATGAGTGCTGGTGAAATTTTTACAGTCATGAATAATCTTTCGGGCCTTTTTTTCAACTTTCTTATCTTTTATTTCAAATTTGATTTTACTACTTATTTGATATGAATTACCTAAAAGATTAGCAGCATTTTTGTCATTAGTTGCTGGGGTACCATCCGTATTCTTAATCATATTTGTGCTTTCAGTTTGTAGCTGGGCTCTGTCAATTTGTTTTGCCAAATGCCAAAGTTTTGTATTTGGGTTTCTTGGGTTCAGGTTTTCACAAGTTTGTTTCCATTTTTCCCTTTTCATATTTACGTATAACCTTTTTATTTTTGCATTCACAATGTTCAGTTCAGTTCTACAATTTGTTTGGTTTTGGGTGCACTTTTTTGTAGTTCATTTCTTTTAGTTATAATTGTTTGAATATCTTTTGCCTGGTGTGTATAATTTGGAATCCATTTCTTAATATTACCACTTGGTATTGAAACTTTGGCTGCTTTAATAATGGTGTTTTTGAAAGATATCCAATTTTGTTCCAGATCTTTTATTCTAGTGGGTGCTTTTCTAAAGTCTTCATTGGTGTTTTGCTGGTAAAGATTCCAATGAGCCTTTTTGAAGTTCCAGAATTTTTCTTTAATTGAGCTGGTTTTGGTCTTGGTGCTAATTTCTATCAAAATAGGCAAATGATCACTTCCAATACTTTTTAATATTTGCCATTTGCATTTGTGGAAAATGTCAGGACTGGAGAAACTTATATAAAGTGCTTGTGCAGTATTATAGCTGTAGGAATGGTGGGTAGGATTCCCATCATTTAAGCACATGAAGGCATTGTCGTCAAATAAGTTTGAAAGTATTTTGCCTCTTGGGTTTGGCATGGAACATCCCCATAGTTGATGTTTGGAATTAAGGTCACCTACAATAATAGTGTTGTCTGTAAGAAATTGAGCCATTGTTCCATCGTCAATAAGTTTATTGTTTGGTGGGTGATACATATTGAATATGTTGATGGTTTTATTTTTATTGAGGTAGACTTTGATACCTTGGGCTTCGAGGTCTGATGTATTTGGAATATTAATGGCTATGTCTTCATAGTACAAATTCTTGATTAAAAATGCAAGGCCACCCCCTTCTTTATTTCTGTCTTTTCTGAGGATATTATAGTTTTTATATTTGAGATTGTACTTTTCATTTAATTTGGTTTCCTGTAGGGCTATAATTTGTATCTTTTGTTTTTCAGCTATTTCCATTATTTCTTCTAATTTTATTTTTGTTGCTACAGTATTCTACAGAAGTGGGGAGTGACAGCGACCTTTCATCAAGTTGGATCCATCTTTTGTGTTAAGCCTATTGGCTGCGCTGTTTTCCATAATTTGTGAAAAGCAAATGCATTGAGCCTGCCTTTCACTACTTTTGCCAATAAAGCATATGGCGACTTGTGTTCATAGCTAATCTTTTGACAGAGAATTCCTCTCTTATCCTCTAGAGATGGACAATAAAACGTACAGTAAGGAAATTCGCTATTGTACAGAGTGCAGTTCTTAGGTTTCAATAATAAAACATGATTATATGCTTTAATAGTGAAAAAAGAATACTTACTTGGGCAACGGAACGCTTTACAATCAATGGAATATCATCATTGAGGTAAACCTCCATAGTAGTTGATGTATGAAAATACTTATAGTGAGAATAAAGTACAGAATTTCTTATTCTTACATATTCCATCTGTATAGACTGATCTATTGTTGTTCTTCAAATTAAAGGGCATGACGAGAAATGGGGGAAAGAACTATCACTGTATTCGAAGATATTCCGCAACAGTACAATTCGTTTTTAAATTTAAAAAGTAGTTAAAAATGGTAGGTATAAATTGTATATAATAGAAATAGATTTATATTTATACTATTGTGAAATCTTTGTATATATATAATTATTTTTATATTTATTTTTGTTTATAATTCCTCATTATATATATATATATATTTATATAATTTATTTAAAAGATCATAGTCTTTTGTGAGTTGAATATTTGTTTTTTGACTCGTGCTTTAGTTGGTGTACAAAATTTGAAATACCGCGTTTGAACACCCTTGCAGCCTTAGAATAATTTTAACGCTTTGCCAAATGTTTTAATTTTTGTTCGCTCCTGACGAGGACAAAATATTTTTGTCGAAACGTCAAGACAATAAAAAAGATTTACTGGCTGAAGTATCTTTAATTTGAAGAACTATGAGGCCAGGCAGCCTCTATCTTTACGATGGTCAATTGTAGTTCTAATAACTAGAGGAAGATTTTTGTCAAATATTGGAATCTGTACATCCAACAAGCCACACGAGAAACCAGTGTTTTTTAATGTCTCCGTCACGCTTTTTATTTTATTCTCACTAAAACAATGCAAGAGGACAAGATTTCAAAGTTCTAGGTGGCCGTTGTGGCATGGAATAGATTAGAGAATAGAAATTGTATAGTTCATTTCAAATAAAACTGTTTCTGTGGTGTGAAGAGCGGAAAGCATTCTATAAAAACGTGGTCGGGAATGGACTAATTTCCACAATTCTTTTATATTTTTGTGGTCGATTTTTAATATAATCCCAGACCACATATAAGTCTTAAATTTTGCATACTCGCTTAAGACAGCTTACAAAGCAAAAGTAATAGCTATCAAACTCATAGCTGACCGTTGTAGCCAGGTATAGAACATAAAATATAATTTTTATATTCCCTTTAAAATATATATGAAGAAAATAAACGCAGCCGTTTCTGTAGCGTAATGAGGTAAACAAAGAGTGTGTGAAGATGATAAGTCCAGGGTAGCGCTAGCGACTGTCGTAGCAATCTGTTCCCATATAATAAATACATATCAAGATATAGTGTGTATATGCAAAATTCGATTCATTTTAAAATTCAATTGTGTGTGTTTCAGGAAAGATGGGGAGATGTGGCCATATTCTTATCTGTTTGAACAATATTTCTTTTCGGAATATTTTAACAACCTTTATTATTAATTAATAGATATTTTAATATAATTTTAAGCATATATTAATATTTTCATATTGTTTTAGTATAAAATATCAGGAGCATTTTTTTAAAAACGATAAAACCTCACAAAAATGTTTATTGAAATTTAAATATTATACAAAAAATTAGAGACATTTTGAATTTTTTTAAATCTGTGCAATATTAAATATGTGTTAAATAGTTCATAAAACTATGTAGTCCACATATTGAAAAAAAAGTTTATTTATCCCAAAATATATTTTGATATTTGTTTTGTTATATTTTCTTTCAAATATTTTGAATAATGTAGTCCCACAAAAGCTACACTTCCATTTCTGATTGTATATATCTATAAAATCACAAAAGTCTTCCAAATGACCATGTATATTTTATTGTAAATATATTATATGAGATAAATACTATATTAATCAATATTGCTAAATATAATATCCACAGTGTTAGTAAAATATTGACATATATATCTATAGCCTAACCAAAAATATATAATCAACATAAAAGTTTCTAAAATATTGGCAATCATTTATTTGAAAATACGTTGAATTTATCACAAAATGTGCAATATACATTCTGATAAGGTTGAAAAATAACAATCATATTTATTAACAAATCGAAAATTATTGTAAAATGCGTTTTGAAAAATATGCCAAATATAAAATACGTAGTAACGATGAAGAAAAGTTTATTTAATTTAATACACAACGATTTGACATAAAGAAAGAAATCTAAATATATATGTTTAATATATAATATAAAACTCTTTTAAATTTATTTGAATGTTATAGAATCGGACAAATCTATTTAATCCAAGTCTTCCAATTGTAAAATTTATATATATATGAAATGTTGAAAAGGTGCTTCAATATTTATTGTAGAATGTACATATATTTGTTTAGTATGTATTAGAGAACTATAATATGATATAAATTTAAGAAACCGTGCAAAAAATATCACAAAGGTCTTCCAATTTACCTTTAATATCAAACTATATATTTAGAAAGTAAATGTTGTATGCTATAGTCTTCCAAATAATGTTGTAGATTTGTTAGAGAAACATCTTTAAAAAATTGTCTTCCAGTAAAAAGGCACAATTTTTCTTAAATCCAAGTCTTCCAGCTTGTAATATAGCAAAATATTCACTATAGCATTTGTAGACTATTCTTAAAGCTTTTATAGAGAGTTGAACTATTTGAATAGATTTAGCATGTCTCAGAAAAACATAAGCGCTCAATTCTATAGGGGATTTCCCCTCATCCAGGTCGTCCCATCCCCTCGAGGCCGCGTCCGGCCACTACAGACTACACCAAGAGTCCCAATAGCAGATGGACAAGCTGTTTTTGAAAATCTTTGGAGAGGACGTTTCCAAAGAAGAGATGAATTTCTGGGGAAAAGGACAACCCTTAAAAGTGTCGTGAGGTAAGTGAATTTTTATTTATTTTTAAATTATATTAATATACACAATATATTAATACAGTAGAACCTCCCTGTAAAGGACACCTAATTGCAGAGCCAAAGTGTCCTTTAGGGAGAGGTGTCCTCTTACCGGAGAGTTGCTAAATAGTAAAAATGGTAATTTTGCAAATGAAAGCTGTCCTTTGTAGAGAGGTGTCCGCTAAAGGGAGGTTCTACTATTAAGCAATAAAATATAAATATTTTAAATATATTTTTAAATACATGTTGGGGATAACATGATAAAGATTAAGATAAAGGTCGGGAAATTTGCATTGACAAGAAGGTTGAGAATCGAATCCACAATGCTCACTGATTTAAATAGCTTAGCATGCCCTCAAAAATATGTTTGACTTATTTGAACGAGTTATCACATTAGAACATCCACATTAGGGTAAATTGGGTTATAGGAGATAAAATTATTTATTATACAAAGGAGATCGCTTATAATCTGTGTTACTTCTGTAAAGTTTGACGTCACAAGAAGTAGAACGTCTCGACCAATAGGAATCGAGAGACTTACACAACCCCGTATCTTCTTACACCAGACGAAATAAAATCCGGACAGCCGATCTTCTCAATTTCTTATAAATCAGGATTTTGGTCATCTTTGTTCTTCTAGAAGGTAGGTAAGTCTTTGCTATAGAAATCCTTTGAAAACAAAATACTTTTAAAAAAATTGTTTCTTTTGATATAAAAGACGCGAGCTTTAAAGTTTAAGTATTTCGTCTACTGGTCAACTCGGCCAGTAGTGAATTGAATTAGTCAGTAGAAAAATAATTATCGTTCGAAAGCTTGCGTTTAAACTATATATAAATATATTTTGTTAGTTTTCGTCTCGCTATCTTTTCAAAATCTAAAAGTTTATATATTTTAGGCTAAAAGCTTATTTACAAAGTGTTGAAGGTTTTGAAAATCTAGCGACGAAAACTAACTTTTTTTTTCTGAAAATAGAGAAATCCATATTTAAATCATTAGATAATAAAAAGGCATATATTGGATTGAATAAAAGATTTTTGGCAAAATAAATATTTTATTCAATCCAATATATGACTTTTTATTATCTAAAATATATATGTGACAAGGAAATTACTGAAGAACTCCCCCATTACCTGCTTAATTGTACAGCCCTTGATGCAGAGAGGAAGGCCCTATATCAACAAATTAAATGTACCAACACTTCACCCTACGTATTGCTTTAAAAATTATCAGCAAACAAATCTAAGGCAATAGCTTACTATAAATTTTTTAGATCATCATTATGTAAGGACCAGTCAACAAGTGAATGACTTTGAGACGAAGAGTAAAGCCAGTTCAATTTCTATGTAAATAACACAAGATGATTATTACCTTACCCAATTGGAAGAATCTGTATGGGGCAAGTCCCTAATAAAGGCTTTTGTGTGTGTGTGTATTATCTAAAATATATTTATATATACTTTAAAGCAAGCTTTCGAACGATAATTATTTCTCTACTGGCTAAACAAACCCACTACTGACCGAGCTAACCAGTAGACGACATATTTAAACTTAAAAGCTCGAGTCTTTTAAATCAAAAGAAACTATGTAAAAGTGTGTATATTGTTGCACCAGGTTGCGGCTTGACAGACTCTTCAGGCTTGATTCTCTCCTCAGACATGTCAGAACATGTTTCAACCATCCTACCAACTTATATAAGGGAATAATGAGATAACTTACTTTAAGTAAACTCCGGAATAATTTATTTCTACAAGAAAGGTATTTATAAGTTTTCCAGATCGATCAATCCCACCGAGATACAAACTATTTACATATAAAATGCTGACGTCAGGATGATGACGTGGCATTTAATTTACAGAGTAAGGTCACCACAGAATATTTATTCTGTGACAATATATTTTAGACTATATCAGCTTCAGGAGAAGCGATTATAGTTATTTAGAAAGTGTTGAATATTAGTCAAAAGGCCGAGAAGCGATGCCTATATAAGTCTATAGCATCGTTTTTCTCGCCCAACAAGGAAAGTAATGTATCAACAGAGTAGTAATGAGCGTATACAGACGTCCATGTTGTAAAAGTTGATAGTACGCAGATAGTAACGCAACATTCGTCTATACGAGTATGAGCTGAAATAATGGTATTTTATAGGGTATAATATCATTTTATTCGCGATCGAACGTTGTACTGTACATATTACATCCCAAACACGACACCAGCCATCTCTGTCTTGAGCTCGATGTACCATCTCGGCGAATGTTAAGCCAGTGAGTTTCTTTAAAGTTCCATTAAAGAGGCTAAACTCTGTTGTAACTATGGGTGTAGAGGAACTTACATTCTTAAGAGATGGAGAGCTCGAGATTAATTCTAGGTTTTCGACATTAAAGATTATCAGATTGAGCCTCTAAGTACCTTCGCCCTTGCCGAATTGAAGCTGCATACAGTAGTACCATTTTACGCGAGGTAAACCCTCAGATGAACCCCGTATTTAAGAGGAGTCAAAGCAAAAGTTGAAGATGGGTGAATTTGCGATATTTTAAACTATTAAAAACAAAGAAGGCATATTCTGACCAGAAGCACATGTGCTTTTTAGATCGCAGAGCACCATCTAGTGGAACATAAATCAACTAAACATTGATTTTACCTATTCCCTGATATTCATGGTTGCCTTTTCTTGATTTATCAAGAAAATGGGTTAGCCAAATATCAGGGAACAGGTTAAATCAATGTTTATTTGATTTCTGTTCCACTAGATGGCGTTCTTTCATCTAAAAAGTATATGTGCTCCTGGTCAGGATATACCTTCTTTGTTTTTAATATCAACACCTGACCTATTTCTTTAACGAATTTCTTCAGCTACTAAAAGAATGAAGAAAACAGATTGGTAAAGTGTAGATTACAAGCGGTTAACCATCCCAATGATTTCATACACCAAACATCACTGGAATTTATAGAAGATTCAAACGATTATTTTTTTCATCAGAACATTAACAAACTTGATTTTTATAAATCACCCAGGCGGGATATTGAAACATTTGCGCCTATTACAGAGGAAACAAAGAAAACATCAAACAAATTAGAACTTGGAATTGAATATTTACAAATTTACATGTATTAATCGACAGAGTTAATAAAATGTATATAGACAAAGTGGCTGATGTAAGAGAGTTAAATCATTTAGATCAGGGAACAATCGATGTCTCACTTAATTCAAATTGTATAGCTTATTATAAGACATATGACAAAAGTACTGTTGTAACCTATGTGGCAGCAGGGTAATAAGAAATGTAACATATTTGTTTAAAAATTCTCAAATTAGACAAATTACAATCAGAATAGCATTAACATACCACTCTAAAAATATCGTTCAAGCCATTTAAAACAGCGTTGCATTCTGTTTTAGACTTATACTCCAAAATATAAGATAGTAAAGATGAAAATACACAGTAATTAGATAATATTTTAACTAAAAACAATATGCAAAACATCCCAATGTATATAGATTTGTAATAGTTTAGCATCAGGCGACGTTTTATTCATTTATGTTCTCCTGTAGAAGGACAGATATGCCTGAAAGTTTGAGACGGTTTTAATAAAATAAAAGGAAATCATTTCCAGAAACCTTTTTGATATTTAATTTCTGTCCAGGAGATTTGAATTATTTGACTCCATGCCATTATCGAGTACGTTGGCTGCGAGTGTTGATGGCTACAAATGCCATGTTGACTTGAAGAGCCTCAGCAGTAACCCGGACTTCACGGAGACCCTAGGTCGGCAAACTGCGGCTCATGAGCCACATGCGGCTCTTTGGATGTGAAGCTCTTTATATAGTTCCACTAGCCGAATGACCCGGGCAACGCCCGGGTTTTACCCGATTAAATGCTTGTATTCAAATACTATTCGTTACAATTATAAATTGGCGCCGTGGATGTCATTCTTGTATAATATATAAATGAGTTTTAAAAATTGTAAAAAAAAAAATGCATCGGCCGGGAATCGAACCCGGGCCGCCCGCGTGGCAGGCGAGCATTCTACCACTGAACCATCGATGGTTATGAGAAATGGCCATATTTGGGTATTTATTCCATTCACAAAGCAAACGGTGACAGAATTGATTAAGAATTGTTGCTTGATTATGACGCTGATAACTGTATATATTAATACGTAAATATTATTTATGTGAGTACTATTTATTGTTAGCAAGAAATATTTTGTGGCTCTTTAAAAACTTTGAAATTTTGTAAATTGTAATTTTTGATTCTTCCGACTCAAAAGTTTGCCGACCCCTGGTCTAGACAATTTAAACAGTTTTATTGATTCTTCTAATCAATTGTTACAAAGGTGGAACAAATATATAATAAAATAGTAAATAAAGGGTAGATAAAGTGTAGGGGAATATATATAGTTGTGTATGTGTACAAATTTCTTCAGCAAGGGAGGCTTTCCCACCTTGAGAGAGTCCTCCTCCAGACAAGGTCTTCACTCCTCAGTTCCACGCCGAGGAAGTACCTATAGATGAGTCTCTTGGCAGACGCCAGGATGGCCAGGGCATCATCGTCTAGGCCATGCCCGAAGACCCTGCCCCAGACAATTCGTTCAAATCTTCTGAAAGAAGAAACATTCAATTTTAGCTCTTATTTAGACATCGTACTAACCTGCTTGAAATATATGGAGGCTGAAGGCAGCCTGTTGTACCATTCGTGTGGCAGAGGAGGCAAGGGAGGGACAGCAGATATTAAATCTCGTCTGGATCAATAATGTCGTCGGCTGCTACCTTTTGTCAGCCCTCCCCGTAGGAACTACGTTTCATTTAATCCATATTCAGTTATTACAAGGTTGTCCCAAAAGTTTGTAAACACTTGCAAAAATTGAAATACCAATATAATTCGCCGTTATGTATTTGTATTTGTAACATGCTTTGTATTTATTTATGTAAAATATTTTATTATTCTTTGATTTTTCTTCATAGGCATTCGGCAACACTGTACTTTCCTTCTCTAATTTTGCATAAGTTCTGTTTATATATTACTAGCCGAATGACCCGGGCAACGCCCGTGTTTTACCCGATTGAATGTTTTTATTCAAATACTATTTGTTACAATTATAAATTGGCGCCTTAAATAAATGCATATATTAGTTAATAATTATAGCCTATGTGCTTTATCTGTCTATGTACTGTTGGCTTCCGTAGGCGTCTCATACTGGGAAAAAGAAAGAGAGGATTCCATTTAGTTATTAACTAATATATGCATTTATTTAAGGAGCGACCCGCTCCAACACAATAGTTATAAAAACGAAAAAGCGAGTGGGGGAGGCATGATGGGGGGGGGGGGGGCAAAGGTGGCGTGATCGTAGCCAACCAATAGGAGGGCGCCATTCCAAAAAAAAAAAAAAGCAAACGGTGACAGAATTGATTAGGAGATGAAGAATGACGCTCGTAACTGTATATAGAATGGTTAGCACACCTTGTTGTAATTGAATTAAATTTTAAAACACAAAGTATTCTTACTATCCCTTATTCCTAAATAGGAAACGTTACAGTATTATGTATAAAGTAATTATATATTCCCCGTAATATGAGTCGGTGAACGAGTGGGTAACACCCTCGATTCGAATTGACAAGTTGCCAGATGTGTGCGCTCTGCCATCTAGAAAACGTTCATGTTAGTGGTCAGGATATGCCTTATTTGTTTTTAATATCCCTGTGTGTTTGGTTGCTTGCACTCTCTGGTGGGGTTGGATTTGTGAAGATCCATTGAAGCATTTTTTTCTGAATAAAATATTTCGCACACAATTCGAGATTTGATCCCGGTGGTACCCCAGAGGACAATAAGAGCTTGTATCGAGAACCTTGTCACTCGGCCCAATTTCGACGTCGAAGAAAGAGCAGGAAACCTATCTGCTGCCAATATCCGGCTACCTTGTCGTGCTGGGGCGTCCGTCCAATATGCATATATGTAAATAGAGTGTATATACGTTGGGTAATATGCCATCCAGACTGCCTACAAATATGGATTCCTTGGTATATCCCTCATTGGATAGTGGATTAAATCAAATAGTTTTTATTGTACATAGGTGGTAGCTCAGGTGATGTCATCAGATGGGTTATCCATAGGAGGGTTTACTACCCAGTGTAGGTGTCTATGTTGGCTTGAGAGACCGGGGAGAGAATCAAACAGGAGGAAACACTTGCCACGACGTCTAGAAATAAATGATGCCGAATTCTTCATCAAGTAGAAACACCCCCACTAGACCTGATCCGAATTCTTCATCGAGGAGAAACACCCCCACTAGACCTGATCCGAATTCTTCATCAAGTAGAAACACCCCCGCTAGACCTGATCCGAATTCTTCATCGAGGAGAAACACCCCCACTAGACCTGATCCGAATTCTTCATCGAGGAGAAACACCCCCACTAGACCTGATCCGAATTCTTCATCAAGTAGAAACACCCCCGCTAGACCTGATCCGAATTCTTCATCGAGGAGAAACACCCCCACTAGACCTGATCCGAATTCTTCATCGAGGAGAAACACCCCCACTAGACCTGATCCGAATTCTTCATCAAGTAGAAACACCCCCGCTAGACCTGATCCGAATTCTTCATCGAGGAGAAACACCCCCACTAGACCTGATCCGAATTCTTCATCGAGGAGAAACACCCCCACTAGACCTGATCCGAATTCTTCATCGAGGAGAAACACCCCCGCTAGACCTGATCCGAATTCTTCATCGAGGAGAAACACCCCCACTAGACCTGATCCGAATTCTTCATCGAGGAGAAACACCCCCACTAGACCTGATCCGAATTCTTCAGATCAGGGCTAGTGAGGATGTTTATACTTTATGTTCTACTTGATGTGCTACATCTTTATGTACTTTTATATGCAATGTATATGTACTTCATGTATTATGTTTATGCACATATTTCTATATGCACGTTTTTCATACTGTATATTTATACTTGATATTAACATTATATATATATATAGCTTGAGTTCTCAAAGCTATTATTAAATACCAACTCATCACACACACACACAGAATTCTATATATAATATTTCTGACTAGACACAAATTTATTCTTAGCTCACCTGATTCTGAGGAAGTAATGAAAATATGGGCTACATCAATCTTGTCGTGAAAAGGTTTGCACGTACAAATATTGGAAGATGAGTACAGCTCTCAGAGCTATCTCTGTGAAACTGTTCAATTGTTAGCTCTACTTATTTTAGCTTTTTTCCAAGACACAAAATTATACAATCATTAAGCAGAAGGATGGAACATACATATTGAGAGTGGTGAAATTTCCTAGTTAACCCTCTCGATATCATTTCCATCTTTCCGTTAAGTCAATCCATTTATAATACAAATTAAACAATTCGTACTTTTTTTACAAATGGAATTCCTACAGAGTTCCATCAAAATTTTATAGTCACCCAATTTGTCACATCACACGGCCAGAAATACTTACATAAAAGAGGTCTATCAGAAACAGAAATTTGTTCCTGCGGAGAAACTGAACAAACTGCTCTTCACCTTATCCACGTGTTGGAAAAGAAGACGTCCGAAGCAGCCAATGGGAGGCCGGCGGAGGCAGCTACGGGGATGCAGCGGCAAAAAATGAGGAAACAATACAGGAAGAACTTGTAAACAACTTTTTCGAACGCTAGAATTTGCCCTGATCTCCGATTCTTTTAGTGTAAATGTTTAAAAAATACTTTACTTATTTTCTTAAATTGTAATAAAATATAATTTTCCCTCCTGTTTTCGTCGTATATTTTAAAAGTGTTATAAACAACGACGCCTTAACTTTGAACCTTCAACCCCGCCGACCAAGAATAGAGGTGAGTGACTACCTCTATAGAATTTAGATCGTCGTCACAACACAGAGTGGCGGTGAAATCGCAATATTTTTGGCATCCCAGCCGGGACTGTTGAAGGTAAATTCTAGAAGAAAAAAAGGAAGCATTTTGAGCTGACCATTTTGGAACTCGCTAGCTAACCCTACTTGCCGCTTTGTTTACAAGATGGCGGAAGAATTAATTCTACGTTTAAAAAAGAAGCGTGCTGTTAACAGATCATATTTAACGAAAACATGCAATAAGATTGAAAGTGGACTTGACACGCTAATGAGAATTGAACTTGAAGAATTATTAGAACAATTGAATGAGAGAATCATTTAACGAACTTAAAGTAGTGGATCACGAAATAGAAACGCTTCTTGAAACTGACGATTTAGAGAAGGAATTACAGGGCGTAGAGGAATATCGAGAGAAATATATTACTTGGAGATTTAGGGCAAATAAAAAGATTCGCCAATCAGATTTTCAGGGCGAAAATATACCGAATTCGAACTCACGAATAGACGAAAACGAAATGAGACATTATGTACCTTCCTGCACGACTGTGAAACTTCCGAAATTGATGATATCGAAATTTTATGGAAACTTTAGTGAATGGCTGACGTTCTGGAATTCTTTTGATGCAGCTATACACCAGAACAACTCACTGAACCCGATCGATAAATTTAACTATCTGAAGTCACATCTCGGCGGAACTGCACTAAACACAGTCGAAGGTTTCGCTTTATCTGCGGACAATTATGAAAAAGCTATAAAATTGCTTAAAGACAGATTTGGGCGAGAAGACATTTTGATTAGCCGACATATGAACAATTTGTTGTCAATGAGACCACTCAAAACATCAAGCGATGTAAGAACCTTCCGCGAACTTTTTGACAACCTTTCTGTTCATATAAGAAGTCTCGAGTCACTAAACGTGTCCATTGATGTTTACGGACAACTGTTGTGCCCGATAATAATAAAGCTTCTACCTGCAGACCTTAATTTGGAATTGAACAAAGAACTCCCGACAGGTTATGTAATTAATGACTTGATTACCTTTCTGGAAAGACAATTAACTGCACGGGAGAAGAGTTTTAGAAACGAAATCGGTACCGGGAATGAATCAACTTCTAAACCTAATTTGGTAAACAAACATCCAAAGACAAGATTCTACAATGAAAAACCAATTGCGACTGCTTCAGAACTTTTGAATTCAGTTCACAAATCGAATGAATGTGTATTTTGTGGTAAAGACAACCATGGAAGCCCTAAGTGTGACTTTGCAGCTAATATTAGTTTAAACGAAAAGAGATCACTCATGAAGAAAAAAGGCGTTTGTTATAAATGTCTTCGGCCTTCTCATTTAAGTAAATTTTGCAGAAATGTAGTCCGTTGTTCGATCTGCAACATGTCTTCCCACCTGGATGTCATGTGCACAAACTGATTTTAGATAGAGGTGGATCTTCCAAGTCTCCAACGGTGCAAGATGAAACTCTCGCCAACTTATCAACCTCCCCAGACGTCTTGTTACCTACTTTGAGAGTGACCCTCAAAGGGAACAGAACGGAGAAGACGGCACGGGCTATAATAGACACCGGATCCCAAAGATCGTATATTTTACATAGCACAGCAATGGAAATGGAATACGAACAATCTAGGAGAGAGTTCTTCCGGCATTCCTTGTTTGGAGGATCGAGTACCGACGTAGTTGAACATGAGGTCTATACCATTCATTTATCTGACATCAATAATTCCTATCGCTGTGAGTTTGAAGCACTAGGTCAACCCCTTATCTGTGGAAGCATACCTCCGGTGTGTCCAAGATCATTGTTAGAAGGGAGTGAAGAACTCGACGTGTCTGATTTGATGAGAGACCGTATAGAAGTCCTTATAGGCGCGGACATCGCCGGGAGATTGCTAACTGATGATCAGAGAAGGATCTCATCTGGACTGGTGGCAATCCGTACCAAACTAGGATGGACTGTGATGGGAAAGATTCCTCCAACGGAGGTGAGAGATGACATCAGCTCCCTTTGCATGACCACCCTTCTATCTTTGGATCTAGAAAACTTGTGGAAATTAGATGCAATTGGAGTCTCTGACGCGGAGGTTGAGAAGAAGACTCAGTCATTACAAGCTGAAATGGAGGAACATTTCGCCCACACCACGACGCGAGATATCGAGGGGCGCTATGAGGTAGCTCTACCCTGGGTGCAAGACAAGGAAAGGATTCCTTCGAATAAAGATCTAGCCGAAAACCAACTAAGGTCTGTAAGAAGAAAACTTGAAGAAGTTGGAGACATGAAAGAGTATGGACAAATCTTTGAAGAATGGATGAAACAGGGGATAATCGAGTATGCCAGAGAGGATAAACTAGATGGTGTACACTACCTGCCACATCGACCAGTGTATAAAAGGAACAGTCAAACTTCTAGAATACGGCCAGTATTCAATGCGTCGGCCCGGAAGAGAGGTAAACTTTCCCTGAATGACTGTCTGGATAAGGGACCCAATTTGATAGAAATTATACCAAGACTTTCAAATAAATTCCGGAAATATGAAGTTGGTGTCTCTTCCGATATTGAGAAAGCATTTTTACAAATTGGAATAAAAGAAGAAGACCGAGATTATTTACGATTCCTGTGGCACACAGAAGACGGAAGATTAATCACGTATCGACATAAAAGGGTTGTTTTTGGAATTACCACTAGTCCGTATCTTTTAAAGGCTACCTTATCTCTCCACTTAGATAAGGCTCCTGAACATTTAAAAATCACAGCTGAACAGTTGAAATCATCCTTTTATGTTGACAATTGTTTATCCAGTTTTCAGAATGTTGAAGAAACGGAGAAATTCGTGAAAGAATCTACTGAACTGCTCTCTACAGCTTGTTTCAATCTCCGAGATTGGGTGAGTAACGTTACAGACTTTTCTCTTATGAACAACTGAATAAGGAAGTGAACATTTTAGGAATAACATGGAATACTGATAGAGACACACTGACAATTGGTTTGGAAGATTTTGAATTAATTGGACCAACCACCAAGAGAAAAGTACTTTCAATAGCGAGCAAGATATTTGATCCATTAGGAGTTGCTTGTCCTGTGACTTTAATTCCCAAGCTGATATTACAGGAAACTTGGATACAGAAGTTGACATGGGACGAAGTCCTACCTGGATGTTTAGTACAAAGATTTTGGAAGTGGTTTAGCAAACTGAAACACTTGCCTAACATAGAAATTCCTAGATGGCTTTGTTTTAAGGACTCCTATGTAGAGAAAACCACTCTCCACATCTTTTGCGACGCCAGTCAGTTTGCCTATGCAACCTGTATTTTCCTCCGCATTGAAAAGGAAGATAGAGTGGACATCCAATTGATACAGGCTCGAACACGAGTAGCTCCACTGAAGAAACTCACCATCCCAAGATTGGAGCTTTTGGCTTGTCTGATTGGAGCTCGTTTGGCAGCTAACGTCATACAAGATCTGGAATTTGAGGAAATTCCAAGATTTTATTGGACCGATTCGACCAATGCTCTCTGTTGGATCCAAAGGGAAGACAACTGGGCAGCCTTTGTGATGAACCGTGTTAAGGAAATTCATAATCTTAGCTCCCCCGAATCTTGGCGCCACATACCAGGCCGATTAAACCCGGCAGACCTCCCATCTCGGGGATGTTCAGCAGAATCACTTAAGGAGACAAGATGGTGGGAGGGACCTGCATGGTTAAAGGTATCCCAAGAAGAGTGGCCCAAATCAACCATTATCCCTGATTTGGAGATTGTTTATTCTGAAAGGCGCAAGACCATCCTGAACACCTTGTGTACGACAAGAGAAAATGAAAATTTATTTGGACGTTATTCCCATTTTTTGAGAATAGTACGAATCACCGCCTGGATATACAGATTCTTCAACAACGCCAAGATTGATAGAAGAAAGATAATTTCAGAAGATCTCAGTACAGAGGAAATCACTAAGTCAGAAATAATACTGATAAGACTTATCCAGAGAGAATCGTTTTCAGGGCATGAAGATAAGAAACTACAAGGCTTTAAGTTGCTAGTAGACTCTTCAGGGATTTTGAGAATAAAAACTAAAATTTGCAGAAGAGAAGATTTTGCTAATTTTAGAATGCCCATTTTATTGCCCTCAGATCACTTTTTGGTTTCTTTGCTCATCAGGTGGAACCATGAAACCCACGGGCACGCCGGTCTACAAACTCTCCTCGGTATTCTGAGAGAAAACTATTGGATACTAAGATCCAGGAAAACCGTCAAGAAGATCATCAATCAATGCATTCGCTGTAAACGATTCACCGCGACACCAGCTACCGTCGAGTCAACATCATTACCAGAAGACAGAGTACGAGATGCTGCAGTTTTCGAAATAGTAGGAGTTGATCTAACTGGACATCTTATCTTAAAGAATAAGAAGAAAGCATGGATTGTCATCTTCACATGTGCAGTGTATAGAGGAGTTCATCTGGAACTTGTGACATCTTTGTCTATGGAAGCCTTCCTCCAAGCTTTCCGCCGATTTATTGCTCGAAGAGGCCGACCATTGATTGTGTATTCGGATAATGGGACTAATTTCAAAGGTATAGCTAATGCTTTAAAGAAGATTGATTTTTCGAGATTAAAATGTGATCCCACATTGAAAAACATCACCTGGAAATTCATACCGCCTGGTGCTCCTTGGTGGGGTGGATGGTGGGAGCGTTTGATTGGAATGATGAAACAATTGCTCTTTAGGATTCTCGGTCAAACCTCCTTGGGATATGAAGAACTTTCCACGGTAATGTGTGACGTCGAAAGCTTGATGAACACACGCCCACTGACCTACCTAACTGAAGAAAGTGAGGATCTCGCTCCATTGACACCTTCGTTGTTCTTACATGAGGTCAGAGAGGTTGGCGTTCCAGACCTGGACTTGATTGATAACCAGACCCTCTCCCGCAAATATCAATATATCAAACGTGTACGAGAAGATCTTAGAGAACGATTTCGTATCGAATATTTTGGATTCCTGAGACAAGAAACGAGACGCCTGAAGACTACCATACCACTCAAGGTGGGAGACATGGTACTCATTGGACAAGAGAGTTTAAAGAGACTACACTGGCCGTTAGCCAGAATAATCCAACTCTATCCAGGAAAAGACGGACTTGTGAGGGTTGCGAAAGTGAAAACTTCATCAGGTGATAAAATACGACCTATTCAAAAACTCTACAATTTAGAGATAACGCCCGAGATAAGATGTCGAGACCCTCTAACGGAGCGATCTCCCACACAAGAAGTTCGATTGACAACTGAAGAGGACCCTTTGACTTCACAACAAGAGCAACATCACATTGATACCCCGAATGTTGTGTCAAGTTACGGACGGCCCATCAAGAGACCCAACCGATTGGATCTACTGAACTTTTCCTTCCCATGTTTGAGTCGTCGAGACGCCAACTCAAAGGTGGGAGAAATGTTGGAAAAGAAGACGTCCGAAGCAGCCAATGGGAGGCCGGCGGAGGCAGCTACGGGGATGCAGCGGCAAAAAATGAGGAAACAATACAGGAAGAACTTGTAAACAACTTTTTCGAACACTAGAATTTGCCCTGATCTCCGATTCTTTTAGTGTAAATGTTTAAATAATACTTTACTTATTTTCTTAAATTGTAATAAAATATAATTTTCCCTCCTGTTTTCGTCGTATATTTTAAAAGTGTTATAAACAACGACGCCTTAACTTTGAACCTTCAACCCCGCCGACCAAGAATAGAGGTGAGTGACTACCTCTATAGAATTTAGATCGTCGTCACAACACAGAGTGGCGGTGAAATCGCAATACCACGACTGTCCGAACTTTACAGAAGTGAGACATCGTTGGTTCCCTGATCTAAATGATTTAACTCTCTTACATCAGCCACTTTGTCTATATGAATTTTATGAATTCTGTAGAATAATTCATGTAAATTTATAAATATTTAATTCTAAGTTCTAATTTGTTTGTTTCGTCTGTAATAGGTGCAAATATTTCAATAACGCGCATGTTTGATTAATAATTTTTAAAATCTTTCTGTTGAGTGGGGTTGAAGAATATTGTCTTTTAAAAGTAGAACAAAACTAACTAGAGTTTATAACGATGAGACTTTGCACAAATATTTACCTCGATATAGGTTGAAATATTTTAAAATGAAACATACGAAAGCAGCAACGTTCGAGAACTTCCCCAAGCAATTCAAACGGCGGGCGGACTATCTCCCTCAGCAGAGAGCGCTCGATAAGTCACTCACAGAATATCCCGGTTATTAAAAGTTAGGGGAGCGATTATTCCCCACCCACCCGGGGGTGAAATTACCCTCCCCCACATCGGGGCTATTGATATCATGGCAGAAGTATTCACTTTCCCGATTGTTCTGCTCATCTGACAGCTAAGTCAGGTGCTGATTGCTTAGTTCAACAATTCCTACACTCTATCTCAAATGCCATGGACCTCAATTACATTAAGAATTGAAATTTCTAGTTTTAATTAGTATAGATTTTTGTTTATTGCTGTTAGTGTTTTGGAATGTTCTATATTTGTGCCATTGGTTTAGTGGTTGTAATTCTAAAGATATTTTGGACTTTTGAGAATATGTGTGTAAATAATCTTTATTTCTTGAATAATTCATTGCTCTAAAATGTAAATTTAAATAACTTTCACTCTCTTTCTCTAAAACTATAAATAATTTGTATATATACTTAAAAACTATGTACATAAAATAGATCAAACATTTACACGTAAATATCCACATAGGATATAGCGTGTGTTTTGTAATAAATAAAAATTGGAAAAAATCCCTACACTTCTGTAATTATTTAGTTATCTTTATAAATTATTATAGCCTAAAGATGTTTAAAAATTCGAAACTATTATAGACGCGTATGATTCTTTTAAAAATAAATCAATTTCTACTGTCCTTACTGCAATGGAAAAATTAATGGGAGGGCCTGGCTTTGCAGTAAGGGCAGTAGAATTTTTTATATTTTTAAAAGAATCATACACGTCTATAATAGTTTCGAATTTTGATAACAGATGGCGCGCTAACGCATCATAATATAACTCTCTATGATTCATTAGCGCGCCATCTATTATGAAAATTCGAAACTATTATAGACGTGTATGATTCTTTTAAAAATATAAAAAAATTCTACTGCCCTTACTGCAAAGCCAGGCCCTCCCATTAATTTTTCCATTGCAGTAAGGACAGTAGAAATTGATTTATTTTTAAAAGAATCATACGCGTCTATAATAGTTTCGAATTTTTAAACATCTTTAGGCTATAATAATTTATAAAGATAACTAAATAATTACAGAAGTGTAGGGATTTTTTCTAATTTTTATTTATTACAAAACACACGCTATATCCTATGTGGATATTTGCATGTAAATGTTTGATCTTTTGATTCTTTTTTAAAATAATCTATTGACCTTAATGCAATGGAAAAATTAATGTTCTCCACTTGACATTGTTGAGTCAGTAGAAGAACTTCACAGAACAGCTGGCTTTTCTAAATAAAAAATATACCATGTATAATAAATTTCCTTTCCTCCAATTTACCCAGACTAATCTATTTTTTAGCTTGATTGTCTTTATTCAATATATTTTTCCTGTATATAAATATCATATTACCGTTAAGGCACTATTACTTTTTTTACTGTATGTATCCTACAAAGAAACTCATTTCCAGAAACCTGTAGCATTTGTTTGAAAAGATAAACTTCTCCAAAACACCTGGAAAGCATCAATAGGCGAAGATAACTTCTGCAGGAACAGACCCTGTATGGGTCTCATCAATCCGTCACCTCCAGCCCATATATTTATTCTGAATTAACTTTGATATCGCGTAGGTTTTATTCTCTTTGAGTTGTGTGAAATTTAGACATTCCACTTCTTTAACATAAGACTATAACGAGCCATTAAACACGATTTTTTCTTATTTTGAAATAAAACAAACTTTTCTACTGTCCTTATTACAAAAGAAAATATTCTACTTATTTTTAATCTAGCTTCATCACAGGGGCAATATTTGGGAAACACTGTTCTAATATTTCCTCGTTCGAGAGTAACCATTGACAGAAATCCCCTTCTTGTTGGCTCCCAGAAATGATATCTTCGAAGGTGATGTCGATACAGGCTGCTCTATAAACCATTAAACGGAGCATTCTTCGAGTTGAATGTCTTCGTGCTAGTCGCTGGGTGTCCGTGGAAGGTCCCTGCAATACACTTTTCTTCAACTGAAGTCTAGGTCGGCGGCCATAATTGAGAGTTTCAGAGAGAATCGAGTCATTCACTCTCAATCAACGATCAACTATACAGCGGCATGAACACGTCACCAAAGACATTGAATGTGTATTGACAATGACAATTAAATGATTTTATTGACATCTTGTCAATACATGCAAAGTGCACAGTCTGTACTATTTAAAAAATATGTATGATGTATGATGAATGTGTATTGACAATGACAATTAAATAATTTTATTGAAATATTGTCAATACACGCAAAGTGCACAGTCTGTACTATTTGAAAAAATATGTATGATGTATGATGAATGTGTGTGTGTGTATTGACAATGACAATTAAATAATTTTATTTAAATATTGTCAATACATGCAAAGTGCACAGTCTGTACTATTTGAAAAAATATGCATGATGTATGATGAATGTGTGTGTATTGACAATGATAATTAAATAATTTTATTGAAATATTGTCAATACATGCAAAGTACACAGTCTGTACTATTTAAAAAATATGTATGATGAATGTGTATTGACCCACTCAACTGGTAGATTGTGAGGATTCCATTAGATCCCGTGCGGATCTCATGGAATAAAGTCCGCCCTAGACTGACGAGGGCCATTAGCCCGAAACCATGGTCTCTAGGTGGACGCTTATCAGTTTGCCAAAGTTGGTGTTGTGGCTTTGTCACCGACCCGATGCCGCTAGTTGCAGAAAAGCTAACCACGGACGCGTTTCGGGCTGTTGGCCCTCATCAGCGTGGTGCAAGCTGTACCTCAACGACCAAAAAACTGATCATTCAGGCATCCTGAAAAATCATGAAACGGGTAATTGAAGCCCAAAAAAAAAAAAAAAAAAACGCGTCCGTGGTTAGTTTTTCTTGATTAATCAAGAATGGGTATTTGGCCAATTCTGGAATAATTAAAAATCAACGAGAATAGTTGATATTTATTCCGATAGATGGCGCAAGCCATCAGCAACTTTCAGTTGCACGATAAGGAGATGCCTTTTCCATAATTTATGCACCTTATCCCAGTAATATATATATATGTCAAATGATAAATATTACTTAGTCTTTGTTCGATAATAACTTGCTATACTGACACCATATTATCAAATCAATTTACCACAAGACTTATTTTAATCGGTATAAAATCTCTCTAGTATGTGTGTGTGTGTGAAAAAGTAATAAAAAATAAAAATGATAAAGGTCAGGTGTTGATATTAAAAACAAATTAGACATATCCACTAAAATGAGCGTTTTATAGATGACAGAGCGCCATCTAGTGGAACCGAAATCAACTAAACGTTGATTTAACCTGTTCCCTGATATTTGGCCAACCCAATTTCTTGATAAATCAAGAAAAGCCATCCACGAACGCTCTGTGGTACTAGCACGCTTGGGGTGGATGAGAGGTTTTCATTATCTAGGAAGATCTCAACATTTATTGCTCTATAATCTAAGCTTCAAACCATTGCTCTGTTCCTTCAATGATTTCGGTATTTACCATCATTCATTCTACTAACTCTTCCCATCCAGTCTAGGTAATGTTGGTTCTAAGGCCATCATAGAATCTGGATGTTGAACCTTGTGTCTTCCCGTTATATGCCTCAGTGTATCTTCTACATAGATGATATAGAAATAACACTATAAAGCACGGATTTTTCTTTTTAAACCAAATGAAACAAACTTCTACTATCCTTACTGTAATGAAAATTTTGAGAGGGCTTGGCTCATCAGTGGGAAACCCTCCCAAAGGTTTCACAAACTAAATCTACCAGACAGTTTATAAGCTCTAATACTGTACCGGACAATTCTGCTTGTAACACTGAACGGTAGAATCAGTTGTATTCAAGCAAACTGTGGACAAGAGCTTTTAGGATAGTATAATTTCCTATAGATGTATATTTATTTAAGGCTATGCTTGATGTCAGATTTTGTGAATCGTTTACAATTTTCTGGTGGGCTAGAGTTCGATTCAGTTAGCTTCTGGATCTTCTTGGATGACGGACCGTATTTGAGAACATATTTTAAGAAGGATCTAGAGCGAGTGTTTCTTGCTAGGTCAAATATAGGATGTGTAAAATTATTTGTATATGCCTTCTCCTTGAGTTTGACTCCCTTAATATCTGAGCTACGGATTGACCGCCAGACTATGTAAGCAAAAAGTATAGATCGCACCCCGTTGTACCAACAATGACAACATATTTAAAGAAGGATCTAGAGCGAGTATTTCTTGTTAGGATCACATATAGGATGTGTAAAATTATTTTTATATGCCTTCTCCTAGAGTTTGACTCCCTCAACACCTGAGCAGCGGATTTACCGCCGGACTATGTGAGCAGCAAATACAAATAGCACCCCGTTGAACCAACAGTACAATCTGCAATCAGACAAAAGCAAGGTGGAAGAATGACAATTCAAGGATTTGGTGCCTGCGCTATTTCAGGAGAGAGAATGAGGTGTCGAAACCGAACACCTTCATCCAGTAATAGCATCCAGCTATTTCTAGAGACCATTTGACACTTTCTTTGGGGTACTTGTATGTCAGCGCCATTTCTCTAAACTTGCTCTTGATGCCAGTGGACGTTCTAGTACCATCATGGTAACGAGTCAATGGTGAAGGAGAGCTTGGTTAAGTTTGTGGTTATTTGATGGCCGCGCACTCTCAATCAGATGTTTTGGAATGAAAGGTACCAACAATGTCTTGTGGACCTTCTTCACAGCTGTTGAACTGCTCTCTTCATTATGGCTGAGGAATTTTCAATGATTTCACGAGTCATCCTCGCGAAAGAGTTAAAGTAAAAGAGAGCTAAGCCCATTCACCAAGTAATAAGGTGACCCGCCATCCAGAGTCCAGCATATAAGTACACAACGTAATAAGGTGACCCGCCAGAGAAAGGAATCTTCCCATTGCATCGAAATTGCGAAGATTCCCCAAAAACACCGCGCTACGCGAGATCATTTAACAACCTACACAAACTTCGCTAAGCAGAAAGCTTCCAAATGGCTACTCAGCTCCGCCCCCGCTGGCAAAAAAAAACGTGACATCTTCGACGACATTGCGTGGCGCCTCACACAATCCTATCCTTACCCTACCTTACGGGAACAGGAAAGACGGCCTGATATCTTACACCGATATATTGAATACAATAAAAACACATAATAGTAAATAGTACAAAACGTTTTAAAAATTATCTCTTCTCAATTTGTGGGAAATCTTGGGGTCTAAGCGCCCAGAAAAGGCTAACTTTATATAAATTCATTTTCAGACCAATACTTACATATAGAGCCGAAATTTGGTTCAAATATTTGAATAAAAAATGTTTACAAAAATTAAATTCAACCCAATATCAAATACTAACATGGTGTATACAAGCCTATAAATCCACATCATATAGCTGTGTTCATAGTTTGGCCAACATTCCTCTGATCTAAGACTTTATCGAATCATGATATCTGATCTGAGAAACTTATCCACAGATGATCAACAAATTTATGACCCATTTATTCCAGGAATTATAGATACCTTTCTCAAATCAAGAATGAATGTTCTGAAAAACGAAGCAAATAATACTTTCTTAAGCTTTTTCCCCCAAGAAATCCTTAAATACTTTCGTCCAAATTTTTATAATACTCAATTTGTTACAAACAACGGAAATTTCAAAAGTTTTTTAAGTAGAATAAAGGCAGTGGAGGATTCAAGTTGTTTTTGTGGTATTAAGGAACAAACCTCAAGACATCTACTGATCGATTGCCCAGAATTTCAAGATTATAGAATGAAGAATGAACTAGTTGTTTGTGAACTTAACGATTTGATTTCTGATAAAAAATCATATTTAAGGTTCAATTCATTTTGTAAATACATTCTAAAATTTCTACAAAATCTAGATCGCTAATGTTTTCATGCGTTGAATAATGTAAATAACTTATGTAAATAAACTTTTCTCCTTGTTTGGCGCAAGTATCCCTTGCGGGATATAGCGCTTTGGAAATAAAATAAAATAATTGTAAAATAATTGTAAAAGAATTAAAGAAACAAGAGAACACAACATCGACCCGACTTACAAATTCAGCACTGAAAACTTCATCATGGAACGCGACAAGCCAGAATTACGACGTCCCCTGAATAAAGCAAAGTACGACATTTACACTTTTTTTTATGAATAAAAATTTTGATGTACCCGCTCCCACACTAACAAATCAATGTAATTTTTAAAGTCAAAATAAAGATGGTTTTTGCCGTGTAAAGAAATATTTAAATAAATAATACCATAAAATCTTGCCGTAAATTTTGAACTTTAGCTGCAGCGAACGAATGTGGTTCTCGAAAGAGACCTTCAACAATTCTCCAAAGATATCGCTGTGACAATTTTGGGATTTAAAAAGGCACATGGCTCCATCAACCGTTGTTGATTGATTTCCCGACCACTCGTTTCGCCTTCCTCATGGGAATGTGTGTGTTCAGGAATTGTTACTTATAATCAATACTCACGATATATAGAAATTCCCAGTGGATAGAATTAAAAGCTAGAATCCAAGTAAACATTCCCCCTTTGGAGTTGGGTCGTTAAACGGCATAGGAAAATCGAGTGATCAACATCCTTCAGACTTTGGTGACAGGCGACAGAAGTTGTGGGTAACAGTCAGGATGGCCTACTGACCCGGCAGACTGTGAGATCCTGGCAGATTTCCTCCGAGCGATAAGAGGGTAGAACGTCTTTCTTCATAGAACCGAATCTGTCTATTGGGCCCGCGGGTTCTCAGAAGTTATACTTGATATATGAAGCAACAGTGTACATGAAATGAGTACAACCAATAAAACAGGGCTCTGGCACCTTGTAACTGCATAATGTTACTGCTTTCAACATGTAGTACCAGACCATGGTGAGAATAAAGGGCTATGACTTCTTGTACTGTAAGTACTCCATATTTCTACACATGTAGTACCAGACCATGGTGAGAATAAAGGGCTATGACTTCTTGTACTGTAAGTACTCCATATTTCTACAAATGTAGTACCAGACCAGGGTGAGAATAAAGGGCTATGACTTTTGTACTGTAAGTACTCCATATTTCTACAAATGTAGTACCAGACCATGGTGAGAATAAAGGGCCATGACTTCTTGTACTGTAAGTACTCCATATTTCTACAAATGTAGTACCAGACCATGGTGAAAATAAAGGGCGATGACTTCTTGTACTGTAAGTACTCCATATTTCTACAAATGTAGTACCAGACCATGACGAGAATAAAGGACTATGAATTCTTGTACTGTAAGTACTCCATATTTCTACAAATGTAGTACCAGACCATGACGAGAATAAAGGACTATGAATTCTTGTACTGTAAGTACTCCATATTTCTACAAATGTAGTACCAGACCATGGTGAGAATAAAGGGCTATGAATTCTTGTACTGTAAGTACAACATATTTCTACACATGTAGTACCAGACCAGGGTGAGAATAAACGGGTATGACTTCTTGTACTGTAAGTACAACATATTTCTATACATGTAGTACCAGAACAGGGTGAGAATAAAGGGCTATGAATTCTTGTACTGTAAGTACAACATATTTCTATACATGTAGTACCAGACCAGGGTGAGAATAAAGGGCTATGAATTCTTGTACTATAAGTACAACATATTTCTATACATGTAGTACCAGACCATGGTGAGAATAAACGGGTATGACTTCTTGTACTGTAAGTACTACATATTTCTACACATGTAGTACCAGAACAGGGTGAGAATAAAGGGCTATGAATTCTTGTACTGTAAGTACAACATATTTCTATACATGTAGTACCAGACCAGGGTGAGAATAAAGGGCTATGACTTCTTGTACTGTAAGTACTCCATATTTCTACAAATGTAGTACCAGACCAGGGTGAGAATAAAGCGCTATAACTTCTTGTACTGTAAGTACTCCATATTTCTACACATGTAGTACCAGAACAGGGTGAGAATAAAGGCCTATGAATTCTTGTACTGTAAGTACACCATATTTCTATACATGTAGTACCAGACCATGGTGAGAATAAACGGGTATGACTTCTTGTACTGTAAGTACTCCATATTTCTACACATGTAGTACCAGAACAGGGTGAGAATAAAGGCCTATGAATTCTTGTACTGTAAGTACAACATATTTCTATACATGTAGTACCAGACCATGGTGAGAATAAACGGGTATGACTTCTTGTACTGTAAGTACAACATATTTCTACACATGTAGTTCCAGACCATGGTGAGAATAAACGGCTATGAATTATTGTACTGTAAGTACACCATATTTCTACACATGTAGTACCAGACCATGGTGAGAATAAAGGGCTATGACTTCTTGTACTGTAAGTACTCCATATTTCTACAAATGTAGTACCAAACCATGGTGAGAATAAAGCGCTATAACTTCTTGTACTGTAAGTACTCCATATTTCTACACATGTAGTACCAGACCTTGGTGAGAATAAAGGTCTATGACTTCTTGTACTGTGAGTACACCCTATTTATACACATGTAATACCAGACCAGGGTGAGAATAAACGGCTATGACTTCTTGTACTGTAAGTACTCCATATTTCTACACATGTAGTACCAGACCATAAGAGAATAAATGGCTATGAATTCTTGTACTGTAAGTACACCATATTTATACACATGTAGTACCAGACCAGGGTGAGAATAAAGCCTATGAATTCTTGTACTGTAAGTAAACCATATTTCTGCAAATGTAGTACCAGACCATGGTGAGAATAAAGGGCTATGAATTCTTGTACTGTAAGTACTCCATATTTCTCCACATGTAGTACCAGACCATGGTGAGAATAAAGGGCTATGACTTTTTTTGTCTGTAACTACTCCATATTGCTACAAATGTAGTATACCAGGACCCTGTAAAAATAAAGGGCTATGAATTCTTGTACTGTAAGTACACCATATTTCTACACATGTAGTACCAGACCAGGGTGAGTATAAAGGCCTATGAATTCTTGTACTGTAAGTACTCCATATTTCTACACATGTAGTACCAGACCAGGGTGAGAATAAAGGGCTATGGCTTCTTGTACTGTAAGTACACCATATTTCTACACATGTAGTACCAGACCATGGTGAGAATAATGGCCTATGAATTCTTGTACTGTAAGTACAACATATTTCTACACATGTAGTACCAGAACAGGGTGAGAATAAAGGGCTATGAATTCTTGTACTGTAAGTACTACATATTTCTACACATGTAGTACCAGAACAGGGTGAGAATAAAGGGCTATGAATTCTTGTACTGTAAGTACAACATATTTCTACACATGTAGTACCAGACCAGGGTGAGAATAAACGGGTATGACTTCTTGTACTGTAAGTACAACATATTTCTATACATGTAGTACCAGAACAGGGTGAGAATAAAGGGCTATGAATTCTTGTACTGTAAGTACAACATATTTCTATACATGTAGTACCAGACCAGGGTGAGAATAAAGGGCTATGAATTCTTGTACTATAAGTACAACATATTTCTATACATGTAGTACCAGACCATGGTGAGAATAAACGGGTATGACTTCTTGTACTGTAAGTACTACATATTTCTACACATGTAGTACCAGAACAGGGTGAGAATAAAGGGCTATGAATTCTTGTACTGTAAGTACAACATATTTCTATACATGTAGTACCAGACCAGGGTGAGAATAAAGGGCTATGACTTCTTGTACTGTAAGTACTCCATATTTCTACAAATGTAGTACCAGACCAGGGTGAGAATAAAGCGCTATAACTTCTTGTACTGTAAGTACTCCATATTTCTACACATGTAGTACCAGAACAGGGTGAGAATAAAGGCCTATGAATTCTTGTACTGTAAGTACACCATATTTCTATACATGTAGTACCAGACCATGGTGAGAATAAACGGGTATGACTTCTTGTACTGTAAGTACTCCATATTTCTACACATGTAGTACCAGAACAGGGTGAGAATAAAGGCCTATGAATTCTTGTACTGTAAGTACAACATATTTCTATACATGTAGTACCAGACCATGGTGAGAATAAACGGGTATGACTTCTTGTACTGTAAGTACAACATATTTCTACACATGTAGTTCCAGACCATGGTGAGAATAAACGGCTATGAATTATTGTACTGTAAGTACACCATATTTCTACACATGTAGTACCAGACCATGGTGAGAATAAAGGGCTATGACTTCTTGTACTGTAAGTACTCCATATTTCTACAAATGTAGTACCAAACCATGGTGAGAATAAAGCGCTATAACTTCTTGTACTGTAAGTACTCCATATTTCTACACATGTAGTACCAGAACAGGGTGAGAATAAAGGCCTATGAATTCTTGTACTGTAAGTACACCATATTTCTATACATGTAGTACCAGACCAGGGTGAGAATAAAGGGCTATGACTTCTTGTACTGTAAGTACTCCATATTTCTACACATGTAGTACCAGACCAGGGTGAGAATAAAGGGCTATGAATTCTTGTACTGTAAGTACTCCATATTTCTGCAAATGTAGTACCAGACCAGGGTGAGAATAAAGGGCTATGAATTCTTGTACTGTAAGTACTCCATATTTCTGCAAATGTAGTACCAGACCAGGGTGAGAATAAAGGGCTATGAATTCTTGTACTGTAAGTACTCCATATTTCTACACATGTAGTACCAGACCAGGGTGAGAATAAAGGCCTATGAATTCTTGTACTGTAAATATCCATTTTTCTACACACGTAGTACCAGAACAGGGTGAGAATAAAGGCCTATGAATTCTTGTACTGTAAGTACACCATATTTCTACACATGTAGTACCAGAACAGGGTGAGAATAAAGGCCTATGAATTCTTGTACTGTAAGTACACCATATTTCTACACATGTAGTACCAGACCATGATGAGAATAAAGGCCTATGAATTCTTGTACTGTAAGTACACCATATTTCTACAGTACCAGACCATGGTGAGAATAAAGGGCTATGACTTTTTGTACTGTAAAGACTCCACGTGTCTACACATGCAGTACCAGTCCATTGTAGCTAAACGTTTGTGAATGAATGTATTGTAGTAAATTCACCACTTGCCTACACATACCTGGCTATTGTAGGTTGAAGTTTGTGACCCTCTGAAAGTACTGTTAGTACATGACATGTCAACTGTAAAAACAGTTAGACTTTGAACATACAAGGTGCCAATGCTCAGTATGGTTATATGCACATAACGGGTTGTACTCGTCCAAAGATTAAGTAGAGATAAAGGGGATAATTTCTGACAATCGGCAAACCACGCTAAAGAATCCATCTTCTGTGCGCCATTATATTTAAAGAGCTCTAACATTGACCAAAACATCTTTATTTTTATGTAAATCGTAGAATATTATCATGTCAACTTGAAATTAACTCAAACGAAAGAAATTTTAAAGCAAAAATAACGTAAAAGCAGCCTCTAGTGTCAAACCATTTTTTCATCATAGAATATTGATTGTGTAAAAATATTTTAAATATATATCATTTAAATAAAATTAATATCATATTACTATATACTTAATCGATTAATATAATATAAATGTAAAAGAAATGGAGAAACATCAATATTCTATAATAAAGAAAAAGAACTATGTTAATAGAGGATTAATCTTTTTTTTTCCAACTTGTTAGCAGGCTTCTCTCTCTAAATGAAAATGCGCCATGCGCAAACTGTTCAATAAGTCCCAGCAACCTTTGCGCTACCGCTTCTCGCTGATTGGTTGTTATGGTCATCTTGCCAAGATGTCTGCTGCGACTCTGAGGTAAATAAAATTTAAATGCTGCTAAGCATGTACCTTCGAATTCTAAAATCTTGTAATAATATCGACGCCACTATGTGCTTCAATTTATTAATGTTTTCGGTATATTTAACATTAGATATTTGTGAACCCAAAATGTTTCAAAACTATCTAAATTGAGAGAGTATATATAATCAATTTTAAAATATCTAAAAATACTTTGAGAACAGCTCACACTTGGAATCTTAGTTTTTTTTTCTTTAAGCACAATTTAAATATGTAGATGCCTGTATAAGCTAGGTTACTTATATGACATATTTTAAAGTAGTGTGGTTAAGAAACGCACCGAACAGATGTTTATTTTATTTATTCATATAATTGTCGGCTGATACAGTTCTGTAGACAATAATTAGATAATTCGTTCAAATATTACACTATCATAGTTTAATCGTTATATTGAATATTTTGCCACAAACCGGAATTTGTGGATAAATTTCCGATTAAAGTTATATTATTTTAATAATAATAATATATTTTTTTTTTACGCTGCTGAGTATATATGTATAAAAATGTCAAAAAAATTACATAAAGGGGTAAACTTCGTTTTATTCTTGGGACACCATTTAAATCCCTGCAGACTTGAGAAAGTATTACCAGGTTTTTAGAGAACTTTTGTACACTTTTAATTAGAATTTATTTTACAGACTATTTTTTTTTAAATATTCACATTGGGCAAATTGGCAACTACTCTTCTTATGGTCACACTATATAACTTTTAGGAAAGGCTGTTGCTGGTTATCAAACAATTTGCCGGGCTTCTATAGATTTTAGGGAGATAGGAAGTTTCTTTGCTGTGACATCTCAAATGTTTCCATCAGGGAATAAGGTTTATACATCTGTGGGGGATAGACATGGCAGAGGATCCGGCAAAATTTTAACAAGGGAAAACATATGAATACTGACTGGGATGATGAGGCATGCTAATTTTGGTATTTGTCTGTGTTGGAGAATATAGCTATTCCTATTTTCTTATAGGTGTGTGCTAATATTCTATAAACTATGACCCAAGCCCAGAAGAAGAAGGAGAAAGGAGAGCAGTAAAAATCTCACTAATAAACCTGGGCTCAGCTGGCCCGGCTGATAATACTATGTAAGGGCTCTCCTAATCCAAAGATACAGGATGAGCAGAGTCTGTACTCCATGTTAGGAGCGGCTGTACATGGTGTCTGTTCCTCATGTCAGAGGTGGCCATTTTTTTTTAACTAAATCGGCCTGCTACTGAGTAGTGCTACCAGTCTTAATGACAAAGGCATTCTACTTCCCCCAGTCATGATGGTTGTCAATATTCGAGATAAGAAAGAAGAAGAAGCCTACTTCAAGTTACAATGTTTATTTTTGATTGGGCTTCACTGCTGCCTTCAGGTGTTATTTTGCTGCATTAAATGTATTTGGACTTTGGAATTATTCTTTTGTCTGATGATGGTAACAACGCTTTTACAGAAATGTCACATACTATTAATTTATTTGGATTGCGTCTTATTTTCTTGTAGCTATATTCTACAATCTAAATTGTGTTTTATCCTCTAAGATTCCTTAACAGGTTTCAACAAGTGCAGTGCCTATGAAATCCTGACCAACTTGGAGTATTTTTACTGGACTCTGGGCTGTATTCTTGGTTGGTCAAACTATGAGCAAACCTTTATAATTGAAGGCCGGGCTCTCACAATAGTTTTCATTCAGTGATGAACAGTGCTAAATAGTCTTACAATATTAAAGTATGATGACTAATCAGACCTTAATTATATACAAGAAAGATTGAAAAATTCCACCTACAATTTTCTGGATTGTATAAGACCAAAATCCTTGTTTCGAATTTTGTAGCTTCCATTTGTATATACTGTAATGTAACAAAAGATATAAATTTGAATTTAATTTTGTCAACTCTGGCAGAAGTTATCTCTCTGGTAATGATTAGAAACCACTGAATTGAAGCCAAACTCTTATGACAGGAAATTTCTGATCTTTTGTCTCTGTCTTAAATTGAGAATCAACATTTGAAATGTGATGTTTTTCCTTAGCTGTATCATTACTGTGGTCTCACTGATGATTCTGTAATTTAAAGTATCTTGTTCTTCCCATCCTGTACCTCACACACATGCTTCAGTGCCGCTGTACATCTTGGAGCCAGCCACCTGCTTAATTGGCCATTCAACAAAACACATGTTCCACCCAGGTATTAGGTGACTGCTGCACATGTCTCATCTGCACATGTGTCGGTGTGGGCCAACCAACACCTTCTATCCCACATGACCTTTTGCTACAAATGTAGCTAATCTCAGTTCAGACACTCTCTCTTGGCCTTCAACAACATGCCATACAGTTTTGACACTTTCAATGATCAACACAGAAGGATTCATTGGGAGTTCTCACTGTAGAAGAAATCACCATATTTGAATCTGAAACATAAAGTAATAAGATCAAATAGTGATAAGGCACAATTTGGATTATAGATTATAAACACATGGTAATAAGACCAAATCCAAATATATAAATAGTGTGTGACATTTCAGTAACAGCGTTGTTACCACATTCAGCACTTTTGTCTGAAGATGGTAACAATGCTGTTACCGAAACTTCACACACTATTTATTTATTTGGATTTGGTCTTATTACCATGTGTTTAAGATCAAATAGTGTGTGACGTTTCGGTAACAGCGTCATTACCAAAATGTCACACTCTTTTATTTATTTGGTCTTGTTATATCTTATGTTTCTAATCATAATCCAAATTGTACCTTATCATTATATTTGCCTATATGATTAATATGGCTAAGCTAAAGTGCACATTATTTCCCATTGCCACAATAATAAATTTCTAGAAGTGCGATATTTTAACTGCCTGTACTGTAGTTAAATTATAGAATGTGCCGTGTATCATTGCTCTACATTCTCATACATGTAGTGTGAGCCCACACAATTCTCTCTTTCAAAAGGTCATGTGTCAAAGCCATAAATGAAGCCACTCTCAGGCTTCTTCTGATTGACCAGCACAATGTTCTCTTGAAACATTAATAATTTCTCTTTACCTCTATTCTTAAGAATTAAAACTGCATTGGTGGATACATTTTAAAATTTTTTTAAAACCTAAAATACTTTTGGCTAATTATCTACATGGAACTTTTGGATCAACCAAATAAAAACTATAAACAAACTTGATAAAGCACAATTTGCATTATGTTGTTGTTGTTGTTGTTGCTTATTCCACAAGTCATTTAAACGATCTCCATTAGGTTCCATTGTCTCAGCTTTTCTATTATAGTCCAGGGGTTTTCTCAGAGATCTGAATTTTGATTGAAAAAATCAAAATTTGCATTATAGATTATATCTACAAGAAAATAAGACATAATAAGATAAATTAATAGTGTGTGACTTTTCGGTAACAGTGTTGTTACCGAAACATTACACATTATTAATTTATTTGGATTAGGTCTTATTTTCTTGTAGATAAAAAACCTTATTTAAACTAATATACTTTTCTCATCACAGTTCATGTCAATCTATAATCCAACTTCTTTAATCCAAGACTCCAGGGGCTTCAGTTGAATTAAGTCAGTGTTGAATTGCATTGGTTAGATGCCAAACATTCACTCTGCTAGTTGAATTTTCTAAGAGTGTTAAGGAGAAAGACATCTCCTCATCGTGCAACTAAAAGTTGCTTATGGCTTGTGCTACTCATTGATTTTTAATTATTCCAGAATTGGCCAAATTACCTTTTCTTGATTAATCAAGAGAGGCTTGTTGGCCCTAATCAGCATAGTGTAAGCTGTACCTCAACGACCAAAAAAAGTTGGTCTTTGGGGAATCCTGAAAAATCATGAAACAGGTATTTGCACCTGTGTTAGAACACCTAACTATACCTGTTTCATGATTTTTTTTTTAAATTGGCAGGACTGTTCCTCCAAAATCAGGATCACATTACATCAGAACCATTTTCCATAATCCCCCATCCATTGCAAAAGTCATTGGAAACCCTTACCAAACCAACAAAGAAAATAAAACAAGATGATATGTAAAATCCATCTATATCATAACATGCAACTACTTCAATGTTGAATGCATTGGTTAAACAGGGAGATCAATAAAGAGTGAAAGAACACAAAATAATATTGATCCAGAATTCTTCATAGCCCAACCCAACATGAAAACAGGCCACAAATTTAATTTAGAAGAATGTCGCAACAATAACATAACAATCAAACCTATACTTGGAATCTTTTACATCATCTAAATTCTCAATAGCATAAATAGAAAGGATTGTAAGGATATAATAGGGAGTTTAAAAGGGGAGATTTCCCCAGCCATGCAATCTCTTGTATATAACCTTTGTCTTTACTATTTTTCAAATACATATCCATAGAAGAGTTCTCAATACTTGAAGGCTTTGATTTATATAATCTAATAAACTTTGTTAAAAAAAAAAGTACAAATGTGAAATTGTACTGGGATAAGGTGGATAAATTAAGAAAAAAGGCATCTCCTTATTGTGCAACTGAAAGTTGCTGATGGCTTGCACCAATTATGGGAATAAATATCAACTATTTGTTGATTTTTAATTATTCCAGAATTGATCAATTACCCATTCTTGATTAATTGTCTCTTAAATCTGTATTTATGGTTGGAGCTTTTGCTCTTTCAGTATTGTCAGCAATGTAGGGATTATAAGGAGCAAGTGGTTTTAAGTATTGTGCATCAAATATCTCAGTTGTCTGATATCCTGACCCAGGAGAACAATTTTTTCTAAACTTGGAGAGGATGAGGTGTAGAGGTGCTGGTCTGGTAGATCTAGAATATCCTTCACACAGTAGCTCCTCACAGGCTTGGACTACAGCCACATCAGGTTGGCACAATTTGTTTAGTACACACTACTCTGTGGTGCAATCAGTCCTTACTAACACTTCTGCTTGGTAGAGAATTGTGTTCAAAGGTTTCTTCAACCTTTGATACCAGTTTCCCAGGCAAGAATTTTTCTAATCCGTAGAGCTACTTGTTTTTGGAGACCTTCAAGAAGTTGAACAACTTTCCGAGCTTCTTGTAGCCGGCGTTCTAGTCGGCTCGGGCACTTGTGGGGCTGGCAGGGCCTCCAGAAGTGGCGGCCCATACAGATGGCCCCACACAGCAGTATCACAGCAAGCAGCCACTTCATCTCTTGGATGGACCAATAGATTGCTCCCAAGAGAAGAGGAGAGATTGCCTCTCTCACTCAACCATTGTTAGTTTATAAATATTTGCCTTTTATGCTTAAAAAAATTTTTAGATATAATTTTTTGGGAGCCACTTTGAAAATTGTTATCTCATATGCGATTATTATAGATTTCTCTCTTTTTTTCCCCATTTATTATAAAGGGTATTCCTTAAAAAGTTTCTAATTCAATTTTTCACCATGAGAATTCCATCATGCCGTTGAGGTCTTTGTCTTGTGTGAAAGGAGTCTATTATCTGTACAAATACAATCCAAACCAGCGTATGATCACCATATTTCAGCTGGAATGTTGGTATGGGTTGGTATCTGTTGGTTCTTCTTATTATTTTATTAACATCTTTTTTTGTCTTGTTATTTAAGTTTTGGGATGTTCCCAAGACTTTTCAGAGAAACCCAATGATTATGCATCTTCATACAGAGTGTGCGACAATTTTGAATTGAATAATTTTTTTCGTAAAGAAAGAGGCTGTCTGGTTGGCATTCCTATTTCTTGAAAATAAAGATACTTTGGCCAGAGTAAATATTTTTATTACCTCGACGTTTCGACAAAAATCTTTTCAATTTTTTTTCTCTGCGAAAAAAAGTTATTGTAATTGAAGTCACCCTTTCACTCCTTTATACTCCAATCTAACATTTTTCTCTTTAGTAAAGAAATGACTCTTGAATCTCCAAAAAAGATGGTCCACTGGGTTATACTTACCTAATTCCATGTGTAATCCTCTCTGGTAATTCTTTCTTCTCTCAAAATCTTGAATAGGCTGGGACAAGGTTGATAAAGTTAGCCCTATGCACTTCTTTCTGCCTTTACATCCCCGAGGTTTCCTCAGTTAGAAAACCAAACTAATATAGGACGATTTGAAACTTTTGCCAGGAGAGTGCTAGCAATAAAGTGAAGCAGAATTTAAGTGTGTGATAGAGTACAATACTACAGCACTTGGTTCAATGCTCTTGTGATATATTTCCATAGATGGATAGAAGAGAGAGAGACTTCCACATAAAGAGAAACAACACACAACTAAAACCCTTATTTGTACAACATATCAATTCTGAATGGCAATCCTGAAACAGTACCCATCACTTTATTGACCCAAGCCAAGGTCTGTCAGCTAAGTTGCCTGCTCTGGTTGCAGTATAAGGTCAGGCCGGCCCATGACAGAGCCCTTTCAAGACAAGACCAAAGGCCATTTGGACCTGGTGACCACAAGCCACAATGGAGAGCTGCCGTTGGAAGAAAAGAAAGTGGAGGAGAACAAGGAGACGTGAGTATCCTCTGTTGGCTTCATCCTGTTTTATAGTGGAAATACAATATACAGTAGAACCTCCCTGTAAAGGACACTTAGTTGCAGAGCAAAAGTGTCCTTTAGAGAGAGGTGTCCTCTTACCGGAGAGTTTTTAAATAGTAAAAATGATTATTTTGCAATTGAAAACTGTTCTTTGTAGAGAGGTATCCTCTAGCCGGAGTATCCTCTCATGGAGGTTCTACTGTATATGATTTATTTTGGAGAGTCAAGTGTTATAATTTTTCATTGGTGTTGCCAGCATTAATGAACTCTAGGGTCTTTAGAATATTAGTGCCTGATGATGATGCTCAGTTTAAATACCAGAGATGTCAATAGTTAAAGTGACACAAGGTAATAAGATCAAATCCAAATAGTGTGTGTTGTTTCAGTAACAACATTGTTACCATCATCTGACAAAAGTACTGTATGAGATACATTTCACAGTATGTTTTTAAATAGTTACTTTATCAAGTGTGTAAAAAAGATGGCAGATAAGAAAATATTTTTTTAAAAACCTCTAAAATATTATTATTAGAACTAGAAGTGGGATATAACCCTCTTTTTAAAAAATATTATTTAAAATAAGATCTGTAAATATCATTGATATTTCCTCTTTCTTCTATTCTGTTAATTGTAGCACATTTTTTTGGAATGAAAAAGGCTTTTTAAAATTGTATCTTAAAGTAATTTTTCTTGTATCTTTGGTTTTTTTTTTAGATTGAAATTATTCTGAAAATAGAGTAATCCATATTTAAATATTTAGATAATAAAAAAAGGCATATATTGGATTGAATAAAATGATTTATTTGCCAATATTTCAGTTGGCATCAACAATGCATATCAGAGGCTAATAATAGGCCACCTGACAAATTACAGTGCCGAATAACTCTTCAATTTTTGTAAGTTGAGGTATAAAATGGCTGTTGGCTCTTCCTTTGTAACCAATCCTTAGCACCACGGTATGATGCAGGGCCTTGGTAGAAGTGACCTCTCCTCCAACCCTTAAACGGAAGCTACCCTATTCTCCTACTCAAGAGAGGTTATTGTCTTTCCTCACTCGTGACCCTTAACCCTGTGTTTTAAATACATTAGCTAGCCTCTTTGGATCTTACAACTAGTGCTACAGACTTGTTACAAATGGTTTCCCATCAAACTTGATGCCGCAGAAGGGGAAATGCCCCCTAGACAATTAACATAGAAGAGGCACCCAAAGCTGGTGTGTCAAACAAACTTGGGTCAAAGACTTGCCATAATGGAAGTTGATCAGATACCATGTTGGTCAAGGAAGTTTCTGGGAGGGTTCAAACTCCTGCAAAGATGTTTTTCCTACAGTATCTGGTTTGGTGTTTTCAATTATTTGAAGGCTCATTGATGTGAGATTCAGAGTACTTGAAACTACAGTTTGGGATTACTTTCCCAGCACTGATTGATACCCACCACCTGACATTAACCTGCATTCACTGTGCTGTGTTTCCCTGAGATCTCACCAAATAATTTATAAGTCATTTATTGGGACTTGTGCAGGTAGTTATTATCTGTAGATGGTCAATTAACAAATTGAAAAACAAAAAGAGATCTGGATGCTAAGTGAATCACTACTTTGTATGGCTCTCTATATAGATGTTAAACCTCATCTCTGTGAGAAACTATACATTGGTTGAACAATGTTATCAGTGAGTATTGAACTGTGGGAAGTCACCTAACCAAACTTCTCCCCTGGAGAGACTACTGGAATTTACAGAAAGCAAATTGGGATGACTTCCTTTCTGATCGCAAACATGAACACCAATACTCAACAGGATCACAAAGTAAACATAGGCAAATCAGCTACACTTCACCATTAACAGCCATCTCTTTAAATGGAACCCTAATTTCAACTTTGACAACTGGCCCTTGAAATATAACGCTATCTCCATCCTTTACTCACCACATTGGCAATATTGTCAGAAAAACAAAAAGAAGACTCTTCATCTTAAAGATCTTTATTGAAGGCATCTTATAAAACAACAAAAATATACAAAGAGGCTTCACTAGAGCATGTTTGCCAGTGCTAGTTTAGAATGTACAGTTTAGACTATGGAAGGCAGGGTTCCCGGCTTTAGGTTCCGAAGAAGACTCTTCATCCTAAAGATACCTACTTATTCATCTTAGCCAAAAGGCTGAGAAGTGATCCTAAAGAGACTCTCAGGAACAGGGGTGCTGATACCACCACCTACCTGACCTCAATTATGGAATATACCCTTCCAGTCTGGATCTGCTCTAGCAATACCAGTACTGACAAACTAGACAAGCCTCAAGGATAATAAGTGGCCCACACTCCTTGATAAAATATCTGGATTTGAATCCTCTCTCCCACCTCTTCTCAACAGATGATAAGAAAACTCCATGCCAAATAAATTTGCAGAAGTATCAATGCTCCAAAAGACCAGGTAAATGTATAAGAAGACCACTAAACAAACTGAAGAAATTATCCTCCCTACACACAGTCACAGCCAACAACTATACCAATATTCATAGAAATGCCTATTGCAAAACTACATTGCCCCTCAGAAAACTTGGTCACACCTTATATCCAACACTATGATCCAAAAACCAATCCAAAAATAACACCCCTTCAGTAATTCTTATATCAATGAGCCTTCAAATAATTGAAAAGACCAAACCAGATACTGTAGGAAAAACATCTTTGCAGGTTAGATAATAAATATATAATCTAGTACTGTTAAATTTTTCACAGAAGGCAGTTTAGTATAAAATGGATCTTCTGGCAGTAGTGCCTACATCTCAAATTATAACGAGACAAAATAATTAAAATGATCAAACACCACTGACCTCTCTATCTTTAGAGTCAAGTTATCAGCCATCAATGTGGCACTTCAAGTTATATAAACACCAAACATTTTACAGACTCTCCGGCTTCTTTCTTTTGCCTTAAGAACTAGTTATTCATCAATATGATCCCCTTCTCAAAGAAATAGCCAAACCCTAATGACCTTCATAAAAGAAGGCACCACCTTCCAAAGGTTTCACATTCAAGAAAATGAAAGGCTGATACATCAGCGTACCATAAAAGAAGAATCAACACCACTAATCTCTGTTGCACAGACTAGTTCAGGGCACCATGGGAAGTAAAAGAATACCATTGGTGCAGCAGCAAAAACTAGAACTTTTGAGTTATGTTTTGTGCAACGATTACATCAGGATTTAGAACAAGCCACCTGAAACCCTTGACATTTGAGAAGGGGGGAAAGACTGCCTACACAACCTCCATGAACCTCAAGCACCAGTATTGACACTTAGAGCATCCTGATCTATTTTTTTCTTTCTTTCATCTATATAGATGTAAGTTTATTTCTTTACCCCCCTCTATATATTTGGCTTGTATTTGATAAGGCACACAATTTGGATTATATATTATAAACACAAGGTAATAAGACCAAATCCATATAAATAAATAGTGTGTGACATTTTGGTAACAGTGTTGTTACTGAACGTCGCACACTATTTATTTGGTCTTATTACCTTGTGTTTGACTTGTATTTCTTTATAATTGGAGCTTCCACTTGTGCAACACTTTCCAATCGATGGAAAGAGACTGTAGTTAAACAAGTGTCAGGCCATTCAGGAATAATATCTCAATAAAGCCTCTCTCAAGAATTGGTGACCTTTTTGCTACTGTTTTTATATTTGTTTTCAATCTTCTATGATATATTAGAGAGAAAGGGACTTAACAAATGGTTGCAAACTGCCTTTTTACAGCCAAATTAACCTCCAAAGTGAGAACAAGGGAAGTGAGAACAACAGCAGCAAGAAGAAGCTTAAGAAGATGAGGTAATTAATACTTTTATGCCTTCAGTAGAAAGTAGAGAATCTAAAAAGCTGGTGAACAATTTATTTTTTAGATTTTTGAACCCAACTCCTTGCTGTAACTAGCTTTCTGTTTAACCGGAGTTAGGTTTTCAGTGGTAGTGTCTGTTCTCTATACTAAGACACCACAATTAGTGAGCTGAGTGCCAACAGTGGGCATTGAAAGCTACTGAATGTTAATTCAGTCACCACTTGTGGTGGTCATCTCCTGGGCAACACTCAACTTTGGATTTAAGTCTATATTTGTTAGAGTTGTTTCCGCAGCGTTGTGGCCGAGTTTGAACTCATGAAGCAAAATTATGTGGATTTCCTGTTTTGAAAGCATTTTTAATACAGCCTGAAATCACACACAATATATTGTTGTAGATATATTGGTAGATATAGTGACAGAGCAAGAAATAAGCTCTATAAATATTTGTAAATATTTAAAAATAATTAATTGCAATTATCTCAATGATTGAATTTGGATTTATGAAATCAGCCATTATTTTTGCATCAACCTAATAAAATGAGCACAATATTTCAAGAGACACAGAGCATCAAGCAATTGTGCACGCATCAGACATTCATCTAACATGTGAACAATTGCTTGAAAAAGAAAGATGTTTGGTGTCTCAAGATATTTCTTAATGATCAAAAATCATTTGAATCCAAGATTAGCCAATTTATTGGTCATAGTTGAACCTATGGATTCTTCTCTTCTTCTTCTTTCTTATCTTGGTCGTTGAGGTACAGCTTGCACCACGCTGATGAGGGCCAACAGCCCGAAACGCGTCCGTGGTTAGCTTTTCTTGATTTATCAAGAATGGGTATTTGGCCAATTCTGGAATAATTAAAAATCAACGAGAATAGTTGATATTTATTCCGATAGATGGCGCCAGCCATCAGCAACTTTCAGTTGCACGATAAGGAGATGCCTTTTTCTTAATTTATGCACCTTATCCCAGTACAATGTTACATTTGTGCTATTTTTTCACATCGTGTAGTGTCCTCACGCAATTCTGGCCTTAACTACCCGTTTCATGATTTTTCAGGATGCCTTAATGACCAATTTTTTGGTCGTTGAGGTACAGCTTGCACCACGCTGATGAGGGCCAACAGCCCGAAACGCGTCCGTGGTTAGCTTTTCTTGATTAATCAAGAATGGGTATTTGGCCAATTCTGGAATAATTAAAAATCAACGAGAATAGTTGATATTTATTCCGATAGATGGCGCCAGCCATCAGCAACTTTCAGTTGCACGATAAGGAGATGCCTTTTTCTTAATTTATGCACCTTATCCCAGTACAATGTTACATTTGTGCTATTTTTTCATATATATGTGTGTGTGAAAAAAAAAAAAACTGAAAAAATTGGACCAAAGTGGATATAAAAAAAAGAAAGGATCTCTTTGCTCTATCCCAACTAGAGAATCAGCATCATTTTCATTCTACCTCTCCCTATGTAATATAGGAGAGGTAGAAACTGTTTCTTAATAAATCCATTTGCTGTCAATTCCTATGTAGTTGGCAAAGGAGTTTTTATAGTTGGTGAAGTGGTGGTGTTCTAGGCAGAAACACATTAAGGTTAATCAAAAATTATATATTTTGTAATATTTATCCTGATATCCACCGACTAAATATATTCCTGTGTGTCATTTCCTACTGTCTCTATACTCCAGCCAGTGTAGATGTACTCCTCAGAGAGAATGGGCACTCTCCAGCAGCTGCTGCCTACATCTGGCAGCTCCACAATGGCAGCTTTCACTGGGCTCTGGCAGCTCTCACCTAGCTCATACTGAAGAAATCTCCATTGTGAGCTCTGCCCAGTTGTATTAGTTAATAAGAAAAAGGATCAAATTTGAGAGTGCAGCCAACCAAGACTGTACACAATACACCTCTATATTGCCATTCCTTACCTGTAGCATTGGTAACCTTTTATATTGGTTACAATTACAAACTTGTCTAGCTCAAAACTAATATGCTTAAATTATAGCTCTAACTTATAGCTTATAACTTTATAGCTTTAACTTATAAAAATAGATAACATGGAGAATTATATAGAGGGATATTATATACTTATTGTACAATTGTTTCTAATTCAACATTTGAAACCTAGTAAACATACTTTGTTCAAAACCCTCTTAGAAAGATATTTTTACGACT
>CP092868.1:98443790-98498925 GCA_030710605.1 Cordylochernes scorpioides
GTTCTCCATAATTTGTGAAAAGCGAATACATTGAGCCTGCCTTTCACTACTTTTGCCAATAAAGCATATGGCGACTTGTGTTCATAGCTAATCTTTTAACAGAGAATTCCTCTCTTATCCTCTAGAGACGGACAATAAAACGTATAGTAAGGAAATTCGCTATTGTACAGAGTGCAATAGGTTTCAATAATAAAACATGATTATATGCTTAAATAGTGAAAATAGAATACTTACTTGGGCAACGGAACGCTTTACAATCATTGGACTATCATCATTAAGGTTTGACTCCATAGTAGTTGATGTATGAGAATACTTATAGTGAGAATAAAGTTTCTTATTCTTACATAGTCCATCTGTATAGACTGGTCTATTGTTGTTCTTCAAATTAAAGGGTATCACGAGAAATGGGGAAAATAACTATCACTATATTCGAAGATATTCCGCAACAGTACAATTCGTTTTTCAATTTAAAAAGTAGTTTAAAATGGTAGGTATAAATTGTATATAATAGAAATAGATTTATTTATACTATTGTGAAATCTTTGTAAATATTATTATATTATTATATTTATTTTTGTTTTATAATTTCTCATTATATATATTTATATAATTTATTTCAAAGATCATAGTCTTTTGTGAGTAAAATATTTGTTTTTTGACTCGTGCTTTAGATGTTGTACAAAATTTGAAATACCGCGTTTGAACGCCCTTGCAGCCTTAGAATAATTTTAACGCTTTGCCAAATGTTTTAATTTTTGTTCGCTCCTGACGAGGACAAAATATTTTTGTCGAAACGTCAAGACAATAAAAAAGATTTACTGGCCGAAGTATCTTTAATTTGAAGAACTATGAATGCTGCCCAGGCAGCCTCTATCTTTACGATGGTCAATTGTAGTTCTAATAACTAGAGGAAGATTTTTGTCAAATATTGGAATCTGTACATCCAACAAGCCACACGAGAAACCAATGTTTTTTAATGTCTCCGTCACGCTTTTTATTTTATTCTCACTAAAACAATGAAAGAGGACAAGATTTCAAAGTTCTAGGTGGCCGTTGTGGCATGGAATAGATTAGAGAATAGAAATTGTATAGTTCATTTCAAATAAAACTGTTTCTGTGGTGTGAAGAGCGGAAAACATTCTATAAAAACGTGGTCGGGAATGGACTAATTTCCACAATTCTTTTATATTTCTGTGGTCTATTTTTAATATAATCCCAGACCACATATAAGTCTTAAATTTTGCATACTCGCTTAAGGCAGCTTACAAAGCAAAAGTAATAGATATCAAACTCATAGCTGACCGTTGTAGCCAGGTATAGAACATAAAATATAATTTTTATATTCCCTTTAAAATATATATGAAGAAAATAGACGCAGCCGTTTCTGTAGCGTAATGAGGTAAACACAGAGTGTGTGAAGATGATAGTCCAGGGTAGCGCTAGCGACTGTCGTAGCAATCTGTTCCCATATAATAAATACATATCAAGATATAGTGTGTATATGTAAAATTCGATTCATTTTAAAATTCAATTGTGTGTGTTTCAGGAAAGATGGGGAGATGTGGCCATATTCTTATCTGTTTGAACAATATTTCTTTTCGGAATATTTTAACAACCTTTATTATTAATTAATTAATTAATAGATATTTTAAAAATATTTTAATATAATTTTAAGCATATATATTCATCTTTTCATATTGTTTTAGTATAAAATATCAGGAGCATTTGTTTAAAAACGATAAAACCTCACAAAAATGTTTATTGAAATTTAAATATTATACAAAAAATTAGAGACATTTTGAAATTTTTTAAATCTGTGCAATATTAAATATGTGTTAAATAGTTCATAAAACTATGTAGTCCACATATTGAAAAAAAAAAAAGTTTATTTATCCTAAAATATATTTTAATATTTGTTTTGTTATATTTGCTTTCAAATATTTTGAATAATGTAGTCCCACAAAAGCTACACTTCCATTTCTGATTGTATATATCTATAAAATCACAAAAGTCTTCCAAATGACCATGTATATTTTATTGTAAATATATTATATGAGATAAATACTATATTAATCAATATTGCTAAATATAATATCCACAGTGTTAGTAAAATATTGACATATATATCTATAGCCTAACCAAAAATATATAATCAACATAAAAGTTTCTAAAAAATTGGCAATCATTTATTTGAAAATACGTTGAATTTATCACAAAATGTGCAATATACATTCTGATAAGGTTGAAAAATAACAATCATATTTATTAACAAATCGAAAATTATTGTAAAATGCGTTTTGAAAAATATGCCAAATATAAAATACGTAGTAACGATAAAGAAAAGTTTATTTAATTTAATACACAACAATATTTGACATAAAGAAAGAAATCTAAATATATATGTTTAATATATAATATAAAACTCTTTTAAATTTATTTGAATGTTATAGAATCGGACAAATCTATTTGATCCAAGTCTTCCAATTGTAAAATTTATATATATATGAAATGTTGAAAAGGTGCTTCAATATTTATTGTAGAATGTACATATATTTGTTTAGTATGTATTAGAGAACTATAATATGATATAAATTTAAGAAACCGTGCAAAAAATATCACAAAGGTCTTCCAATTTACCTTTAATATCAAACTATATATTTAGAAAGTAAATGTTGTATGCTATAGTCTTCCAAATAATGTTGTAGATTTGTTAGAGAAACATCTTTAAAAAATTGTCTTCCAGTAAAAAGGCACAATTTTTCTTAAATCCAAGTCTTCCAGCTTGTAATATAGCAAAAATATATTCACTATAGCATTTGTAGACTATTCTTAAAGCTTTTATAGAGAGTTGAACTATTTCAATAGATTTAGCATGTCTCAGAAAAACATAAGCGCTCAATTCTATAGGGGATTTCCCCTCATCCAGGTCGTCCCATCCCCTCGAGGCCGCGTCAGGCCACTGCAGACTACACCAAGAGTCCCAATAGCAGATGGACAAGCTGTTTTTGAAAATCTTTGGAGAGGACGTTTCCAAAGAAGAGATGAATTTCTGGGAAAAAGGACAACCCTTAAAAGTGTCGTGAGGTAAGTGAATTTTTATTTATTTTTAAATTATATTAATACAGTAATCCCTCGTTAAGACGAACTCAACGGGAGAACGAAATACCCTTTTCGTCTTAAAAGAATATATACCGAATTCGTATAAACCGAATTCGTATTAGACGAATTGAATTCGTGGTATCCGGGGGTTGTACTTATGTACTACTGATGAGTAAGAAAACTACATTTCTGAGGAATAATGAATAAATTTATTTGAAAACAATATTGATGAAAATATTTTATAATTTTAAGGAACAACAATTATGTATATGTATGTGTCATAATTTGTATATAATTGTATGCCCCCCGACCCACTATGTATGTACCATGTATGATTTTCAAAGATTTAATAAAGAATAAGGTAACTGGAGGAAAGCAAGTAGCAATAAGACATAGGAAGTAGGTCTAAAGCTGGCACGACTATTCTTGGCACCCCCGTCAATATTGCAGGGGCAAAGACCGGACGTATCTAGTGACCGCAGAAGTTATAAATGTTAAGCTAACGCCCAATATTTCCGGCAAAGACAGGACGTATCTAATATCCGCCGAAGTTATAAGCGTCGAGCTACCCAACACTTCCTGGCGAAATCGGATATATCTTCCGGCAAAAGCAACACCAAAGAAAACCGCCGGGCCAATCAGAAGACAGTACCTAAATAGGTCGACCAATAGGAAAAGATCATGTGACATCTCTCGACCAATCAAAAAGAAACTGAGTCTTGGTGTTAAATCGAAAAGCAAGAATGGTCAGTTGTTCACTCGTTCTCGCCGAGTTCGGACCTAGTTGTGATTCCGCTTCCAACAAGGTGACATCTACTCTCGAGACCTCTCTCCCTCTGCTCATCCCACAGCTAAGTTCAATCACCGCCATGTGATCAGATAATTAACAATCCAAATCGCTCCGCTCTTCTCAAGCTTTCTTTCCTCCAACCCAGTTGCCTTTTATTTTCAAACCCCATCACGTGTCCTGATTATTCCTAACTGTGTGCTTCACTTGCCACTCAACGACTGCGTTTCAACCAATCCTCACCATTCAAATCGAACAACAAGAAATTCCGCAACGATATTGTCACAGAACGGATAAGTCGACAGGATTCTACAACAGTGTAATACATCAAATATTGCAGTGTAATAACTTTGGATTATATATTACATATGTACATAAAGTATTTTATTTTAAAATACAATATGGATAATATAATCACAATGTAAGGCAATAACATGAGAATATAAGTTTATTTTTAAGCACAAATAAAAAAGAACAACAAAAGAAACAACTCACATAATATACTTGGTACATACAATGTTTATGTGTATGCAGCATATGCAGTATGCATAGAGTATCCTATATCTGGGTTTTCTCTGCAGGTTTCAGAAAGTCTGTTATAGTTTTTTGGTGGTATTTGATTGGGCACTGTTTCAGACACTCCCTTCTTATTTTATCCAGGTCATCTTCAAAATGAACATCAATATCCGCAGAGGTTTTGGACAGCTTCTGGAGGGTTTCGAGGGCCGCGATTACTTCCAAGGGGATGGTTTCATAGAAAATGAGTCATCATAACAAACAGAGGACGAATGTTTACACAAAAGACAAAGAGAGCCAATACTTGATATCAACGGCGTTTTTGTTGTTTTAATAGTTTATTGTTTTACTTATAACTCGCCTTTAAAAACATATTAGAATTCGTTTTAACCGATTGATTAGTTCTGCTGGGGGCTAAATTTAATTCGAATTTCGTCATAACCGAATATTTCGTCTTAACCGGCAAAATCTCTTTGGAAAGCATTGAAATTTAACGGGGGAAAAGAAACGGTTCGCGCAAACCGAGAGTTCGTATAATCCGAGTTCGTGATAACGAGGGATTACTGTATACACAATATATTAATACAGTAGAACCTCCCTGTAAAGAACACCTAATTGCAGAGCCAAAGTGTCCTTTAGGGAGAGGTGTCCTCTTACCAGAGAGTTGCTAAATAGTAAAAATGGTAATTTTGCAAATGAAAACTGTCCTTTGTAGAGAGGTGTCCGCTAAAGGGAGGTTCTACTCTTAAACAATAAAATATAATATATTTTAAATATATTTTTGAATACATGTTGGGGATAACATGATAAAGATTAAGATAAAGGTCGGGAAATTTACATTGACAAGAAGGTTGAGAATCGAATCCACAATGCTCACTGATTTAAATAGCTTAGCATGCCCTCAAAAATATGTTTGACTTATTTGAACGAGTTATCACATTAGACCATCCACATTAGGGTAAATTGGGCTATAGGAGATCAAATTATTTATTATACAAAGAAGATAATCTGTGTTACTTCTGTAAAGTTTGACGTCACAAGAAGTAGAACGTCTCGACCAATAGGTTTCGAGAGACTTACACAACCCCGTATCTTCTTACACCAGACGAAATAAAATCCGGACAGCCGATCTTCTCAATTTCTTATAAATCAGGATTTTGGTCATCTTTGTTCTTCTAGAAGGTAGGTAAGTCTTTGCTATAGAAATCCTTTGAAAACAAAATACTTTAAAAAAAATTGTTTCTTTTGATATAAAAGACGCGAGCTTTAAAGTTTAAGTATTTCGTCTACTGGTCAACTCGGCCAGTAGTGAATTGAATTAGTCAGTAGAAAAATAATTATCGTTCGAAAGCTTGCGTTAAACTATATATAAATATAATTTGTTAGTTTTCCTTTCGCTATCTTTTCAAAATCTAAAAGTGTGTATATTTTAGGCTAACAGCTTATTTACAAAGTGTTGAAGGTTTTGAAAATCTAGCGACGAAAACTAAGAATTTTTTTTTCTGAAAAAAGAGAAATCCATATTCAAATCATTAGATAATAAAAAGGCCTATATTGGATTGAATAAAAGATTTTTGGCAAAATAAATCTTTTATTAAATCCAATATATGACTTTTTATTATCTAAAATATATATGTGACAAGGAAATTACTGAAGAACTCCCCCATTACCTGCTTAATTGTACAGCCCTTGATGCAGAGAGGAAGGCCCTATATCAACAAATTAAATGTACCAACACTTCACCCTACGTATTGCTTTAAAAATTATCAGCAAACAAATCTAAGGCAATAGCTTACTATACATTTTTTAGATCATCATTATGTAAGGACCAGTCAACAAGTGAATGACTTTGAGACGAAGAGTAAAGCCAGTTCAATTTCTATGTAAATAACACAAGATGATTATTACCTTACCCAATTGGGAGAATCTGTATGGGGCAAGTCCCTAATAAAGGCTTTTGTATGTGTGTGTATTATCTAAAATATATTTATATATATTTTAACGCAAGCTTTCGAACGATAATTATTTCTCTACTGGCTAAACCAACCCACTACTGACCGAGCTAACCAGTGGACGACATATTTAAACTTAAAAGCTCGAGTCTTTTAAACCAAAATAAACTATATAAAAGTGTGTATATTGTTGCACCAGGTTGCGGCTTGACAGACTCTTCAGGCTTGATTCTCTCCTCAGACATGTCAGAACGTGTTTCAACCATCCTACCAACTTATATAAGGGAATAATGAGATAACTTACTTTAAGTAACCTCCGGAATAATTTATTTCTACAAGAAAGGTATTTGCAAGTTTTCCTGATCGATCAATACAACCGAGATACAAACTATTTACATATAAAATGATGACGTCAGGATGATGACGTGGCATTTAATTTACAGAGTAGGCCACCACAGAATATTTATTCTGTGACAATATATTTTAGGCTACAGCAACTTCAGGAGAAGCGATTATAGTTATTTAGAAAGTGTTGAATATTAGTCAAAAGGCCGAGAAGCGATGCCTATATAAGTCTATAGCATTGTTTTACTCGCCCAACAAGGAGAGTAATGTATCAACAGAGTAGTAATGAGCGTATACAGACGCCCATGTTGTAAAAGTTGATAGTACGCAGATAGTAACGCAACATTCGCCTATACGAGTATAAGCTGAAATGATGGTATTTTATAGGCTATAATATCATTTTATTCGCGATCGAACGTTGTGGCCCACTGTACATATTACATCCCAAACACGACACCAGCCATCTCTTGTCTTGTGCTCGATGTACCATCTCGGCGACTGTTAAGCCAGTGAGTTCCTTTAAAGTTCCATTAAAGAGGCTAAACTCTGTTGTAACTATGGGTGTAGAGGAACTTACATTCTTAAGAGATGGAGAGCTCAAGATTAATTCTAGGTTTTCGACATTGAAGATTATCAGATTGAGCCTCTAAGTACCTTCGCCCTTGCCGAATTGAAGCTGCATACAGTAGTACCATTTTACGCGAGGGAAACCCTCAGATCAACCCCGTATTTAAGAGGAGTCAAAGCAAAAGTTGAAGATGGGTGTATTTGCGATATTTTAAACTATTAGAAACAAAGAAGACATATCCTGACCAGATCCACATGTGCTTTTTGGATCGTACAGAGCACCATCTAGTGGAACATAAATCAACTAAACATTGATTTAACCTATTCCCTGATATTCATGGTTGCCTTTTCTTGATTTATCAATAAAATGGGTTGGCCAAATATCAGGGAACAGGTTAAATCAATGTTTAGTTGATTTCTGTTCCACTAGATGGTGCTCTTTCATCTAAAAAGTATATGTGCTCCTGGTCAGGATATACCTTCTTTGTTTTTAATATCAAAACCTGACCTTTTCAATTTTTTTTTCTATTATTTTTTAATTTTAAACTATGTTCAAAAAATTTCTTCAGCTACTAAAAGAATGATGAAAACAGATGGGTAAAGTGTGGATTACAAGTGGTTAACTCCATCCCAATGATTTCACATGCATCAAACATTACTGGAATTTAAAGAAGAATCAAACGATTTTTTTTTTCATCAGAACATTAACAAACTTGATTTTTTTTTCATTTTATTAATAAACCAGGCGTGATATTTTGAAATATTTGTGCCTATTACAGAGGAAACAAACAAAACAACAAACAAATTGGAACTTAGAATTAAATATTTACAAATTTACATGTATTATTCGACAGAGTTCATAAAATGTATATAGACAAAGTGGCTGATGTAAGAGAGTTAAATCATTTAGATCAGGGAACAATCGATGTCTCACCTAATTCAAATGTTATAGCTTATTATAAGACATATGACAAAAGTACTGTTTGTGTGTTGTAACCTATGTGGCAGCAGGGTAATAAGAAATGTAGCAGATTTGTTTAAAATTCTCAAATTAGACAAATTACAATCAGAATAGCATTAACATACCACTCTAAAAATATCGTTCAAGCCATTTAAAGCAACATTGCATTTTGTTTTAGACTTATACTCCAAAAATAAGATAGTAAAAATGCAACTACACAGTAATTAGATAATATTATATTCTAACTAAAAACAATATTGAAAACATCCCAATGTATATAGATTTGCAATAGTTTAGCATCAGGCGGCGTTTTATTCATTTATGTTCTCCTGTAGCAGGACAGAGATGCCTGAAAGCTTGAGACGGTTTTAATAAAATAAAAGGAAATCATCTCCAGAAACCTTTTTGATATTTAATTTCTGTCCAGGATATTTGAATTATTTGACTCCATGCAATTATCGAGTACGTTGAAAAGATGGCTGCGAGTGTTGATAGCTACAAATGCCATGTTGACTTGAAGAGCCTCAGCAGTAACCCGGACTTCACGGAGACCCTAGACCAGAGGTCGGCAAACTGCGGCTCGTGAACCACATGCGGCTCTTTGGATGTGAATCTCTTTATATAGTTCCACTAGCCGAATGACCCGGGCAACGCCCGGGTTTTACCCGATTAAATGCTTGTATTCAAATACTATTCGTTACAATTATAAATTGGCGCCGTGGATGTCATTCTTGTATAATATATAAATGAGTTTTAAAAATTGTAAAAAAAAAATGCATCGGCCGGGAATCGAACCCGGGCCGCCCGCGTGGCAGGCGAGCATTCTACCACTGAACCACCGATGGTTATGAGAAATGGCCATATTTGGGTATTTATTCCATTCACAAAGCAAACGGTGACAGAATTGATTAAGAATTGTTGCTTGACTATGACGCTGATAACTGTATATATTAATACGTAAATATTATTTATGTGAGTACTATTTATTGTTAGCAAGAAATATTTTGTGGCTCTTTAAAAACTTTGAAATTTTGTACATTGTAATTTTTGATTCTTCCGACTCAAAAGTTTGCCGACCCCTGGCCTAGACAATTTAAACAGTTTTATTGATTCTTCTAATCAATTGTTACAAAGGTGGAACAAATATATAATAAAATAGTAAATAAAGGTTAGATAAAATGTAGGGGAATATATATAGTTGTGTATGTGTACACATTTCTTCAGCAAGGGAGGCTTCCCCACCTTGAGAGAGTCCTCCTCCAGGCTAGGCTTGAACACTCCTCAGTTCCACGCCGAGGAAGTACCTATAGATGTGTGTCTTGGCAGACGCCAGGATGGCCAGGGCATCATCGTCTAGGCCATTCCCGAAGACCCTGCCCCAGACAATTCGTTCAAATCTTCTGAAAGAAGAAACATTCAATTTTAGCTCTTATTTAGACATCGTACTAACCTGCTTGAAATATATGGAGGCTGAAGGCAGCCTGTTGTACCATTCGTGTGGCAGAGGAGGCAAGGGAGGGACAGCAGATATTAAATCTCGTCTGGATCAATAATGTCGTCGGCTGCTACCTTTTGTCAGCCCCCGTAGGAACTACGTTTCATTTAATCCATATTCAGTTATTACAAGGTTGTACCAAAAGTGCGTAAACACTTGCAAAAATTGAAATACCAATATTATTCCCCGTTATGTATGATGTCTTTGTATTATGTATAAAGTAATTGTATTTATTTATGTAAAATATTTTATTATTCTTTGATTTTTCTTCATAGGCATTCGGCAACACTGTACTTTCCTTCTCTAATTTTGCATAAGTTCTGTTTATATATTAAGGTTAACACACCTTGTTGTAATTGAATTAAATATTAAAACACAAAGTATTGTTACTATCTCCCTTATTCCTAAATAGGAAACGTTACAGTATTATGTATAAAGTAATTATGTATTCTCCGTAATATGAGTCGGTGAACGAGTGGGTAACACCCTCGATTCGAATTGACAAGTTGCCAGATGTGTGCGCTCTGCCATCTAGAAAACGTTCATGTTAGTGGACAAGATTTGCCTTATTTGTTTTTTTATATCAACACCTGAACTTATTTTTTTATTTTTAAAATTATTTTTCACATGTAAAGCGTATTTACGTAAGTTTGACCTTAAATACCCATTTCCTGATTTCTCAAGAAGCCTCTGGGACCAAAACATTTTTGGTCTTAGAGATACAGGCTGCACCACGCTGACGAGGGCCAACAGCCCGAAACGTGTTCGTGGTCGGCTTTTCTTGATTTATAAAAAAAAAATGGGTCGGCCAAATATCAAGGAACAGGTTTAAATCAACGTTTAGTTGATTTCTGTTCCACTAGATAGCTCTCTGCCATCTAGAAAACACTCATGTTAGTGGTCAGGATATGTCTTATTTGTTTGTAATATCCCTGTGTGTTTTGTTGCTTGCACTCTCTGGTGGGGTTGGATTTGTGAAGATCCATTGAAGCATTTTTTTTTCTGAATAAAATATTTCACACACAATTCGAGATTTGATCCCGGTGGTACCCCAGAGGACAATAAGAGCTTGTGTCGAGAACCTTGTCACTTGGCCCAATTTCGACGTCGAAGAAAGAGCAGGAAACCTACCTGCTGCCAATATCCGGCTACCTTGTCGTGCTGGGGCGTCCGTCCAATATTCATATATGTAAATAGAGTGTATATATGTAAATAGAGTGTATATACGTTGGGTAATATGCCATCCAGACTGCCTACAAATATGGATTCCTTGATATATCCCTCATTGGATAGTGGATTGATTCAAATCGTTTTTGATTGTACATAGGTGGTAGCTCAGGTGATGTCATCAGATGGTTCGTCCATGGGAACTACCCAGTGTAGGTGCCTATGTTGGATTGAGAGATGGGGAGGGAATCAAAAGAGGAAACACTTGCCACGACGTCTAGAAATAAATGATGCCGAATTCTTCATCAAGTAGAAACACCCCCACTAGACCTGATCCGAATTCTTCATCGAGTAGAAACACCCCCACTAGACCTGATCCGAATTCTTCATCAAGTAGAAACACCCCCACTAGACCTGATCCGAATTCTTCATCGAGTATAAACACCCCCACTAGACCTGATCCGAATTCTTCAGATCAGGGCTAGTGAGGGTGTTTATACTTTATGTTCTACTTGATGTACTACATCTTTATGTACTTTTTATATGCAATGTATATGTACTTCATGTATTATGCTTATGCACATATTTCTATACTAGACGAATGGCCCGGGTTTTACCCGAGTGCGAATATATTTTTAAAACGTTGTCTTGGGTAGTCGCTATAGACAGGGTGGTCTGTATAGACAGGTGTATGTATCACACAGCCGATAACAGGGTTGTCTAGAGTGGCCGCTATAGACAGGGTGGTCTGTATAGACAGGTGTATGTATCACACAGCCGATAACAGGGTTGTCTAGAGTGGCCGCTATAGATAGGGTGGTCTGTATAGACAGGTGTATGTATCACACTGCTGATAACAGGGTTGCCTAAGGTGACCGCTATAGACAGGGTGGTCTGTATAGACAGGTGGATGTATCACACAGCTGATAACAGGGTTGTCTGGAGTGGCCGCTATAGACAGGTGTATGTATCACACAGCTGATAACAGGGTTTTCTAGAATGGCCGCTATATACAGGGTGGTCTGTATAGACAGGTGGATGTAACACACTGCTGATTACAGGGTTGCCTAAAGTGTCCGCTATAGACAGGGTGGTCTGTATAGACAGGTGTATGTATCACACAGCCGATAACAGGGTTGTCTAGAGTGGCCGCTATAGACAGGGTGGTCTGTATAGACAGGTGTATGTATCACACAGCCGATAACAGGGTTGTCTAGAGTGGCCGCTATAGACAGGGTGGTCTGTATAGACAGGTGTATGTATCACACTGCTGATAACAGGGTTGCCTAAGGTGACCGCTATAGACAGGGTGGTCTGTATAGACAGGTGGATGTATCACACAGCTGATAACAGGGTTGCCTGGAGTGGCCGCTATAGACAGGTGTATGTATCACACAGCTGATAACAGGATTTTCTAGAATGGCCGCTATATACAGGGTGGTCTGTATAGACAGGTGGATGTAACACACTGCTGATTACAGGGTTGCCTAAAGTGTCCGCTATAGACAGGTGTATGTATCACACAGCTGATAACAGGGTTGTCTAGAGGGGGGCAGGGAGGACACGTGTTCGCCGGCAGCCAATGGGCGCGCATTCTATCCGTGAGCTTCAGAATAAGGCAATTATATAAGTAGATGCACGTTTTTCATACTGTATATTTATATACGTAATATTAACATTATATATATATAGCTTGAGTTCTCAAAGCTATTATTAAATACCAACTCATCACACAAACACAGAATGCTATATATAATATTTCTGACTAGACACAAATTTATTCTTAGCTCACCTGGGCGCTGATTCTGAGGAAGTAATGAAAATATGGGCTACATCAATCTTGTCGTGAAAAGGTTTGCACGTACAAATATTGGAAGATGAGTACAGCTCTCAGAGCTATCTCTGTGAAACTGTTCAATTGTTAGCGCTACTTATTTTAGCTTTTTTCCAAGACACAAAATTATACATCATTAAGAGGAAGGATGGAACATACATATTGAGAGTGGTGAAATTTCCTAGATTAACCCTCTCGATATCTCATTTCCATCTTTCCGTTAAGTCAATCCATTTATAATACAAATTATACAAAAAAAAATCGTACTTTTTTTACAAATGGAATTCCTACACAGTTCCATCCAAATTTTATAGTCACTCAATGTGTCACATCACACGGAAATTCTAGAAATACTTACATAAGAGAGGTCTATCAGAAACACCAAATTGTTCCTGCGGAGAAACTGAACAAACTGCTCTTCACCTTATCTACGACTGTCCGAACTTTACAGAAGTGAGACATCGTTTGTTCCCTGATCTAAATGATTTAACTCTCTTACATCAGCCACTTTGTCTATATAAATTTTATGAATTCTGTAAATTAATACATGTGTGTAAACTTATAAATATTTAATTCTGAGTTCTAATTTGTTTGTTTCGTCTGTAATAGTTGCAAATATTTCAATATCGCGCATGTTTGATTAATAAATTTAAAAAATATTTCCGTTGAGTGGGGTTGAAGAATATTGTCTTTTAAAAGTAGAACAAAACTAACTAGAGTTTATAACGATGAGACATGAACATTTTGCACAAATATTTACCTCGATATAGGTTTAAATATTTTAAAATGAAACATACGAAAGCAGCAACGTTCGAGAACTTCCCCAAGCAATTCAAACGGCGGGCGGACTATCTCCCTCAGCAGAGAGCGCTCGATAAGTCACTCACAGAATATCCCGGTTATTAAAAGTTAGGGGAGCGATTATTCCCCACCCACCCGGGGGTGAAATTACCCTCCCCCACATCGGGGCTATTGATATCATGGCGGAAGTCTTCACTTTCCCGATTGTTCTGCTCATCTGACAGCTAAGTCAGGTGCTGATTGCTTAGTTCAACAATTCCTACACTCTATCTCAAATGCCATGGACCTGAATTACATTAAGAATTGAAATTTCTAGTTTTAATTAGTATAGATTTTTGTTTATTGCTGTTATAGTGTTTTGGAATGTTCTATATTTGTGCCATTGGTTTAGTGGTTGTAATTCTAAAGATATATTGGACTTTTGAGAATATGTGTGTAAATAATCTTTGTTTCTTGTATAATTTATTGCTCTAAAATGTAAATTTAAATAACTTTCACTTTATCTCTAAAACTATAAATAATTTGTATATGTATTTAAAAACTATGTACATAAAATATATTAAACATTTACATGCAAATATCCACATAGGATATAGCGTGTGTTTTGTAATAAATAAATTTTAAAAAATCCCTACACTTATATAATTATTTAGTTAACATTATAAATCATTATGGCCTAAAGAGTGTTTAAAAATTTTAAATTATTATAGACACGTATGATTCTTTTTAAAATTAAACAATTTCTACTACCCTTACTGCAATGGAAAAATTAATGGGAGGGCCTGGCTTTGCAGTAAGGTCAGTAGAAATTGTTATATTTTAAAAAAGAATCATACACGTCTATAATAGTTTCGAATTTTCTTAACAGATGGCGCGCTAATGAATCATAGAGAGTTATATTATGATGCATTAGCGCGCCATCTGTTATCAAAATTCGAAACTATTATAGACGTGTATGATTCTTTTTTAAAATAATCTATTGACCTTACTGCAATGGAAAAATTAATGTTCTCCACTTGACATTGTTGAGTCAGTAGAAGAACTTCACAGAACAGCTGGCTTTTCTAATAAAAAATATACCATGTATAATAAATTTCCTTTCCTCCAATTTACCCAGACTAATCTATTTTTTAGCTTGATTGTCTTTATTCAATTTTTCCTGTATATAAATATCATATTACCGTTAAGGCACTATTACTTTTTTACTGCATGTATCCTACAAAGAAACTCATTTCCAGAAACCTGTAGCATTTGTTTGAAAAGATAACCTTCTCCAAAACACCTGGAAAGCATCAATAGGTGAAGATAACTTCTGCAGGAACAGACCCTGTATGGGTCTCATCAATCCGTCACCTAAACCTCCAGCCCATATATTGATTCTGAATTAACTTTGATATCGCGTAGGTCTTTTTCTCTTCGAGTTGTGTGAAATTTAGACATTCCACTTCTTTAACATAAGACTATAACGAGCCATTAAACACGATTTTTTTTTTCAAATAAAATAAACTTTTCTACTGTCCTTATTGTAAAAGAAAAATAATTCTACATCTTTGTAATCTAGCTTAATTACAGGAGGGCAATATTTGGGAAACAATGTTCTAATATTTCCTCGTTCGAGAGTAACCATTGACAGAAATCCCCTTCTCGTTGGTTCCCAGAAATGATATCTTCGAAGGTGATGTGGGTACAGGCTGCTCTCTAAACCATCGAGCGGGACATTCTTTAAGTTAAATGTCTTCATGCTGGTCGCTGGGTGTCAGTGGAAGGTCCCTGCAATACACTTTTCTTGAACTGAAGTCTAGGTCGGCGGCCATAATTGAGAGTTTCAGAGAGAAACGAGTCATTCACTCTCAATCAACGATCAATACTACAGCGGCATGAACACGTCACCACAGACATTGAATGTGTATTGACAATGACAAATAAATAATTTTATTGACATTTTGTCAATACATGCAAAGTGCACAGTCTGTACTATTTAAAAAAATATGTACGATGAATGTGTATTGATTCACTCAACAAGAACAATCAGTCTGTACTTTTTAAAACCAGAAAGGACGCGCCATGTAAGCAATAATCTAAAAGGCAACTATGTATTTCAGCCTGTTTTATTTCCCTTGGTGTCAAATGTATCAGAGCTGGAATGTTTATTTTTTAAAACGGTATCTTCATCAATTCCTAATTTACGATCGATTATATTGATAACTCGATAAAAACGTTCCCAGATAATCTTCATTGGAAATGTGGTTTCAGGATCTATTATTCAAAATTCAATATCACAAACCCAATCGTATGTTAAGGCATATTCTATACTGATTCCGGCTATAGTGTATTTTTGGTTAAAACACCATGATAGCACACAGCGGAATTTACTCGGTACCTTAACTTTTGAAACTTTTCTTAGGTGAATCTCAGATTTTGAAAATGTTAACACCACGATAGTTCGATTTGAAAATCTTATTTTTCAAAGTTAGCCTATCCACCCATGGCCGCTCTGGAGACCTCTACTTTAAATTACGGCGGACCCGAAGTAATAAAAGATCTTTTTATAATATTTTTCTTTCATATATATATATATATATGACAATATAGTGATAATAATGTGGTGAGGAAAGAGAAATAATCACACGACGAGTTGGTAGAGGAATAACCCAGGTAACCAGCGAGAGAGAGGGAGCCGAGGTTATATCACCGCTGAACGACCGTTTTGTGTCGCCAACCACCCCCCGACTGTCCAAAAATAGACCTGAGGTTCCAAGAAAGGCCCTGCGGTCGCCCCTTGGAATGTGGCCAGTGGCCCAGATGACCGTACTTTAGCTGCGTTCTATCGACGTCTCTCTCTCGTTGACTGTAGGTTTACTTTATTATTCCTGGAAGAGCATATATTATGACATGTATGTTATGAAAAAGACATCTCCTTATCGTGCAACTGAAAGTTGCTGATGGCTTGCGCCATCTATCGGAATAAATATCAACTATTCTCGTTGATTTTTAATTATTCCAGAATTGGCCAAATACTCATTCTTCATTAATTAAGAAAAGCTAACCACGGACGCGTTTCGGGCTGTTGGCCCTCATCAGCGTGGTGCAAGCTGTACCTCAACGACCAAAAAACTGATCATTCAGGCATCCTGAAAAATCATGAAACGGGTAATTGAAGCCAAAAAAAAAAAAAACGCGTCCGTGGTTAGTTTTTCTTGATTAATCAAGAATGGGTATTTGGCCAATTCTGGAATAATTAAAAATCAACGAGAATAGTTGATATTTATTCCGATAGATGGCGCAAGCCATCAGCAACTTTCAGTTGCACGATAAGGAGATGCCTTTTCCATAATTTATGCACCTTATCTCAATAAATAAATAAAAATATATATATATATGTGTCAAATAATAAATATTACTTAGTCTTTGTTCGATAATAACTTGCTATACTGACACCATATTATCAAATCAATTTACCACAAGATTTATTCAATCGGTATAAAATCTCTCTAGTATGTGTGTGTGTGTGTGAAAAAGTTATAAAAAATAAAAATGATAAAGGTCAGGTGTTGATATTAAAAACAAATTAGACATATCCTGACTAATAACATGAGCGTTTTATAGATGGAAGAGCGCCATCTAGTGTAACAGAAATCAACTATTCATTGATTTAGCCTGTTCCCTGATATTTGGCCAACCCAATTTCTTGATAAATCAAGAAAAGCTATCCACGAACGCTCTGTGGTACTAGCACGCTTGGGGTGGATGAGAGGTTTTCATTATCTAGGAAGATCTCAACATTTATTGCTCTATAATCTAAGCTTCAAACCATTGCTCTGTTCCTTCAATGATTTCGGTATTTACCATCATTCATTCTACTAACTCTTCCCATCCAGTCTAGGTAATGTTGGTTCTAAGGCCATCATAGAATCTGGATGTTGAACCTTGTGTCTTCCCGTTATATGCCTCAGTGTATCTTCTACATATATGATATAGAAATAACACTATAAAGCACGGATTTTTCTTTTTTAACCAAATGAAACAAACTTCTACTATCCTTACTGTAATGAAAATTTTGAGAGGGCTTGGCTCATCAGTGGGAAACCCTCCCAAAGGTTTCACAAACTAAATCTACCAGACAGCTTATAGAGCTCTAATACTGTATCGGACAATTCTGCTTGTAACACTGAACGGTAGAATCAGTTGTATTCAAGCAAACTATGGACAAGAGCTTTTAGGATAGTATAATTTCCTATAGATGTATATTTATTTAAGGCTATGCTTGATTCCAGATTTTGTGAATCGTTTTCAATTTTCTGGTGTGCTTGAGTTCGATTCAGTTAGCTTCTGGATCTTCTTGGATGACGGACCGCATTTGAGAACATATTTTAAGAAGGATCTAGAACGAGTGTTTCTTGCTAGGTCAAATATAGGATGTGTAAAATGATTTGTATATGCTTTCTTCTAGAGTTTGATTCCCTTAATATCTGAGCTACGGATTGACCGCCAGACTATGTAAGCAAAAAGTATAGATCGCACCCCGTTGTACCAACAATGACAACATATTTTAAGAAGGATCTAGAGCGAGTATTTCTTGTTAGGATCACATATAGGATGTTTAAATTATTTTTATATGCCTTCTCCTAGAGTTTGACTCCCTCAACACCTGAGCAGCGGATTTACCGCCGGACTATGTGAGCAGCAAATACAAATCGCACCCCATTGAACCAACAATGACAACATATTTTAAGAAGGATCTAGAGCGAGTGTTTCTTGCTAGGATCACATATAGGATGTGGAAAATGACATGTATATGCCTTCTCCTAGAGTTTGACTCCCTCAAGTCCTGAGCCACGGATTGACCGCCAGGCTATGTGAGCAGCAAATACAGATCGCACCCCGTTGAACCAACAGTACAATCTGCAATCACACAAAAGCAAGGTGGAAGAATGACAATTCAAGGATTTGGTGCCTGCGCTATTTCAGGAGAGAGAATGAGGTGTCGAAACCAAACACCTTCATCCAGTAATAGCATCCAGCTATTTCTAGAGACCATTTGACACTTTCTTTGGAGTACTTGTATGTCAGCGCCATTTCTCTAAACTTGCTCTTGATGCCAGTGGACGTTCTAGTACCATCATGGTAACGAGTCAATGGTGAAGGAGAGCTTGGTTAAGTTTGTGGTTATTTGATGGCCGCGCACTCTCAATCAGATGTTTTGGAATGAAAGGTACCAACAATGTCTTGTGGACCTTCTTCACAGCTGTTGAACTGCTCTCTTCATTATGGCTGAGGAATTTTCAATGATTTCACGAGTCATCCTCGCGAAATAGTTAAAGTTAAAGAGAGCTAAGCCCATTCACCAAGTAATAAGGTGACCCGCCATCCAGAGTCCAGCATATAAGTACACCACGTAATAAGGTGACCCGCCATCCAGAGTCCAGCATATAAGTACACCACGTAATAAGGTGACCCGCCATCCAGAGTCCAGCATATAAGTACACCACGTAATAAGGTGACCCGCCATCCAGAGTCCAGCATATAAGTACACCACGTAATAAGGTGACCCGCCATCCAGAGTCCAGCATATAAGTACACCACGTGAAAAGGTGACCCGCCATCCAGAGTCCAGCATATAAGTACACCACGTAATAAGGTGACCCGCCATCCAGAGTCCAGCATATAAGTACACCACGTAATAAGGTGACCCGCTATCCAGAGTCCAGCATATAAGTACACCACGTGAAAAGGTGACCCGCCATCCAGAGTCCAGCATATAAGTACACCACGTAATAAGGTGACCCGCCAGAGAAAGGAATCTTCCCATTGCATCGAAGTTGCGAATATTTCCCAAAAGCACCGCGCTACGCGAGATCATTTAACAACCTACACAAACTTCGCTAAGCAGAAAGCTTCCAAATGGCTACTCAGCTCCGCCCCCGCTGGCAAAAAAAACAAAAACGTGACATCTTCGACGACATTGCGTGGCTCCTCACACAATCCTATCCTTACCATACCTTACGGGAACAGGAAAGCCGGCCTGATATCTTACACCGATATATTGAATACAATAAAACACATATGGTAAATCGTACTAAACGTTTTAAAAATTATCTCTTCTCAATTTGTGGGAAATCTTGGGGTCTAAGCACCCAGAAAAGGCTAACTTTATATAAATTCATTTTCAGACCAATACTTACATATAGAGCCGTAATTTGGTTCAAATATTTAAATAAAAAATGTTTACAAAAATTAAATTCAACCCAATATCAAATACTAACATGGTGTATACAAGCCTATAAATTCACATCATATAGCTGTGTTAATAGTTTGGCCAACATTCCTCTGATCTCAGACTTTATCGAATCCAGAATCATGATATCTAATCTGAGAAACTTATCCACAGATGATCAACAAATTTATGACCCATTTATTCCAGGAATTATAGATACCATTCTCAAATCAAGAATGAATGTTCTGAAAAACGAAGCAAATAATTTTTTCTTAAGCTTTTTCCCCCAAGAAATCCCTAAATACTTTCGTCCAAATTTTTATAATACTCAATTTGTTACAAACCACGGAAATTTCAAAAGTTTTTTAAATAGAATAAAGGCAGTGGAGGATTCAATTTGTTTTTGTGGTATTAAGGAACAAACCTCAAGACTACTACTGATCGATTGCCCAGCATTTCAAGATTATAGAATGAAGAATCAACTAGTTGTTTGTGAACTTAACGATTTGATTTCCGCGATTAAAAAATCATATTTAAGGTTCAATTAATTTTGTAAATACATTCTAAACTTTCTACAAAATCTGGATCGCTAATGTTTTCATGCGTTGAATAATGTAAATAACTTATGTAAATAAACTTTTCTCCTTGTTTGGCGCAAGTATCCCTTGCGGGATATAGCGCTTTGGAAATAAAATAAAATAATTGTAAAATAATTGTAAAAGAATTCAAGAAACAAGAGAACACAACATCGACCCGACTTACAAATTCAGCACTGAAAACTTCATCATGGAACGCGACAAGCCAGAATTACAACGTCCCCTGAATAAAGCAAAGTACGACATTTACAATTTTTTTTTTATCAATGAAAATTTTGATGTACCCGCTCCCACACTAAAAATCAATGTAATTTTTAAAGTCAAAATAAAGATGGTTTTTGAGTGTAAAGAAATATTCAAATAAATAATACCAACAACAACAACAACAAAAGCCTTTATTCAGGGCATTCCGCCCCATACAGGATTCGCCGTATTTACACGTCAACAAGAGGAGAGGAAGAGGAAACATTTACAACAAAATAAGGTTGTCTCACATTCAGTTACCTATTTACAGATAGTTCATCCTCCAGTATCCTTTGCCCTGCATTCTTTCTCATGCGCCCAGCTTCTGTGCAGAACTTAAAGTATCTAACAATCAGTAATTCATCATTCAGAGCTGAAGAGAGAAGTTGACATATGCGATGGTATCTAAATTGACCAGAGTTAGAGCTTGGGAAAATTTCAGTACGTTTTTCTGTTAAGAGAGGGCATTGGAAGAAATAGTGAACCAAATTATCATCCATGAGATTCTTACAAAGTAAACAGTTCCGGCCATTTTCTTTCCAGAAGTCTTTTCTTTCTTCCCTGAAAAATTGCCATAAAACTCTATGTTGTGCAACTAGTCTTTTGTTGGGAAGCGAGATATTTAATCGTAGGTACTCCTCTGTCATGAATAATTAACTCAAAAATTTGTAGTGAGCAAAGTGGGTTGAATCAATGATTTTCATCTGATCGTTTTGAATTAGTTGGTCTGTGGTGGTTCTAATTATGCCTGGCAATTCTTTCTGTATGGCTAAGTAGTCTTCGCAGCCCTTAAGAAAGGAATATCCCTTAGAGTCTAGAATTTTTATTAAATTTTGAGTAAAACTGTTTTCTATTTCCTTTTTCGCGGTGAATTTCCAGAGATAGTTTAAGCAAGCATGTGGTAATCTGCTCGTCTCCATTTTTAAGATCCTGACCCAAAACTTTAATGTGAGTTTTACAGCATTAAGTTCAGTTGATATTCTTCCACATTCTCTTCTGAGGACATATCCTGGTGTGAAGTTTGGTAAGTCTAAGAGACGACGAAGAAATGCATCTTGGGTATTATTGACTGTCATCAGCTGGTTAATTGCCCACATTGGTGCCGCATATAGTAACGTAGGAAGAACAATAGTGTCAAGAAGTTTCATCACTGAGGTAAAGGACTTTATTCGCGCCTTTGTAAGGATTCTCCAAAGTGCATTAATTGCATTCAGTGCTTTGTTTCTAAAGTATATGAATAATACCATAAAATCTTGCCGTAAATTTTGAACTTTAGCTGCAGCGTACGAATGTGGTTCTCGAAAGAGACCTTCAACAATTCTCCAAAGATATCGCTGTGACAATTTTGGGATTTAAAAAGGCACATGGCTCCATCAACCGTTGTTGATTGATTTCCCGACCACTCGTTTCGCCTTCCTCATGGGAACGTGTGTGTGTGTGTTCAGGAATTGTTATTTATAATCAATACTCACGATATATAGAAAAACACCGTGGATCGAATTAGAAGCTAGAATCCAAGTAATTTGGAAGTGGGTCGTTAAACGGCATAGGAAAATCAAGTGATCGACATCCTTCAGACTTTGGTGACAGGCGACAGAAGTTGTAGGTAACAGTCAGGATGGCCTACTAACCCGGCAGACTGTGAGATCCTGGCAGATTTCCTCCGAGCGATAAGAGGGTAGAACGTCTTTCTTCATAGAACCGAATCTGTCTATTGGGCCCGAGGGTTCTCAGAAGTTATACTTGATCTATGAGGCAACGGTGTACATGAAGTGAGTACAACCAATCAAACAGGGCTCTGGCACCTTGTAACTGCATAATGTTACTGCTTTCAACGTGTAGTACCAGACCATGGTGAGAATAAAGGGCTATGACTTCTTGTACTGTAAGTACTCCATATTTCTACATATGTAGTACCAGACCAGGGTGAGAATAAAGGGCTATGAATTATTGTACTGTAAGTACACAATATTTCAACAAATGCAGTACCAGACCAGGGTGAGAATAAAGGGCTATGAATTATTGTACTGTAAGTACACAATATTTCAACAAATGTAGTACCAGACCAGGGTGAGAATAAAGGGCTATGAATTATTGTACTGTAAGTACACAATATTTCAACAAATGCAGTACCAGACCAGGGTGAGAATAAAGGGCTATGAATTATTGTACTGTAAGTACACAATATTTCAACAAATGTAGTACCAGACCAGGGTGAGAATAAAGGGCTATGAATTATTGTACTGTAAGTACACAATATTTCAACAAATGTAGTACCAGACCAGGGTGAGAATAAATGGCTATGACTTCTTGTACTGTAAGTACACCATATTTCTACCCATTTAGTACCAGACCATGACGAGAATAAAGGGCTATGACTTCTTGTACTGTAAGTACTTCATATTTCTACCCATTTAGTACCAGACCATGACGAAAATAAAGGGCTATGACTTCTTGTACTGTAAGTACACCATATTTCTACACATGTAATCCCTGACCAGGGTGAGAATAAAGAGCTATGACTTCTTGTACTGTGAGTACTCCATATTCCTACCCATTTTGTACCAGACCATGGTGAGAATAAAGGGCTATGACTTCTTGTACTGTAAGTACACCATATTTCTACACATGTAGTACCAGACCAGGATGAGAATAAAGGGCTATGACTTCATGTCCTGTAAGTACTCCATATTTCTACATATGTAGTACCAGACCATGGTGAGAATAAAGGGCGATGACTTCTTGTACTGTAAGTACTCCATATTTCTACACATGTAGTACCAGACCATGGTGAGAATAAAGGGCGATGACTTCTTGTACTGTAAGTAAACCATATTTCTACCCATGTAGTACCAGACCAGGGTGAGAATAAAGGGCTATGACTTCTTGTACTGTAAGTAAACCATATTTCTACCCATGTAGTACCAGACCAGGGTGAGAATAAAGGGCTATGACTTCTTGTACTGTAAGTAAACCATATTTCTACCCATGTAGTACCAGACCATGGTGAGAATAAAGGACTATGAATTATTGTACTGTAAGTACTCCATATTTATACAAATGTAGTACCAGACCATGGTGAGAATAAAGGACTATGAATTATTGTACTGTAAGTACTCCATATTTCTACACATGTAGTACCAGACCATGGTGAGAATAAAGGGCTATGACTTCTTGTACTGTAAGTACTCCATATTTCTACATATGTAGTACCTGACCATGGTGAGAATAAAGGGCGATGACTTCTTGTACTGTAAGTACTCCATATTTCTACACATGTAACACCAGACCATGGTGAGAATAAAGGGCTATGAATTCTTGTACTGTAAGTACACCATATTTCTATACATGTAGAACCAGACCAGGGTGAGAATAAAGGGCTATGACTTCATGTCCTGTAAGTACACCATATTTCTACAAATGTAGTACCAGAACATGGTGAGAATAAGGGACTATGAATTCTTGTACTGTAAGTACTCCATATTTCTACAAATGTAGTACCAGAACATGGTGAGAATAAGGGACTATGAATTCTTGTACTGTAAGTACTCCATATTTCTCCAAATGTAGTACCAGACCAGGGTGAGAATAAGGGACTATGAATTCTTGTACAGTAAGTACACCATATTTCTATACATGTAGTACCAGACCATGGTGAGAATAAGGGACTATGAATTCTTGTACTGTAAGTACTCCATATTTCTACAAATGTAGTACCAGAACATGGTGAGAATAAGGGACTATGAATTCTTGTACTGTAAGTACTCCATATTTCTCCAAATGTAGTACCAGACCAGGGTGAGAATAAGGGACTATGAATTCTTGTACAGTAAGTACACCATATTTCTATACATGTAGTACCAGACCATGGTGAGAATAAAGGGCTATGACTTTTTGTACTGTAAGTACTCCATATTTCTACAAATGTAGTACCAGACCATGGTGAGAATAAAGGGCTATGACTTTTTGTACTGTAAGTACACCATATTTCTACATATGTAGTACCAGACCATGGTGAGAATAAAGGGCTATGACTTTTTGTACTGTAAGTACTCCATATTTCTACAAATGTAGTACCAGACCATGGTGAGAATAAAGGGCTATGACTTTTTGTACTGTAAGTACTCCATATTTCTACAAATGTAGTACCAGACCATGGTGAGAATAAAGGGCTATGACTTTTTGTACTGTAAGTACACCATATTTCTACATATGTAGTACCAGACCATGGTGAGAATAAAGGGCTATGACTTCTTGTACTGCAAAGACCCCACGTGTCTACACATGTAGTACCAGGCCATTGTAGTTAAACGTTTGTGAATGAATGTATTGTAGTAAATTCACCACTTGCCTACACATACCTGGCTATTGTAGGTAGACGTTTGTGGCCCTCTGAAAGTACTGTAAGTACATGACATGTCAACTGTAAAAGCAGTTAGACTTTGAACATACAAGGTGCCAATGCTCAGTATGGTTATATGCACATAACGGGTTGTACTCGTCCAAAGATTGAGTAGAGATAAAGGGGATAATTTCTGACAATCGGCAAACCACGCTAAAGAATCCATCTTCTGTGCGCCATTATATTTAAAGAGCTCTAACATTGACCAAAACATCTTTATTTTTTGTAAATCGTAGAATATTATTATGTTAACTTGAAATTAACTCAAACGAAAAAAAATCTAAAGCAAAAATAACGTAAAAACAGCCTCTAGTGTCACACCATTTTTTCATCATAGAATATTGATTGTAAAAATATTTTAAATATATATATCATATAAATAAAATTAATATCATATTACTATATACCTAATCGATTACTATAATATAACTGTAAAAGAAATGGAGAAACATCAATATTCCATAATAAAGAAAAAGAACTATGTTAATAGAGGATTAATCTTTTTATTTTTCCAACTTGTTAGCAGGCTTCTCTCTCTAAATGAAAATGCGCCATGCGCAAACTGTTCAATAAGTCCCAGCAACCTTTGCGCTACCGCTTCTCGCTGATTGGTTGTTATGGTCATCTTGCCAAGATGTCTGCTGCGACTCTGAGGTAAATAAAATTTAAATGCTGCTAAGCATGTACCTTCGAATTCTAAAATCTTGTAATAATATCGACACCACTATGTTCTTCAATTTATTAATGCTTTCGGTATATTCAACATTAGATATTTGTGAACCCAAAATGTTTCAAAACTATCTAAATTGAGAGAGTATATATAATCAATTTTAAAATATCTAAAAATACTTTGAGAACAGCTCACACTTGGAATCTTAGTTTTTTTTTTCTTTAAGCACAATTTAAATATATAGATGCCTGTATAAGCTAGGTTACTTATATGACATATTTTAAAGTAGTGGTTAAGAAACGCACCGAACAGATGTTTATTTTATTTATTCATATAATTGTCGGCTGATACAGTTCTGTAGACAATAATTAGATAATTCGTTCAAATATTACACTATCATAGTTTAATCGTTATATTGAATATTTTGCCACAATCCGGAATTTGTGGATAAATTTCCGATTAAAGTTATATTATTTTAATTATTATTATTATTTTTTTTTTTACGCTGCTGAGTATATATGTATACGTTTTGTCAAAAAAAAATTAAATTAAAAAAAGGGGTAAACTTCGTTTTATTCTTGGGACACCATTTAAATCCCTGCAGACTTGAGAAAGTATTACCAGGTTTTAGAGAATTTTTGTACACTTTTAATTAGAATTTATTTTACAGACTATTTTTTTTTTTTAATATTCACATTGGGCAAATTGGCAACTACTCTTCTTATGGTCACACTATAGAACTTTTAGGAAAGGCTGTTGCTGGTTATCAAACAATTTGCCGGGCTTCTATAGATTTTAGGGAGATAGGAAGTTTCTTTGCTGTGACATCTCAAATGTTTCCATCAGGGAATAAGGTTTATACATCTGTGGGGGATAGACATGGCAGAGGAACCGGCAAAATTTTAACAAGGGAAAACATATGAATACTGACTGGGATTATGAGGCATGTTAATTTTGGTATTTGTCTGTATTGTGGAGAATATAGCTATTCGTATTTTCTTATAGGTGTGTGCTAATATTCTATAAACAATGACCCAAGCCCAGATGAAGAAGGAGAAAGGAGAGCAGTAAAAATCTCACTAAAAAACCTGGGCTCAGCTGGCCTGGCTGATAATACTATGTAAGGGCTCCTAATCCACAAAGATACAGTATGAGCAGAGTCTGTACTCCATGTTAGGAGCGCTGTACATGATGTTTGTTCCTCATGTCAGAGGTGGCCTTTTTTTTTTTTTTGAGCTAAATCGGCCTGCTACTGAGTAGTGCTACCAGTCTTAATGACAAAGGCATTCTACTTCCCCCAGTCATGATGGTTGTCAAATCTCCCCGCTATGCTGCATCGGAGAATATTCAAGATAAGAAAGAAGAAGAGGCCTACTTCAAGTTACAATGTAACTGGTTAAACTGTTTAGTTTTCGACCACTACGACCCGGGTTCAAATCCCGCATTGGACACTTTTTTCTGTTTAAAAAAAAAAAATGCTCCAATGGCCTCCCGATTCTTGCAAAAGTCCAACCCCACCAGCGAGTGCAAGTAACCAAACGGGGCTCTGGCACATTTGTAAGTGCAAAGTCGAACTGCTTTTCACATGTGTAGACATGTGGTGCGCTTACAGTAAAAAAGCAGTCGCTAACTACCCACCATGATTATCATGGCCTGTACCACGTGTACTAGGGATAAGCAAAAAAAAAAAAAAGTTACAATGTTTATTTTTGATTAGGCTTCACTGCTGCCTTCAGGTGTTATTTTGCTGCATTAAATGTATTTGGACTTTGGAATTATTCTTTTGTCTGATGATGGTAACAACGCTGATACCGAAATGTCACATACTATTAATTTATTTGGATTAGGTCTTATTTTCTTGTAGCTATATTCTACAATCCAAATTGTGTTTTATCCTCCAAGATTCCTTAACAGGTTTCAACAAGTGCAGTGCCTAAGAAATCCTGACCAACTTGGAGTATTTTTACTGGACTCTGGGCTGTATTCTTGGTTGGTCAAACTATGAGCAAACCTTTGTAATTGAAGGCCGGGCTCTCACAATAGTTTTCATTCAGAGATGAACAGTGCTAAATAGTCTTACAATAATAAAGTATGGTGACTAATCAGACCTTAATTATATACAAGAAAGATTGAAAAATTCCACCTACAATTTTCTGGATTGTATAAGACCAAAATCCTTGTTTCGAATTTTGTAGCTTCCATTTGTATATACTGTAATGTAACAAAAGATATAAATTTGAATTTAATTTTGTCAACTCTGGCAGAAGTTATCTCTCTGGTAATGATTAGAAACCACTGGGTTGAAGCCAAACTCTTATGACAGGAAATTTCTGATCTTTTGTCTCTGTCTTAAATTGAGAATCAACATTTGAAATGTGATGTTTTTCCCTAGCTGTATCATTACCGTGGTCTCACTGATGATTCTGTAATTTAAAGTATCTTGTTCTCCCCATCCTGTACCTCACACGCATGCTTCAGTGCCACTGTACATCTTGGAGCCAGCCACCTGCTTAATTGGCCATTCAACAAAACACATGTTCCACTCAGGTATTAGGTGACTGCTGCACATGTCTCATCTGCACATGTGTCGATGTGGGCCAACCAACACCTTCTATCCAACATGACCTTTTGCTACAAATGTAGCCATCCCAGTTCAGACACTCTCTCTTTGCCTTCAACAACATGCCATACAGTTTTGACACTTTCTATGATCAACACAGAAGGATTCATTGGGAGTTCTCACTGTATAAGAAATCACCATATTTGAATCTGAAACATAAAGTAATAAGATCAAATAGTGATAAGGCACAATTTGGATTATAGATTATAAACACAAGGTAATAAGACCAAATCAAAAAAAAAATTGTGTGACATTTCAGTAACAGCGTTGTTACCACATTCAGCACTTTTGTCTGAAGATGGTAACTATGCTGTTACCGAAACTTCACACACTATTTATTTATTTGGATTTGGTCTTATTACCATGTGTTTAAGATCAAATAGTGTGTGACGTTTGGGTAACAGCGTCATTACCAAAATGTCACACTCTTTATTTATTTGGTCTTGTTATATCTTATGTTTCTAATCAATCCAAATTGTATCTTATCATTATATTTGCATATATGATTAATATGGCTAAGCTAAAGTGCACATTATTTCCCATTGCCACAATAATAAATTTCTAGAAGTGCGATATTTTAACTCCCTGTACTGTAGTTAAATTATAGAATGTGCCATGCAGAATAGATCATTGCTCTACATTCTCATACATGTAGTATGAGCACAGCGAGCCCACACAATTTTCTCTTTCAAAAGGTCATGTGTCAAAGCCATAAATGATGCTGCCCTCAGGCTTCTTCTGAATGACCAGCACAATGTTCTCTTGAAACATTTTAAATTTCTCTTTACCTCTATTCTTAAGAATTAAAACTGCATTGATGGCTACGTTTTAAAATTTATTTTAAAACCTAAAATACTTTTGGCTAATTATCTACATGGAACTTTTGGATCAACCAAATAAAAACTATAAACAAACTTGATAAAGCACAATTTGCATTATGTTGTTGTTGCTTATTCCTCAAGTCGTTTAAACGATCTCCATTAGGTTCCATTGTCTCAGCTTTTCTATTATAGTCCTGGGGTTTTCCCAGAGATCTGAAATTTTGATCAAAAAAATCAAAATTTGCACATTATAGATTATATCTACAAGAAAATAAGTCATAATCCAGATAAATTAATAGTGTGTGACTGTAACAGTGTTGTTACCGAAACATTACACATTATTAATTTATTTGGATTAGGTCTTATTTTCTTGTAGATAAAAAACCTTATTTAAACTAATATACTTTTCCCATCACAGTTCATGTCAATCTATAATCCAACTTCCTCAATCCAAGACTCCAGGGGCTTCAGTTGAATTAAGTCAGTGTTGAATTGCATTTGGTTAGATGATTATCAATTCGGCCAAACATTCACACTGCTAGTTGAATTTTCTGAGACATTTTGTTGTCAACACTTAAGAGTGTTAAGGAGAAAGACATCTCATCGTGCAACTAAAAGTTGCTTATGGCTTGTGCTGCTCATTGATTTTTAATTATTCCAAAATTGGCCAAATTACCTTTTCTTGATTAATCAAGAGAGGCTTGTTGGTCCTAATCAGCGTAGTGTAAGCTGTACCTCAACGACCAAAAAAAGTTAGTCTTTGGGGAATCCTGAAAAATCATGAAACAGGTATTTGCACCTGTGTTAGAACACCTAACTATACCTGTTTCATGATTTTTTTTCTAAATCGGCAGGACTGTCCCTCCAAAATCAGGATCACATTACATCAAAACCATTTTCCATAATCCCCCATCCATTGCAAAAGTCATTGGAAACCCTTACCAAACCAACAAAGAAAATAAAACAAGATGATATGTAAAATCCATCTATATCATAACATGCAACTACTGCAATGTTGAATGCATTGGTTAAACAGGGAGATCAATAAAGAGTGAAAGAACACAAAATAATATTGATCCTGAATCCTTCATAGCCCAACCCAACATGAAAACAGGCCACAAATTACAATTTAGAAGAATGTCGCAACAATAACATTTAAACCTATACTTGGAATCTTTTACATCATCTAAATTCAATATACCATAAATAGAAAGGATTGTAAGGATATAATAGGGAGTTTAAAAGGGGAGATTTCCCTAGCCATGCAATCTCTTGTAAATAGCCTTTGTCTTTACTATTTTTCAAATACATATCCATAGAAGAGTTCTCAATACTTGAAAACCTTGATTTATATAATCTAATAAACTTTGTGAAAAAAATAGTACAAATGTGAAATTGTACTGGGATAAGGTGGATAAATTAAGAAAAAAGGCATCTCCTTATTGTGCAAGTGAAAGTTGCTGATGGCTTGCACCATTTATGGGAATAAATATCAACTATTTGTTGATTTTTAATTATTCCAGAATTGACCAATTACCCATTCTTGATTAATTGCCTCTTAACTCTGTATTTATGGTTGGAGCTTTTGCTCTTTCAGTATTGTCAGCAATGTAGGGATTATAAGGAGCAAGTGGTTTTAAGTATTGTGCATCAAATATCTCAGTTGTCTGATATCCTGACCTAGGAGAACAATTTTTTCTAAACTTGGAGAGGATGAGGTGTAGAGGTGCTGGTCTGGTAGATCTAGAATATCCTTCACACAGTAGCTCCTCACAGGCTTGGACTACAGCCACATCAGGGATCACAGTTTGGCACAATTTGTTTAGTACACACTACTCTGTGGTGCAATCAGTCCTTACTAACACTTCTGCTTGGTAGAGAATTGTGTTCAAAGGTTTCTTCAACCTTTGATACCGGTTTCCCAGGCAAGAATTTTTCTAATCCGTAGAGCTACTTGTTTTTGGAGACCTTCAAGAAGTTGAACAACTTTCCGAGCTTCTTGTAGCCGGCGTTCTAGTCGGCTCGGGCACTTGTGGGGCTGGCAGGGCCTCCAGAAGTGGCGGCCCATACAGATGGCTCCACAGAGCAGTATCACAGCAAGCAGCCACTTCATCTCTTGGATGGACCAATAGATTGCTCCCAAGAGAAGAGGAGAGATTGCCTCTCTCACTCAACCATTGTTAGCTTATAAATATTTGCCTTTTTATGCTTAAAAAAATTTTAGATATAATTTTTTGGGAGCCACTTTGAAAATTGTTATCTCATATGCGATTATTATAGATTTCTCTCTTTTTTTCCCCATTTATTATAAAGGGTATTCCTTAAAAAGTTTCTAATTCAATTTTTCACCATGAGAATTCCATCATGCCGTTGAGGTCTTTGTCTTGTGTGAAAGGAGTCTATTATCTGTACAAATACAATCCAAACCAGCGTATGATCACCATATTTCAGCTGGAATGTTGGTATGGGTTGGTATCTGTTGGTTCTTCTTATTATTTTATTAACATCTTTTTTTGTCTTGTTATTTAAGTTTTGGGATGTTCCCAAGACTTTTCAGAGAAACCCAATGATTATGCATCTTCATACAGAGTGTGCAACAATTTTGAATTGAATAATTTTTTTCGTAAAGAAAGAGGCTGTCTGGTTGGCATTCCTATATCTTGAAAATAAAGGTACTTTGGCCAGTAAATATTTTTAATACCTCGACGTTTCGACAAAAATCTTTTCAATTTTTTTTCTCTGCGAAAAAAAGTTATTGTAATTGAAGTCACCCTTTTACTCCTTTATACTCCAATCTAACATTTTTCTCTTTAGTAAAGAAATGACTCTTGAATCTCCAAAAAAGATGGTCCACTGGGTTATACTTACCTAATTCCATGTGTAATCCTCTCTGGTAATTCTTTCTTCTCTCAAAATCTTGAATAGGCTGGGACAAGGTTGATAAAGTTAGCCCTATGCACTTCTTTCTGCCTTTACATCCCCGAGGTTTCCTCAGTTAGAAAACCAAACTAATATAGGACGATTTGAAACTTTTGCCAGGAGAGTGCTAGCAATAAAGTGAAGCAGAATTTAAGTGTGTGATAGAGTACAATACTACAGCACTTGGTTCAATGCTCTTGTGATATATTTCCATAGGTGTATAGAAGAGAGAGAGACTTCCACATAAAGAGAAACAATACACAACTATTTGTACAACATATCAATTCTGAATGGCAATCCTGAAACAGTACCCCTCACTTTATTGACCCAAGCCAAGGTTTGTCAGCTAAGTTGCCTGCTCTGGTTGCAGTATAAGGTCAGGCCGGCCCATGACAGAGCCCTTTCAAGACAAGACCAAAGGCCATTTGGACCTGGTGACCACAAGCCACAATGGAGAGCTGCCGTTGGAAGAAAAGAAAGTGGAGGAGAACAAGGAGACGTGAGTATCCTCTGTTGGCTTCATCCTGTTTTATAGTGGAAATACAATATACAGTAGAACCTCCCTGTAAAGGACACTTAGTTGCAGAGCAAAAGTGTCCTTTAGAGAGAGGTGTCCTCTTACCGGAGAGTTTCTAAATAGTAAAAATGATTATTTTGCAAATGAAAACTGTCCTTTGTAGAGAGGTATCCTCTAGCCGGAGTATCCTCTCATGGAGGTTCTACTGTATATGATTTATTTTGGAGAGTCAAATGTTATAATTTTTCATTGGTGTTGCCAGCATTAATGAACTCTAGGGTCTTTAGAATATTAGTGCCTGATGATGATGCTCAGTTTAAATACCAGAGAAGTCAATAGTTAAAGTGACACAAGGTAATAAGATCAAATCCAAATAGTGTGTGTTGTTTCGGTAACATCATTGTTACCATCATCTGACAAAAGTACTGAATGAGATAAATTTCACAGTATGTTTTTAAATAGTTACTTTATCAAGTGTGTAAAAAAGATGGCAGATAAGAAAATATTTAAAAAAAAAACCCCTAAAATATTATTATTACAACTAGAAGTGGGATATAACCCTCTTTTTAAAAAAATATTATTTAAAATAGGATCTGTAAATATCATTGATATTTCCTCTTTCTTCTATTGTAGCACATTTCTTTTGAATGAAAAAGGCTTTTTAAAATTGTATCTTAAAGTAATTTTTCTTGTATCTTTGTTTTTTTTTTTAGATTGAAATTATTCTGAAAATAGAGAAATCCATATTTAAATCTTTAGATAATAAAAAAAGGCATATATTGGATTGAATAAAACGATTTATTTGCTAAAATTTCAGTTGGCATCAACAATGCATATCAGAGGCTAATAATAGGCCACCTGACAAATTACAGTGCCGAATAACTCTTCAATTTTTGTAAGTTGAGTATAAAATGGCTGTTGGCTCTTCCTTTGTAACCAATCCTTAGCACCACGGTATGATGCAGGGCCTTGGTAGAAGTGACCTCTCCTCCAACCCTTAAACGGAAGCTACCCTATTCTCCTACTCAAGAGAGGTTATTGTCTTTCCTCACTCATGACCCTTAACCCTGTGTTTTAAATACATTAGCTAGCCTCTTTGGATCTTACAACTAGTGCTACAGACTTGTTACAAATGGTTTCCCATCAAACTTGATGCCGCAGAAGGGGAAATGCCCCCTAGACCGTTAACATAGAAGAGGCACCCAAAGCTGGTGTGTCTAAACAAACTTGGGTCAAAGACTTGCCATAATGGAAGTTGATCAGATACCATGTTGGCCGAGGAAGTTTCTGGGAGGGTTCAAACTCCCAGTATCAGGAGTTGACAAGGGAATGTGAGATTCAAAGTACTTGAAACTACAGTTTGGGATTACTTTCCCAGCACTGATTGATACCCACCACCTGACATTAACCTGCATTCACTGTGCTGTGTTTCCCTGAGATCTCACCAAATAATTTATAATTCATTTATTGGGACTTGTGCAGGTAGTTATTATCTGTAGATGGTCAATTAACAAATTGAAAAAAAAAAAGAGATCAGGATGCTAAGTGAATCACTACTTTGTATGGCTCTCTTTATAGATGTTAAACCTCATCTCTGTGAGCAACTATGTATTGGTTGAACAATGTTATCAGTGAGTATTGAACTGTGGGAAGTCACCTAACCAAACTTGTCCCCTGGAGAGACTACTGGAATTTACAGAAAGCAAATTGGGATGACTTCCTTTCTGATCGCAAACATGAACACCAATACTCAACAGGATCACAAAGTAAACATAGGCAAATCAGCTACTTCACCATTAACAGCCATCTCTTTAAATGGAACCCTAATTTCAACTTTGACAACTGGCCCTTGAAATATAACGCTATCTCCATCCTTTACTCACCACATTGGCAATATTGTCAGAAAAACAAAAAGAAGACTCTTCATCTTAAAGATCTTTATTGAAGGCATCTAAAACAACAAAAATTATACATAGAACCTTCACTAGAGCATGTTTTCCAGTGCTAGTTCAGAATGTACAAATGGTCAAACAGTTTAGACTATGGAAGGCAGGGTTCCCGGCCTCAGGTTCCGAAGAAGACTCTTTATCCTAAAGATACCTACTTATTCATCTTAGCCAAAAGCTGAGAAGTGATCCTAAAGAGACTCTCAGGAACAGGGGTGCTGATACCGCCACCTACCTGACCTCAATAATGGAATATACCCTTCCAGTCTGGATCTGCTCTAGCAATACCAGTACTGACAAACTAGACAAGCCTCAAGGATAATAAGTGGCCCACACTCCTTGATAAAATATCTGGATTTGAATCCTCTCTCCCACCTCTTCTCAACAGATGATAAGAAAACTCCATTCCAAATAAATTTGCAGAAGTATCAATGCTCCAAAAGACCAGGTAAATGTATAAGAAGACCACTAAACAAACTGAAGAAATTATCCTCCCTACACACAGTCACAGCCAACAACTATACCAATATTCATAGAAATGCCTATTGCAAAACTACATTGCCCCTCAGAAAACTTGGTCACACCTTATATCCAACACTATGATCCAAAAACCAATCCAAAAATAACACCCCTTCAGCAATTCTTATATCAATGAGCCTTCAAATAATTGAAAACACCAAACCAGATACTGTAGGAAAAACATCTTTGCAGGTTAGATAATAAATATATAATCTAGTACTGTTAAATTTTTCACAGAAGGCAGTAGTGCCTACATCTCAAATTATAACGAGACAAAATAATTAAAATGATCAAACCCCACTGACCTCTCTATCTTTTGATTCAAGTTAGCAGCCATCAATGTGGCACTTCAAGTTATATAAACACCAAACATTTTACAGACTCTCAGGCTTCTTTCTATAGCCTTAAGAACTAGTTATTCATCAATATGATCCCCTTCTCAAAGAAATAGCCAAACCCTAATGACCTTCATAAAAGAAGGCGCCACCTTCCAAAGGTTTCACATTCAAGAAAATGAAAGGCTGATACATCAGCGTACCATAAAAGAAGAATCAACACCACTAATCTCTGTTACACAGACTAGTTCAGGGCACCATGGGAAGTAAAAGAATACCATTGGTGCAGCAGCAAAAACTAGGAGAACTTTTGAGTTATAACCTCTTGTGCAACGATTACACCAGGATTTAGAACAAGCCACCTGAAACCCTTGACATTTGAGAGGGGGGAAAAACTGCCTACACAACCTCCATGAACCGCAAGCACCAGTATGGACACTTAGAGCATCCTGATCTCTTTTTTTCTTTCTTTCATCTATATAGATGTAAGTTTATTTCTTTAGCCCCCTCTATATACATATTTGGCTTGTATTTGATAAGGCACACAATTTGGATTATAGATTATAAACACAAGGTAATAAGACCAAATCCATATAAATAAATAGTGTGTGACATTTTGGTAACAGTGTTGTTACTGAACGTCGCACACTATTTATTTGGTCTTATTACCTTGTGTTTGACTTGTATTTCTTTATAATTGGAGCTTCCACTTGTGCAACACTTTCCAATTGATGGAAGGGGACTGTAGTTAAAGTGTCAGGTCAAGTGTCAGGCCATTCAGTAATAATATCTCAATAAAGCCTCTCTCAAGAATTGGTGACCTTTTTGCTACTGTTTTTATATTTGTTTTCAATCTTCTATGATATATTAGAAAGAAAGGGACTTAACAAATGGTTGCAAACTGCCTTTTTACAGCCAAATTAACCTCCAAAGTGAGAACAAGGGAAGTGAGAACAACAGCAGCAAGAAGAAGCTTAAGAAGATGAGGTAATTAATACTTTTATGCCTTCAGTAGAAAGTAGAGAATCTAAAAAGCTGGTGAACAATTTATTTTTTAGATTTTTGAACCCAACTCTTTGGTGTACCTAGCTTTCTGTTTAACCAGAGTTAGGTTTCTCAGTGGTAGTGTTCTCTCTCTCTACCACAATTACTGAGCTGAGTGCCAACAGTGGACATTGAAACCACTTGTGGTGGTCATCTCCTGGGCAACACTCAACTTTGGATTTAAGTCTATATTTGTTAGAGTTGTTTCCGCAGCGTTGTGGCCGAGTTTGAACTCATGAAGCAAAATTATGTGGATTTCCTGTTTTGAAAGCATTTTTAATACAGCCTGAAATCACACAAAATATATTGTTGTAGATATATTGGTAGATATAGTGACAGAGCAAGAAATAAGCTCTATATTACTTGTCAATATTTAAAAATAATTAATTGCAATTATCAATGATTGAATTTGAATTTATGAAATCAGCCATTATTTTTGCATCAACCTAATAAAATGAGCACAATATTTCAAGAGACACAGAGCATCAAGCAATTGTGCATGCATCAGACATTCATATAACATGTGAACAATTGCTTGAAAAAGAAAGATGTTTGGTGTCTCAAGATATTTCTTAATGATCAAAAATCATTTGAATCCAAGATTAGCCAATTTATTGGTCATAGTTGAACCTATGGATTCTTCTCTTCTTTTTTTTGGTGAAGTAGAATGCGTCTGCCTATGTCATTAAGACTGGGAGCACTACTCAGTGACAGGCCGACTTAGCTCCAGAAGAAATGGCCACCTCTGACATGAGGAACAGACGCCATGTGCAGCCGCTCCTAACATGGAGTACAAACGCTGATCATCCTGTATCCCTGGATTAGGAGTCCTTACAGGGTGCTATCAGCCGGGCCAGCTGAGCCCAGGTTGTTTAGCGAGCTTGTTACTGCTCCCCCTCCTCCTTTTTCATCTGGGCTTGGGACCAGCAAAGGCGGTGTTACCTATGGATTGCACAACATTGACTTCATTATATAACTTCTAGGGTTCCCTAATGGACCAATAAAGAGTTCCTTGTCTCCTAAAAGTTTGGTTTAAAATCAAAAAGTTTTACCATCAACTGAAGGATCCAATGATTTGTTAAATGATCTGTTAGTTAAGAAAGCAAAATGAAATGACAAAGTGGATATAGTTCTTTTTATTTTAAAAGTTCTTGATGATCTGTTTGCAAAATATTTAGAAACAAATTTTACATTTAATATATTTTGAATTTAATATGTTTTAATCTTAATTTTATATCAATTTTTTTTTTAAGTCTCCCATTAGAGATCAAAAATTGATTCTTACTGGTCGCTGGCCGTTAACAGAGATGGTTATTCATGGGAGACTCATTATAGCAAGCTTATATGGAAAGTTTATTTTTGATTTATGAGAGTGGTTGCTCACGAGAGACTACTGTTTATATAAACCATCTCTCCCATCAAAATAGATGTTTAAACTAAGCATTCTCCAGGTAAGTATTTGCCAAAGTTGACATTGTCACTGATCTAAATCTTCTAGTTTTAGAGGCAGCCAATAGATGGTACTTCGTTTAAGCATCTCTTTTGATGGGAGATAGGGTCAATATTGGTCTGGAAACTTTTTTATTCATATGGATACATACATACATGCATATATATATATATTGTTTGGAAAATAGAGCATATATATGTGTGTGTGTGAAAAAAAAACTGAAAAAATTGGACCAAAGTGGATATAAAAAAAAAAGAAAGGATCTCTTTGCTCTATCCCAACTAGAGAATCAGCATCATTTTCATTCTACCTCTCCCTATGTAATATAGGGAGAGGTAGAAACTATTTCTTAATAAATCCATTTGCTATCAATTCCTATGTAGTTGGCAAAGGAGTTTTTATAGTTGGTGAAGTGGTGGTGTTCTAGGCAGAAACACATTAAGGTTAATCAAAAATTATATATTTTGTAATATTTATCCTGATATCCACCGACTAAATATATTCCTGTGTGTCATTTCCTACTGTCTCTATACTCCAGCCAGTGTAGATGTATTCCTCAGAGAGAATGGGCACTCTCCAGCAGCTGCTGCCTACATCTGGCAGCTCCACAATGGCAGCTTTCACTGGGCTCTGGCAGCTCTCACCCAGCTCCTACTGAAGAAATCTCCATTGTGAGCTCTGCCCAGTTGTATTAGTTAATAAGAAAAAGGATCAAATTTGAGAGTGCTGCCAACCAAGACTGTACACAATACACCTCTATATTGCCATTCCTTACCAGTATTGGAGAGAGGTAACCTTTTATATTGGTTACAATTACAAACTTGTCTAGCTCAAAACTAATATGCTTAAATTATAGCTCTAACTTATAGCTTATAACTTTATAGCTTTAACTTATAAAAATAGATAACATGGGGAATTATATAGAGGGATATTATATACTTATTGTACAATTGTTTCTAATTCAACATTTGAAACCTAGTAAACCTACTTTGTTCAAAACCCTCTTAGAAAGATATTTTTACGACTGTCTTGCCAATGAACTCCCATATAGGTTTGATGTCAGAAAGGCAATGTGAGATAGAGTGAGTGGAAGAATAAACTGGATGGTGGCACCATCAATATACTGTAGTAGATATGTATGGGAAGAGATCAGTGGCATCTTGACAGTTATATCCACAGTGACCTTCACATTACAGTTTCCTCACAGTAGCATTGTTGTCATCTCCACACTGCTTTGTTCCAGAAGCCATTCTTCCTTCAAGTGGAAGAAGAGGAAGAAGAAACACAAGCACAGGCGCAAGTTGAGGTGAGTGCCACCAAACAACTTTCTTGTTCTGTGTTCTTCATAAAGACCGTATTGTATAGGTGTCATCTTCAATACCTACCACTGATGTACACATCTAGACTACCTTTATTGGAGTTGTTCCCCAATAATATATCTCTCTTTTTTTACATTATTATTATCCTCTTGTAAGCAATCAATCCTTTGCACCAACTTAATTGACTAGTGGTCAATATATGAATTGTCTCCCTCTCAGCCAGTCTGTGTGGTTGAGCCAACCTGTGGTAGCAGCACCTCACCCAGGCGGGGCCATTCCCTCTCCTCCAGCTCCTCTAGCTCCTCCTATTCCAGCTCCTCCTCCAGCCACATCTCCTCCACCTCTTCTCCTTCCTCCTCCTCGGATTCCTCCTACTCCGGGTAAGTCACTTAGTCTTTGCTACAGCTGAGAAATGATGTAAATGCCTTAACATACCTATATACACAAGGTAATAAGACCAAATCCAAATAAATAAATAGAGTGTGACGTTTCGGTAACAGCGTTGTTACCATTTTCAGACAAAAGTACTGAATCAATCTGAGGTAACAACGTTGTTACCGAAACGCCACACACTATTTATTTATTTGGATTTGGTCTTATTACCTTGTGTTTATAATCTATAATCCAAATTGTGCCTTAACATACCTATATATAAATATTTGGAGATGAAATAAAGCAATCAGGATTGGTGTGTTCAATCAACTCTTACCTAGTTATCCACTTAACTTCTATTGTTATATTCCAAGTTTTGCTTATAATGTCTGACAATACACACAACTTATTTTCATTACCGGATTGGACCTAGGGTTAATAGCAAAGTTGTTTGTGTGTGTTGCACAACATTTTGATTCTTTTAAGACAAATCTAGTTGCACCATCTAGGTCCAAACTGTTGGTAACTCCCAGCCCTGCCTGTGCAGCAGCAGTGATGACAGGAGAGCCAAGAAGAAGAAGAGCCGCTCCCAGAAGAAGTTTGTCTCGGAGCGTCAGTCACGGCGGGACATGTACGAGACCTCCAAGGTAGACCATCCCTGTGGCCTGCGTGTTGCCTTGTTGAGCTTGCCCCTTGAGAGATGATGTGTTGGCCGCATGCAGACAGTTGCAGAGCGATGATGATGTCCAGGTGAGGCCTTCCCTCTCTCATCTGTCCGTCCATGTTCTGTACCGTGGTGTGCTTGTTTGTTTGTGCTTCGAGACACCTGGTGGACTTCTCTCTCTCTAGGGGAGCCTTCATTTCTTCATTCCTTACTTTTCTGGATTCTAGTTTGTTTCCTTTATAAAAGTGTCTGGACTACATTGTTCCAATGCCTAGCAAAAAGGCTTGGAGAACCTGAGTGTTTGACTACAATAGACCACCAGGCATCTCCCAGCAATAGGGTAGTCTGTTGGACATATTGGAGCAGTATTTCACACTGGTGAGTGGCGCATCTTGGAAGTGTAAATACATTATCATGTGGGCGGGCCATTAACTCACTGCTTATTTTACAGAAATAAAATCAAGAAAGCAATTGGGGAAAGCAAGTTCCAATGTGTTAATTCTCTTATATTGTGTTTATTACGGGGTCAAATAAACTCTGTTCTTTGCTCCAGCTTGAGAAACCCACTTGGTAACCTTTGACCACTTCCTCTTTTATCCCACAATATTTAAGTGTGTGGTAGAGATTAGATAAAATCTCTCCTAATTACTTGTGTGATCTCCCAACTTATATGACTGCTTGTCTCTGTGCCAGAGTTGGTTGCCTTGTTATATACAAGCCTGCACACAAATATATATTTACTTTAGAGATACATATATATTATAATAACAATTTTACTAACTTTTAGTATTTCTTTGTTAAATGTTCTCTTCACAAAACCCAAATAATCGCATTCAGACATTGAGACAATATAAAGGTTCTCAACCCTTTTTGTCTCAAATATAAAAATTTCATTGAAAAATTATTAGAATAGGGTTTTATCTTTTATTTTGGTAAGTATTCTAAAGTGGAGGGTTTTTGGCTTGACTTCACATTGCCAGCCCTAGGGTCCAACTACTTTTTGAAGGGTTTGATATGTAGTGCCTCCGACTTGAAAGAAAAAGTTTTAATCCTCACAGACGTTGATATTTTAAAAACTATTCCATTTATATTATAGTATTTTTTTAAAACCAACACCTAACATCCAGTCCTTAATTCAACATCCCAAGGTGATTGAGTCTGTGGGGAATCAAAGTAGATACCTGGGGAAGTGGTTGAATTATAGTTAGTGTTGATTTAAAGAGGTTTTCTGTAGTTTTAACTCTGTTTTAAACAAACAAGACATGTCTAACACACAAAAATGGTTACAATAGGATGAACTATATTTGTCTATGCGCTACTTAAATAAGAGTTCATTTTATTCATAAAGCACAATTTGAATTATAGATTATAGCTACAAGGAAATAAGACCTAATTCAAATAAATTTATAGTGTGTGACATTTCAGTAACGGAGTTGTTACCATCATCAGACAAAAGAATGGTAACAATGCTGTTACCGAAATGTCACACACTAATAATTTATTTGGATTTTTCTTATAATTCATTTTATTGTAACCCATTTAAATGTATTTTCAACATTATTAACAACATGGATGTATCAAGAAACATGCTTTGTAAATTCAGCTAAAGAATATTGAAAATACTACTAGGTACTATTGAATTACATTAGTTGATTGTTTCACTCCAACAAGGTGTAGTATTACACTGGGGAGTGGTGAGGCTAAGCTTAGCTAGATGTTTCAGCAAAATAATTCCTTAAAGGTGTTAACAATAGAACAGATGTATCTGTACTGTGTAACACTAGTTATCTAGCCACTCTAAATATAAAGTAAGTGTGGGAGAATGCTTACTTGGCACAAGAGTTGTGTATGTAATGAGACAACTGTGTTATAACAAGGAAGTGTGTTCAACATCTCCCTACCTTAACTAATGAATCCAGTTTGGGAGTGTATAAAGTATTGTTTAACTCCACTCTACCACGGAGAGCAATGCAACATATTGTCATGTTATTGTCTCCAAGGAGGACTTTGTAGAGGAAGTCCTCCTTGGAACCCACCTTCTCTATCTACTATATTTCTCTTGTTCTATCTCTCCTACAATAATTTATACACGTCTTACCTGCCTTCTCTAGGAGGATCTCACTCCCGTGTAAGTATGGCTCCAGGACTATCTCTCTCTCTCTCTTTCTACCTTTGTATCTCTAGTGTGTGTGTGTCTCTCCTCTTTGTACAGGGCATGGATTATATCAACTGCATTAACTAAATGTTTCCTAAATTATATATGTGTGGGGTTCTCTCAGAAGGGTGGGAGAAGCTGACTCCAGCTTGAGAGTTGCTTGAAAGGATGTGCTGATAAATGGCACTTGATATGCCCGTGTTACTGCTCAAGTAAGGAAGGTTTGAAGTTATGGGATAACCACAAACATGTAATAAATTGAATCTTTATGTTTGCTATCACTGCTTGGATCTGGTGAGAATGAAAGATATTGGGGCCACACTGACCACCCCAGAAATCTCTTTAATTACCCTCTATCTCTATAATTTGTATGTGTTTCTAATAAGTACTGGCTGTGTGTATGCTTCTTCCAGGTATACCTTATATTTCTATTATCTCTTTTTGTGATAGTGGGGGGAGATATATATTCTAAAAAAAAAAAAATAGTTTAAGGTTTAGCTCCTTCTTTCTAAATGGTTTGCTGTTTATTGCACCAACACTTAGAGCCTCTGTTGCATGCTTGGTAAAATAATTATTGTCAGTACCAGAGAGGGTACCATATATTTAATTGTATAGTTCCTAGTTTAGATGTCCTCATGATGGCGGTCTATCCACACTAATCTTTCTCTGCCACTTCTCTGCATCCAGCTGCGATGTGGTGACCTGGTGTTGAATGAGGGCCCTGTTGCTTCTAGTTGCTTGCCTCCCTGAAGAAGAGGAAAAAGAAAAAGAAGAAAAAGTCTTCCTCTCTCTTGTCAGGAGGAGCAGCTAACAGCCTGGGGGAGGACTCCCAGTCTGCACACAGAGTTGTCTCCCCCCCTGCTGACTCAAAGCGCAAGCGCAGCACCAGTTCTAGTCCAGGAGGCCCAGCAGTCAAGAAACAAAGTGTGACCACCAGTGACAAGGTCATTAATAGGTAAGCTAGCACCTTCCTCTCTAGACTCTGTGTGGGGGTGACAGTGTTACTCCAACAGTTTAATTCTTCCAACTCTGACATCTGATGTCAGCCACAAACCAGAGACTGTGCCTCCTTCTCACACCACCAGTAGCAGCTGGAGTTATCTTTTCAAACTTAGTTGTATTTTAGAGATTTCTTGCCATGAACATGATAGTAGGAAGATTTGGTGAACATTGGGATATAGTAATTTGAGGGAGTTTTTGAAAAAAAGTGAAAGTGGATTTTGAAAGCTTTTTTTCTTTCAATTTTGAGTTTTTTTAATACCAAAAATGTATTATAAGGATTTTGAGGTTTGTGACCACCTCAGCTTGGCCTGGGTTTTGTGTAATGAAGGCCTAGTACCCAATGAATGGAAAGGGTGAAAGCTCTCTTTACTAGAATGGTGGTTTTATTCTGTGTCAGTTCTCTGTTTGAAGATAGAGTGTGCAGGCTGGTGGTCCACTCCCCAGATCAGGAGGAGGCCCGCTCTTGCCCCATCCTGCCCTCCACCATCACAACTGCCCACACTCCTTCCAAGTCCACCTCCCTGGGCCGCCTGCCCACTGCCTTCTCAGCCTCCTCCTTCAAGAGGGAGTAAGTCCTCTCACTGCAATGATCTGTTTAATTTGCACAATCCAAGGTTATTATTTCCACTACTAATGTAGTAAGCTTCTCCACCTCACAGTCTGATGAGAATAAAATGTTGAATTATAAACACAATATAATATGATCAAATCCAAATAAACAAATAGTGTGTGATGTTTTGGTAACAGTGTTGTCACCATTTTCAGACAAAAGTAGTGAATTCATTATGGAATTCCTTTAATTCAATACCATTCAGCACTTTTGTCTGAAGATGGTAACAACACTGTTACAGAAACGTCACACAATATTTATTTATTTGGATTTGTTCATATTACATGATGTGCCTTTGATAAGGCACAATTTGGATTATAGATTATAAAATTGTGTGCCTTATCACAAAATGTAGAATTAATTAATTCAGGATATTGTCTAAAAGCTAGTGTGTGCAGCAGTCCGAGCAGTGGCAGCAGGTTCCGGAGCTCCTCCTCCTCCTCCTACAGCTACTCCTCCAGGTCCTCCTCCCCCCGCAGGAGACATTTCTCCAGGTCTGTCTGTTGTTGTTGTTGTTTCTTATCCCCTTGATTACACCAATTCCATGAGTCCATGCTCCTCGAGCTGTTTTATGATAAGCAGCAGCCTCTCCCAAAGATCCTGTTTAGTATATCTAATGCAAGTCAAAATGTGTTCTGGAGCTGCAGGTGCCAAGCTACATTTTGGGCAAGTGGAGTAGATTTTGTTGTTATTTTTTATCTTCAATGGCTTGAGATGGCCTGTTCTAAATCTCTTTTTAAATGGTAATGTGATGGGCTAAAGAAGCCCCCTATATTGTGGCCAGTTTATTACCTGTATTGTGATGCATTAGCATGCCATCTGTTATCAAAATCCAAAACTATTATATAGATGTGCAAGATTTTTTTTTTTTTTTTTTCAAATAAAATTAAATAATTCCTACTGCCATTACTGCAATGTAAAAATTAATGGGAGGGTCTGGCTCATCAGTGCTGAACCCTCCCAGCGGTTTCACCAGCTTAATCTACCATACCGCTGTTATATTGCATTTTTCGATCTTCCTTTTATAGTGATACTGTTGCTAGACTCTTGGAATGGGTATTTTAGAACTATGGACATAAACTTTGAAAACAGCAGAATTACAAACAATTATAAATATATAATATGCTTCGAGCAATTGCTCTTCCACAAACATCAAATGGTGCCTTTTATTATAACAACTAGACGAATGGGCCCGGGCAACGCCCGGGTTTTACCCGAGTGCGAATATATTTTAAAAACGTTGTCTTGGGTGGTCGCTATGGACAGGGTGGTCTGTATAGACAGGTGTATGTATCACACAGCCGATAACAGGGTTGTCTAGAGTGGCCGCTATAGACAGGGTGGTCTGTATAGACAGGTGTATGTATCACACAGCCGATAACAGGGTTGTCTAGAGTGGCCGCTATAGACAGGGTGGTCTGTATAGACAGGTGTATGTATCACACTGCTGATAACAGGGTTGCCTAAGGTGACCGCTATAGACAGGGTGGTCTGTATAGACAGGTGAATGTAACACACTAATAATAACAGGGTTGCCTAAGGTGACCGCTATAGACAGGGTGGTCTGTATAGACAGGTGGATGTATCACACAGCTGATAACAGGGTTGTCTAGAGTGGCCGCTATAGACAGGTGTATGTATCACACAGCTGATAACAGGGTTTTCTAGAATGGCCGCTATATACAGGGTGGTCTGTATAGACAGGTGGATGTAACACACTGCTGATTACAGGGTTGCCTAAAGTGTCCGCTATAGACAGGGTGGTCTGTATAGACAGGTGAATGTAATACACTAATGATAACAGGGTTGCCTAAGGTGACCGCTATAGACAGGGTGGTCTGTTTAGACAGGTGGATGTATCACACAGCTGATAACAGGGTTGTCTAGAGTGGCCGCTATAGACAGGTGTATGTATCACACAGCTGATAACAGGGTTTTCTAGAATGGCCGCTATATACAGGGTGGTCTGTATAGACAGGTGGATGTAACACACTGCTGATTACAGGGTTGCCTAAAGTGTCCGCTATAGACAGGGTGGTCTGTATAGACAGGTGAATGTAATACACTAATGATAACAGGGTTGCCTAAGGTGACCGCTATAGACAGGGTGGTCTGTTTAGACAGGTGGATGTATCACACAGCTGATAACAGGGTTGTCTAGAGTGGCCGCTATAGACAGGTGTATGTATCACACAGCTGATAACAGGGTTATCTAGAATGGCCGCTATATACAGGGTGGTCTGTATAGACAGGTGTATGTATCACACAGCTGATAACAGGGTTGTCTAGAGGGGGGCAGGGAGGACACGTGTTCGCCGGCAGCCAATGGGCGCGCATTCTATCCGTGAGCTTCAGAATAAGGCAATTATATAAGTAGATTATATTATGATGCATTAGCGTGCCATCTGTTATCAAAATTTGAAACTATTAAAGAATCGTAAGATTCTTTTTAAAAAATAAGCAATTCCTACTGTTGTGTAGAGCAGTTTTTATAATTAAAGAAGACCTAGGTAAATTGTGGCAGGTCCAGGTCCCGGAGCTCTCCGTCGTACTCCCCCCACCACAGGTCCAGCTACTCTTCCCGCAGCTACAGCAGGAGTTACTCCCGCTCTTCTCATTCCCGCCACCACTACTCCTCTAGGTAATTTGTTGGAATACACTACCTCCCTGTAATTGTAGAGTGTCCTTTAGGGAGAGGTATCTTCTTACCGAGGAGTTTCTAAATAGTAAAAATGGGTATTTTTAAATTGAAAACTGTCCTTTGTATAGAGGTCTCCTCTAGCGCAAGTTCTATTGTATTTATATACAATCTACTCTAACAGACTGAACAAGACACCACTCTAACAGACTTACCCTGTAATGGACAAAATTGGGAATCCCTTTAAAATTAAATTGAATAGAAATAAAAGAGGTAATAAGACCAAATAAATAAATAGATGTTTCTCTATAACAGCATTGTTACCATCATCAGACAAAAGTCTAGAATACAGGATCTCTCCTCTATCATTTATTTGGATCTTATTTACCTTTTATTTATAATCCAAATTGTACCTTATATCATTGAAATAAATCCAACTTTATCTGCAGCAAAATATCATTGCTACCAGTGATGAGACAGGCTCACTCATTGGCTGCAACAATATTTTCTATAAAAGTGTATTTATATATAGGTTTACCATTGAGCACATTTATGACCTTTTGTTTATAGTTGCATTTTATTATAAGTTACATTTTCTGTTTATAAATATCTATACAATAGATAGGTAATACGGTACTATAGATATTTAAATATTTAGAAACAAAGGTTTTGTTGTCCCTAGTACACCAATTGATAATCATGGTGGGTAAAGTTTTCGACTGCTTTTACTGTAAGTGTACCCCATGTCTACACATGTGAAAAGCAGTTTGACTTTGCATTTACAAATGTGCCAGAGCCTTGTTTATTTACTTGCACTTGCTGGGGGGGTTGGACTTTTGAAAAGCTTTTGAATAAAATAAACTACTGATTTTTTTTCAATATTCAGTTGATATAAAATCAATAACTAATTTTATAATTATTGAACAATGATGATCCATATAGGACCTATCCCAGACAAATTGTTGGAATCACCGTTGTAAAGAAAATAGAGACACTGTATAACACTTGTGGGTGACAGGTCCACCTCGAGGACGTGGTCCCACTCCTCAAGCCGCAGCCTGTCCATACCCCGGCGGCGAGGTTCGCCCAGTTTTCTGGAGAAGAGGAGGATAACCAGGTATCTACCCCATGTAGACTGGGATAGGGCTTCCTGATTTGGGTGGGGACTACTTAACTGATGTTTGCAGGATCCATCCAACTGTAGGTAGGGTCTGTCTACCTAACAGGAATGGGTTACCATGATTAGGAGCAGTGTCTGACTGATGGGAACTATTGGAGTTGGGGATGGTGTGCCGCAGGTGTTCCTTTCGTCGGAGGGGCTCCACCACCTCCTGTAGCACCTCCTCCACCCCTCCCACCCCCTACCACAAGTCCTCCTCTAGTCACACCAGGCGATAGTCGCACCAGGTGTTCTTCTTTCTCCTTGGTTGACTCCTGGGATGGTTGCACACTGCTGCTTGCTAGTTTTGACACTCATATTTCCTATTGGAGGTTTCTCTGGCCTTGAAATATGAGGGAGGGACCCAAAAATAACCAGAATCGCAATGCTGTGCACTTGTAGTATCAGGTGAACAAAACTTAAGGAAGTGAAAAGCCTTTGATGTCGCTGATCATCTATTTTTTTGAAGAAGGGGCAGAGGCAATTTTATTCACACTTGGTTATCTCGAGTGACTTCATTAAAGGTCACTGTAATATCTTTCAGAGTTATTGTCTGAATCCAATATGCATGCTAAAAGGTACAACTTCCTTAAGTTTTTCTATAATTGTACTTACCACCAGAAAACTGCTGATAAAATTCTATTGAAGATTTTCTCTTATTTTTTCCTTCTTCGCAAATTGAATCAAATGGCTTTTTAAAAAAATCTTTGAATGGTTGCCAAGCCAAACCTCTTTGTTTTGCCTACATTTCAACAATGAATGGCATATCCCGGTCTCGCTGTGATATAGAATATGGACTGGAACTAAGTCCCTGTTATAATTTCAACCTTGGAGCATCCAATTTGTCTCAATTACAGTTTATTGTTGTTGTTTCTTATCCCCTTGTTAAAGATTACATGAATTCCATGAGTTCATGCTCCCCGAGCTATTTTATGATAAGTAGCGGCCTCTCCCAAAGGTCCTGTTTAGTGCATCTAATGCAAGCCAAAATGTGTTCCGGAGCTGCAGGTGCCAAGCTACATTTTGGACAAGTGGAGTAGATTTTGTTGTCTATCTTCAATGGCTCGAGATGGCCTATTCTAAATATCTTTTTAAATGGTAATGTGATGGGCTAAATAGATCAAGCCCTATATGCCTATATATATAATATGCCTGTTCTAAATCTTGTTAGTGAGTTGGATATCCTCCCTGGGTTCACTCCACTGTACCAACTGTCTTAGATGGGATCCTCCAGTTCTTGTTTATTTTTGTTTTGGCTACTGTCTCTATTTATTTAAAAGTACAATTACATTTGAGTCTTCTTTTTATTCTAAGAATAGACAGTTTGATAACTTGGTTGAGCAATATAGGTTGGGTAACCATTCACTTAGTTAAGCCAGCTAGTTCCTAACACTCTGGAGGTAACAAGATCTGTAATTTTCTAAACCCTAGCCTACATATTTACAATATCTATATATTCTTTGATAACTTTGAATGTATGTAACTTAATATCATATCTATCTAGAAAATAGATGTGAGAACTTTTAATGCTGTGTTTTCTCAACTTCTTGAAATTGAGGAGAGCTTCAGATCTTGATCACTTTAAAATAGAATCTTCAAATGTGGGCATCAACATTGAGATATTCACTTTGGAATTCATTTTCTTCAGCTCATAGGAACTTCTTAGGTCCATTGAAGTCTATCAAAATGATAAGGCACAATTTGGATTATAGATTACAACCACAATAAATTGTGCCTTCAAAATTCAAAACTATTTTAAAGGCGTAAAATTCTTTTTGATATTAAACAATTTCTACTGCCCTTACTGCAATGGAAAAATTAATGAGAGGGCCTGGCTCATCAGTGGTGAACCCTCTCAGCGGTTTCGCCAGTTTAATCTACCATTTGTTTAAAAATTGTTTAATATCAAAAAGAATCATACGCCTTTAAAATAGTTTTGAATTTTGATAACAGATGGCGTGCTAGTGCATCATATTATAAATTGTGTCTTATAATTTTTGTATACTTCAATGGACCTAAGAAGTTATTCTTTTTATGAGCTGAAGAAAATGAATTCCAAAATGAATATCTCAATGTTGAAGCCATCACTTGAGGATTCTATTTTAAAGAATTCAGGGTCTGAAGCTTTTCTCTATTTCAAGAAGTTGAGAAAACATAGCATTAAAAGTTCTTTCAATCACATCTATTTGGTTAAATTCTGTAAAAAGCATCAAGTATTTCCTATAATCATATGTATAGCTAAAAATATGTAAATAATAATGAACATTTTTATAAATATATATTCTACACATCCAGCGTGTATTTAGTTAGTGAGTTTCTCCCGTCAAAAGGCTGAGAAATAAAAATTGTACAAGTAACTAAGCCGTGGATGCTTTATTGAGTTTATTGAACCTTAGCTGTGTTTGTTTAAATGCCATCTTGGGCAGAGCAACCTCCAGTGAACAGCAGCTAGTGTGCAACCAACCTTTTTATTTTATTTTTACTTTATTTATTTATTTTATATCTGTGTTTGCATGCTTATCATTTATTTATATTTTTGTTTTGTTTTTATTTTAGTAAATGGAATGCCCCTTTTTGTTCTACAATGCCTCTGATACAAGGTAGGCAATTATGTTTATTTTGTGTTAGGTTATCTTTTATTTTTTGTTGGTTTATTTTGTGTTTTAAACTTTCCTGAGAGTGACTGATTCCAATCCCCTCCCTCTCCCCAACCTAACTCCAACCCCCAGACATGCCTCTCTAATGAATGTTCTAACCCTGAGACTACATACAATGGTTATAACACACCCACTTGTTTATATCTCCCTAATTCTAAAATCAAATGGTTTAATTCTTCAAATTAAAGATGATTGTAGAACGACATTCAAAAATTATCCCTCATGTGTTTCTTTTGAACGAAAAATCGAAATTTATTTTAAGGAGAAATAATGATTATTTCTAACCTTAGGGATGAAGTATGAAAGGATGAATTGTGAAGAGACACACTTTATTTTTCCATTTATCATTACTCTTCACAATTCATCCTTTCATACTTCATCCCTAAGGTTAAAAATAATCATTATTTCTCCTTAAAATTAATTTCAATTTTTCGTTTAAAAGATACACATGAGTGATTATTTTCAAATGTCATAAATATTTTTATTACCTCGATGTTTCGACAAAAATCTTTTGTCCTTGTCAGGAGCAAACAAAAATGATAACATTTGGCAAGGCAACTAGAGAAGACTATGATAGAATGATTTTTAACACCTTGACAAATGTTTTAATTTTTGTTTTCTCCTGACGAGAGCAAAAGATTTTTGTCGAAACATCGAGATAATATAAATATTTATACTGGCAGAAGTATCTTTAATTTGAAGAACTATGAATGCCACCAGCCAGGCAGCCTCTATCTTTACAACAAATGTTTCAAGTTCTAGTTGTTTGAACCATAGTTATAACAATTCAATGAAGTAATCCCTTGTATCATTATCAGGTCTCTAGGAGAAGTTTGTTTTGAAAAGATACTTTTCTCTGGAGATATTTTTACTCAATAGACACTTTGGCCAGTTATATTTTCTCAACCTTTCAACAAAAATCTTTTGTCTTTGTCAGGAGAAATAAATAAAAATAAAATGATAAAGCACAATCTGGATTATAGATTATAATAAAAGAAAATAAGACCTAATCCAAATAATTTATTAGTGTGTGACGTTTCGGCAACAACATTGTCACCATCATCACATAAAAGAATAAAAAATTTTTAAAATGTGTTAACGCCTTGCCAAATGCTTCATTTATATTTATTTCTCCTGACAAAGACAAAAGATTTTTGACGTTGAGAAAATAAAACTTTAACTGGCCGAAATGTCTTATTTTTTTACAGAAAATGAATGCCGCCGGCCAGGCAACCTCTATCTTCAAGAACAACATTGTTATATGACAACTTTATAATAAGGTTTACCATTGTACCATGTTACTGGGGGTCGGTGGAAGGCTGGTTAAACCCTTTGGTTTACGACCACTACGACCCGGGTTTGATCCCCGCATTGGACACTTTTTTCTGTTTAAAAAAAAAAAAATGCTCCAATGGCCCCCCGATTCTTGCAAAAGTCCAACCCCACCATCGAGTGCAAGTAACCAAACGGGGCTCTGGCACATTTGTAAGTGCAAAGTCGAACTGCTTTCACATGTGTAGACATGTGGTGCGCTTACAGTAAAAAGCAGTCGCTAACTACCCACCATGATTATCATGGCCTGTACCACGCGTACTAGGGATAAGCAAAAAAAAAAAAAACCATGTTACTGCACATATAGCTTGCAATTCTCTCCACTTGTTTATCTGCACTTGCACTAACATTAATAGTACCTTGTATTAGACATAAAATAACCTTATTGTTAAACATAAGGTAATAAGACCAAATCCAAATAAATAAATAATGTGTGACATTTCAGTAACAACGCTGTTACCAAAACGTCACACATTATTTATTTATTTGGATTTACCTTGTGTTTATAAGGTTTCTCAAATAAAACCAATTTTGGACCAAGGATATCCAATATATTGCAAGTGAGAATTTGAAACTATTATAGACGATTATATACACAAGGTAATAAGACATCCAAGTAAATAAATAGTGTGTGAAGTTTCGGAAACAATGCTGTTACCAAAACGTCACACACTATTTATTTATTTGGATTTGGTCTTATTACCTTGTGTATATGATCTATAATCCAAATTGTGCCTTATCAGACGATTATATAAGAATCTTGATAGATTGAAAAAGTCACCAGAGGCTGTGTGAAAGAAAGATGGCAGAATAAAGATTGGTGTCTTCATCATGATAACCCACGGCCACATACAGCTCATTCACTTCCCTGTGCTTCCTCACCAATTCTATTCTCCTGATTTACTCCCAGATGTTTTTTTATCCAAAATTAAAGATTGCAGTTATAAAGGTCAGCGTTTTGACACGATACAAGCCATTAAAGAGAAATTGCTGGATGTTTTGCGAAACATACAGAAAGACAAATTTTCCAAGTGTTTCCAAAGTTGGAAGAAAATATGGCAAAGATGCATTGATGCAAGAGAGAGGCTTATTTTGAAACTATTTAAACAACTTTATTTTGTATTTGTATAAATATATTCGCAGTGCAGGAACTTTGTGGGATCATACCTTGTATTTAAAAAATAAAGTACCAATTGGAAGTATTGCCTCTTCTAATAAACAAATATGAGAGGAGGAGGTATGGTCACATGGCGTAGCTGCAATAATGGCTGGTGTGGTCCACTGATGGGAAATGATATTACAATATAATGACACATTAAATTGAACTCTTCACCAACCCCACTTCTTTAAAGGACACTTTGGGGTCAGTATTGAACTTTAATGTGACAACTTAGTGAAATTAAGAAAAGAAAAAAGGCATCTCCTTATCGTGCAACTGAAAGTTTCTGATGGCTTATGCCATCTATCGGGATAAATACCAACTACTCGTTGATTTTTAATTATTCCAGAATTGGCCAAATACCCATTCTTGATGAATCAAGAAAAGCTAACCAGTTATGCATTTTGGGCTGTTGGCCCTCATCAGCGTGATGTAAGCTGTACCTCAACAACCAAAAAACTGGTCATTCAGGCATCCTGAACAATCATGAAATAGGTAGTTAAGGCCAGAATTGCGTGAGAACACGAAACAATGTGAAAAAACTTATTGAAAGACTCTCCAAAAAGGTAAATGATCATCAACTAAGCAAGTTTGTATCTTATGATGCATTAGCAGGCCATCTGTTATCAAAATTCAAAACTATTATAGACGCGTATGATTCTTTTTAAAAATAAACAATTTCTACTGCAACCTTCTACTGTCCTTACAGGCCCTCCCATTAAATTTCCATTGCAGTAAGGACAGTAGAAATTGTTTATATTTAAAAAGAATCATACGCGTCTATAATAGTTTGAAGTTTGTATCTATCCTCCTATTTCAGTGTGATGTACCAATCACCCAGTGGCTGTGCAGTGCGCGGAAGAGGCCTGTGCCTTACCGCAGATCCTCAGCCAACCGAGACCGCAGCTATTCGTGGTCCCCCCCTCGTACCCCCGGAAGATGATAGCTTTGAATTAAATCCCCCCCACAGTTGTACATTTGACACATTGTTTTAATTCTCTCAAATATGGTGTTATTTTGTTTTATGATATTTTATTTTTAGTTATTGCCATATATCCCTACACATGTGCCATGCCATGTTATGTTGAACCACCAGCCAAATGTATCCCTCCCCCCTCCCTTTTCTCTTTCTCTTTTATTTACCAACTATTAAAATGCTTGAAGCTCTTTGGCCTGTTGTTGGACAACCTCCTTACATACATCCCTCCCTATCAACTAACAAGGCCGGGGCTGTATGGGCAGTTCTATCAAACTAGTCATGGCTTATCAGTGTGGATTTCTTTGAAAATTTTACTGATTTAATATACCAGACCACTCTGCTAAGGTACAAGGTTCAGTCAATAAATAATGCACATAGAACCAGGCTCTTCATCTGACCTCTCTACACAAAACCCTCCAATGACCTCTATACAAGGCTTGATCAACCAATAACTTAGTCAAACTAGAAGACTGAAACTCTGTGTATAAGAACTAACAACAGTCCTCTATATATTAGAACCATTCAATATATCCACCTGCACATATTTGATACAGCGTTGTTGACAACTTGTAAAACACTTTGGTAAAATCCCTTATCCAACTGTCACCCTCTAACATGTAAATTTACATCACTTTCAAATGTGTGCTTCACCACATAAAAGACTCTAATCTTCCAAACAAGTTGAAGTCTGAGGGAGCTAGGTCAGGGCTGTACGCAGGCTAAAGTCAGGTGCGCCCTGTGAGGCCTCACATTTTACTATGGAAATTTTACCTGAGTATTTTAAAAATTAAATATTTTTGTTACAATTATGCTCTTTTTAGCTTTTATAATGATTGACAATAAGTTTCCTTGTTGAATGAAGGATTTCATTCAAGAGTGTCCATGAATATCAGCACTTCTTGGTCCCAAAAGACAGATATCATGATTTCATCCTTGGAAAGTTAAGCTTCGATATTTTTTCTTTACTGGCGATGTTATATATGTCCATTGCCTTGATTTTCACTTTAAAGAAGGATCATAATGATAAATCCAAATCCCATCAGATGTTATCACACTTTCTCAAACACCTGAGAAGGTTCTCCAGAAAAAGTCTCCATGAGGTATAAACAAAAATATTTCTGAATTTGCATCATTTCTCCTGTTAGAAGTTTTGGCACCCTTTTTGAGCATAATTTTATATATCTAAGATCATTAATAAGTTTAAGAATACTTCCTTCAGATGGGGAAAGTTTTCCTTTATTTGATAAGTTGTCATTGTTCGATTATCTT
>CP092868.1:98499025-98518513 GCA_030710605.1 Cordylochernes scorpioides
TGTTAGGGTTGTGAAAGTTATTAGTGCGAGTGCAGATAAACAAGTGGAGAGAACTGCAGGCTATACATGCAGTAGCATGGTACAATGGTAAACCTTATTATAAAGTTGTCATATAACAATGTTGTTCTTGAAGATAGAGGTTGCCTGGCCGCCGGCATTCATTTTCTCTAGTAAAATAAGACATTTCGGCCAGTTAAAGTTTTATTTTCTCAACGTCAAAAATCTTTTGTCTTCGTCAGGAGAAATAAATATAAATGAAGCATTTAGCAAGGCGTTAACACATTTTTTAAAAATTTTATTCTTTTGTCTGATGATGGTGACAATGTTGTTGCCGAAACGTCACACACTAATAAATTATTTGGATTAGGTCTTATTTTCTTTTATTATAACTTTTTAATCCAGATTGTGCTTTATCATTTTATTTCTCCTGACAAAGACAAAAGATTTTTGTTGAAATGTTGAGAAAATACAACTGGCCAAAGTGTCTATTGAGTGAAAATATCTCCAGAGAAAAGTATCTTTAAAAAACAAACTTCCCCTAGAGACCTGATAATGATACAAGGGATTACTTCATTGAATTGTTATAACTATGGTTCAAACAACTAGAACTTAAAACATTTGTTGTAAAGATAGAGGCTGCCTGGCCGACATTCATAGTTCTTCAAATTAAAGATACTTCGGCCAGTATAAATATTTATACTTATAAATGACTGCGGCGTATAATTATAAAGCTATACAACCAGTTTAACCGCATAAGTTTATTTTTATTTATGAAAAATCATTTTTTTTTTTAAATTTCAAAGAGAAATAATTTAATATTTCTAACTTTTGGATGACGTATGAAAAGGTTGAATATATGAAGAGTGATGGTCTATATATGAATGGATGACGTATGGAGGGTGAAAAATATGAAGAGTAATGGCGAACGGAAAACCCTCCATACGTCATCCATTCATATATAGACCATCACTCTTCATATATTCAACCTTTTCATACGTCATCCAAAAGTTAGAAGTATTAAATTATTTCTCTTTGAAATTAAAAAAAAAAAAATGATTTTTCATAAATAAAAAGAAACTTATGCGGTTAAACTGGTTGTATAGCTTTATAAATATTTATATTATCTCGATGTTTCGACAAAAATCTTTTGCCCTCGTTAGGAGAAAACAAAAATTAAAACATTTGTCAAGGTGTTAAAAATCATTCTATCATAGTCTTCTCTAGTTGCCTTGCCAAATGTTATCATTTTTGTTTGCTCCTGACAAGGACAAAAGATTTTTGTCTAAACGTTGAGATAATAAAAATATTTATGACATTTGAAAATAATCACTCATGTGTATCTTTTAAACGAAAAATTGAAATTAATTTTAAGGAGAAATAACGATTATTTCTAACCTTAGGGATGAAGTATGAAAGGATGAATTGTGAAGAGTAATGATAAATGGAAATATAAAGTGTGTCTCTTCACAATTCATCCTTTCAATACTTCATTCCTAAGGTTAGAAATAATCATTATTTCTCCTTAAAATAAATTTCGATTTTTCGTTCAAAAGAAACACAAGCGGGATAATTTTCGAATGTCGTTCTACAATCATAAGCCGCATTATATTGTATTAAAAATATTTATACTGGCCGAAGTATCTTTAATTTGAAGAATTAAGCCGTTTAATTTTAGAATTAGGGAGATATAAACAAGTGGGTGTGTTATAACCATTGTATGTAGTCTCAGGGTTAGAACATTCATTAGAGAGGCATGTCTGGGGGTTGGAGTTAGGTTGGGGAGAGGGAGGGGATTGGAATCAGTCACTCTCAGGAAAGTTTAAAACACAAAATAAACCAACAAAAAATAAAAGATAACCTAACACAAAATAAACATAATTGCCTACCTTGTATCAGAGGCATTGTAGAACAAAAAGGGGCATTCCATTTACTAAAATAAAAACAAAACAAAAATATAAATAAACGATAAGCATGCAAACACAGATATAAAATAAATAAATAAGGTAAAAATAAAATAAAAAGGTTGGTTGCACACTAGCTGCTGCTCACTGGAGGTTGCTCTGCCCAAGATGGCATTTAAACAAACACAGCTAAGGTTCAATAAACTCAATAAAGCATCCATGGCTTAGTTACTTGTACAATTTTTATTTCTCAGCCTTTTGACGGGAGAAACTCACTAACTAAACACACACTGGGCATGTAGAATATATTTATAAAAATGCTCATTATTATTTACATATTTTTAGCTATACATATGATTATAGGAAATACTTGATGCTTTTTACAGAATTTAACCAGATAGATGTGATTGAAAGAACTTTTAATGCTATGTTTTCTCAACTTCTTGAAATAGAGAAAAGCTTCAGATCCTGAATTCTTTAAAATAGAATCCTCAAGTGATGGCTTCAACATTGAGATATTCATTTTGGAATTCATTTTCTTCAGCTCATAAAAAGAATAACTTCTTAGGTCCATTGAAGTATACAAAAATTATAAGGCAAAATTTATATGATGCACTAGCGCGCCAGCTGTTATTAAAATTCAAAACTATTTTAAAGGCGTATGATTCTTTTTGATATTAAACAATTTTTAAACAAATGGTAGATTAAACTGGCGAAACCGCTGAGAGGGTTCACCACTGATAAGCCAGGCCCTCTCATTAATTTTTCCATTGCAGTAAGGGCAGTAGAAATTGTTTAATATCAAAAGAATCTTACGCCTTTAAAATAGTTTTGAATTTTGAAGGCACAATTTATTATGTTTGTAATCTATAATCCAAATTGTGCCTTATCATTTTGATAGACTTCAATGGACCTAGGAAGTTCCTATGAGCTGAAGAAAATGAATTCCAAAGTGAATATCTCAATGTTGATGCCCACATTTGAAGATTCTATTTTAAAGTGATCAAGATCTGAAGCTCTCCTCTATTTCAAGAAGTTGAGAAAACACAGCATTAAAAGTTCTTTTTCTCACATCTATTTTCTATATACATTTGATATTAAGTTACATACATGCAAAGGTATCAAAGAATATATAGATATTGTAAATATGTAGGCTAGGGTTTAGAAGATCTTGTTACCTCCAGAGTGTTAGGAACTAGCTGGCTTAACTAAGTGAATGTTACCCAACCTATATTGCTCAACCAAGTTATCAAACTGTCTATTCTTAGAATAAAAAGAAGACTCAAATGTAATTGTACTTTTAAATAAATAGAGACAGTAGCCAAAACAAAAATAAACAAGAACTGGAGGATCCCATCTAAGACAGTTGGTACAGTGGAGTGAACCCAGGGAGGATCTCCAACTCACTAACAAGATTTAGAACAGGCATATCTACTTATATAATTGCCTTATTTTGTCTGTCTGAAGCTCACGGATAGAATGCGCGCCCATTGGCTGCCGGCGAACACGTGATCTCCCTGCCCCCCTCTAGACAACCCTGTTATCAGCTGTGTGATACATACACCTGTCTATAGCGGCCATTCTAGACAACCCTGTTATCAGCAGTGTGTTACATCCACCTGTCTATACAGACCACCCTGTATATAGCGGCCATTCTAGATAACCCTGTTATCAGCTGTGTGATACATACACCTGTCTAAAGCGGCCACTCTAGACAACCCTGTTATCAGCTGTGTGATACATCCACCTGTCTATACAGACCACCCTGTCTATAGCGGTCACTTTCGGCAACCCTGTTAACATCAGTGTGTTACATTCACCTGTCTATACAGACCACCCTGTCTATAGCGGTCACTTTAGGCAACCCTGTTATCAGCAGTGTGATACATACACCTGTCTATACAGACCACCCTGTCTATAGCGGCCACTCTAGACAACCCTGTTATCAGCTGTGTGATACATACACCTGTCTATAGCGGTCACTTTAGGCAACCCTGTAATCAGCAGTGTGTTACATCCACCTGTCTATACAGACCACCCTGTCTATAGCGACCACTCTAGACAACCCTGTTATCAGCTGTGTGATACATCCACCTGTCTATACAGACCACCCTGTATATAGCGGCCATTCTAGATAACCCTGTTATCAGCAGTGTGATACATACACCTGTCTATACAGACCACCCTGTCTATAGCGGCCACTCTAGACAACCCTGTTATCAGCTGTGTGATACATACACCTGTCTATACAGACCACCCTGTCTATAGCGACCACTCTAGACAACCCTGTTATCAGCTGTGTGATACATCCACCTGTCTATACAGACCACCCTGTATATAGCGGCCATTCAAGATAACCCTGTTATCAGGTGTGTGATACATACACCTGTCTATAGCGGCCACTCTAGACAACCCTGTTATCAGCTGTGTGATACATCCACCTGTCTATACAGACCACCCTGTCTATAGCGGCCACTCTAGACAACCCTGTTATCAGCTGTGTGATACATACACCTGTCTATACAGACCACCCTGTCTATAGCGACCACTCTAGACAACCCTGTTATCAGCTGTGTGATACATACACCTGTCTATACAGACCACCCTGTCTATAGCGACCACTCTAGACAACCCTGTTATCAGCTGTGTGATACATCCACCTGTCTATACAGACCACCCTGTATATAGCGGCCATTCAAGATAACCCTGTTATCAGGTGTGTGATACATACACCTGTCTATAGCGGCCACTCTAGACAACCCTGTTATCAGCTGTGTGATACATCCACCTGTCTATACAGACCACCCTGTCTATAGCGGTCACTTTAGGCAACCCTGTTATCATCAGTGTGTTACATTCACCTGTCTATACAGACCACCCTGTCTATAGCGGTCACTTTAGGCAACCCTGTTATCAGCAGTGTGATACATACACCTGTCTATACAGACCACCCTGTCTATAGCGACCACTCTAGACAACCCTGTTATCAGCTGTGTGATACATCCACCTGTCTATACAGACCACCCTGTCTATAGCGGCCACTCTAGGCAACCCTGTTATCAGCTGTGTGATACATCCACCTGTCTATACAGACCACCCTGTCTATAGCGGCCACTCTAGGCAACCCTAGGAAGCAAGATGTATACAAGGTGTAGACAAGATGAAGATCTAGATGAAGATTAAAACGTTTTCAAAATATATTCGCACTCGGGTAAAACCCGGGCGTTGCCCGGGCCATTCGTCTAGTTATAAATATAGGCATATAGGGCTTGATCTTATTTAGCCCATCACTTTACCATTTAAAAAGAGATTTAGAACAGGCCATCTCGAGCCATTGAAGATAGAAAATACCAACAAAATCTACTCCACTTGTCCAAAATGTAGCTTGGCACCTGCAGCTCCAGAACACATTTTGGTTTGCATTAGATGCACTAAACAGGACCTTTGGGAGAGGCCGCTACTTATCATAAAATAGCTCGGGGAGCATGAACTCATGTAATTCATGTAATCTATACACAAGGGGATAAGAAACAACAGCAATAAACTGTAATTGAGACAAATTGGATGCTCCAAGGTTGAAAGGTGGACTTAGTTCCAGTCCATATTCTATATCACAGCGAGGCTTGACCGGGATATGCCATTCATTGTTGAAATGTAGGCAAAACAAAGATTGGCAACCATTCAAAGATTTTTTTGAAAAGCCATTTGATTCAATTTGCGAAGAAGGAAAAAATACAAGAAAATCTTTCAATACAATTTTATCAGCAGTTTTCTGGTGGTAAGTACAATTATAGAAAAACTTAAGGAAGTTGTACCTTTTAGCATGCATATTGGATTCAGACAATAACTCTGAAAGATATATTACAGTGACCTTTATTGAAGTCACTCGAGATAACCAAGTGTGAACAAAATTGCCTCTCCCCTTCTTAAAAAAAATAGATGATCAGCGACATCAAAGGCTTTCCACTTCCTTAAGTTTTGTCCACCTGATACTACAAGTGCACAGCATTGCGATTCTGGTTATTTTTGGGTCCCTCCCTCATATTTCAAGGCCAGAGAAACCTCCAATAGGAAATATGAGTGTCAAAACTAGCAAGCAGCAGTGTGCAACCACCCCAGGAGTCAACCAAGGAGAAAGAAGAACACCTGGTGCGACTATCGCCTGGTGTGACTAGAGGAGGACTTGTGGTAGGGGGTGGGAGGGGTGGAGGAGGTGCTACAGGAGGTGGTGGAGCCCCTGCGACGAAAGGAACACCTGCGGCACACCATGCCCAACTCCAATAGTTCCCATCAGTCCGACCCTGCTACTAATCATGGTAACCCATTCCTGTTAGGTAGACAGACCCTACCTACAGTTGGATGGATCCTGCAAACATCAGTTAAGTAGTCCCCACCCAAATCAGGAAGCCCTATCCCAGTCTACATGGGGTAGATACCTGGTTATCCTCCTCTTCTCCAGAAAACTGGGCGAACCTCGCCGCCGGGGTATGGACAGGCTGCGGCTTGAGGAGTGGGACCACGTCCTCGAGGTGGACCTGTCACCCACAAGTGTTATACAGTGTGTCTATTTTCTTTACAACGGTCATTCCAACAATTTGTCTGGTCCTATATGGGGATCATCATTGTTCAATAATTATAAAATTAGTTATTGATTTTATATCAACTGAATATTGAAAAAAATTAGTAGTTTATTTTATTCAAAAGCTTTTCAAAAGTCCAACCCCACCAGCAAGTGCAAGTAAATAAACAAGGCTCTGGCACATTTGTAAATGCAAAGTCGAACTGCTTTTCACATGTGTAGACATGGGGTACACTTACAGTAAAAGTAGTCGAAAACTTTACCCACCATGATTATCACTTGGTGTACTAGGGACAACAAAATCTTTGTTTCTAAATATTTAAATATCTATAGTACCGTATTACATATCTATTGTATTGATATTTATAAACAGAAAATGTAACTTATAATAAAATGCAACTATAAACAAAAGGTCATAAATGTGCTCAATGGTAAACCTATATATAAATACACTTTTATAGAAAATATTGTTGCAGCCAATGAGTGAGCCTAACAGTAGTAATGGTCTCATCACTGGTAGTAATTATATTTTGCTGCAGATAAATTTGGATTAGTCATTTATTTCAATGATATAAGGTACAATTTGGATTATAAATAAAAGGTAAATAAGATCCAAATAAATGATAGAGGAGAGCTCCAGATCCTGTATTGTAGACTTTTGTCTGATGATGGTAACAATGCTGTTATAGAGAAACATCTATTTATTTATTTGGTCTTATTACCTTTTATTTCTATTCAATTTAATTGTAAAGGGATTCCCAATTTTGTCCATTACAGGGTAAGTCTGTTAGAGTGGTGTCTTGTTCAGTCTGTTAGAGTAGATTGTATATAAATACAAATAGAACCTCCGTCTTGCGCTAGAGGAGACCTCTATACAAAGGACAGTTTTCAATTGCAAAATAACCATTTTTACTATTTAGAAACTCCTCGGTAAGAGGATACCTCTCCCTAAAGGACACTCTACAATTACAGGGAGGTAGTGTATTCCAACAAATTACCTAGAGGAGTAGTGGTGGCGGGAATGAGAAGAGCGGGAGTAACTCCTGCTGTAGCTGCGGGAAGAGTAGCTGGACCTGTGGTGGGGGGAGTACGACGGAGAGCTCCGGGACCTGGACCTGCCACAATTTACCTAGGTCTTCTTTAATTATAAAGACTGTTCTACACAACAGTAGGAATTGCTTATTTTTTAAAAAGAATCTTACGAGTCTATAATAAAGGTCAAAGACTCTTCCAGTAAGTTATGTCAAGTAAGAAGTTTCAGCCCTTGGCAGAGCTGACTGCTATAGGGCGCGTCCCCAGGTGGCGGATAGGGGAACGACCTTCAGATATGAAGGCCAGCTGCGAAACAAGCAGAATAACTCTGACAAATAAGCAGTCGCGGACCAACAGCAGCATTGTTAGAAGAGGAGTAGACTTCTTTAAAAATCCTGACTTCAACTGACCCGGTTGATAGACCTCAGCAAGGGTCCCACTCCAGGGATACGGAGGAGCTGTGTCTGTACTCATGTTAGAGTCGGCAGCAAAGGCGTCTGCTTCCATGTTAGGAACGGCCTCAAACTACAGGCAAAGTCAGACTTTCACCAAAGTGTGCCTGGATCATGGTGCCATGATCAACGAAAGCTGCACCCCTATACCCCATTCCATGAGATCAGATGTTGATTTGCATGCTGCATCGCCCGTCGCGCAGAATAAACAGGGGCGCGTTCAGGACTTAGGTAGAGGGTTCTGTCCGATAAGTATAATACAGTCTCCACAAACTTCACACTTTGCAACTTCCAAGCAATTGAGCATTCTGCAGTGCAACATAAATGGATTGTGCTCAACAGCAACAAAAATTAAATTAGAAGAAATAATGGAAATAGCTGAAAAACAAAAGATACAAATTATAGCCCTACAGGAAACCAAATTAAATGAAAAGTACAATCTCAAATTTAAAAACTACAATATCCTCAGAAAAGACAGAAATAAAGAAGGGGGTGGCCTTGCATTTTTAATCAAGAATTTGTACTATGAAGACATAGCCATTAATATTCCAAACACATCAGACCTCGAAGCCCAAGGTATCAAAGTCTACCTAAATCAAAATAAAACCATCAACATATTCAATATGTATCACCCACCAAACAATAAACTTATTGACGATGGAACAATGGCTCAATTTCTTACAGACAACACTATTATTGTAGGTGACCTTAATGCCAAACATCAACTATGGGGATGTTCCACGCCAAACCCAAGAGGTAAAATACTTTCAAACTTATTTGACGATAATGCCTTCATGTGCTTAAATGATGGGAATCCTACCCACCATTCCTACAGTTATAATACCGCACAAGCCCTTGATATAAGTTTCTCCAGTCCTGACATTTTCCACAAATGCAAATGGCAAATATTAAAAAGTATTGGAAGTGATCATTTGCCTATTTTGATAGAAATTAGCACCAAGACCAAAACCAGCTCAATTAAAGAAAAATTCTGGAACTTCAAAAAGGCTAATTGGAATCTTTACCAGCAAAATACCAATGAAGACTTTAGAAAAGCACCCACTAGGATAAAAGATCTGGAACAAAATTGGATATCTTTCAAAAACACCATTATTAAAGCAGCCAAAGTTTCAATACCAAGAGGTAATATTAAGAAATGGATTCCAAATTATACACACCAGGCAAAAGATATTCAAATACTTATAACTAAAAGAAATGAACTACAAAAAAAGTGCACCCAAAACCAAACAAATTGTAGAACTGAACTGAACATTGTGAATGCAAAAATAAAAAGATTATACGTAAATATGAAAAGGGAAAAATGGAAACAAACTTGTGAAAACCTGAACCCAAGAAACCCAAATACAAAACTTTGGCATTTGGCAAAACAAATTGACAGAGCCCAGCCACAAACTGAAAACACAAATATGATTAAGAATACAGATGGTACCCCAGCAACTAATGACAAAAATGCTGCTAATCTTTTAGGTAATTCATATCAAATAAGTAGTAAAATCAAATTTGAAATAAAAGATAAGAAAGTTGAAAAAAAGGCCCGAAAGATTATCCATGACTGTAAAAACGTCACTAGCACTCATAATATTTTCCATGAAAAAATCAATATGAAAGAGCTAGATTATGCATTAGAAAACACTGACCTGAACAAGACTCCTGGGCCAGATGGAATCCATGGCCAAATGATATCAAACTTGGGCAAAAATGGCAAAGAAAAACTTCTTGATATTTTCAATAACTCCTGGAAAACTGGAAAATTGCCTCAAGACTGGAAAACTGCAACAATAATTCCTATTAAAAAACTTGACAAATCTGCTGATGACCCAAAAAACTACCGACCTATCTCCCTCACAAGTATTTGCTGCAAATTAATGGAAAAAATTATACTCAGACGACTCACCTACCACCTCGACACAAGAAATCTCTTACCAAAAGAACAATATGGATTTAGGAAAGGACATGGGACAATAGACCAACTCTTATTTTTCACACAAAAGGTAAAAGATGCACAAAACAGAAAACCAACTAACCACACAATAGCTGCTTTTTTAGACCTTACACAAGCTTTTGATAAGGTATGGAAAAACAAGTTAATTACAAAATTATACAAACATTTCAAAATTGATGGAAAAGCTATCACTTGGATAAAGGATTTCCTTAAAAATAGATACATCAGGGTCAAATATAATGGCACTCTATCTAAAACCTTCAAATTGTACCAAGGATTACCACAAGGATCAGTCCTTAGCCCAACTCTCTTCACCCTATTTATTGCAGGCATAGAAGAAAAAATTTTACATAAAACCAATATTGGACTTTTCGCTGATGACATAATTCTATGGAGCAGCAATACTAACTGGAAAAAGGCTGAAAGAGATTTGAACAAGACTCTTTTCCACCTAGAAAAATTTGCTAATAAACATAAATTAGAATTTAACCCTCAAAAATCTGAAACCTGTCTTTTTACTACCGATAAGAAACTATACAAAATAAGACCAAAAATTATTCTGAAAGAACAACAATTGCAATATAATAAACATCCTAAATATCTTGGCTACACCCTGGATCCAGAAATTAACTCCAGTAAACATATTGAAGAAGTTATTAGAAAAGGAAGAGACCGACTAAAAATCCTGAAATATATTTCAGGAAGAGAGTGGGGAGCCGATGCAACCACACTAAAATTAACTTACACATCTCTAATTAGACCTATCCTGGAATATGGATATCAAATCTATGGTACAGCATCTGAAACAAATCTAAAATCACTGGAAAGGATACAACTAAGTGCAGCTAGAATTATTACAGGTCTTCGAAATACCTGCCCTAATGATATTGTACTTTACGAGGCAGACATTATGCCCTTAAAGGATAGAAGAAGCTACAATCTGCCAAAATATATAAACAAAATCAAGAGTTATGGAAACAAACACAGAACTTCCAAGTACATACTTAATTGGGAATCCAATTTAAGACTCAAAAAAGAAGGCCCTCTACACCTGGCCAAAAGAAATGAATTTTTAAAATATAAAGTGGAAAAAAATTATTTAGCAGAAAAAATTTCTCCATGCAAACCACTACAAAATGTTATTTTTAATGCCACTTTAAATGAACCCACCAACAAACAATACCAAAATTCAGAATACTTAAAACAATTATCATTAGAAATAATTAATAACATTCCTAAAAATGCAATAACTATCTATACCGATGGTAGCAGAGACGAGCTAGGACACACTGGCAGTGGCTGTCTCATCAAAACCACAAATGGCATTGAAAAAATGAACAGAAGAAACCCAGATTTTTGCTCAGTCTTCAGATCAGAACTTATAGCCATCTATGAAGCCTTAAAATCCATCAGAAATACTAATTATCAAAATATCTGGATTCTTACTGATAGTAGAAGTGCCATACAACACTTGAGTCACACAGGGGAACTCAGAGACAAAGTAAGCAGGAACATAATTGGTTATCTCCAAAAACTCTCAAAAACCTCAAAAATTCACCTTCAATGGATACCCTCACACGTTGGCATTGAAGGCAATGAAGCTGCTGATGTGCTAGCGAAAAAAGGCACAAAAGAACCCTTGCCACAGAAAAATAAACTTACTTTTAAAGAAATAGAAACAATAGCCAAAACAAAAATAAACAAGAACTGGAGGATCCCACCTAAGCACAGTTGGTACAGTGGAGTGAACCCAGGAGAAGCTCTGAAGATCAGAAATAGACAGCATCAAACAACACTAACAAGATTTAGAACAGGCCATCTCAAGCCATTGAAGATAGAAAATAATAACAAAATTTATCCCACTTGCCCAAAATGTAGTTTGGTACCTGCAGCTCCAGAACACATTTTGGCTTGCATTAGATGCACTAAACAGGACCTTTGGGAGAGGCCGCTGCTCATCATAAAACAGCTCGAGGAGCATGAACTCATGGAATTCGTGTAATCTTTACACAAGGGGATAAGAAACAACAACAACAACAACAAGAAGTTTCAGAAGATGAGTTTCTTTTAATTGTAAAACATTACAAGCTTTCGGGCAATGCCCTTCTACAGGTAAAATAAAAATAAAAACAAAATTATTAAAGGTAAATTAAGGCAACTAAGTAACTGAGAATTAAATAATGTAAATATATATCAGCTAACCATAGTAAACAAAAACAAAAATAAGATATATATACAAACTCGCGTGAGACTTTAATAGTTTCAAATTTTGATAACAGATGGCACGCTAATGCATCATAATATAATTGTTAAAATAAAAGGCACCATTTGATGTTTGTGGAAGAGCAATTGCTCGAAGCATATTATATATTTATAATTGTTTGTAATTCTGCTGTTTTCAAAGTTTATGTCCATAGTTCTTCTAAAATACCCATTCCAAGAGTCTAGCAACAGTATCACTATAAAAGGAAGATCGAAAAATGCAATATAACAGCGGTATGGTAGATTAAACTGGTGAAACCGCTGGGAGGGTTCAGCACTGATGAGCCAGGCCATCCCATTAATTTTTGCATTGCAGCAATGGCAGTAGAAATTGTTTAATTTTATTTTTTATTTTTTAAGAATCTTGCACATCTATATAATAGTTTTGAATTTTGATAACAGATGGCATGCTAATGCATCACAATACAAAGTAATAAACTGGCCACAATATAGGGCTTCTTTAGCCCATCACATTACCATTTAAAAAGAGATTTAGAACAAGATTTAGAACAGGCCATCTCAAGCCATTGAAGATAAAAATAACAACAAAATCTACTCCACTTGCCCAAAATGTAGCTTGGCAGCTCCAGAACACATTTTGACTTGCATTAGATGTACTAAACAGGATCTTTGGGAGAGGCTGCTGCTTATCATAAAACAGCTCGAGGAGCATGGACTCATGGAATTGGTGTAATCAAGGGGATAAGAAACATAAGAAACAACAACAACAGAGAAGACAGACAGACCTGGAGAAATGTCTCCTGCGGGGGGAGGAGGACCTGGAGGAGTAGCTGTAGGAGGAGGAGGAGGAGCTCCGGAACCTGCTGCCACTGCTCGGACTGCTGCACACACTAGCTTTTAGACAATATCCTGAATTAATTAATTAATTCTACATTTTGTGATAAGGCACACAATTTTATAATCTATAATCCAAATTGTACCTTATCAAAGGCACATCATGTAATATGAACAAATCCAAATAAATAAATAGTGTGTGACGTTTCTGTAAAAGTGTTGTTGCCATCTTCAGACAAAAGTGCTGAATGGTATTGAATTAAAGGAATTCCATAATGAATTCACTACTTTTGTCTGAAGATGGTGACAACACTGTTACCAAAACATTACACACTATTTGTTTATTTGGATTTGATCATATTATATTGTGTTTATAATTCAACATTTTATTCTCATCAGACTGTGAGGTGGAGAAGCTTACTACATTAGTAGAGGAAATAATAACCTTGGATTGTGCAAATTAAACAGATCATTGCAGTGAGAGGACTTACTCCCTCTTGAAGGAGGAGGCTGAGAAGGCAGTGGGCAGGCGGCCCAGGGAGGTGGACTTGGAAGGAGTGTGGGCAGTTGTGATGGTGGAGGGCAGGATGGGGCAAGAGCGGGCCTCCTCCTGATCTGGGGAGTGGACCACCAGCCTGCACACTCTATCTTCTAACAGAGAACTGATACAGAATAAAACCACCATTCTAGTAAAGAGAGCTTTCACCCTTTCCATTCATTGGGTACTAGGCCTTCATTACACAAAACCCAGGCCAAGCTGAGGTGGTCACAAACCTGAAAATCCTTATAATACATTTTTGGTATTAAAAAAACTCAAAATTGAAAGAAAAAAAGCTTTCAAAATCTACTTTCACTTTTTTTTCAAAAACTCCCTCAAATTACTATATCCCAATGTTCACCAAATCTTCCTACTATCATGTTCATGGCAAGAAATCTCTAAAATACAACTAAGTTTGAAAAGATAACTCCTGCTGCTACTGGTGGTGAGAAGGAGGCACAGCCTCTGGTTTGTGGCTGACATCAGATGTCAGAGTTGGAAGAATTAAACTGAAAGAATCAAACTGTTGGAGTAACACTGTCACCCCCACACAGAGTCTAGAGAGGAAGGTGCTAGCTTACCTATTAATGACCTTGTCACTGGTGGTCACACTTTGTTTCTTGACTGCTGGGCCTCCTGGACTAGAACTGGTGCTGCGCTTGCGCTTTGAGTCAGCAGGGGGGGAGACAACTCTGTGTGCAGACTGGGAGTCCTCCCCCAGGCTGTTAGCTGCTCCTCCTGACAAGAGAGAGGAAGACTTTTTCTTCTTTTTCTTTTTCCTCTTCTTCAGGGAGGCAAGCAACTAGAAGCAACAGGGCCCTCATTCAACACCAGGTCACCACATCGCAGCTGGATGCAGAGAAGTGGCAGAGAAAGATTAGTGTGGATAGACCGCCATCATGAGGACATCTAAACTAGGAACTATACAATTAAATATATGGTACCCTCTCTGGTACTGACAATACTTATTTTACCAAGCATGCAACAGAGGCTCTAAGTGTTGGTGCAATAAACAGGGCAGCAAAACATTTAGAAAGAAGGAGCTAAACCTTAAACTATTTTTTTTTTTTAGAATATATATCTCCCCCCACTATCACAAAAAGAGATAATAGAAATATAAGGTATACCTGGAAGAAGCATACACACAGCCAGTACTTATTAGAAACACATACAAATTATAGAGATAGAGGGTAATTAAAGAGATTTCTGGGGTGGTCAGTGTGGCCCCAATATCTTTCATTCTCACCAGATCCAAGCAGTGATAGCAAATATAAAGATTCAATTTATTACATGTTTGTGGTTATCCCATAACTTCAAACCTTCCTTACTTGAGCAGTAACACGGACAAATGCCATTTATCAGCACATCCTTTCAAGAAACTCTCAAGCTGGAGTCAGCTTCTCCCACCCTTCTGAGAGAACCCCACATATATTATATAATTTAGGAAACATTTAGTTAATGCAGTTGATATATATCCATGCCCTGTACAAAGAGGAGGAGACACACACACTAGAGATACAGAGGTAGAAAGAGAGAGAGAGATAGTCCTGGAGCCATACTTACACGGGAGTGAGATCCTCCTAGAGAAGGCAGGTAAGACGTGTATAAATTATTGTAGGAGAGATAGAACAAGAGAAATATAGTAGATAGAGAAGGTGGGTTCCAAGGAGGACTTCCTCTACAAAGTCCTCCTTGGAGACAATAACATGACAATATGTTGCATTGCTCTCCGTGGTAGAGTGGAGTTAAACAATACTTTATACACTCCCAAACTGGATTCATTAGTTAAGGTAGGGAGAACACACAGTGGTCTCATTAGATACACACAACTCTTGTGCCAAGAAATTCCAAACTACTTTATATTTACAGTGGTCAGATATATAACTAGTGTTACACAGTGCAGATACATCTGTTCTATTGTTAACATCTTCAAGGAATTATTTTGCTGAAACATCTAGCTAAGCATCACCACTCCCCAGTGCAATACTACATCTTGCTAAAGTGAAACATTAATTCAATAGTACCTAGTAGTATTTTCAATATTCTTTAGCTGAATTGACAAATCATGTTTCTTGAAACATCCCTAGTACACATGGTACAGGCCATGATAATCATGGTGGGTAGAGGTAGGCGACTGCTTTTACTGTAAGTGCACCACATGTCTACACATGTGAAAAAAGTAAACACACAGTAAACCTCTTTACCAGGTCTATTAGTATGAAACACGAAAATGGCCGCCAGAGGCCGCTGTGCAACTTTATTTGAGCCGACGGTGGCGCTGTTGTAGGCGTTTTGTTCTTTGACTCACTTGGCATCAGCATGCGTGCAGTTTTCGAAAAATTGAAATCGTGAAAATTTTCTGGAGCTCGTGGAAAATGGCGATTTCCGAGCCAAAAAGTGCCCATTTGCGGGAAGTTTTGTTGTTCGCCTTCAACTGGAAGAAAAGTGCCAGTGAAGCCCACCGAATGCTCGAGGAAGTTTACAGCGACCACGCTCTGAGCAAATCGCAGTGTTACAGGCAGTTTAAAAAATTCCAAAGTGGCGATTTTGAACTTGATAATGAACCACATGGAAAACCGCCCCAAAAGTTCGAGGACGCTGAACTGCAAGCTTTGTTGGATGAGGACAGTACCCAAATGCAGGAGAAACTCGCAAAACAGCTCCAGGTGTCTCAAGGTGCTGTTTCTCTACGTTTAAACAGCCTCGGAATGACCCAAAAGCTTTCCAGATGGGTCCCCCACGAGTTGAGCGAAAGGCAGCAATAACGGCGTCTGGTAACCTGCGAAGGGCTGCTCGTCAGGCATGAAAAGAAGTCATGTTTGCACCGAATCGTAACTTCTGATGAGAAATGGATCCACTTCAGCAATCCTACGCGCCAAAAGTCGTGGGGCCTGCCCGGCCAATTTACAAAACAGACGCCTAGGCCCAATCGCTTCGGAAAAAAGGCAATGCTTTGCATATGGTGGGACCAGACCGGCGTAGTATATTTCGAGCTCCTGAAACCTGGCAAAATGGTCAATACTAGTCGCTACGAACAACAAATATACAGTTTGAGAGGCGTTGAATGAAAAAAGACCGGAATGGCGTGAAAAGCACAGCAACCTGATACTGCAGCATGACAACGCTCCAGCCCGCAACGCTACGGTGGTCAAAAACACCATAAAAGACTTGGGCTGGGAACTCTAACCCCACCAGCCGTACTCACCAGACTTAGCGCCGTCGAACTACTACCTTTTCACATCTTTAGGATACGCCCTAAAAAAACAGGAATTTTCGAACTCAGACATACTCCGAAAATGACTTGTTGACTGGTTCGACTTAAAAGGAATAGAAATTTTCAGACAAGGAATTCGAAAATTGCCTGAAAAGTGGTCCGAGTGTATAGCTAATCAGGGCAGTTACTTTGAATAAAAAATCTTTTGTTGTATGGAATTGGTAAACTTATGAATTCACTGAAAATTTTCGCGTTTCATACTAATAGACCTGGTAATTCAACACTAACCACTTCCCCAGGTATCTACTTTGATTCACTACAGACTCAATCACCTTGGGATGTTGAATTAAGGACTGAATGTTAGGTGTTGGTTTTAAAAAATACTTTTCTATAAACAGAATATTTTTTTAGAATATCAACATATGTGAGGATTAAAACTTTTTCTCTCAAGTCGGAGGCACTGTGTATCAAACAAACCCTCCAGAAAGTAGCTGGACCCTGAGGGTGGCAATGTGAAGTCAAGCCAAAAACCCTCCACTTCAGAATACTTACCAAAATAAAAGATAAAACCCTATTCTAATAATTTTTTCAATGAAATTTTTATATTTGAGACAAAAAGGGTTGAGAACCTTTATATTGTCTCAATGTCTGAATGCAATTATTTGGGTTTTGTGAAGAGAACATTTAACACATAATACTAAAGGTTAGTAAAATTGTTATTATAATATATATGTATCTCTAAAGTAAATATATATTTGTGTGTAGGCTTGTATATAACAAGGCAACCAACTCTGGCACAGAGACAAGCAGTCATATAAGTTGGGAGATCACACAAGTTATTAGGAGAGATTTTATCTAATCTCTATCACACACTTAAATATTGGGGGATAAAAGAGGAAGTGGTCAAAGGTTACCAAGTGGGTTTCTCAAGCTGGAGCAAAGAACAGAGTTTATTTGACCCCGTAATAAACACAATTAACACATTGGAACTTGCTTTCCCCAATTGCTTTCTTGATTTTATTTCTGTAAAATAAGCAGTGAGTTAATGGCCCGCCCACATGATAATGTATTCACACTTCCAAGATGTGCCACTCACCAGTGTGAAATACTGCTCCAATAGGTCCAACAGACTACCCTATTGCTGGGAGATGCCTGGTGGTCTATTGTAGTCAAACACTCAGGTTCTCCAAGCCTTTTTGCTAGGCATTGGAACAATGTAGTCCAGACACTTTTATAAAGGAAACAAGCTAGAATCCAGAAAAGTTAGGAATGAAGAAATGAAGTCTCCCCTAGAGAGATACCAGAGGTCCACCAGGTGTCTCGAAGCACAAACAAACAAGCACACCACGGTACAGAACATGGACGGACAGATGAGAGAGGGAAGGCCTCACCTGGACATCATCATCGCTCTGCAACTGTCTGCATGCGGCCAACACATCATCTCTCAAGGGGCAAGCTCAACAAGGCAACACGCAGGCCACAGGGATGGTCTACCTTGGAGGTCTCGTACATGTCCCGCCGTGACTGACGCTCCGAGACAAACTTCTTCTGGGAGCGGCTCTTCTTCTTCTTGGCTCTCCTGTCATCACTGCTGCTGCACAGGCAGGGCTGGGAGTTACCAACAGTTTGGACCTAGATGGTGCAACTAGATTTGTCTTAAAGAATCAAAATGTTGTGCAACACACACAAACAACTTTGCTATTAACCCTAGGTCCAATCCGGTAATGAAAATAAGTTGTGTGTATTGTCAGACATTATAAGCAAAACTTGGAATATAACAATAGAAGTTAAGTGGATAACTAGGTAAGAGTTGATTGAACACACCAATCCTGATTGCTTTATTTCATCTCCAAATATTTATATATAGGTATGTTAAGGCACAATTTGGATTATAGATTATAAACACAAGGTAATAAGACCAAATCCATATAAATAAATAGTGTGTGGCGTTTCGGTAACAACGTTGTTACCAAAACGTCACACACTATTTATTTATTTGAATTTGGTCTTATTACCTTGTGTATATAGGTATGTTAAGGCATTTACATCATTTCTCAACTGTAGCAAGGACTAAGTGACTTACCCGGAGTAGGAGGAATCCGAGGAGGAGGAAGGAGAAGAGGTGGAGGAGATGTGGCTGGAGGAGGAGCTGGAATAGGAGGAGCTAGAGGAGCTGGAGGAGAGGGAATGGCCCCGCCTGGGTGAGGTGCTGCTACCACAGGTTGGCTCAACCACACACACTGGCTGAGAGGGAGACAATTCATATATATTGACCACTAGTCAATTAAGTTGGTGCAAAGGATTGATTGTTTACAAGAGGATAATAATAATGTAAAAAAAGAGAGATATATTATTGGGGAACAACTCCAATAAAGGTAGTCTAGATGTGTACATCAGTAGTAGGTATTGAAGATGACACCTATACAATACGGTCTTTATGAAGAACACAGAACAAGAAAGTTGTTTGGTGGCACTCACCTCAACTTGCGCCTGTGCTTGTGTTTCTTCTTCCTCTTCTTCCACTTGAAGGAAGAATGGCTTCTGGAACAAAGCAGTGTGGAGATGACAACAATGTGAGGAAACTGTAATGTGAAGGTCACTGTGGATATAACTGTAAAGATGCCACTGATCTCTTCCCATACATATCTACTACAATATATTGATAGTGCCACCATCCAGTTTATTCTTCCACTCACTCTATCTCACATTGCCTTTCTGTCATCAAACCTATATGGGAGTTCATTGGCAAGAC
>CP092868.1:98518613-98593393 GCA_030710605.1 Cordylochernes scorpioides
TTAATAGTACCTTGTATTAGACATAAAATAACCTTATTGTTAAACATAAGGTAATAAGACCAAATCCAAATAAATAAATAGTATGTGACATTTCAGTAACAGCGTTGTTACTGAAACGTCACACACTATTTATTTATTTGGATTTACCTTGTGTTTATAAGGTTTCTCAAATAAAACCAATTTTGGACCAAGGATATCCAATATATTGCAAGTGAGAATTTGAAACTATTATAGACGATTTTATACACAAGGTAATAAGACCAAATCCAAGTAAATAAATAGTGTGTGAAGTTTCGGAAACAATGCTGTTACCAAAACGTCACACACTATTTATTTATTTGGATTTGGTCTTATTACCTTGTGTATATAATGTATAATCCAAATTGTGCCTTATCAGACGATTATATAAGAATCTTGATAGATTGAAAAAGTCACCGGAGACTGTGTGAAAGAAAGATGGCAGAATAAAGATTGGTTTTTTTTTCCCTGTGCTTCCTCACCAATTCTATTCTCCTGATTTACTCCCAGATGTTTCTTTATCCAAAATTAAAGATTGCCGTTAAAGGTCAGCGTTTTGACACGATACAAGCCATTAAAGAGAAATTGCTGGATGTTTTGCGAAACATACAGAAAGACAAATTTTCCAAGTGTTTCCAAAGTTGGAAGAAAATATGGCAAAGATGCATTGATGCAAGAGAGAGACTTATTTAGAAACTATTAAAACAAATTTATTTTGTATTTGTATAAAAATATTCGCAGTGCAGGAACTTTGTGGTACCATACCTTGTATTTAAAAAATAAAGTTCAAATTGGAAGTATTGCCTCTTCTAATAAACAAATATGAGAGGAGGAGGTATGGTAACATGACGTAGCTGCAATAATGGCTGGTGTGGTCCACTGATGGGAAATGATATTACAATATAATGACACATTAAATTGAACTCTTCACCAACCCCACTTCTTTAAAGGACACTTTGGGGTCAGTATTGAACTTTAATGTGACAACTTAGTGAAATTAAGAAAAGAAAAAAGACATCTCCTTATCATGCAACTGAAAGTTTCTGATGGCTTGCACTATCTGTTGGAATAAATATCAACTATTCTTGTTGATTTTTAATTATTCCAGAATTGGCCAAATACCCACTCTTGATTAATCAAGATAAGCTAACCAGTTACGCATTTTGGGCTGTTGGCCCTCGTCAGCGTGCTGTAAGCTGTACCTCAACAACCAAAAAACTGGTCATTCAGGCATCCCGAACAATCATGAAACGGGTAGTTAAGGCCAGAATTGCGTGAGAACACGAAACAATGTGAAAAAACTTATTGAAAGACTCTCCAAAAAGGTAAATGATCATCAACTAACCAAGTTTGTATCTTATGTTGCATTAGTGGGCCATCTGTTATCAAAATTCAAAACTATTATAGACGCGTATGATTCTTTTTAAAAATAAACAATTTCTACTGTCTTTACTGGAACCTTCCACTGTCCTTACAGGCCCTCCCATTAATTTTTTCATTGCAGTAAGGACAGTAGAAATTGTTTATATTTAAAAAGAATCATATGTGTCTATAATAGTTTTGAAGTTTGTATCTATCCCCCTATTTCAGTGTGATGTACCAATCACCCAGTGGCTGTGCAGTGCGCGGAAGAGGCCTGTGCCTTACCGCAGATCCTCAGCCAACCGAGACCGCAGCTATTCGTGGTCCCCCCCTCGTACCCCCGGAAGATGATAGCTTTGAATTAAATCCCCCCCACAGTTGTACATTTGACACATTGTTTTAATTCTCTCAAATATGGTGTTATTTTGTTTTATGATATTTTATTTTTAGTTATTGCCATATATATCCCTACACATGTGCCATGCCATGTTATGTTGAACCACCAGCCAAATGTATCCCTCCCCCCTCCCTTTTCTCTCTCTCCTTTATTTACCAACTATTAAAATGCTTGAAGCTCTTTGGCCTGTTGTTGGACAACCTCCTTACATACATCCCTCCCTATCAACTAACAAGGCTGGGGCTGTATGGGAAGTGGGGGTTTTATCAAACTAGTTGTAGCTCATCAGGTGGATTTCTTTGAAAATTTTACTGATTTAATATACCAGACCACTCTGCTAAGGTACAAGGTTCAGTCAATAAATAATGCACATAGAACCAGGCTCTTCATCTGACCTCTCTACACAAAACCCTCCTTTCTACAATGACCTCTATACAAAGCTTGATCAACCAATAACTTATAGACAAACTAGAAGACTGAAACTCTGTATATAAGAACTCCTAACAACAGTCCTCTATATATTAGAACCATTCAATATATCCACCTGTACATATTTGATCCAGCGTTGTTGCCAACTTGTAAAACCACTTTGGTAAAATCCCTTATCCAACTGTCACCCACTAACATGTAAATTTACATCATTTTCAAATGTGTGCTTCATCACATAAAAGACTCTAATCTTCCAAACAAGTTGAAGTCTGAGAGAGCTAGGTCAGGGCTGTACGCAGGCTAAAGTCAGGTGCGCCCTGTGAGGCCTCACATTTTACTATGGAAATTTTACCTGAGTATTTTTTAAATTAAATATTTTTGTTACAATTGTGCTCTTTTTAGCTTTTATAATGATTGACAATAAGTTTCCTTGTTGAATGAAGGATTTCATTCAAGTGTTGTTGTTGTTGTTTCTTATCCCCTTGTGTAAAGATTACACGAATTCCATGATGATCTCACGGAATGGGGTGTAGGGGTGCAGCTTTCGTTGATCATGGCACCATGATCCAGGCACACTTTGGTGAAACTCTGACTTTGCCTGTAGTTTGAGGCCGTTCCTAACATGGAAGCAGACGCCTTTGCTGCCGACTCTAACATGAGTACAGACGCAGCTCCTCCGTATCCCAGGAGTGGGACCCTTGCTGAGGTCCATCAACTGGGTCAGTTGAAGTCAGGATTTTTAAAGAGGTCTACTCCTCTTCTAACAATGGTGCTGTTGGTCCGCGACTGCTTATTCGTCAGTTACTCTGCTTGTTTCGCAGCTGGCCTTCATATCTGAAGGTCGTTCCCCTATCCGCCACCTGGGGACGCGCCCTATAGCAGTCAGCTCTGCCAAGGGTCATTCAAGTGTGTCCATGAATATCAGCACTTCTTGGTCCCAAAAGACAGAAATCATGATTTCATCCTTGGAAAGTTAAGCTTCAATATTTTTTCTCTACTGGCGATGTTATATATGTCCATTGCCTTGATTTTCACTTTAAAGAAGGATCATAATGATAAATCCAAATCCCATCAGATGCTGTCACCCCTTCTCAAACACCTGAGAAGGTTCTCCAGAAAAAGTCTCCATGAGGTGTAAACAAAAATCTTTCTGAATTTGCATCATTTTTCCTGTTAGAAGTTTTGGCACCTTTTTGAGCATAATTTTATATATCTAAGATCATTAATAAGTTTAAGAATACTTCCTTCAGATGGGGAAAGTTTTCCTTTATTTGATAAGTTGTCATTGTTCGATTATCTTGATCAATTCCTCCGTTGAGCCAAATTTTGGTCCGTCACTACAGAGGTTGGTCTACCTGGCTTTTCTTTATCACTAATATCAAAATCACTAATCTGAGAGTGATGAATCCATCTTTGTATTTTGTGTTTCTATCAATGGCTCCATACACAGACTTTAGCTTCTAGTGAATTACAATGGCTGAAATATCTCTGGACTTAAACAGGAACTGCCTCACTTGACTGTTGTTAGATTCTTATGGTTACTTCAGGCTGCATATCTGAAAAATATACAAAAGATAATTATGATTGCATATATGAAAAGAGAATTGTTTATTTATATAGAGAACATTATTTTATGAGATGAAAAACTATTTGAATATATTGTGAAAAAATAATTTAAAAAATAATAAAATAAAAAAGGTCAGGTATTGATATTAAAAAATAAATTAGGCATATCCTCACCACTTTTTTCACCAGCCTTTTTTTTTTTTTAGATGGCAGAGCACCATCTAGTGGAACAAAAATCAACTAAACGTTGATTTAGCCCTGATATTTGGCCAATCCATTTTCTTGATTAATTTTTCTTGATGTTTAATCATTGTGCCTTACTTATTGGCCGGCCCTTGTATGTGTTGTACCCAATAACTCACCAAGATGCGGCTTATAGGCTGATATTGTATAAGGGCCACAGGTTGTCTCTTTTAGGTGAGCTGTGTATCAAAGCTATGAAGAGTCTCTTTTGTTTGAAGCCAGAATTTTCCTAAAATAACTGCTGTCATTTGGACTCCGGCTATTGGGTGGCCAAAACTCTCTGAATGTTGTTGTTTATGTCTGGATCCCAACATTGCACCCTTGCACTATGGTACTTACTTCTTCAGTCAGTCTAAACAACTTCCCTGCCATGGTCTGCTCCAGAGAAATTAACAAGGCAAATAGAAATGAGGCTTTTCTTGAGCTCAGTAGAATTATAAGGGGGTCGGTGGAGGGGGGTCTAAATCATTGAGTTTCAACCGCTATGACCCGGGATCGAATCCCGCATTGGGAACTTTTTTCTAATTAAAAAAATGCTCCAATGACCCCTAATTCTTGCAAAAGTTCAACCCCACCAGCGAGTGCAAGTAACCAAACAGGGCTCTGGCACATTTGTAAGTGCAAAAGTCTAACTGCTTTTCACATGTGTAGACATGTGGTGCACTTACAGTAAAAGCAGTCGCCAACTTCTACCCACCATGATAATCATGGTACCACGTGTACTAGGAATAAAGAAAAAAAAAAGAATTCTAACCGATTTTTTTTATCCATCACTTGATAATAGATACTAAGCTAGAAACCATGTAGAATAATACAGGAGGTTTGTTTAAAGCTGGCAATATCACTGAACCTGCATGAAATGCACACAAAAGATTCAATGTTTCATAGTTTTTGATCCCATGACTAATGCAAAGTTATACTGTTGAGTCTGCTAGCTTCAATGTTGCCCATTGGATGTTTTAGGTGCCACCCTGTGAGTGAGGACAATCAGGATTTTACTGAAAGTGCACCACAGGTCTACACATGTGAAAAGCAGTTTGACTCTGAACTTACAAATGTGCCAGAGCCCCGTTTGGTTACTTACACTTTCTGGTGGGGTTGGAATTTTGCAAGAATCGGGGGACATTGGAGATTTTTTTAATTAGTAAAAGATATCCAATGCAGGATTCGATCCTGGGTCATAGTGGTCAAAAACCAACGGTTTAGACCATCCTTCCACCGATTCCCTGTGTACAATTGTACCCCACCTAGTTAGTAATGCTATGTAGAAAGGAAGGGTTGTGTGCTTCCTCCCACACATAGTCTTACATTGAATTGCATTACACAACCTCTGGAAGAAACTGCTGCTCATCATAAAATAGCTTAAGGAACATGGACTCCTGGAATTTTCATGTAATATTAGCACGAGGGGATAAGAAACAACAAAAGTCTTCTTGTCATCCTTATCTACTAATTAATGGTAGTTTCTTTATCTCTCAACACAGAGAGACAAAGCACAATTTGGATTATAGATACAAGAATATAAGACCTAATCCAAATAAATTAATAGTGTGTGAGGATTCTGTAATAGGGTTGTTCCCATCATCAGATATATGAAGATGGTAGCTGTGTTGTTACATCACACACTACTAATTTATTTAGGTCTTCTTGTAACAGAGATAATGAAACTCCCAATTATAATGCCAATGTATAGAAATACATCAATTGAAAACCTCTTATTGAAAAGTCTTTATAACAAGATACTCTTCATAGCAAAATGGTCCGGATTCTTCAATGGCAAGAAACACCCTAAGAAAATATAGAACAACTGACAACCTTCCTGCTGCTCTCTTCAATTCAATCGGAGAGAGATAGAGCTTTCACTATGGATACCCTGACAATTTATAATAAGAACTGGTGGTACACCATTGTGCTGTATTTCCTGGTTGATAGACTCCTCTATGGATGTGGTTGACCCTCCTGGACAATCTTTTGCATCCGATTAACCAATGTTCAGGTATTTCTCAGTCTAACTGGCTTTCACTAAGCACAGCTGGTACAGTGGAGTGGACTCAAGAGGAGCTCTGTACCTCAGGCAGCATCAAACAACACTAACAAGATTTAGAACAGGCCATCTCAAGCAACTGAAAATATAAAATAACAACAAAATCTCCCCCACTTGCCCAAAATGTAGCGTGGCAGCTCCAGAACATACTTTAGCTTGCATTAGATGCACTAAACAGGACCTTTGGGAGAGGCCAATGTTTATCATAAAACAGCTTGAGGAGCATGAACTCTTGGAATTCATCTAGTCTTTACACAAGGGGACAAGAAACAACAACATGCTAGCTATATTACAAGAAGTGTTATGATTGAGACATTACTGAGGAGTGGGGTTTTAAATTTCTATTTTTATTTCCTCTGTCTCTCATATCTTACAATTATACAATAAATACTCATTTACACAAGGTGATTGTCTTGGAGCCACAGATGGTGCACAAATGATGGAGTTCTCTCGGTGCTAGGGTCTCACATAGGTCTTGGCATCAAACCATTGCCAGATCTTGGGCTTGCTGGAGTCAAAGTCATACAACTGGCAGTGGAGCTTCATAAGCCTGTACACACATGTCACTGTAGGCTGCTTGTGTATCATGCTGGGACATGTGTGCCACTGTAGGCTGCTTGTGTGTCATGCTGGGACATGTGTGCCACTGTAGGCTGCTTGTGTATCATGCTGGGACATGTGTGCCATGTAGGCTGCTTGTGTGTCATGCTGGGACATGTGTGCCATGTAGGCTGCTTGTGTATCATGCTGGGACATGTGTGCCATGTAGGCTGCTTGTGTATCATGCTGGGACATGTGTGCCACTGTAGGCTGCTTGTGTATCATGCTGGGACATGTGTGCCACTGTAGGCTGCTTGTGTGTCATGCTGGGACATGTGTGCCACTGTAGGCTGCTTGTGTGTCATGCTGGGACATGTGTGCCATGTAGGCTGCTTGTGTATCATGCTGGGACATGTGTGCCACTGTAGGCTGCTTGTGTGTCATGCTGGGACATGTGTGCCACTGTAGGCTGCTTGTGTATCATGCTGGGACATGTGTGCCACTGTAGGCTGCTTGTGTGTCATGCTGGGACATGTGTGCCATGTAGGCTGCTTGTGTATCATGCTGGGACATGTGTGCCACTGTAGGCTGCTTGTGTATCATGCTGGGACATGTGTGCCACTGTAGGCTGCTTGTGTATCATGCTGGGACATGTGTGCCATGTAGGCTGCTTGTGTATCATGCTGGGACATGTGTGCCATGTAGGCTGCTTGTGTATCATGCTGGGACATGTGTGCCACTGTAGGCTGCTTGTGTATCATGCTGGGACATGTGTGCCACTGTAGGCTGCTTGTGTATCATGCTGGGACATGTGTGCCATGTAGGCTGCTTGTGTATCATGCTGGGACATGTGTGCCACTGTAGGCTGCTTGTGTGTCATGCTGGGACATGTGTGCCACTGTAGGCTGCTTGTGTGTCATGCTGGGACATGTGTGCCATGTAGGCTGCTTGTGTATCATGCTGGGACATGTGTGCCACTGTAGGCTGCTTGTGTGTCATGTGGGACATGTGTGCCACTGTAGGCTGCTTGTGTATCATGCTGGGACATGTGTGCCATGTAGGCTGCTTGTGTATCATGCTGGGACATGTGTGCCACTGTAGGCTGCTTGTGTATCATGCTGGGACATGTGTGCCACTGTAGGCTGCTTGTGTGTCATGCTGGGACATGTGTGCCACTGTAGGCTGCTTGTGTATCATGCTGGGACATGTGTGCCACTGTAGGCTGCTTGTGTGTCATGCTGGGACATGTGTGCCATGTAGGCTGCTTGTGTATCATGCTGGGACATGTGTGCCACTGTAGGCTGCTTGTGTGTCATGTGGGACATGTGTGCCATGTAGGCTGCTTGTGTATCATGCTGGGACATGTGTGCCACTGTAGGCTGCTTGTGTATCATGCTGGGACATGTGTGCCACTGTAGGCTGCTTGTGTGTCATGCTGGGACATGTGTGCCACTGTAGGCTGCTTGTGTGTCATGCTGGGACATGTGTGCCATGTAGGCTGCTTGTGTGTCATGCTGGGACATGTGTGCCACTGTAGGCTGCTTGTGTATCATGCTGGGACATGTGTGCCACTGTAGGCTGCTTGTGTATCATGCTGGGACATGTGTGCCATGTAGGCTGCTTGTGTATCATGCTGGGACATGTGTGCCACTGTAGGCTGCTTGTGTGTCATGCTGGGACATGTGTGCCATGTAGGCTGCTTGTGTGTCATGCTGGGACATGTGTGCCACTGTAGGCTGCTTGTGTGTCATGCTGGGACATGTGTGCCACTGTAGGCTGCTTGTGTGTCATGCTGGGACATGTGTGCCATGTAGGCTGCTTGGAGAATGTGTATCATGAAGGCTGGTTCAAGCATCTGCTACAGTGAAATACATGGACACAATCCTGGAACACACTGACTTGGAGAAATAAATGGCTGGGCAAACTTCTCCAGAACCTCCTGTGGAAGACTAGGACTTAAATCCACGAATACTTGGGGTCTCTCATTGGAAGTTGTTTACAAAATCATTTTGATTTGACCAAATTTGGAAGCACAGGGTTGATCAAGGAAAATTCTACCGTATTAAATGCTCCTTTGACTTTTATCTATCTCTACTGATTACTTGTAGTTTAGTGAGATTACAGTAGAACCTCCCTGTAAAGGACACTTATTTGCAGAGCAAAGGGAGGTGTCCTCTTACCGGAGAGTTGTCAATTAGTAAAAATGGTCATTTTGGTGATGAAAAATGTCCTTTGTAGAGAGGTGTCGTCTAGCGGGAGTGTCCTCTCATGGAGGTTCTACTGTAATGTGGAAGACCTATATATACTCTAAATACTTCCACCAGCTGACAAAATTCCAGAAGTTATGACATTTTGACCATGCCCCAACAAAGGTAATCTTTCACTGCTACTGCTAACATCAGTCTGAGTGCTACTGAAACCTTGTGCAGCTCTTGCTTTATAAACATTGATCTCCATACAAATCTGCTGTGAACCAAACACTTGGGAACTTCAATAGAAAAGCAAAGGCTTTTTCAGGCAAATAAGTTGAGGCAGAAGCAGGAAGTATTCAATGTATCAAATGAAAGAATATTTTCAAGTGATGAATTTTATCAAATAAAATCAAAAATGCATATCCTGACCACGAGAATATGAGCGTTCTGCCATCTAAAAACTCATGTGCTCGTGGTCAGCATATGCCTCTTTTGATTTTAATACACAGAAGAACCTCCACGAGTGGACACTCACGCTAGAGGACACCTCTCTATAAAGGACAGTTTTCATTTTCAAAATTACCATTTTTACTATTAAGCAACTCTCAAGTAAAAGGACACCTCTCCCTAAAGGACACTTTGGCTCTGCAATTAGGTGACCTTTACAGGGAGGTAGTTATACTGTGTGCATATATATCTAGAGTAATTATCATTTCTAATATTGAACTGTGCTACTCTCCATCATTAATGATATAATAATTTCTTATATCTGCAGTTAGCCCATGCTAGCATATTTTTGCCCATGTCGGCCGTCCAAATAAAGGTTCATACTGTGCAGAGTATTAGGCTCATAGAATGTTGAGCTCTGGAAACCAAAAGGAATAATACTCTGCTAGTGATCTCTTTTGACTTGTATATGACATATATAATATAATAGGAAATAAACTAATGCTTAGATAATCTTGCCCCGTCTTGGATAACAACACATGGTGGCAGCGGTAAACTGAATTCATAAAGAAGGTCGTTGTTCGAAGAAAATTTGAAATTCAACATCAAGCAAGCTTAGAAGCGGTAAACTGAATTCATAAAGAAGGTCGTTGTTCGAAGAAAATTTGAAATTCGACATCAAGCAAGCTTAGAAGTGGTAAACTGAATTCATAAAGAAGGTCGTTGTTCGAAGAAAATTTGAAATTCGACATCAAGCAAGCTTAGAAGCAATAAACTGAATTCATAAAGAAAGTCGTTGTTCGAAGAAAATTTGAAACTTGACATCAAGCAAACTTTTTGGTAAGTTATATTATATTATAAGTAAGTCTTTATAATGTCCCAAAATTATAATTGCGTAGCCCCAGAACCTTTTAATTTTTCAAATCCAAGTGATTGGCCAAAATGGATTAGGAGATTTGAACGTTTTAGGCAGGCAAGCGGGTTAATTAATAACCCAGAAAATGAGCAAGTTAATATGCTCGTGTACTGCATGGGTGATAATGCAGATGACATTTTGTTGTCATGTAAAATAGCAAGTGACCAATTAGAAAATTATGATAAAGGTATTGAATGCTTTGAGAGTCACTTTATTCCAAGACGTAATATAATTTATGAAAGGGCAAGATTTAATCAAAGATGTCAGCAGGAAGGGGAAAAGGTGAATGAATTTATCACAGCACTCCATAGCCTAGCTGAGCACTGCAATTTTGAGATGTTACATGATGAGTTGATTAGGGATAGGATAGTTGTTGGAGTAAGGGATAGAGCATTATCTGAAAGAATGCAACTTGATACAGACTTGACCTTAGTAAAAGCCACACTAATGGCAAAGCAATTAGAAGGTGTCAAAGAACAGCAGTCTAGCCTTTACCAACAAGATTCTGTAGATCAAATAAAGAAAATGCCTAATCATATAAAAGAAACAAAAAGGCACGAACCAAAAATAAGACAATTCAAGTCAAACCAGTTGGGAGGGTCATCACATGGATGCACCAGGTGTGGCAATTCAAATAATCATGATTGGAAAAATTGTCCAGCTATGAACTCGTATTGTAATAAATGCATGAAAAAGGGCCATTATGCCAAAGTATGTAGATCAGAAGCTATAAATGAAATAAAATCAGAGATAGTTTTCTGGGATCTGTAGAAGATAATTCTAAGAAATGGATAGTACCAATTAAGGTAAATAATAGACAAGTTATTTTTAAAATTGACACCGGAGCTGATGTCAACGTGCTCCCCCTACAAAATTATTATCAAAGTTTCCAAAGAATAAAACTGGAAAAATCTGATAAAATATTACAAGGTCCAAATGGAATACCCTTGGAAACAGTTGGAATGATCCACGTAAAACTTCAAAATAAAGGCCAGCACTTAAACTCGAAAATATACATTGTTGATAAACTAAAGCAGCCACTTCTCTCTGGGGAGACAAGTGAAAAATTAAACATTGTGAGAATGATTCAGCAATTATCATCAGGAGGCCGCGGCGGACAGCGTGGTAGACTCGGAAGTGGAGATAACAGAGGCTGCTACAACTGCGGGGAAGAAGGCCACCGCAAGTTTGAATGTACCAAACCTGCCCGTGGTGGTGGACGTGGCCGTGGACAGAGCCGTGATGGAGGCAGCAACAACACCTGCTACAACTGCGGAGAAGTTGGCCACCGTAAATACGAATGTACCAACAACCCGGCTGAAGATGGAGGACAGGAGGAGAACCAGCCCAAGTCCAAGAAGGCTTGCTACACCTGTGGGGAGTTTGGCCATAAGAAGGACGACGGCCCCAAATCTGGAACTCAAGATTCCGGTGATGAGGAGGAAGTAGAAGCTGAAGAACCTCCCAAGAAGAAATCTAAGAAGTCCAAGAAGAAGAAGATTGCTATCTGACTCTTCAAGCATATAGGACGATGCCCCTGGAAAGCGCCAGGAGCAGAGAAATGAGGAGACCCCCACTTCGACATCAACCTGGCTCTCAAGGAGATGCAAGGATGACCAGGAGCAAGAGACCGAGGAGGATTGCCCTACACCAACGGCCTCATCTACAAGAGATGGAAGGATGCAGAGGGACAACCAAGACCAGGATCCAGAGAAGAGCCTCCCTTCAATGCCAGCCGTGCATACAAGAGATGGAAGGGCAGTCAAGATACCTCGAAGGTTCCTGCAAAGATAAGGGAGGAGATGTGCAGAGTATTAGGCTCATAGAATGTTGAGCTCTGGAAACCAAAAGGAATAATACTCTGCTAGTGATCTCTTTTGACTTGTATATGACATATATAATATAATAGGAAATATACTAATGCTTAGATAATCTTGCCTCGTCTTGGATAACAACACACATACAATGTACTCACGACTCCCACCGGAGACAGCCCCTGATGGGGTACTCCAGGTCGAAGCAGCGGTTGCGCACCAGGTTGAAGTAGAAGTCGCCCAGAGTGTTGGAAGTCAGGGTGTTGAGCTGTCTGAGGCAAGTCATGAAGGCTTCGTCGCACTTGCAGTGGAGCCTGGGATGACACCATAGCATGTGACAGTCAGATAGACTATGGCAATCTATTCAGATAGACTATGGCAATAATGCTATGATAGAAACGAATCCTCATAGCCCCGCCAAGAATTTTAGCACAGCCATGAATTCCTTGAACCCTTCGGTGAAAGGCTCACATGCATAATTGCCGATTTATTTATGCTTATGAGGTGATACAGCAACGTCTTTACAATAAGAGAGGAGACAAAATGAATCAAATCTAGAAAAAAGAAGTGAGGACTTCTCGGTCATTAAAGTCTGAGAGGCAAGGCCTTCAGCCAGTTCCGGGCTTCCGGGGTGACAGAGTGGAGATTGGAGATTCCTCCATTGAATTTGTACAGCGGGCAGTCATCTAGTATATGGGACATTGATTGTGGGACGTTGCAGGCACAATTTGGATCTTTGAGGTGGGAATTTTAATAGGAAAAAAGTAACTAGACCATTTCTCCCAATGGGGCTGTGTCAATCTTCAAGAGATGATCAAATACCACCTTCTTCCCCGAACACAATGTATTAATGCCTTTTAAATTGTCACTTCAAATTAAATTAAACAGCCTATTCACTACTTTACCTCCTGGTGTTACCATGTCATTGTTGGATATATTACACAGAGTAGCAATGGCTATAGATGAGTTCTCGTGTTTTAAAATGACCTCTTGTATATAATTATTATTTTGTTTCACATACGTCCCTAGCCTGGTCATTGTGGTTTTATATATTCCGCTTTACGCGGCCATTGGGCTCAAAAATCATTTTATTTTGGTTAGCAGCCCCGGAGATATTTCCATTTCTTGTTTCACATATAACGTGCGTTGATGGAAGGCTAGTAAAATGTTTCCCATATATTCCAAGTTTGTTTTATATCCTTACTATTAATAATAAATAATATGTAATGTTAAAAGGTTACGAATTCTTCCTTCAAATTATGTTATTGGGTAGGGACCCAACCACACAACAATCAAATTAATATTTTAAATACATTTTAGACACATGTAAGGCATTTATAACATTTTTGACGAATTTCAGACATAAAACCCAATAATCCAATTTATTCGAGAATCCCTATCGTCGATACCAAATCGAATTTTAGAATTCAGGCGTTATAATGCCATCATTGGAATTATCCTTTTTCTATAATAAAAAAGACGGCGTCCTTTTGATAGATCTTGGCAGGCTTCACACAATTTCTGAAATTCTATTGTATTTATACAACATTCTTGTAGAATACATATCGTAAGTTGGTTGGTTTCGATCGACTTAGCAATTGTACTACAGTGGCACACCAAGCTGATGAGGGGCTTGCCTGAAAACATCTTATATTTCGGCTAAGTGCGGCGGAATCTTTCTTCAGTAGAGAGAGGATATGGTTTTACGAGCTACTAACCAAAGTGTATGATTTTAAATTCTTCAGTAAGTTGTCAACAGGAGTTGTACAAAAAGGAGATTGGTTTCAAAAAATAAGTTTTACTTAGTACCTTCCAGAGGCATTGATGAAAACGCACTATTATTGAAACGATTCCTCATAGCGCGCCAAGAATTTTAGCACAGCCACGAATTCCTTGAACCCTTCGGTGGAAAGATCACATGGCCGAGATTGACAACGTGTGTGCAGAGTATTAGGCTCATAGATTGTTGAGCTCTGGAAACCAAAAAAATAATACTCTGCTAGTGATCTCTTTTGACTTGTATATAATAGGGATACTATAATAGGTAATAAACTAATGCTTAGTTAATCTTGCCTCGTCTTGGATAACAACACATGGTGGCAGCGGTAAACTGAATTCATAAAGAAGGTCGTTGTTCGAAGAAAATTTGAAATTCGACATCAAGCAAGCTTAGAAGCGGTAAACTGAATTCATAAAGAAGGTCGTTGTTCGAAGAAAATTTGAAATTCGACATCAAGCAAGCTTAGAAGCAGTAAACTGAATTCATAAAGAAGGTCGTTGTTCGAAGAAAATTTGAAATTCGACATCAAGCAAGCTTAGAAGCGGTAAACTGAATTCATAAAGAAGGTCGTTGTTCGAAGAAAATTTGAAATTCGACATCAAGCAATCTTAGAAGCAGTAAACTGAATTCATAAAGAAGGTCGTTGTTCGAAGAAAATTTGAAATTCGACATCAAGCAAGCTTAGAAGCAGTAAACTGAATTCATAAAGAAGGTCGTTGTTCGAAGAAAATTTGAAATTCGACATCAAGCAAGCTTAGAAGCGGTAAACTGAATTCATAAAGAAGGTCGTTGTTCGAAGAAAATTTGAAATTCGACATCAAGCAATCTTAGAAGCAGTAAACTGAATTCATAAAGAAGGTCGTTGTTCGAAGAAAATTTGAAATTCGACATCAAGCAAGCTTAGAAGCGGTAAACTGAATTCATAAAGAAGGTCGTTGTTCGAAGAAAATTTGAAATTCGACATCAAGCAATCTTAGAAGCAGTAAACTGAATTCATAAAGAAGGTCGTTGTTCGAAGAAAATTTGAAATTCGACATCAAGCAAGCTTAGAAGCGGTAAACTGAATTCATAAAGAAGGTCGTTGTTCGAAGAAAATTTGAAATTCGACATCAAGCAATCTTAGAAGCAGTAAACTGAATTCATAAAGAAGGTCGTTGTTCGAAGAAAATTTGAAATTCGACATCAAGCAATCTTAGAAGCAGTAAACTGAATTCATAAAGAAGGTCGTTGTTCGAAGAAAATTTGAAATTCGACATCAAGCAAGCTTAGAAGCGGTAAACTGAATTCATAAAGAAGGTCGTTGTTCGAAGAAAATTTGAAACTTGACATCAAGCAAACTTTTTGCAATTATCATCAGGAGGCCGCGGCGGACAGCCTGGTAGACTCGGAAGTGGAGATAACAGAGGCTGCTACAACTGCGGGGAAGAAGGCCACCGCAAGTTTGAATGTACCAAACCTGCCCGTGGTGGTGGACGTGGCCGTGGACAGAGCCGTGATGGAGGCAGCAACAACACCTGCTACAACTGCGGAGAAGTTGGCCACCGTAAAAATGAGTGTACCAACAACACGGCTGAAGATGGAGGACAGGAGGAGAACCAGCGCAAGTCCAAGAAGGCTTGCTACACCTGTGGGGAGTTTGGCCATAAGAAGGACGACTGCCCCAAATCTGGAACTCAAGAGTCCGGAGATGAGGAGGAGTCCTCTGACAATGAGGAGGAAGAGACTCCCCAGAAGAGGAAGCAAGCTGATGACAGTTAGGAGGAGGAAGTAGAAGCTGAAGAACCTCCCAAGAAGAAATCTAAGAAGCCTTAGTCCAAGAAGAAAGAAGAAGATTGCTATCTGACTCTTCAAGCACATAGGACGATGCCCCTGGAAAGCGCCAGGAGCAGAGAAATGAGGAGACCCCCACTTCGACATCAACCTGGCTCTCAAGGAGATGATGCAAGGATGACCAGGAGCAAGAGACCGAGGAGGATTGCCCAACACCAACGGCCTCATCTACAAGAGATGGAAGGATGCAGAGGGACAACCAAGACCAGGATCCAGAGAAGAGCCTCCCTTCAATGCCAGCCGTGCATACAAGATATGGAAGGGCAGTCAAGATACCTCGAAGGTTCCTGTAAAGTTAAGGGAGGAGATGTGCAGAGTATTAGGCTCATAGATTGTTGAGCTCTGGAAACCAAAAGAAATAATACTCTGCTAGTGATCTCTTTTGACTTGTATATAATAGGGATACTATAATAGGTAATAAACTAATGCTTAGTTAATCTTGCCTTAGTCTTGGATAACAACACAACGTGTTTAAATAGTCATCTCACATTGAGGAAGAGCAAAGGGCCAGAGGCTGATTAAATATTTTACCGACCACTAGGTTATGGATTAAACCCACGTGTTGTTTAGGCGCCAATATTTCGTACAAGCCAAGGTATACCCTGCCGAGATATGCCTGGAAGATACTGAACCAATTTCAGGAATTCGATATAATCAAGGGGGTCGGTGGAAGGATGGTCCAAACCGTTGGTTTTCGATCGCCACGACCCGGGATCGATCCTGCATTTGGCACTTTTTTCTAATAATTAAAATAAAATGCACTAATGGCCCCGATTCTTGCAAAAGTCCAACCCCACCAGCAAGTAACCAAAAGGGGCTCTGGCACATTTGTAAGTGAAAAAGTCGAACTGCTTCTCACATGTGTTTACATGTGGTGTACTTAGAGTAAAAGCAGTTGCTAACTATCCACCATGATTATCATGGCCTGTACCACGTGTACTAGGGGTAATAATAGAATATAAAGAAACATTCTGTATGTAAATAGTATAGGTGTTGTCTAAGTCAGGCTCAATGAGCGAGTGTCTTACTTGGTGTATTTGGAGGTGTTGGTGAGGTTGTAGTTAGACTCCCCGGCCTTGAGGAGAATGTTGCAGTTGTCGTGGGCCCGGCAGCACTTGTCCTCCTCCCTGTACTTGCCCAGGTCCTCGTAGTCCGTGGAGATGGTGCCCGTGCCGCACCACTTGGTGCCTGCACACAGCCTGCGTATCTTATTATCCCTAGTACACGTGGTGCAGGCCATGGTGATCATGGTGGGTAGTTAGCAACTGCTTTTACTGTAAGTACACCACATGTCTACACATGTGAAAAGTAGTTCGACTTTGCCTTTATAAATGTGCCAGAGCCCCGTTTGGTTACTTGCACTCGCTGGTGGGGTTGGACTTTTGCAAGGTTCGGGGGCCATTGGAGCATTTATTCAATTAGAAAAAAGTACCTAATGCGGGATTGGATCTCGGGTCGTATCGGTCGAAAAACCAATGGTGTAGACCACCCTTCCACCGACCCCCTTTTCTCAACTCCCAGACTCGTGACAAACCTGGGAGAGGCCACCGTCAACTTGTGTCGCTCTCCCTGGGCCACGTGACAAACCTCCTTCTCTCTCTCTAATCCACCCAACCATCAACTATTGCCTCACTTTAGCGGCGAACCTATCTGTTTAAGATGTTTTCATCATAAGTTCTAATATTTTTAGAACTAAAAACAAATCTCTACAATCTGTGACAGTTCTACAACCAATGGAATGTGGAAACTAGGGTTAGGAACGGGCTCATCTCTTAATGGTAAACCCTTCCAACGGTTTATGTTATTAATCCACACATACAGACCGATACAGCTGTTTTATAATTTTTCTGCTAATATAATTTGCCTTTTTTATTAAATCAGAAAAACGGGTTTTAAATTAACCATATGTGTGGGGCGGTTATATTGGAGATATGGGACTGTTGGGACAGTTTGTGCGATGGCAGTAGATGGACTTACCGGGCCATATCATCTGCGGGGACTTGGGCGACCTCCGAGTCCTGCGGGACTTGAGCAGCTTGGTCTTCAGCCTCAGCGCCTTCTTGCAGCGGAACGTCACCCGCGCCATCTCGATCCGGTTGACGTGGATCACCTTGGCCGGGCGTACGAACTGGAGCACGTCCTCGATGTCCAGTCTGCACACGTCAGTACTGTACCCTACTGACCTTTCTCATCTTGAATAGTCCCTTGCCGGTTACAAATTCTCACCACATAAATTCTGCATTGAAAATATACATTATCTCAATAAAAGAATAGAGCACGAAAGTTTATTTTATAACAAACTTCTACTGTTCTTACTGCGATGAAAAATGATTGGGGGAGCTTAGCTCACAAGTGGTGAAACCTTCCAGCGGTTTCGCAAATTTAATCTATCAGACCGCTTTCTCTTTGGAGCTTTAGTACTGTATTGGACGATTCTGCTTATATATGCTATACTGAAGGGTGGAATCTTATAAATGGTTTTCAAGGAAACTATGGACATAAGCTTTTAAGACAGTAGAATTACATACAAATATAGATGGCGCGGTATAGCCCTATACTTTATCTCGCCATGCTGCTGACTCCAGTGGAAGAGCAGAACCCAATGCCTACCATGAAGTTAACGATTTAAAATTCCTACACATTTTTTACCACGTTTCAATGCTCAAGCTGAATCAGCCATCAATGGTGACCTCAGTTTTAACTCAACGCCTTCAGTCTAGACGCTGAGTTGCCGTCACTCTGGCCGATTACTTAGCACCCTTTGCTACTTATAATTGTATTATATTGATTTTTACAGATTTAGGTTTATAAAAATTATAAAATAAGCAAAGATTTACTGCTATTATATTTACTGATGTGAGGATTTAATCGAGATATCTATGGATAAACGCGCATTCGCTATTTACCCGTAACTAAGTTAACCTTGAGAACCGCCAAAAAGCTCTACCTTATCTTCAATCATAATCTATATCTGCGATAAGACGAGTTCCCTTTTCAATTTTTTTTTATATTTTTAATATAATCTTTTCGATCCCTTTTCAATATTTTCTACATGGCATTCGAGGATGTCATCTGAATAAGCTGAACGAAGATTAATTACAAACAATTTTTACTTGTGATGCATTAGCGCGCCATCTGTTATAAAAATTCGAAACTATTGTAGACGCGAATGTTTCCTTTAAAAGAATCATACGCGTCTACAATAGTTTCGAATTTTTACTTGTCCTCAAATTTTTCGTCCTCAGCATCATATATCGGTCTTCAGTTTTCAGAACCAAGACCTGGAACCCGAGTCCTCTAGCTCTCACAGGCTGCATATAGAACCGGTGTCAACCGAGACTCACACAGGCCGTTCTCAGCACATGTCAACTTCCAGTACTCACGGGTCTTCCAGCAAGTCACAGCTCGACACTCGACTCTCCAAACTGTCCTGCCGTCTCCATGTCGTGGTCCAGGTGACAACAGCCAGCCTGGCGTTCCTCGGACCCCCGCCCCGGTCCATGAGGTAGTACTCCGTCCTCTTCTCGGCCCAGACCACAGCCAGTAGCAGCCACAGCACCACGCCCCGCCTGTCACATCCCAACCACTGTACGCTTACACACAACCTTTTGTAGATTTTTATAATCTTCAAGGTAACCCTCATTCTCTCTGAAGCCATGCACCCAATAAATGTAGAGGTTAGCTTCGAAAATAAAGATAATTTTCTGAGGTTAATAGAGAAAAGACAGGTACATAGGGAATTTAACCTGTTCCCTGATATTCATGGTTACCTTTTCTTGATTTATCAAGAAAACGGGTTGGTCAAATATCAGGGAAAAGGTTAAATCAACATTTAGTTGATTTCTGTTCCACTAGATGGCGCTCTTCCATCTATAAAACGCTCATATTAGTGGTCAGGATATTCCTTATTTGTTTTTAATATCAACACCTGACCTTATTTATTTATTTTTCACATAGGTGTATATATGTACAAATTTCTTCAGCAAGGAAGGTTTCCCCACCTTGAGAGAGTTTTCCTCCAGACAAGGTCTTCTTGAACACTCCTCAGTTCCACGCCGAGGAATAGATGTGTGTCTTGGCAGACAATATGGAGATTTCTCACAAAAATACCACATCGTCTACACCGGAGGACGTGTGAGCAGCAATTAAATAGCGGATGTATCTACAGAGATGATCGACAGTTCCGTCGAGGAAAACGGCGATGTTTTCCTGGGAGATAGCACAGTAGGAAGTCGTCTACATATGGGAAATGGAAGGTTTTATTTTTGTTGGGAGAGCCTAGAGCCAAAAGATTATTCCGTCATCGGAATAGATCGCTGTGTGTTTTTATTTTATTTTATTGGTTGCATTAGTTCTGTAGTAGAATTCCATTGTTGTTGCTGTTGTCGTGTCCAATGAAGAGCCTCTGGTGTCCCCATGCATCTCTATCACGGCAGTTGCAATTTCCTCTATCTTGGGTGTGTAAAGTTGCTGCTCTGGGTCCATGTCAATTTTCTGTTGTTTTTATCGTGTCCAATGAAGAGACTCAGATGTCTCCATGCTTCTCTATCACAACAGTTGCAATTTCCTCTATCTTGGGTGTGTAAAGTTGCTGCTCTGGGTCCTTGTCAATTTTCTGCAAGGCTGCGGACATTGCTGGACATGAGAATATGTGGGTGGGTGTTAGTTCCACACCAGGACAGTTGTTGCATGTCCTATAGGTTCTTGTGCCATCTGGATGTATTGTCGATATTCCATTTGTCCATTCGTAGATGAATTAGTCTGTAGATATGTGTTATGAATCGATAGAAATAACGAGTAGTTGCGCTTTAAATATATATTGATTATTTATTGAATACAAACAGAAATTGCAGTTGAGATAGAGATATTTATGTTAGATTGTGAAATAATTGCAAAGGATTTAAAACGATATATCAATCGGAATAATTGCAAAAGTTTCTTTATTCAATAAAAATGGCAAGTTTTCAAGCATTAGATCATCATCAGGTCAATAGTTTCGCAAATTCCTACAGTATATATAGAGGTGTAGGAGGTATTATATAAGTCCAGCTCACTAGTATGGACTAGTGCCTATTTACTCGCGTCCTGTTATTGATTGCCGAGTTGAACCAGCTGACCAGGAAATTCCATGTTGAGGTTGAGTCTGGAAGGCTGGCCAAAGATGTAGGATTGAGGTGGGTCAGTCCAAGCAGCTGTTTGCATCCTATGTCTCAGGAATGTTGGACAGCTGAAGAGAAGATGATCGACTGTCTGTGGCTCTTCTGAACAGTGAAAGGAAGAAGGGTCTGTTTTGGATTGCACACGTGCAATGTCTGCCAATGCATGGCCCGTGAGGAGAGTGATGATGGCTTATATTGAAGTTGAGTAAACATTATAGTTTCTAACTAAGATTTGATTATAAGTAGCTTGCCCAAATATATTCTGTTACAACAGTTCTTCCACGCTTAATGGGACCTTATAGGATTGTGGGCTGTAACATTTTATATACAGCATAGTCGCTCAAGTAGGCTGGAGGCTTGTGTTGCCGTGAAGACCTGCGAAGTTCCTGTTCTGGGTGGAATCGTGCTGTATTGGAAGATTGGCTCCTGTCACCAGTACCTGCAACTTGCAGCTGCATATTAGCTCCAGGTTCCTTTTTTAAAATCCAGATAGGCTTGAAGTTTAAGTCGTTTTCTTGCGTTGTATCTGAAGTAAATATAGCGTTTTTTTTCTGGGCACTCATTTTTATTTAACTGGTTGATATGTCTATTGAAAACGTAGTCATTGTCCAATTTCACCTGATAATGTAGATATCCCCCCCCCCCCCCCCCCCCCCCCCCCCCCCCCCCCCCCCATTTTTGAATTATCTTCCTAGTATTCCACGAAACCTTCAATTTCCATCTGGCACGAAAACATTACCAGTATATGGATTCGCCGCCAGGAGGCTGAAAGTGATGAAACTCGGCAGATAAAGAGAGACAGGGACGAACAATAAGTGATCTTTATTTCAAAATGATAGTCATAATACAGAGCGAGAACGGCGTCGGCTTAGTAGCAAGTAGGACCACCGCGGACGGCGATGCACGCAGCAACACGTCTAGGTAGAGAGTCAATCAGAGTACGGATGGCGTCCTGAGGGATGGCTCTCCATTCCCTCTCAACCATTTGCCACAGTTCGTCTTCTGAACGCGGCTGTGGCAAGGCATGCAAACGGCGTCCAATTATGTCCCAGACGTGCTCGATTGGTGAGAGATCAGGAGAGTACGGTGGCCAGGGAAGCATCTGTACATCTTGCAGAGCTTGTTGGCTAATGCGAGCAGTGTGCGGTCGGGCGTTATCCTGCTGATAAAGGGCATTGGGTACCCCCTGAAGGTAGGGGAGTGTCACCGGTCGCAGCACATCATCAACGTATCGTTGGGCCGTCATAGTGCCCTGAATACGAAGTAAAGGTGACCTGGAATCATACGCGATTGCGCCCCAAACCATGATTCCACGTTGTTGCACGGTGGGGCGTTCCACAATTGCTGCCGGATTGGACCTTTCTCCACGTCGACGCCACACGCGTACACGGCGACTATCACTGGACAAGCAGAAACGCGACTCATCTGAGAACACGACCCTGTGCCATTCCGTCATCCACGTCGATCTAGCCCGGCACCATTCCAAACGTTGGCGCCTATTCGGTGGGGTCAATGGCAGTCTTCTTAGCGGACGGCATGAGTGCAAGCCATTAGCAACCAATCGACGGGAAATGGTTCTGGTCGAGATGGAATAATCTAGGGTGTCTTGCACATGTTGCAGGATGGCGGTACAAGTGGCTTGTGGGGCCGCCACTGCTTGTCGAAGGATACGCCGATCCACACGTGCTGACGTCACTCTGGTTGCACCGACATTCCTATAAATTGCCACATTTCCTTGTTCCAACCATCTTCTCCACAGTCGGTGCACCGTGGACGCACCAAGGTGTGTATCAGCTGCGATTTGACGTATGGACCAACCTGCCCTTTTCAGTCCGATCACCATGCCCCTCGTAAAAGCGTCTGTCTGCTTGAACTGCCTCCGTTTACGATGACCTGGCATTCTCTGTTATTACACGTGTCTTTTGACACAAGAACAAAATTTCTACAATGATTTTCCTTGAAGAAATAACGACACGAATACTGTACTTTCTGCAAGTTCCTTCCCTTATATCTTACTCCATGTGCGCACGAGAGCTGCGCATTTTACATCATTTGCATAACTCGGTTAGGCGCGTCTACCCTGAAATTTGCATAATTTTCTGGCCACTATTTCTTGGTGTTCCATTTTCAGTGTCACGCAGTGTATGTCAACAATCTTATTTATGCCATAAGAATGGGGATCTTCATGTGTAAAATATTATTTTCTGAGTTTCTTGTTAGACGATTTTTCTCTCTCTCAGGATTGCTTGGATACATACCTTTTAGATATGTCCTGTTTTCTTGTATGCGGTACATTGAGTGTTTCAATCTTACATCTGTAATCTTTGAAATGTGATTATCTCTGCGGAGACAGAGATCTTCTCAATCGAGTATTTCGATATCAATTTTTGGTCTTGACTATTTGACCTATTGCTAGATGCGTGTCTACTCTGAGAAGTACAATATTTCATATGAATTTAGTAAAGGAGAATTGATTAATGCAATTATGCAAGTTTTCAAACTGAGCATACAAGTGTTCCACCTTTCTAAAAAAAAAAATGAAATGATTTTAAAATGTCTTCACTAAGGCTAAAGCTTTGGTGGGTAAAACCTATCTCTCCACATTGCTGATTGTTGGCAGTTGTACAATTTATTCCTTAGTTTTGCTATATTGCTTAGTTAATTTAGCTTTAGGTTAAAACAACCTAATGAAGCCATAAAACATCACTGCAAACATTCAAATTACACTAGAAAAATGAGTAGAAACCAACTTAGTGTTGCTCACTTAACACTGAAGTGGATACTAAGCATGTTATCAACCAGCAGTTCTTCTGTAAACATTTGTGTCCACTCTGAGAAGTCGATGTCAGGTTTTTATGATCGAACATGGAACTATCCTTTGATATTTTATTGAGCTCACCATTTAAATTACACATATTGAAGGAATATTTTTGGAATGTTATTGACTATCGATTTTTGATGCTTCGAGTGCTAGCGCTCTTTTGTAATTTCATCGAAATAGATCAAATTTGATTGGTGGTAGTAGTGTCTAGTCCATGAAGCAGATCAGATCGGTACATGTACCCTGATCACAATACCGGCCAACTGAGGTGGTGGTGGTGTCTTGTCCATGGAGTAGATCAGATAGGTCCGTGCACCCTGATCACAATACCGGCCAACTGAGGTGCCTTGTCTGTATGGATGTCCTCTTCTAGATTAATGTCTGCCATATAGAGAGCTGCAAGGATGGCCGGATATATATGGTCCGGAGTGAGTTGGATGTTGTAGCAGTTTGTAGTTCCTGTAGGATCTAGTTATGTCTGGGTTTATCTTCAATCAAATTATATTGTAATACATGATTGTATTTGTTCACGAATTGAGTTGTCATAAATACCACGAACAAATTGAGCCTTCAAAAACATATCTGCAATCGATACTTTTCAAATACATGGTGAGACAAGTTCGCAATCCATTATATTGTCTCTAAGTGTAGCAATGAAGTCAGCAATACTTTAAATTTCCGATTGATAAGTTAAAAGGAATTGAGGTGTTGTGTAATTTCTACATTCTTCTTTGGACACAAATGAACTTCAAAAGCGATAGGTTAGTTGAGAGAACGTTTCAGGTGAAATCAGTGTTGCTAACATATTGTAACAGATTATTTATTATTATATTAAAATAATTTAAATTCCGATATTTGTATTTTGATATACTGTAAAATTTTCTCATTGCCTCTCTGTTATTCTATTAATTTCAATTTGGTTTTACATCCTTAGTTCCCATCCCTGGATACTTTTATTTTTCCGTTCACTCTTTACTTTACTCCGTTACTCTTCACAATTCATCCTATCATACTTCATTCCTAAGGATAGAATTAGTCGTTATTTCTCCTTAAAATAAATTACGAATTTTCGTTCAAAAGAAACATTTGCGGTAAAATTTGTCAATCGTCGTTCTAGAATAATAAGCCACATTATATTGTATTATGAATTAAATAAATTGCCGTGTCATCCTGAAGTTTGTCTTTCCTAATTTTCTACGTTACAATATTGTTATGGGTATCGGCCCAAGACGAATAGTTACAACCTCCGTTAACAGATGGCGCTTCACAAAACTTTATCCTATTTCCAGTCTAGGGCTGATGTATGGAGATGGCCTGTTGCTGTAACCCTGTTTTCGAGGACCTATGACTGTAAATACATCTTTATATTGGTTGTAAGGCTTAATTTCTGTAAATACCCGGTGACTGACGTCCCAGTGTAATATGGATGAAAGACTATAAAGTAAATAAAGAGCATTAAATTTAAGATCGATTAGCCTTAATTTGTTTAGCCAGTAATTTTGTGGTCGAAGAGGTATCATCATGGCAAAAAAATAATTATTTGTTAACCAAATAAGTTGAAGGTAAGATAGAAAACAATGGAACACCTCCAGACTTCAAGCCAGCCTACATCTAATTCAGCTCTGCCAATATTCCCGGTAGGTACACATTCCTATTCAATCTGGAATCTGATTGAATGTCCCCAATTAAAAAACCTAGAAGATTCCATAGCTGTTAAAAAACATTTTTGTTCAGCTAATAAACTTTTTTAATTTCTATGAATGAGAATTAAGACTATTAAAAAGTGCCTATGGAGAAAAGAATGACATGAACCACTTAGAGAGCCAGAGGCAACATCCATTGTTGCCACAACCTCTGGAACACAAATAGAACCCGAGATCACTCGAATTGTTGCCACAACAACTCACTCTAGAATACAAATAGAACCTAAGAACACTCTTATTATTGCCACAATCTCTCAGTCCAGAGCTGCAACAGCAGTTGAAACAACCCAGCCGATGGTCTAAAACAATGTTAACACCAAGCAGACCACCACTACTCAGACCAACAAGAAAAAAAATCCCTCCCATAAATATAAGTGGAGCAACAGAATGGTCAGGATTAAGAGATGGACTCATGAACTGTACAAAAAAGGCCTGTCTTTTCTACATCTAGACATTATATCAATGTCCAGGTACACTGTATACCGTACTGCCACTAAATAACTTGAGGAACGCCATTACAGTTTCCACTTCATAACCTTTGAATATGACAAAAATTTAAGAGTTGTGATAAGAGGACACCAGTGCATTGCAATTTCGGAAATTCAAGATTGAAAACCAGGAGTTTGAACCACTGAAACTAGCTAGGCTTCGTAATGCGGTCACTAAAGTACTGGTAACTATACCGAAAACCTCGCGGAACAAACAAATATTTAATGTTACTCACATCTGTGACATGATCTGCAAAATTGAGACACATAGGGCGCCAAAAGGTCCCGGACAATACCATAGATGCCAAAATTATGGCCACTCACAATATTAATGCCGACAAATACCAAGATGTGTAAAATTTGGTGAAAACTACTTCACATCAGCATGGGCGAAAGACCAGACAATCCCTGATCAATGGTTGACAATTTGACAATTTAAACAATTTTATTGATTCTTATAATCAATTTTTACAAAGGTGGAAAAATTATATAACAAAATACTAAATAAAGGGTATATAAAGTGTAGTGGAATATATATATTAATAGTTGTATATATGTACAAATTTATTCAGCAAGGAAGGCTTCCCCACCTTAAGAGAGTCCTCCTCCAGATCAATGGTTGATGGTTCGCTTGTGCCGGTTGGTCGTTTTCCCCTCACAGACAGCGGGTGACAAAATTCGTGCTGATTTCTAATTTATTAGTTGTGCGAATCTCTCGGCGTTATACACAGGTTATACTCGGCGTTTCTACTCGCAATGCTATGTTATTTTCGCAACTCAGTTGGAAGTATTTACGTCCGTGTGTTGGAGACAAACCTGGATGGATGGTGTACAACAAGGATGACTAACCATAGCGGAGACAAAGGAGGAGGACTAGGCAAATATTTTGAAAGAGAACCCGTTCTGCAAAGAAATACTGCGGTTTACTGCAGTGCACCATATTGTAACATTTTGTATGTTTTCTTGGCTACTTTCTACAAACGGACGCAAGTTTTCAAGGCTTAATACTGCTCATTACGAATCTATTTCATTCTCCACAGTCGAATATAAGACAACCTTTGAATTTTGGTTCCCTGTCACGAGTAGAGCGCGTAGGTTTGCTTCTAATTTTTCTAGGCGCTCTGCCAGGGACCGATGATTTGTTGCTGTAGTTCAACTATAAGTTAAAAAAAAAAGAATTCTTTTTTGACTAGCTCTCGTATTATTGCCTATATTAAAAATTGGTTTAAAAATCTCAAGGTCAGTTTCGTGCTAGATTTCTACTGAAGGTCGCTCACATTTAGCACATGAACCTGGGAATATATTTAGGTAAATATAAGATATATTGTGAATAAAAATATGCTTTCATCTGTTCGACTGTTCTTTCTACCTGCCCATATAGAAGCCGTCACATATAATAAACTAGACGTTGGTTTCATTGAGGGTTCAGTTGAGCCGGTCCTCCACCTAATCAGCTTCCTCCGAACCGCATTAGGAACAGGGAATTATTTGTTCTAAATACTACACTGGTTATCTGCTTATCCCTAGTACACGTGGTATAGGCCATGTTAATCATGGTGGGTACAAGTAGGCGACCGCTCTTACTGTAAGTGCACCACATGTCTAAATAGATCGGGGGGCTGAGGAACAACACGGGTAGGTAGCTAGAGACATCTGTACGTCACTCAAGGAACCTGTTTCTGGGTTAACACCAACAACAATTATTAACATTATGCATTAGCGCGCCAGAGTCCCGTTTGGTTACTTGTACTCGCTGGTGGGGTTGGACATTTACAAGAACCGGGGGACATTGGAACATTTTTTTAATCAGAAAAAAGTGCCCAATGCGGGAATCGAACCCGGGTCGTAGCGGTCGAAAACCAACGGTTTAGACCATCCTTCCACCGACTACACTGGTTGATTAAGTTAGTAAGTTGTTAGTCCTTGTCCGGGTGTTCTGGCAACATTAGCTGTCGTTTGAAATTTTTTCCAAAGCCTTGAGACAACGTTTCTTGTCACTCCAAGCCATCTTGCTACTTCTGCCTGTGATTGGCCTGCTTCCATTCTTCCAATAGCTTACCAATTTTTTCCTTGTGATAAATGTTGCCTATAAGCCATGAAAACTTTAAAAAACAAAAAGGTTCAATAAAAATCTAGTGGAGCGTAAAATTAGGACGCTTTGAGAAAGACTCAGGCACGTGCTGGAGGCGGAGTCAACGTAGACGGTGGTATTTTGCATATTGGGAACAACTTTATTTGTTTTTCTGCTTTACATACTTTCTTAATTCATGGAAGCTTTTGAATATACCAAAACCTGATATGTATCCCTTAATATAACTTTTCTTTTTATTAAACATGTGTTGTTCCTTTAATTTTGCGGACCAGTATGTAATTAGATTGCCTTGTTGTTGTTATGAGAAATTTGAACATTTTTGACGTGTGTATGATTCTTTTAAAAATAAATATATTTTCTACTCTCCTTGCTGCCTTGATAAAACTATCTTCCCGCAATCATACTTCATCCCTAAGGTTAGAAATAATCGTTATTTCTCCTAAAAATAAATTTCGATTTTTCGTTTAAAAGAAACACATGCGGGATATTTTCAAATGTCGTTCTACAATCATAAACCGCATTATATTGTATTATAAATTACTTTATATAATATTTACGAACAGAAAAATATGCCCAGGGTAGCCTAGTGGACATGGCATCTGCCCGGTAAGCAGAACACTGTGGGTTCGATTCCCATCCCTGGACACTTTATTTTTCCGTTTATCATTACTCTTCACAATTCATCCTTTCATACTTCATCCCTAAGGTTAGAAAAAAAATCGTTAGTTCTCCTTAAAATAAATTTCGATTTTTCATTCAAAAGAAACACATGCGGGATAATTTTCAAATGTCGTTCTACAATCATACAATGTGTTACCTATGTATAAACCACAATTAAATGTACCTCAGGATTGAAACAACTGTACTCCTAGACAGCGTGATGGTCTTTAATTATTTCCCCGTGAAAGATCCGGATTATATAACGAACAGATGATTTCACCACTTCCTGGTGCGGCTTCCAAGTAATTTACATCTCATGTTTGTCGACCACTGGGATTTGGACCTTTTGGGCTTCCTGGGAGGCCGAGAATACTTCAAACTTCTCATTGACTCGACTTGGTGGAAGTCGTTCCAGAAAGAAATCAATCTTAGTTCTCTCTCCCGACAAAATAGCCATGTGCCATCTAATTTAAGGTTGTCCCATAAGTTTGTAAACATATTATGATTATAATTTATATTTTGTTTTATGGAATAATTAAAAATCAACGATTCGTTTATATTTATTCCGATAGATGGCGCAAGCCATCAGCAACCTTTAGTTGCATGATCAGGAAATGCCCCTTTTCGCATATTATGATTTATATTTTGCAAGTGTTTACAAACTTTTGGGACAACCTTGGTATTATTGGTTACCTTGGTAAAATGATAACAGAATTCTTATAGAAGAATGATTTAATCTCTGATGTTCTATATCAAAGGTAGTCAATCAGCAGGTGGTCCAAGTTCAGAATTACAAGGTTGTCTAAAAAGTTCGTAAACACTTGCAAAATATAAATCATAATAGAAAGAAGGAACATACCATGAAAATCATAATATGTTTACGAAATTTTGGGGCAACCTTGTAATTCTGTATTCTCTAATGTCTGTGTGGAGAAGTGACTTTATTTTTTAAAAAGTTAATTTCTTCCAGCCGTTAAATTGATCCACAAGCTATTTTGCGAGAAAAATAATTTTTTGGCCAATTCGGAAGATTTTATGAATCCCTCCTTGGATCGAGGGAAATTCAAGTCATCCTGGACTCACAAAGGCAATTTCTCAAATCACTGGTCATGAAGAAGTTACCTAAACTGGTGAATTGATATTTTAACTTATCCAAATATATAAGATTGCAAAGATTGTCATTAGATGAAGCATAAGTTTTGTGGTTATTTTCCGGAGGCTTTCTTTATCAAACCTTTATCAAGACAGAAATGGCTGACGTCGCATCGTGTTTGAGATGTGATACGTACAGTGGGCCACAACGTTCGCTCGAGAATAAAATGACATTATTTGGCGTTGTGAAAATACGCCATTCAGAGTTAGAGCAAAGATTCCATGCAACGCTATGTTCTTCTATCCGGTAAATCTGTTTAAGAAGCGGATCTAAGGTTGTGAATAGAAGTTCTTACTTAAGATTGTCGGCAACCAAATATTCTTTGTCACACTGCTTCAATGACAGTCTGGTACTATGGTCAACTTCTAAGTAACCAAGCGATACCTTGTTACGTGAAAACATCTGTAGATAAGTACAGTATAAGCTGTCACCATGAATATCATGGCCTGAAAACATGTCTACTCGGAATAATAATTGCAAACTGAGTGCTGGATATAGTTGAATACATTTCTAACAGACATAATCGAGTTGAGTTTCTATATGTGTGACCCCCCCTATACACTATATATTAAGCTATAGTTAGATGTCGCGCCTAATGAATAATATTGAGTTAGGTTTTAACGTCTTTAGAAACAACGTGATTTGTTTAGTTTGAAAACAATCTTACTCACAGATAGTTCCCTGGTAGCTAATTAATCCCTTTTTTATTATTCCTAGTACATGTGGTACAGGCCATGATTATCATGGTGGGTAGAAGTTAGCGACTGCTTTTACTGTAAGTGCACCACATGTCTACACATGTGAAAAGCAGTTCGACTTTTGCACTTACAAATGTGCCAGAGCCCCGTTTGGGTACTTGCACTAGCTGATGGGGTTGGACTTTGGCAAGAATCGGAGGCCATTGGAGCATTTTTTTTAATCAGAAAAAAAGTGCCCAATGCAGGATTCGATCCTGGGTCGTAGCGGTCGAAAACCAACATTTTAGACCATCCTTCCACCAACTCCCATGCCTATTTTAATAAATTTAAACTATTTTTGACACGGTATGATTCTTTTTAAAAAAAATAATTCAATTTTCCATACTGCAATGATAAAATAACGGGAGGGCCTGTCTCATCAGTGGTGGATCCTCTCAGCGGCTTCGTTAGTTTAATCTACCATAAAATAAATTTTATCATTTCAGTAAGGGCAGTAGAAAATTGATTTATTTTTAAAAATAATCACATGGGTCAAAAATAGTTCCAATTTCCTATAACAGATGGCGCACTAATACATCATATTAATATGTTTATTTATTGTGTCCTCAAATATTAGATAATCCTCGAGTTTTCCTTTACCAAGAATTATTAGTTAGTGTGATCTGGCTTATTAAAAACTGACTGAACCGATATTACCATTGATGAGATGCTCTCTTCCCTTAATCATTTTGCAGTTGAGATAACAGAAAATTATTTCGAATCTCAAAATATATTCCAGAGCCTGAGGGAATTCAAGTTTCTATTTATGACTCACAGCCAAGGATCGCATCAATGACGTCGAAACAGCATCCATTGATGACATAATGTAGGAAACAAACAAGACATCATAAAGTGATCAAACATCAAAATGGCGTGTCGCTACTTGCAAGGACCCTCCCGCCAACCTATGAAAGACCCCGCCCTCGATATATCCATAGATTTGATAAATACCTTCACCAATAATCCCTTTCAAGTCCCGCATATATGGCCAGAACACAATATTAGAACAATTTAAACTAGTGAAACCGCTGGGAAGTTTCGCCTCTGATGAGCCAGGCCCTTCCAATACTTTCCCATCTGGTTCCAAGATAACTTTACTAGGTGCCGTTCAGAAAGGTCAACCTAGCTTATGACATCTACAACAAAGTGTCCTATGTGGGATTCGATACCGGTTCATGGCTGTCGGAATCGAGGGTTTTAAGAACTCGTCCACCGACTGCTGCTCATACTATTCCATTGCAATAAGTACAGTACAAGTTCTTTTTAGAAATAAATATCGTACTCACTAATTTCTTTTTTATTTTCAAAATATAGTATCTTATATATAAAATTTGATATTAAAATATCTACAAAGAGGCCCCTGTGTGTTGGTTTGTTTTAGGTGTAGTTCTAGGTGATATAAATATTTATGAATCACGTGAAATTTTCAGTTTAAAATATTTCACCATTTATATATTTTATTATGAATAAGTTGAACACCGAAACGTGCAAGTATCTTCTGGTCGGAGTATCATGTTTCTAGCGAATGTCCAACATAACTTTATTAGGTACCGCTCAAAAAGAGAAACCTAACTTATCGTAAACATAGGGTTGCCTGGCCGGCATTCATAAAAGATATTTGTCGAAACGTCGGGATAATAAAAAGATTTACTGGCCGAAGTATCTTTAATTTTGAGAACCTAGCTTATGTTATTTACGATGATAAATATGAACAGGTTCTAACAGAAAAAAAGTGTCCAATGCGGGATTCGTTCCTGGTTCATGGCTGTTGGGAATCGAGAGTTTTAACCACACGTCTACAGACTCTCTTGAAGGTCTATTTGGAGTTAAAAACAATTCTTGAGACATTTCACAATTGAACTTAGTATTCCAACCGTAGTTGATTGAGGGTGCAATGGGTCTTTATGTTGTTACACCATTTTGATCTTTTTTATTTATTTCCACATTCTATATTTATTGAAGGTTTTAAATAGAGCATTTGTTCATATCGTTGCACAAGGTTGTCGTTTGACAGACTCTTCAGCCTTGATTCTTTCCTCAGACATTTCTTGTATCTTTCCAGAACGTGTTTCAACCATCCTATAGGGTTAGATAAGTGAATAATGTGATAACTATAAGTAGCCTCCCGAATAGAATATTTATTTCTCACATCAAAGTTTAAAGAGTTGTGAAGTCACACAATGTACCTAAAAATACAAATGGTGATTTTATGACACATAATCTGTTTATTAAAATAAATAAATATAAAATTTCAATTTGAATTTAAAATACAGTAGAACCTCCCTTTAGCGAACACCCCTCTAGAGGAAACCTTTCTACAAAGGACAGTTTTCATTTGCAAAATTACCATTCTTACTATTTAGCAACTCTCTGGTAAGATGACATTTATTCCTAAAGGATACTTTGGCTCTGCAATTAGGTGTCCTTTATATATACTGGGAGGTTCTACTGTATAAAATAATATTACAAATTTAAAAATATGCATTAGCCATGATGCAACAATATTCCCTTGTGGCAACAGAGGATGGGACTGCCTATTTTAAATGTAGTTTAAATGCAAACTTTCAACCCGTCTAATTAACTTCCAAGGCCCCACTGAAGGCCGTAGCGGAGGACTAGCTGAAGAAGTCCCAGAACATTGCTTGGGAGTTTTCTTCCTTTTCTCCCAAAAATATTTCAGTTGCCACGTTGTTGAAATTTGTCATATATACACAATCGAAAAAGCCAGTGTAAAGTTAAGAATTAATATAGAACCGTTTATCATATACAGTAGAACCTTCCTTTAGCGGACACCCCGCTAGCAAACATATCTCTACAAAGGACAGTTTTCATTTGCAAACTTATCATTTTTACTATTTAGTAACTCTCCGGTTAGAGAACACCTCTCCCTAAAGAACACTTTGGTTCTGCAATTTGGTGTCCTTTACAGGGAGGTTCTACTGTATTATATTTATTTAGGTGACCCTGGAGCATACTTTATCAAATACAATATACAGGTGAGGATGACCTGCCTTCAAGAATGATAAAGCAATTTAATTCTATCAAAACAATTTAATATTAAAGTTTGTAATAAATAAATTGACTGGCAATGTGTTTCTTTTTAATCATTAAATATTATATCTACAGACATTACTGCAATGATATAAGTTATTGAATCAGAGGGCTTTGCTCATCAGTAGTGAACCTAACTCTAACTTATATCTTATTCCTATATATATAAAAGTCAGTGTATGTATGTATGTATGATTCACGTCCACAATGCGTAACTAATCTGACTGAAAATTTAACAGTCTCGTATAGAGTAGAATCTGGAAAAACTTATAGTGAAAATTTCAGGTCTCTATTTTTGAAATTTTGCCCTTTCGCTCGCGATCAGCGCCTCTAGTGGTGAAGATGGGAGGCAATATCAGCTGACCTAATGTAAAGTTTGGAGCGGGACGTTTCATAAGAGTGATATCCACGGCGCCAATTTATAATTGTAACGAATAGTATTTGAAAATCAAAATAATAGAATTTTCAAATATCATTGTGAAAAATTACATTTTATTTTTATATTTTAAAAACACACAAAGTTTGGAGCGGGACGTTTCATAAGAGTGACATCCACGGCACCAATTTATAATTGTAACGAATAGTATTTGAATAAAAATATTTAACCGGGTAAAACCCGGGCGTTGCCCGAGTCATTCGGCTAGTAACTTATAATAACTTATATCATTACAGTAAGGTCTGTAGAGTAAATATTTGATAATATTATTGAAAAGAAACACATTTCCAGTAAATTTATTAGTTACAAATTTTATCGATATATGGCGATTGAATTTATAAATTCAAACTTATTTACATAAAGAGACGAGTGCGCAAGAGGAAATCTTTTAGAGCAACCAAATATCAAAATTACTATAATATTCGGTAGATAAAATAAACGTTAAATATTCTTTTAGGAAGCTCCTTTCCTATGGAACTGTGACCCTCAGCTTTCAAATTTTGTTGCAACTGGCATGGTTCTTGCGTATTTCTGTCAAGGTTTCCCTCAACGTTTTGAAAGTGGTCCTTCTAGTAGTTTTAAATCTTTTTTCTTGCGGCGTGAAGAGCGACTTTGTCGTCGTATCATCTATAGTTACATCGTCTTCTTGAGAGAGAATATGGTTTTACGGGCTACTAACCAAAGTGTATGATTTTCGAGCCCAAAAATGAATGTAGCAAGCAGACAAGCCGCAATGTATTATAGCAAAGTATCAAGATGCTGCACGCCACCAAGGTTGTTAAAAAAAGGTTAGATTCCCCAGGCCAGGGAAGATAAAAGAAAGACAGGTGTTGATTAGATAAGAAGAGGGAATAAAACGGGAATAATTCAACAAGCATCGTCTTCTTGAAGTCTTGGCTTTTCCACGGCGGTTGTTAGGGTTAAAGTTTCACACCCGATAAACCAGACACTCTTCACTTACTAGGCTTGTAGATTATTAAATCGAAACCAATTAAAAGCTAGATATTGTTTCACCAGATTGCGGCTTGGCAGACTCTTCAGCCTTGATTCTTTCCTCAGACATGTCAGAACATGTTTCAACCATCCTACCAACTTATATAAGGGAATAATGAGATAACTTACTTTAAGTAACCTCCGGAATAATTTATTTCTACAAGAAAGGTATTTACAAGTTTTCCAGATCGATATCAATCCCACCGAGATACAAACTATTTACATATAAAATGTTGGCGTCATGTGACTCATGATGATAAACCAAGTAGGCCACCACAGATTATTCTGTGACAATATAAACATAAAAAAGCATTCACAATAAACTTATATAAAACATCTAAATTATCTTTACAGGCAAACGCGCTACCTTGCTTTACTAACAATAACAAAGCCTTTCTGTTTATACACGTGACCAACACTTCTTCTGGTCAAAACTAAATGATTTTAAACTAAAAACTTAGAACACCTACTCACATATTCTCAAGCCCAGCAATGGCCGCAGCCTTGTAGAAAATTGACATGGACCCAGAGCAGCAGCTTTATCAAGATAGAGGACATTACGACTGCTGTGATAGAGATGCAATGAGATGCATCTAAGGCTCTTCATTGGACACGACAACAACAACAACTAAAAACTTAGAACAATTAAAAATATAAACAAAATAATAAATTTACAAATTCTCTCTAAACTCTAACAGCGGTGGAATCCTGGAGTATAGAATCTCCATCTATGATTTCTTCCTGTGGTGCATACGACCAATGGTCTTATAAAAGCTGTATGTGTATATGGAATCCTGGAATGTATACACGTCAAGTAGACAAACGTAAGAATGACAAGGCAATTTATTTTGACCATGGCAATTTGATCTTATTTATATAAAATGAAAGAGAGACAAGGAGAGTAATTAGCTGAATGTCATAATATCGTGACATCAGGCTCCTCATCACAAGAGCCAAAACGACGGTAGCCAAGGAATTACTATTACTATTGGCCTCGGGGGGGGGGGGGGGGGGGGGGGGGGGGGATTAAAGAAAGGGATCGGCTGAGGAAAAGACAGGCGGGGAAGAATCTGGTGACAGAAGTTCTGACAGCAAGGAGACCTGAAGAAGGCGGATAAGGTCCTCCGGTGAATAACAGCTGTTGGCCTGAAGACGAGATGTGCCATGCCAGGGTGACGACAGGACTGTACGAAGCAAATTACTATCTAACTCTGAAAGCTCTATTATGTGTTTTTATATGTATATATATAGAATAGAATAAGAGCCACACATCGAGCAAGTACGCTATAAAACCTGTAAGGAAAAGGGAAAGTTGGTTAGTAAACTAATAGGCATAATCCCTTCCTTACTGTATGACAAGCTGGCCGGAGGATCCCAGGGTGAATTTGAAGAAAGATGGATGAACTCCAGTTGCGGGGAGATGGTCCATGTGGGAGGGAGGACAGGCGCAGAGACAGTATTCCAGTGTGGTGGTGTGACATCTGCGGCGAGAGAAGAAGCCGAAAGTTGTCTCCCCGAGTGTGGCCGTGTGGATGATCCTGTAAGACGATGCCAGAGAAGTTTGCCCGACCTAGACGGCTGTTGGCGAGTAAATCCTTCTGGTGGTGAACATTGGAGACAAGTGTATCTAATCCTTAACTCTACTAGCAGCTACTGACAATAAAATACGTCGCGTAAGCTGTATCTACAAAAGTATCGCGACTTTTGTGTTTTTTCAAAAATTATTTATTTATTTATGAATACCTATTTTGTCTCCTTCAAAGTAATCCCTATGAGATATTATACACTTGTGCCAACGGTTTTCCAATCTTCGAAGAACTTCAAAAAATCATTTTTAAAAAATCTTTTTTTTTTCAGCTCCTCCTTCGATGCCGTCTTTATCTCGTCAAGCGTAGCGTAACGTCGTCCTTTCATGGGCCTCTTCAGTTTAGGGAACAAGAAAAAGTCACAGGGGGGCAGATCTGGGGAATACGGTGGCTGCGCGACATCATTAGTGTGTTGTTTTTGGCCAAAATGTCGCGCACAAGCAACGATGTGTGAGCAGGGGCGTTATCGTGGTGCAAAAGCCAATTTTTGTTCTTCCACAAATCCGTGCGTTTCTGGCGGATTGCTTCGCGCAAATTGCGCATAACTTGCAGGTAATATTCCTTTTTGACCGTTCTACCCTGTGGCAAGAACTCATGATGCACCACGCCCCTGCAATCGAAGAAAACTGTCAGCAAAACTTTCACATTCGACCGAACTTGGCGCGCTTTTTTCGGTCTTGGTTCGTGCGGCAGCTTCCATTGAGATGATTGAGCTTTGGTTTCCACGTCATAACCATAAACCCACGCTTCGTCACCAGTTATAACCCTCTGGAGCAAATTTGGGTCGTCGCGGACAGAGTCCAACATCTCATTAGCAATGTTCATGCGATGCTGTTTTTGGTCGCAATTGAGCAATTTTGGTACGAATTTCGCGGCGACCCGTCTCATGCCCAAATCATTGATAAAAATCGAATGGCACGAGCCAATCGATATGTTTAGGTCCTCAGCAACTTCTCTAACGGTGATTCGACGATTGGCCAATATCATTTTCTCCACTTCATTAATTTTTTCGTCTGTTGTTGAAGTGCTCGGGCGTCCGGCACGCTCTTCGTCGTTCACATCTTCTCGGCCTTCTGAGAACATTTTGTACCACGGATAAACGTTGCTTCGGTCCAAGGTAGCTTCTCCGTATGCCACAGTCAACATTCGGAATGCATCCGCGCACTTAATTTCGTTTTTCACACAAAATTTGATACAGGTTCTTTGATCCATTTTTTAATAGGTAAAAATCGAAGACGATCCAAAACACCTGCAAGCAAAGCAGCTGTCAACAATTAAGTGAACATTCAAAATGGCCGAGCTTGTCGGCATAAGTGAGAGACATGAGTACCAACATAAAGCCACAAAAAGATCGAAATTCGAATATACGTAACCCGCGAAAATTCAAAAGTCGCGATACTTTTTGACAACCCTCCTTGTTATTTATAAGCCTTATAGGTAAACAACGACGACTGAAAAGTGTCCTAACAGTAATATTAGTCAACCAGGTTGTATAAAATCTCTGGATTTGATTGTTTAGAAGTCAGGGTAGTTGGCGTTCTGCGCTTCAGGAACCTGGGTTATATCTATAATACATATTCATCCCTGCCTTCACAATTAAACATCAATAAAAAATCCAGGGCTAGATCTATTTTACCTATTTTTTATTTCTCAAGCTTTCGTGCCAATATGTCCTTCAACAGGAGATCTAAAGGTATCACTTCCAACCAATTACACATCTACTTATATATTTGCCTTATTCTGTCTGTTTGTCTGAATGTCTGAAGCTCACGGATAGAATGCGCGCCCATTGGCTGCCAGCAAACACGTGACCTCCCTGCCCGCCCCCCTCTAGACAACCCTGTTATCAGCTGTGTGATACATACACCTGTCTATAGCGGCCATTCTAGACAACCCTGTTATCAGCAGTGTGTTACATCCACCTGTATATACAGACCACCCTGTCTATAGCGACCACTCTAGACCACCCTGTTATCAGCTGTGTGATACATCCACCTGTCTATACAGACCACCCTGTCTATAGCGGTCACTTTAGGCAACCCTGTTATCATCAGTGTGTTACATTCACCTGTCTATACAGACCACCCTGTCTATAGCGACCACCCTAGACAACCCTGTTATCAGCTGTGTGATACATCCACCTGTCTATACAGACCACCCTGTCTATAGCGGTCACTTTAGGCAACCCTGTTATCAGCAGTGTGATACATACACCTGTCTATACAGACCACCCTGTCTATAGCGACCACTCTACAGCTGTGTGATACATCCACCTGTCTATACAGACCACCCTGTCTATAGCGGCCACTCTAGGCAACCCTATTATCAGCTGTGTGATACATCCACCTGTCTATACAGACCACCCTGTCTATAGCGGCCACTCTAGGCAACCCTAGGAAGCAAGATGTATACAAGGTGTAGACAAGATGAAGATCTAGATGAAGATTAAAACGTTTTTAAAATATATTCGCACTCGGGTAAAACCCGGGCGTTGCCCGGGCCATTCGTCTAGTACTCTATAATTGTTTAAAGTGGTACTTCAAAGTCTCCTGTTGAAGGGTATATTGGCCCGAAAGTTTGAGAAATAAAAAATAGTTGAAAGAGACCTGGCCTTGGATTGTTTAATGATGTTGTTAAATAAACATCTATCTGTTGTTTGGGGGCAGATCATTGGTAGAATGCTCGCCTGCCACCGGGGCGGCCCGGGTTCGATTCCCGGCCGATGCATTTTTTTTACAATTTTTAAAACTCTCATTTATATTATTATTAAAATATACAAGTATCAGAGTCATCAATTCTGTCATCGTTTGCTTTTGTGAATGTATGTAAATAATGGATTTCATATTTTTTATTAATTTTTGTGTTCTGGCCTTTATTTGTTTAAATCTCTTTTTAAAAATCGTTTAAAATGCAGTCGCAATCATTAGCGAACACATATGTTTGCCTAATATTTCCATATGCTCTTTTATTTTTTTACAGAAAAATATTTACATGCCAGTATTTTGGATTATTTTTTTTATAAACCTTTTTTTTTTAAATTCTTACTGAGAAGATGGGCATCACAGTCAGGATTCTTTACAGTCAGTCACTCAACTCAGGCAATTTCAAAGGTTAATGGGGGTTTGGTGGAAAAGCTGCCGTCTATTTAAACTATATTAATTTTAAAACAACTAAATGGATTGCAAAAAATAATTAAATCAAATACCTAAACACTAATATAATACAATTTTTGCCATTACACACTTTTTTTTCCCTGTAGTTTATGTGTTTCTTCTGTATTGCTATTCTATGGCACTTCTACTATTTATTATTGATGTACTTTCAGTATGAAGGATACTTCACTCGGGGGATTTCTCGGGCGAAGCCGGGTCATTCTTCTAGTAAAGTATATTTTAAACTGTATAATAATGACACTGTTAGTATATTTCACATATCTTCCAATTATTTAGAGCCGATACTTTATAAGATCATACCCTTCTATCAAAATGTAAACTGCTTCTATTTTCTACGACCCCATATTTTGTATATATGTTATATCTTTATTAATATAACCTGTACAACCTTATTTGTATTTAAATTCAAAATGGTGACGTCAAAATAAAAAGCCAAAGAGTGGTCATCTGGGGGAAGAGAGAGAGAGAGAAGAAATAGCCAACTCCCAGATGGGGCCTCCCCTCCAGGGCTTTTTATAGACCACCCCTGTAAACAGGACAAGTTTTAGCAGGGGTCAGCGGCGGTATGTTCTACAGGGTGTCCATCGGCAGACCGCTTATGTCTCTCTCTGTCACTCTCTTGTGTCTCGTTGTTAGAAATCCAAGTTTGTGTCATGGCCTCTACCTCTGTCCCGTGGGCTGTCCCCGACCACTCTCGGTGCTAACATCTAGCCCTGCCTCTGCTTCTTGTTGTCCGCGTGTGGGAAGAACATCAACACTCGCCTCACGTACACGACTGCCAGTTCATCCATTCGTCGGCACATTTGCAACAATATTACATATATATAACACAGGAATTTAGAATGATCCGTCGCCTGTATAAGAAAAGGTCCAATGTGTTGGAAAAGCTTATTGACACCAGATCTGACAGTCCAGAGAAACTTCAGAACACAATTTAGTAAACTCTCACCTATCAATAAAAGTAGTACAAAGATTTAATGGAGAAAAGCTGTGTGGATATCATACTACCTGGAACTGGGTTTTAAAGTACCTTTAGGCCATCCTGTACTTCCCTTGTGGGTCGGGAGAGATTAGGTTTTAAATAGAAGTCGTCACGCCTGGCTGCACTCGTATTCCCACAACAGCTTTCGCCACAAACCAATTAACCCATGGCAGTCCAACAACAAGGAAAGATGGCCGTGTGTGTGTGAAATACCATCCACGCTTTATTCTGACAACTGTGAGGACACAGAGAGAAATGTTGAGATAGAATCTTTGTCTGGCCGAGATAGCATCTAAGTTTTAGAAATATCTCAACCCATAGTGTATTATGACAATATCCATGGTAAAACCAAAGACTTAGAATCAATGATACCAAACAGCAAAAAAGCATAAACAGATGCATTGAAATATCAGAAACATACGAAACAATATGGACAAATACTATCTCATAGATGTAGGCACTATTATATATATACCACAATAGTTCACGAATTTAATAAATTTAATTTGAAATCTCGAGATATCGTTCAACCAGCACGTATCATTCAACATGCACGTATAGTTTCAAAAAGTTGTTTTTCACGCACAAATAATGTAATATATTTTCTCTCTCAATATATCATAAGTATTTAAAATATGTAAATAATAATTTGTGTATAAAAATAGTATTATTATTAATTTGTTAATGTGATACTCCTGTTGAAGGACTGACAAGTCCGAAAGCTTGAAAATAAAAAGTTGCACAAGAAACTTAGCCCTAGAAGCTTTATTTATTTTATAAGGTTTAATAAATCTTCTTAAATAGAAACTCTGAGAATTTGCTTCTGTTATAAAATGACAGTAAAACATCTTGAACCTCGTTTGATGCCCCAAATCTCAGATAAATATTGAATTTATAATTTTTTTTCTAAAAATCTTACTCATAGATTATTGGTTTCAGTAGTCGCTTCTCTTGTACGTCAATAGAAGTCAGTATTTATCTGCTCTAATATAAATATCTCGGTATAGTTATGATGATATTTAATGATATTCAACGATATCCAACCTTGTAAAACGACATTTGAAAATTATACCGCTTGTGTTTCTTTTGAACGAAAAATCGAAATTGATTTTAAGGAGAAATAACGATTATTTCTAACCTTAGGGAGGAAGTATGAAAGGATGAATTGTGAAGAGTAATGATAAACGGAAAAATAAAGTGTCCAGGGATGGGAATTTATTTTTCGGTTTATCATTACTCTTCACAATTCATCCTTTCATACTGATGTATATAGTTGTTCATTTGTTTTAAATAAATATCAAATTGATGTATATATTTGTTTAGTTATTTTGCATATTTTTCATCTGTGAATTTATCTTATAATTTGGTCTATGAAAATAAAAATATTGGACCAGTGACCAAAACAAACTGTAAATAGATCGCTTAATGTTATATAGTTAGTATAGAGAATGGTTAGGCAGGATATATATGTCATAATTTGTATATAATTGTATGCACCCCCGACCCACTATGCATGTACAATGTATGATTTTCAAAGATTTAATAAAGAATAAGGTAACTGGAGGACAGAAAGTAGCAACAAGACATAGGAAGTAGGCTTAAAGCGGGCACAATTATTAATAACTTGTACAGTCAATACTTCCTGACAGGGCCGGACGTATCTGGTGACCGCAGAAGTCATAAAAGTTGAGAGACGCCCAATATTTCCGGGGCAGGACCGGTCGTATCTGATAACCGCGGAAGTTATAAGAGTCGAACTAACACCCAATACTTCCTGACCAAGGCCGGATATATCTTCCGACAAAAGCAGCAGCAACGACCAATTAGAAGACAGTACCTAAATAGGTCAACCAATAGAAAACGGTCATGTGACATCTTTCGACCAATGGGAAAGAAGACAACTCTTGGTGTTAAATCGAGAAGCAAGAATGGTCAGTAGTGATTTCGCTCCTATCGGAACAACACCTACAGTTGCTCCTTCGCTCCCAACGAGGTAACATCTGCTCTCGAGACCTCCCCGCTCATCCCATAGCTAAGTCAATCACCGCCATGTGATCAGATAATTAATAAGTCAAAACCCGCTCCGCTCTTCTCAAGCTTTCTTTCCTCCAAACCAGTTGCCTTTTATTTTCAAACCCCATCACGTGTCCTGATTATTCCTAACTGTATGCTTCAACTTCCACTCAAACGACTGCGTTTCAATCAAACCTCACCATTCTCATCGAACAACAAGAAATTCCGCAACGATATTGTCACATATATATATTTAAATGTTATGCTTGTGTAATTATAATCTTAATTGAATAAAAATATTTAAATTATAAATGTGTTATAAATCTTAAATACCAAGCATTAAAAACAACTGGCGACGAGGAAAAGCAAATTTTGTAAAGAAAAAAGAAATTAAATAGTGAAAAGAAATTATACTTTAAAAATGTCTTCAGGTATGTTTGAAAGATTTGACGAAAATCTAGAGAATGTTGAGAATTATATTTATCGCTTGAAGCAATTCATGCTAATTTCTAAAACTAAGGAAGACTTTAAAACGCCATTTCTGATATCAAGCATCGGACCTAAATATTTTGGTATCTTGCGAAATTTGGTTTTTCCGGAGGAAGTTGATCAAGTTCCCTTTGATGAATTATGCAAGATCTTATTGAAACATTTCAATCCTAAGACCAATATAATATATGAAAGATTTGTATTCCAGAAAATGGATCAAAAATCAGGCGAGGCAATTTCGAAATATATAATACGCCTAAAAGAACAGGCTCAAAGGTGTAACTTTGGAGATTTTCTGCAAGAATCCCTAAGAGACAGATTTGTAGCGGGCATCATTGATACACCAACCCAAAAGAAGCTACTACAGGAAGAAGGATTAACTTTTGAGGGAGCATTAGACATCGCTCTGTCTGCGGAGTCTGCAGATAAAGACCTACACAACCTCAAGAGATCCGAAGATGCCCATCGGTCCCCACAGCATCTTCATGCCATCAATAATCCCTGCAAACACTGTGGTAAGAACAACCATCTACACTATAATTGTTTTTTTAAATCAGCTAATTGTAGAGTTTGTGGTAGGGTAGGGCATATTTCTACAATATGTTATAAAAAAGACAGTTCTGCCCGTAAATTGCCCAGAAATCCCAAAAATACTTTTAATAAATTTAAAAAGCATGCTAATGATAATCCTTCGGGATCTCAAAATAATTTATCATTGAATAATATAAATTTACATCCTCCTTTGACTGAAACAGTATATGTAAATAATATAAAATTGTTGGCTGAAATTGATACTGGAGCAGCCATTACTACATTAACTAAATATGAGTACTTTAAATATTTCAAAAATGTTAAATTAAATAAATGTAATACATTCTTGACCGGCTATAGTGGCTCTAAAATACCTATTTTGGGCAAGGCTAAATTTGATATAAAATTAAGAAATGTTTCTAGAACCATTGAAATACTAAAAACTAATTTAAATTGTTCTAAATTTCTCTTAGGAAGAGATTTCCTTAATCTTTTCAATATCTCATTCAATTATTTGCATAAATTGGACTCTTTTAGTATAGATTCACTTTTAAATGATTATGGGTCCATTTTTGAATACAAATCTGACCCTATTAAAGGTATCAAATGCCATCTTGATGTGAAGGCTGATTTTATCCCAAAATTTTACAAATTTAGACAAGTTCCTTTTGCATTAAAACAACTTGTGGAAAATGAAATTGATAAATTGGTTGATTTGAATATTTTGTCTCCAATAGATAAAAGTGATTGTGCTTCACCACTTGTTTGTGTTGCAAAACCAAATGGCCAAATTAGACTTTGCGCTGATTTTAAAAAGAGTTTAAATCCTTACTTAGAGGATGTCAAATATCCTATTCCTAACATAGATTCAGTCTTGAGTAATTTTCAAGGAAAGAAATTATTTACTAAATTAGATTTGTCAAAGGCTTACCATCAAATTGAGATGGATTATATTTCAAAAAGTATTTGGTTGTCTCCACTCACAAAGGTTTATATAAATATAATCGTTTGGCCTTTGGTATAAAGACTGCTTCTGAAATATTTCAGAAGACAATGGAATCCTTCTTCTCGGGAATCAATGATGTTTACATTTATTTTGATGATATTCTTATCGCATCAGAGGATTTGGAAAGCCATTTAGATATTCTTAAAAGAACACTAAATATTCTTAAAGAAAATAATTTTACAATAAACAAAAATAAGTGCTTGTTTGTAAAAAATGAGATTGAATATCTTGGACATAAAATTAATGAATTTGGTATATACCCCTTGAAAGACAAGCTAGCTTGCATAAAAAATTGTCCCCAGTTCCTAAGAATATAACTGAATTAAAAAGCTTCCTTGGATTTTTGTCATTTTATAGTAAATTTTTGCCAAATCTTTCAGATTTAGCATATCCTTTATACAACCTATTAAAAAAGAATGTTAAATGGTCTTGGAATGCTGGGACAGATAGATCCTTCAATTCCTGTAAAAATGCATTAGATGAGACCACATGTTTATCGCATTATTCCCTAAATTTGCCTTTGATTCTTTCGTGTGATGCAAGTCAGGTGGGAATAGGAGCAACCCTTTCACATTTGAAGGATGGGGAGGAAAGGCCTGTGTGTTTCATTTCCAGAACGTTAAATGTTCATGAAAGAAAATATTCTCAAGTTGAAAGAGAAGGACTTGCAATTGTCTTTGCAGTAAATAAATTAAAAATATATTAAATTAGGAAATTTACCATTTATACTGATCACAAGCCCTTAATAACTATTTTTGGAGATAAAACAAATTTGCCTCCACTCATTGCAAATATACTTCATAGATGGGCTCTAACTCTTTCAAATTATAGTTTTGAAATTAAGTATAAAAAAGGAAAAGATAATATTATTCCAGATTTCCTTTCTAGATTTCCAGAGTGTCAAGAGGATAATTTGGAATATAATGATGGGAGTGGTGAAATTTTACTCTTAAATACTTCCATCATTGACCATGTTCTTGTGGCTCATGAAATACAATTAGACAGGACTTTATTCAAATTGTATAAAATTATTGAGACAGGGGAGTTACCCTCAAGTCCCAATGATGATCTCATTCCTTATTTAAAAAGGATTGATGACTTTACCATTCTCCAAGAATGTATTTTTCTGGAGAATAGAATGGTTATCCCAAAAAGTTTACATGAAAGGGTACTTCAATTATTACATGAGAGCCATGCAGGAACTAATAAAATGAAAATGATGGCACGTTCATCTATTTGGTGGCCCGGCATGGACTCTTCAATAGAAATAATTACAAAAAATTGCAGAACTTGTCTTTCTAATGAAAGTTTGCCTCCTCAAAGGACTGAGAGTTGGCCTAAATATGCAGGACCATGGAGGAGGGTTCACATGGACTATTTCAATTTCAAAAACAAACTGTTTTTATTAGCAGTAGATTCATTTTCTTCATGGGTTGAAGTTTCTGAAGTACCATCTACCAGTGCATATTTTTGTATAAATTTTATGAGAAATTGTATTGCTCGCTACGGATTTCCACAAGTAGTGGTTTCTGATAATGGTCCTCCTTTCTTTAGCAGTGACTTTGGTGATTTTTTGTCTAAGAATGGCATATCCCATGTGACATCTCCCCCATATCACCCACAATCGAATGGACAGGCAGAAGTCTCTGTAAGAGAGGTAAAGAAATTGCTAAAAAAGCAATTATATGAAAATGAGCAGGTGGAACTAAATTTGGCTCTGTCCAGGGCTTTGTTCTTTATAAGGACCGATGTAAATATTAGGAAAGGGACATCACCTGCGGAACTGTTTCTTGGAAGAAAGATCAGATCAAGACTTTCGGTGTTATCAAAAGAAGAAGTAAAAGCCTCCAAATTCAATAGTCAATATGTTAACAGTAAATTTAAAGTGGATGAGACTGTGAAGTTTAGGTGGATTACTAATGGGCATCCCTCTTGGTATACAGGAAAGATAATTAAAATACTAGGAAGGAATGTTTATTTAATAAAACAAGGTGACAGTATAAAAAAGGTTCATCAAAACTACATTAGAAAAATGTTGCCTGGTAAATCACATCCCACTAATATGAATGATGCTGAACGTGTGCCAACTCCAATCTCGGAGGAGAAAAGTGTTACAACCCCCAGGTATCCTCAGAGGGAGCGCAGATGTCCGCAGAGATATGGAGAGTAAATAAATAAATAAGGGGGGCCAAGCCTAAGAAGGGGGAATTGATGTATATAGTTGTTCATTTGTTTTAAATAAATATTAAATTGATGTATATAGTTATTCATTTGTTTTAAATAAATATTAAATTGATGTATATAGTTGTTCATTTGTTTTAAATAAATATCAAATTGATGTATATATTTGTTTAGTTATTTTGCATATTTTTCATCTGTGAATTTATCTTATAATTTGGTCTATGAAAATAAAAATATTGGACCAGTGACCAAAACAAACTGTAAATAGATCGCTTAATGTTATATAGTTAGTATAGAGAATGGTTAGGCAGGATATATATATATTTAAATGTTATGCTTGTGTAATTATAATCTTAATTGAATAAAAATATTTAAATTATAAATGTGTTATAAATCTTAAATACCAAGCATTAAAACACATACTTCATCCCTTAGGTTAGAAATAATCGTTATTTCTCCTTAAAATAAATTTCGATTTTTCGTTCAAAAGAAACACATGCGGTATAATTTTCAAATGTCATTTTACAATCATAAGCCGCATTATATTGTATTATATACATATCCAACCTTATCTCATATCCGAAAATAGTCGGTGGACGAGTGGGTAACACCCTCGATTCCGACAGTCATGAACTGGAATCGAATCCCGCTTTAACATTTTGTTTAATATGTGAATAACCTTCACTTATTATTCATTGTTGCAATTATCATAAACTAGGTTGTTCTTTTTGAGAGGTATCTAATAAAGTGATTTTGGAACAAGGATCTCATATCCTCTCTGATTACCAAGAATCCAAAGTTGTATAGAGTTGAATTGCAGGAAGGAAAGTAAAGGTTGAGAAACAAGACGTTTTCTCTTTTTGTTTAGAATCGTAAACTTAGAGCTCTTCCCATGCCCAGAATTGAGAGACTCACGATCACTAGCTTACATCAAGCATATTGCAGAGAGCGTGTTTAGCCAAGTCTTACTGTTCATGATAAAATTGCGAAAAACTTTCAAAAATACAAAAATTGTTTATCACAATGAGTTTCTTTTTATCTTAAAATGCTATCTTTCAAGCGATAATAACGGGCTAAGTAAAAACCATCGACTATAAGATGAGCCAGAATTTCTTAAATGTTCTCTCTCGTGGGAGTAGGTCAATAGAGGGGTATTTTATATTAGGAAATATATAGCTCTGGATTGTTTCAAATCATGCCAGGAGAAAGGAAATGCTAACTGTATTAGGATTGAAATCTTTTATTTGGGAATATCGTGTTCAGGTTTAGAAAATCACTAATGGTTACTTATGGAGAATATTCTCCATTTAAAAAATCGCATTTTTAATTGGAATGCAAAAATATAATGTATAAAAAGAAAGTTTCTACAAGTATATGTTTCTATAAATATTGAGCTGGTAAATGTTCGATATGTGGACGCAATGTTACTCCAGGGTCGCTATGCAAATTTATGTAAGATGGCGATTAGAATGAAACAAAACACAAACTGTGGAGGCAAACATTGCTCTACCGGCCTTGTACAAACCTTTAGCTTACAATTCTTTCTTAGCAGTGAAACATCCTGTCGCCACACATGACTCGGACGTTTGTGTGTTGAGTGAAGAGAAAAGCACCTACCAGGCGACAGCTGGGAGCGGCGACATGCCCGCAGTGAAAGTGGCGTCTGACATCTGGGGCACGTGAGCCGAGTCGCGTAGCCACTTCTTCCGCAATCTGAACCCGTGGTGTTACCGCGGGATGTGGTACCTGAGTGGTGTTACCGCGGGATGTGGTTCTTGGGTGGTATTACCGCGAGATGTGGTACCTAGGTGGTGTTACCACGAGATGTGGTACCTGGGTGGTGTTACCGCGGGATGTGGTACCTGGGTGGCGTTACCGCGGGATGTGGTTCCTGGGTGGTGTTACCGCGGGATGTGGTACCTGGGTGGTGTTACCGCGGGATGTGGTACCTGGGTGGTGTTACCGCGGGATGTGGTACCTGGGTGGTGTTACCGCGGGATGTGGTACCTGGGTGGTGTTACCGCGGGATGTGGTACCTGGGTGGTGTTGGGTGCTCTGGGTCCATGTCAATTTTCTGCAAGGTTGCGGCCATTGCTAGGCATGAGAATATGTGGGTAGGTGTTAGTTCCACACCAGGACAGTTGTTGCATGTCCTGTAGGTTCTTGTGCCATCTGGATTTATTGTCATTCCTTTATAGTGTTTCGTTCTGAGTCTTGTTAGTCGGACTCTACTGAGAGTAAATACACGATAGATCAAAGTGGTACAAGAAAATACCCCGCTTCTCTCTCACTACTTAGTTGCAATATATTTACAAGTTAATCAAACACCATACTTAGCTATTGGAATATGCTGAGGAAATATGTTCATCTTGTGAATCACCTCATGATCATCAAATATTTTTGTCCCCAAAACTCAGTAGTCAATCTAAGTCTATATACTGAAGTCAGGACTATAAGCTGTGAGTGTTCGCACATTTCAAAGTCTACTTAACACACACATAAAGCAAGCTTTATTTAGACGTTACACACCTTGTATAATTATTTATATAAAATGACAATAAAGCATGTGCCCCAGTGAGAATGTGTACAGAGTTATATTTGAGTCACTAAAATCAAGTCGAACTCTTGTGACTATTACTAGTGGTTATTAAAATCAACATTTTTCCATAGGTTGTTATTCTGCGCTCCAGGAGAACCTGGGTTATCTCTCTCCATAGGTTGTATATGACGTATTTAGTAATGTCAAAAATTCTTATTATATCAATTGCTTCTTCATTAAAGACGAATCTGCCTCGAAAAAAAACAAAGTTCGAATTGATTTTTTTACACATAAATTCAAAAATCAAAATTCAAATTCGAAATCCAATTCCCTAAAGATGATCATGAAGTCGAACACAACCTCGACTTGTCGTGGGAATACTAAGGGACTAAACTTAGGTTTAAACAATACTGTAATATTTCCGTTATTTAGTCTTCCGGTTCAAGATATAAAATGTATTTTTACCCTTTCAAGAAAATATTGTTTTTTTTTATTCTCTTAAATAAATCTGGAGAGAACGGGTCTCTCTACATATATTTTCCAAAATATAAGTTTCGGTTCACCTAAAGGCATTCTCAAAAACGTCTTTTATGTAGAAGAGTACATGCACAATATTCCAGAAAGAGGACAACTCTGTAGGAATCCAGGGGGGTTGAACCACTTCAGAAAATAATAAATTTATTTGAAATTTTCTCTTAAATAATTGAGGTATTCGCAAAAATGGTTTTAATTTGAATGGTTGTTTAGTAAAAGAGTAGGTGGACGAGTGGGTAACACCCTAAATTCCCGACAGCCATGAACCGGGATCCCGCGTTATCATTTTGTTTGATATGTGAATATCCATCCCATATTATTCACACACACATTGTTGCTAATAACATAAACTATGTTGCTCTTTTTGAGCGGTACCTAATAAAGTAATTTTGGAACAAGAACAAGAAGGTTATTGTAAAAAAACAAATAAATAAATAAAAACTTAAAGCAATTCCATCGAAATATTGGATTAATAAAAAAATGTTATTAAAATCCAAAATAAATTCTATTTTCAAATAAATAAATATATTATGGATTGCTCTATATTCAGAATATACAACTATATATATTTCCCTACATTTTATCTACCGTTTATTTACTATCTTATTATCTTTATTTGATCTGTCTTTCTGAGAGAGAGAGAGAGAGAGACAATTGACAATTGACATATTTTTATTGACATCTTGTCAATACATGTAAAGTGCACAGTCCGCACTAATTATGAGAGAGAGAGAGAGAGAGAGAGATTGATTAGAAGAATCAAAATTATTGTTTAAATCGTCAACTGTATAAAGCAACAAGCACATTCCCCTGCCAATCAGCGCTAACACAAAAACACTTTCTAACACCCGATGCTGAGGTATCCAATGAGGAAGGAGAACCGTAACCTCTGACCTCACATGTTGACGTCCCTCTAATTTCGGCCAATCCTCGCTGAGCTGAGCAAATCCCGGACATATTTAGGCAATTACTCTCTTTCCCGTGTGGTAGATTAGGATCACCATTTATTTCAACACACACAACGCGATATCCCGGCTAGGGATAATTGCGTCGACGATTTACATTTTTAAACAGAAACAGTTATAAACATTTTATTAAATAATAATAATTCGAAACTATTATAGACGCGTAGGATTCTTTTAAAAAATAAACAAATTCTACTGTCCTTACTGTAATTGAAAAATCAATTTTTCCATTGCAGTAAGGACAGTAGAAATTGTTTATTTTTAAAAAGAATCATACGCGTCTATAATAGTTTCGAATTTTGACAACAGATGGCGCGCTAATGCATCATAAATAATAATAATAAAGATAAACAATAAGATATATTAGGAACCTGTTCTTTTCTGGTTAGAAAGATATTCAAAAATATATTTACAAAATTAGTTAAATCTGTGACAATTATCTCTAGTATTTACAAATTGATATAGATCTACAACATTGTTTACTGTCTGTTGTTTAGCGCCAAGGAAGAGTGGACATTCCAGCAGTAGGTGTCTCGAGTCCTGAGTTTCTCTACCACAGTGACAGCTAGAGTCCTCAACCGCTCTAATAGGATTGTCTGTTGGACTCAGAGCTTTGTCGATGGTATTGTTACGTCGTTGTTTGTAAGTGCAAAGTGGAACTGCTTTCCACATGTGTAGACATGTGGCGCACTTACAGTTAAAGCAGTCGCCAACTTCTACCCACCATGATTATCATGGCCTGTACCACGTGTACTAGGGATAAGCAAAGAAGAAAGACGTCGTACCCACACTGTCTGTTTTCTTTATCGAATTAAGATTCCACAAAGATACACACGTGAGTTCGTAAGGATGCAGAAAAAGTTAGCGCTTTATTATACGTGGCACTAAACAGAAGGAGTACGATTAGTGGAACTTGCCTTCAATCTCCCCGTCAGAAGAATCCTTGGTGCCGTGGATAATACTCTTGTTAAACGTCCCGCACCGCACTGTACATGCCCAGCCTGGCTACACCGCCTTGTAGGCCGCTCTGATGCTAGGCTCTCTTGTCACCGTCTTGCAGGATCATCCACACGGTCACCACCCCCCCCCCCCCCCCCCCCCCCCCCCCCCGGGAGACAACTTCCCACGTCTTCCACTTGCCGCTGATGTCACCAGACCTGTCCTCTCCCACACAAAAATGCTGCTTTGGGCGCCTGCCCCCCACCCCCCGACACACGTAGCCATCCCCCGCAGCTGAAGTCCACTCAATTTCCCCCAACTTACTCTGGAATCTTGGCTTTGTCATCCACTTTACAGTATGTTACTTTGCTGTCTCTATTCGCCCCGATGTAGAACGGAACAGAAGGGATTAGCACGGCGCTACTAATGCAGTGGTTCAAAGTGAAGAAGCCAAAGAACTAGTTCTCTTGTAAACTAATAATTTTCCAACCATACAATCATTTACTCGATCAAATTAAGATTTTATTGTGCGGAAGTTACAATCAAAATAGAACCAAACTTACCGATCTGCGAGTGAATTAGAAAATCATAAAACAGATACCAGTCAATAAAGTTCATGTGTGCACCAAGTGAGTGAATTTGATAAATTTACCGGAAAATGCTGAATAGCTCTATTTCAGCCAATTCCTTATTTGTTGTGAAGAAATTGTGGGAAAACCTTTAATCAGGAGTGTCCATAATAAAAGTGAAGTACACACGACAAGAAAGTTAGAACAAAGAAACTTTTGAAACAAGAATTTTCTTCAGAAAGAAAGAATGCTAATTATCAATGTTTATCAATGTCGAATCTATGATAAATGAGAGTTGCAAGCCACATCTCTGAAAAAATTGCTCTTAACTAGACACATAACTGGTACAAATTTGAAAGCATAATTCTTATTAGGTGGAAGTGTTGGCAAACATTTGAGTCGTGTTTCTGTGTAGGTAATTTACTAGCTAGAGAGTGAAAGAATGATAGTTGTCTCTATATTTATTTGGCACATTTGAATTTATCACTCGGCTCAGTGGTTTGCCATTCTGCAAAATATGTGGGTTGGAAGAAGAAATATTCTGAGTATATAATTTTCTGAATGGAAATTTTTTTTTCTGTGTCAAGTGTAACTGTGAAATAACCTTCTGTGATATTTATAAGTAATATAACTCTTTACTGTTTTCATAATAAAATGTTCTCTTTATGTAGAATCTAGCTCCTTGTTGAGCGGCAGAACCCACTACGAGAGGAAGGCTACAGATAGTGACAAAGGTTTACAGGTTAACACACAAAGTGCAATTTACTAGGGTCTAAAATAAGTGTAACTTAATACACAGAAAAACGTACACTCAAGAGTACAACAACAACAATAAATTTGCTATATAAAAACAAAACAGTACTTATCCTTTATTGTAGCGTTGGTAGGGAGCGGACCGGGGTCACACAGGTATGCGAGGAGATCACCAGACACGGATAAAGCACGCAGAGAACACTTTAAGTATCTCCACACAATAATCAACCACGCTACTCGCTTCCCGCATTCCCTTAGCCCCCTCTTATATACAAACATGGCCTCATTGTCCAATTAGAAGGCGTTAGAGATCGGTTTACTTAACAAATAAAACCAACATTCTTCCAGCTAAAAACGTAGATAAGTTGAAACTGCTTATGTTTGTCAATATAATTCGACAATAGCATGTCCCCGCTATTGTCGCACGGAGGGCTTCAATAATAGCGATACGTTAATCAGCGTAGTCTCTGAGATAGCGTTGATTACACCTTATCCATGGGACCCAGAGCAATGAGCAAGGAAGCCACTACCGGAGGAGAGAGTGGTGCATAGCAATGGTGACCCAGATGGAACTTTCCCTGGGAAGGAAGGAAGAGATCGCTTCCTGCCGGACAACACGTAACCCAGAGGAGTTCTTTTTCCCCATTTCTCGAGTGTGGGCCACTTAATTCGCGCTCGGTCACATACAAGGTTGGACCACTTTAGAGCGCGGTCGGTCACATACAAGGTTGGGCCACTTTAGAGCGCGCTCGGTCACATACAAGGTTGGACCACTTTAGAGCGCGCTCGGTCACATACAAGGTTGGACCACTTTAGAGCGCGGTCGGTCACATACAAGGTTGGGCCACTTTAGAGCGCGGTCGGTCACATACAAGGTTGGGCCACTTTAGAGCGCGCTCGGTCACATACAAGGTTGGACCACTTTAGAGCGCGCTCGGTCACATACAAGGTTGGGCCACTTTAGAGCGCGGTCGGTCACATACAAGGTTTGGCCACTTTAGAGCGCGCTCGGTCACATACAAGGTTGGACCACTTTAGAGCGTGGTCGGTCACATACAAGGTTGGACCACTTTAGAGCGCGGTCGGTCACATACAAGGTTGGGCCACTTTAGAGCGCGCTCGGTCACATACAAGGTTGGGCCACTTTAGAGCGCGGTCGGTCACATACAAGGTTGGGCCACTTTAGATCGCGCTCGGTCACATACAAGGTTGTTGGGCCACTTTAGAGCGCGGTCGGTCACATACAAGGTTGGGCCACTTTAGAGCGCGCTCGGTCACATACAAGGTTGGACCACTTTAGAGCGCGGTCGGTCACATACAAGGTTGGGCCACTTTAGAGCGCGCTCGGTCACATACAAGGTTGGGCCACTTTAGAGCGCGGTCGGTCACATACAAGGTTGGGCCACTTTAGATCGCGCTCGGTCACATACAAGGTTGTTGGGCCACTTTAGAGCGCGGTCGGTCACATACAAGGTTGGGCCACTTTAGAGCGCGCTCGGTCACATACAAGGTTGGACCACTTTAGAGCGCGCTCGGTCACATACAAGGTTGGACCACTTTAGAGCGCGGTCGGTCACATACAAGGTTGGGCCACTTTAGAGCGCGGTCGGTCACATACAAGGTTGGGCCACTTTAGAGCGCGCTCGGTCACATACAAGGTTGGACCACTTTAGAGCGCGCTCGGTCACATACAAGGTTGGGCCACTTTAGAGCGCGCTCGGTCACATACAAGGTTGGACCACTTTAGAGCGCGCTCGGTCACATACAAGGTTGGACCACTTTAGAGCGCGCTCGGTCACATACAAGGTTGGACCACTTTAGAGCGCGGTCGGTCACATACAAGGTTGGGCCACTTTAGAGCGCGGTCGGTCACATACAAGGTTGGGCCACTTTAGAGCGCGCTCGGTCACATACAAGGTTGGACCACTTTAGAGCGCGCTCGGTCACATACAAGGTTGGGCCACTTTAGAGCGCGGTCGGTCACATACAAGGTTGGGCCACTTTAGAGCGCGCTCGGTCACATACAAGGTTGGACCACTTTAGAGCGCGGTCGGTCACATACAAGGTTGGGCCACTTCAGATCGCGCTCGGTCACATACAAGGTTGTTGAGCCACTTTAGAGCGCGGTCGGTCACATACAAGGTTGGGCCACTTTAGAGCGCGCTCGGCCACATACAAGGTTGGGCCACTTTAGAGCGCGCTCGGCCACATACAAGGTTGGGCCACTTTAGAGCGCGGTCGGTCACATACAAGGTTGGGCCACTTTAGAGCGCGGTCGGTCACATACAAGGTTGGGCCACTTTAGAGCGCGGTCGGTCACATACAAGGTTGGGCCACTTTAGAGCGCGGTCGGTCACATACAAGGTTGGGCCACTTTAGAGCGCGCTCGGCCACATACAAGGTTGGGCCACTTTAGAGCGCGGTCGGTCACATACAAGCTTGGGCCACTTTAGAGCGCGGACGGTCACATACAAGGTTGGGCCACTTTAGAGCGCGCTCGGCCACATACAAGGTTGGGCCACTTAAGAGCGCGGTCGGTCACATACAAGGTTGGGCCACTTTTGAGCGCGCTCGGTCACATACAAGGTTGGGCCACTTTAGAGCGCGGTCGGTCACATACAAGGTTGGGCCACTTTAGAGCGCGCTCGGCCACATACAAGGTTGGGCCACTTTAGAGCGCGGTCGGTCACATACAAGGTTGGGCCACTTTAGAGCGCGCTCGGTCACATACAAGGTTGGGCCACTTTAGAGCGCGCTCGGTCACATACAAGGTTGGGCCACTTTAGAGCGCGCTCGGTCACATACAAGGTTGGGCCACTTTAGAGCGCGCTCGGTCACATACAAGGTTGGACCACTTTAGAGCGCGCTCGGTCACATACAAGGTTGGGCCACTTTAGAGCGCGCTCGGTCACATACAAGGTTGGGCCAACTTCAGGGGCATTAAAAAAATAATTATTCATTATTTTTAATACGGAACAGCCTTGGAAATCAATGAACGCACCTTGTAAATCAATAAGATAGGTTCAAACAAACGTCTCTAGTTACTAGGTCACATATATGTAACGTCTCAACATTGGCTCAATAAATGCCACAATAGATAAAATCAACACCAACTACGACCACTCGCTAAGTACTGTGCAAAAGCATTCTCTCCCCCTACTTATTGCATTAATACAACCAGCGACCGTGTTCCATAGAAAATTTAAACATGATTCATCCTGTCTACAAGTTAGAAAATGTACTGTTGTTGTTGTGTCCAATGAAGAGCCTCAGATGTCTCAATGCATCTCTATTACAGCAGTCGCAATGTCCACTACTTTGGGTGTGTAAAGCTACTGCTCTGGGTCCATGTCAATTTTCTGCAAGGCTGTGGCCATTGCTGGGCATGAGAATATGTGGGTAGGTGTTAGTTCCACACCAGGACAGTTGTTACATGTCCTATATGTTCTTGTGCCATCTGGATGTATTTCCATTCCTTTGTAGTGTTTCATTCTGAGGCATGTTATTGTTTTTGTAATTCTTCTCTCAGGGAGTTTAATTCGCATATTTGACCTCTAGAAAATGTACTAATAAGTTATTTACTATGCGAACGATCAAAGAAGGAAATATTGACATAAATTGAAAGCATCGTCTGCAATACAGCTACAATCTGGACAATAGAGAGCGAAGGTCGAGTAGCAGACGACTGTGGTGAAAGTCCTCCTCGGTAATAGGAAGCCTTTCCCAACACGACATTGATCAGTCGAGTGACGTAACATCCCTACTGGCACAACACATAAATAAATGGCGAACCTTTGGATTCAACATTTTCAAATCTTTAAAAGGCGTAAATATTTTTCTATAAAAGCACATGTGTTCGTGGTCAGGAGATGCCTTCTTTATTTTTAATATCTAACATTATTTAAAATTAAAATATCGCTCATATATATAATAAAAACCTATTGTAGTTTATCTATATTTAAACTTATATAATTATATATATGGTAATTTAATCCAACAACCCCATATTATATAATACTTATAACAAGATTTTCATGTTGTGTAATAGAAACACATCTGTAAATGATAATACGCATTATTGACATGTGTCATCACATCATCATATGTAATGTACTTTGTACAAATTGAGGATAAATAAATAAAACTCTGTAATAGATCAAGAGTTGAGCTAAAGCAAAAAGTTGAGATGGAAGTCCCACAACAAGGTCTAAAGATGGAAACTGCCACGGCGCCAGTGTACAATTTCGCCATCCGATCTACGCTCTTGTTGCATCTGCTGAAATGCAATACTTCCTCTCTCGGCAAAGATATTTAAGACCTCCGCCCTAGCCAAAAATATAGTCACTTCACCATCAGCGGGAGCCCTCGTCATTTCATCTTCTGATGCTCGACCATGCCGTAGATCAGTAAGAAAACTTCTTATCTCTCCATCTTTCGCTCCTAGCTCAACTTTTATCTGTTCACGGAACTTTCCTAGTGCAACTGTGTCTTCGTTTTTTGTGTATGGACATTCCCAACGTTTCCACTCTGCTTCGACCAAGACTGCCTGTACTCTGTGAGAACTGTTAAAGGTCTTCCAAGGTGCAGAGAAGTACTGGAAAACTCTTCACATCCTGACTGTCCCTCTCGGTCAACACAGTATAGCGAGAGTCGACAAGATCTCACAACATAGCGCAAGTCGACTGGGAACCTCATCACATATATATATATATATATATAATATAATTATATATATTTGAAATATAATAATGCGCTTATAGTATATACTAATTTTGAAAATAGAGCAATCCATAAATAGATATTTAATTTTAAAAAGGCATATATTGGATCAAAATATTGGTACTGAACTATTAGTAAATAATATATTGTGGTTCAAATAAATTATATTCAATATAATAATTTAATATAAGAGCTCGAATGTAAATCTATATATATAAAAATGAATGTTTGTATGTTTGTTTGTTTGTTTGTATGTCCGGTATACAAATTCGCAGTAGTTCACTAATTCAAACCAAAATTTCCATAAATAGGTAAAAAAAAAAAATACGGGGAAGACGATAGGCTATTTTAAAAATATATATAAATCAATCATTAAAACTATATATTCAAATTATTCTACTTAGCTCACGAACAGCGCCCTCTATCAAAGATTAGATCAAATTATGCTGATGCAAACAACTAGATAATGCTAATAACAAACAATTATAAAAAAAAATCTTATCTAAATATATATCACTCGGGTAGATATGCACACGGGTCAATCCCGGGGCGAAGCCCGGGTCACCCGTCTAGTATTATATATTTATTAAAATAAAAAAGGCATTAATATATACGAAATTATACTTTTATTCTCACTATATATGTTCTGGAGTAAAAGTTAATATTCTGTAATTTTATTTGTAAAGTTTCCTGTTAACATGTCTTTATATTATAACAAATTCTTCTACTGTTCTTTTAAAAACAATCATGATTCATATTGTCGTTCCAGGTTGCGATTTGGCAGAATCGTCAGCTTTGATTCTTTCCTCAGACATGTCTTTCCAGAACGTGTTTCAACCATCCTAGAAATTTATATAAATGAATAATGAGATAACTCTATTTTAGGTAGCCTCCAGAATATTTTATTTATTTCTCATATCAAAGTTTAGAGAGCTGTGAAGTCACAGAGTGTACCAAAATACAAATGGTGATTTTATCGTAATAATATGTTTATAATATATATTCTGTTTATCAAATTAAATAAATATAACATTTAAATTTGAATTTAAAATATATGAAAAATAATATTAAAAATAAAAATAAAATAGGTGCATTAGCCCCTTTTGCAGTTCAGAACATTATGTTCATACTTCCTTAAATACTCTTACAACCTATTCCCAATAAATACAGATATAATACAATCACAGAGCATATATATGCTATGATAAATTGTTGAGGTAAGCTTTTGTTTCGAATACATGAATAGTATTATGATATTGCTTGTGTGTAATCGTGAACATAATAATAAATGCAGTTTTGAGTCACAATTTGCTTTATGAATGTGCTAATGAAGTATTGAATACATACTTTGAGAAAAGTACTACCTGACTTATGGCGAGTATAACAAAGAAAACAAAAGAAATATCTACATAATTACCAAAGGTTTGAGCCGGCCAAAGTAAAAACAACAACAATAGGTTTTTATACGGAAAGCCGCGACATCTGGCGCTCGACTTGACATAGTAGTTTGTTATAGAAATTATTATTTAAAAATAAAATAATTTTTATATAACATATATATACAATTTAAGAGTAAAATATCCAGTATAAATATATGTACAAATAGTTTTTATTTTAAAAGATAGCTGGCGCCCATTGGAAATCTATTTCAATTTTTAAACCCAAAGGGCGCTAAGATGAAGGTGATGAGATTAAGAGAGAGTTTTATTTAACACATTTTTATAGATAAGATTTTAAAAATTTTATTGACACCCTTCAATAATAATAACGGATGCCCACTAAGTAAAAAGATTGAAACTATGAACAAAGAGACTATGTATAAATAAATATCGTCGAGAAGAGGCTCCCCCAACGACGAAGAGTCTTCCTCCAAATAATTAGGGGGTCTTCGTTTACTCCTCTCACCTGTTGTTGTTGTCGTGTCCAATGAAGAGCCTCAGATGTCTCCATACATCTCTATCACAGCAGTCGCAATGTTCTCTATCTTGGGTGTGTAAAGCTGCATCTCTGGGTCCATGTCAATTTTCTGTTGTTGTTGTCGTGTCCAATGAAGATCCTCATGTATGAGCCATGTATCTCTAGCACAGCAGCAGCAATATCCATTATCTTGGGTGTGTAAAGGCTGCGGCCATTGCTGGGCATGAGAATATTATTCCTCTCACCTCAAGGCTATATTATAAAGATATAGGTTTATTTGAATTATTGCGTATATTATATACATATCGACTCATATTATTTGTGTTATTCTAATTCTCCATGTCTCTTTATTTAATTTCTCGCTGTATATCTTTCCTATAGGGGGAATTAGAATAACTATTTTATTTTATATATAATATATTTTAACATATCTCTATATATATACTCCTTCTATTATTTTAGTACATATTTGGTTTATATTGAGGTGTTTAAAATCACCAATAGCTGATAATGTACTCAGGCATTGCCTCATATGTCTTTTCCGAGTATTTCCTCGTTAATCCAATTCTTTAACGCCACAATCTATAAAACTAGCTGTAGAAGGCAATTACCACTTGAATTGCTCTTTTATGAGTAGACATGTAGTGCACTTTAAAGTATAACAGTCGCAAACCCATACTCATCTTGAATATTATGTCCTTTACTATGTGTATTAAGAATAAGTAATAACATGTAGTTGCTTTGAATATTAACTGGTGCGAATGTGTGAAAAACGGCTGGTCTGATTTCTATAAACATTTAAATGCACCTATTATTGATTAAACATTTTAAATTCAAAATCAATATTATATCATTTTGACAACCCCGATTATGAATTCAGACTTTACATATTTTCACTCTGTATATCAGGATTGGCCTCCTGAGAGCCTGAGTGTTTCCAAGATCCGCCGGCGGTCGCTATTGTTGCCACTCACCAAGGGATGGCGATACCTCGTCGCCCGCGTTAAGCGAGTTCCCTGGTTTGGGATTTCTATTGGAATGACTTGATTTGCAAATCCACAAGGATGGCGCATTTCATTTTCGGAATTCTTCTCTTGGAAGCTTTCGCGCGGGCGGATAGCGGAAGCCAACTTTTAACAGGTGGGCTTATTACTCATATAGCCACGTTATATAAAGGTGATCTTCAAATGCTGATATATTTTTGAAAATAAAGGCATAAATCAAGTGAAATTCAATAATATGATTATATTAGTTTGAATATTTTTAGATTAAATTTATGAATTCTTCACTCAAACATATCATTTTTCAAAAGAGGGAAGCTTTTAAAAAGAAAAAGAAAAAAAACCTAAATAATTCTATTATATGAATTCAAAATTTTATATGCAAAATACTATTATTAATTCGAAAGCAAGTTTGCAAATTATTTTTATTTTCCAAACTATTACAAATATTAACGCACACACACACACCCAAGTAAAAAATATATATATTTTTAAAAAATTATAACACGAGGGTGTGTTAAATTATTTTATTGATTTATTATTAAAATATTTCATTGCAATAAATATATTTTAGAACCTTGTTAAAAGGTATTGCGAATTATATTTTAAGTAATTGATTAGAAAATGTGTTTTTTTTCATATAACACGTTTAAAAAATTTTCTACATCAAAATATTAAAATACTTAACAAAAAGTAATTCAATATAATGGGTTTAATTTGTGTTAAAAAATATTGCATTCAATGATTTTGAGTAAAATGCACTTTGCGACATTGTTTAGTAAAATCAGACGTATAACTAGAGTTTAGCTTGGTTCTTTTTGATAAATACTACAGACGAATTCTCGAAAAGGAACAAAATGTGTTTATTCAGGGTAAACCTTGTTTTTACTAATTCATTTAATTTGAAAGATATTAACATTTTAAAGTTACATTACCTAAGAGAGAGTATATTCGACGTATTTAACTAAATGGACTAAATATAATATTTAAAGACTTGCCTTAATTTATATAAATATATATTTTAAAATTTATAGTTGTGTGTTAGATCTGTTGTTTATTTAGATATATATATAGTATATTAAAAATATTTTTAAAAGTCATATATATCTTTATCGATAAAAATGTTTTGAAAAGGTTTTAAAATGTTTGCTTAATTTATTATTAAATTGATAAATACCTTTTTGATTTCAATAAGACATTTTTATTTCATTAAGAACATTTTAGTGCATATATTTAAAATAATTTACGCTTTTAAGACAACCTTTTAAATATCAATTACGACACACATATAATAGTATAATATCAAAAATTTGAGGAATATTAGCTAATATTTTATGATTTAATTACAAAATTTTGAATTTTAACATCAACATTTTAAAGTTTAACGGCGACTTTTAAAGTTATTAGAAATAAAAATGGCGAAAGGTAAATGTCGGGCAATACTAAAAAAAATCAGTATATTTTTCTTAAATTATATAAATAATATTAAAATGCAGGACTAAAAGCCAAAATATTATTTATTAAAAAGTCTTGCAATGCATCTGTATTAAACCTTTTTAAACTTAACCTAGTATAACCAAAAGCAATCATAAAAATTAATTTTCATAATATATAATGAACAATTTATAAAAAGTTTTAATTATATATATTCCAATAATTATTTTTTTACTCTCTGGGGAGGGGGGGGGGGGGGGCTCTCAATTCTTATAATCTATAGATTTATTTGTTATTTTTTATTCTTCTTCGTTTTTATATGAATATTTTCAGAAAAGTTCGAACTTTTTAATGTTAATGAAAATTAAGCGATCCTGAATCAGAGGAATTTAAAAACCAAGCATCTAGTACAATAAGAGTTATCCATTAAATGTTGCAAAATAAGTATAATTTTCCTAGATCAAGAGATTTTTTAATATACATTTCATTTCTTAACTCCCAAAAATTGTTATCCAAGAAATTTTCTATCTCAATAACTTAAATTTTTGCTTTATTTTACATGAATTCTTTCAATTATAAAAATCCTTGTGTGTACATGACCGTTCAGATGGTCACCAAAGTTCATATAAACGAGACTAAAGTGTATTAAAAAGATGTAAATTATTCCGTAATAAAAATCAATCGCAATGTTAGGATTACGGAAGAGATGAAACCAATCTTATTGTAGAGTGGGGAAGTGCAGCAACAGATGAGGGAAATGATGCAATAAAAAGGGAAGAGCGTTCAAATTTGGGGGAGATGGTCGAGTGGCCAACGGGGGCATGCACGACCCTCTGCGTGACTTCCCGCACCACATCGGGGCACGCACATCGTGAGAGTGGAGACCACGTGTGGAATGCAATTTGACAGCCACAATACGATTGGTATAACTTCCAATTTTATCATTACATATATATCTGTAGTTTTATTCCAACATACCAATTTACAAACTATTTCAGTACATCTCATGCAAGATCCAGTAATGGCGAGACCTGATTGTTTAAGATCAAATTGCATCGGTGAGATTTCACTCAGTTAGGATAAAGTAAAGCGTTATTCCGATGTCACTATTGGAGAAAACACGAATTTCTTTTTAGCCAAAAAGTCAAGGCGTTTATCTAACGATGATATCTGGGAGTCTACAGAGTGGGTGAATCATTCGCACCCACTAATGTTGGTACCCACCTTAACAGGCATATATCTATAATCTTAAATTACATTGCTTTACCTCAGTATTTCATGTTTATCTAACCAGAATTCCAATATGCATATTTAATTGCCCTTTATTTTTGAATAACCTTATTTAAAATTCTTGTACCTATAAAAGATTGTGACTGATTTTAAAAGACGTATATTTAAATGTGTAATATCTATTATCTAGAAGTATCTGTTATACAAATAACCCATGGATATTAGATGGCAAGCAGTAAAGGTAGGTGGGTAACGACGGACTAGAAGGTAAAATGCACAGTCACATATGTGCCCGTATATATAAATGATTAACTTTGTATTTATACATTTTATAAAATATTTATAACAATGATAGGGATCTATCTGATAGGGATCTCTTGTGATTTCTATCATATATAATTTTTTTGTGAGACTTCTGATTGGTAGCTCAGTCGGGATTTTTTTTGCCATTTGTGTAAGTGTTTTCCTGAGACTTCTGATTGGTAGCTCAGTCGGGGTTTTGACTATTTGTGCAAGTGATGTTCTGAGACTTCTGATTGGTAGCTCAGTCGGGGTTTTGACTATTTGTGCAAGTGATGTTCTGAGACTTCTGATTGGTAGCTCAGTCTTGGGAGTTGGCCATTTTTACAAGTGATGTTCTGAGACTTCTGATTGGTAGGTCAGTCGGGGTTTTGACCATTTGTACAAGTGATGTTCTGAGACTTCTAATTGGTAGGTCAGTCGGGGTTTTGACCATTTGTGCAAGTGATGTTCTGAGACTTCTTATTGGTAGCTCAGTCGGGGTTTTGGCCATTTGTGCAAGTGATGTTCTGAGACTTCTGATTGGTAGCTCAGTCGGGGTTTTGACCATTTGTGCAAGTGATGTTCTGAGACTTCTGATTGGTAGGTCAGTCGGGGTTTTGACCATTTGTGCAAGTGATGTTCTGAGACTTCTGATTGGTAGGTCAGTCGGGGTTTTGGCTATTCGTGCAAGTGATGTTCTTAGACTTCTGATTGGTAGCTCAGTCGGGGTTTTGGCCATTTGTGCAAGTGATGTTCTCAGACTTCTGAATGGTAGCTCAGTCGGGGTTTTGGCCATTTGTGCAAGTGATGTTCTGAGACTTCTGATTGGTAGCTCAGTTGAGGTTTTGGCCATTCATGCAAGTGATGTTCTGATACTTCTGATTGGTAGCTCAGTTGAGTTTTTGGCCATTTGTGCAAGTGATGTTCTGAGACTTCTGATTGGTAGCTCAGTTGAGGTTTTGGGCATTTGTGCAAGTGATGTTTTGAGACTTCTGATTAATAGCTCAGTCGGTTTTTGGGCGTTTGTGCAAGTGATGTTCTGAGACTTCTGATTGGTAGCTCAGTTGAGGTTTTGGCCATTCATACAAGTCATGTTCTGAGACTTCTGATTGGTAGCTCAGTTGAGTTTTTGGCCATTTGTGCAAGTGATTTTCTGAGACTTCTGATTGGTAGCTCAGTCGGGGTTTTGGCCATTTGTGCAAGTGATGTTTTGAGATTTCTGATTGGTATCTCAGTCGGGGTTTAGGGCATTTGTGCAAGTGATGTTCTGAGACTTCTGATTGGTAGCTCAGTTGAGGTTTTGGCCACTCATGCAAGTGATGTTCTGAGACTTCTGATTAGTAGCTCAGTTGAGTTTTTGGCCATTTGTGCAAGTGATGTTCTGAGACTTCTGATTGGTAGCTCAGTAGAGGTTTTGGCCATTTGTGCAAGTGATGTTTTGAGACTTCTGATTAATAGCTCAGTCGGGGTTTTGGGCATTTGTGCAAGTGATGTTCTGAGACTTCTGATTGGTAGCTCAGTTGAGGTTTTGGCCATTCATGCAAGTGATGTTCTTAGACTTCTGATTGGTAGCTCAGTTGAGTTTTTGGCCATTTGTGCAAGTGATTTTCTGAGACTTCTGATTGGTAGCTCAGTCGGGGTTTTGGCCATTTGTGCAAGTGATGTTCTGAGACTTCTGATTGGTAGCTCAGTCGGGGTTTTGGCCATTTGTGCAAGTGATGTTCTGAGACTTCTGATTGGTAGCTCAGTCGGGGTTTTGGCCATTTGTGCAAGTGATGTTCTGAGACTTCTGATTGGTAGCTCAGTCGGGGTTTTGGGCATTTGTGCAAGTGATGTTCTGAGACTTCTGATTGGTAGCTCAGTCGGGGTTTTGGCCATTTGTGCAAGTGATGTTCTGAGACTTCTGGTTGGTAGCTCAGTCGGGGTTTTGGCCATTTGTGCAAGTGATGTTCTGAGACTTCTGATTGGTAGCTCAGTTGAGTTTTTGGCCATATTAAGTTGTGTATAGAAGTCTCTTATCGACCCATATCTTAAATATAATTATCCATCACTTTATGCCCTAATAAAATTAAAGTTGATTACAGCCTGAAAATGTGTCAAAGTTGGCCGAAGAAATTAAAAAATAAATAATAATTCGTATCAATAAAATATGTACAATATATTTTATTTTCATAGATGAAGCCCTGAGAAATTTTAAAATTACTGTGACTTCTTTTAGAATTAAATTTGTTGGATAATAGACAAAATAAAATGAAGAAATATCCTTAAGTTAAATAGACCTCATTGATAATATATATGTAAAATAGGCTTTAAATTTTTCATTTCAGTTTTTGAATAGTAAATGTGTGAAGCGCGCGCGTGTGAAGTAAGATTTAAATATCTCAGTGAATATATCCCCTGCAGGAAGATTAGTGGCGGAGGTGTGCAGTAGTGTCGTTAGCAATAACATCTTTCTTTAAATTTGAAAATTACGCTGATACTTCCTGGTCTTTAATGAATGTCTCTTGCGTTACAGAGATGAAAGATCTGTTAAGTCCCAAATTGGGTGCAATAATTTCGAAGAAAGATGGGCTCCCAGAAGTCAGCAAAGCTGGAAACTGTGGGTTTCCGCCCCTTCCTTACATGCGACAACCCGAGGTGGAATCGATGGTAGACCGCGGACCTCCGATTTCTCTCAAATACAAGAAGTCCTTGACTTTCAAAACCGAGAAACTTGCCAAGCTTTCCAATAAACAATCCGCAAATTATGTCCTTGGAATAGCAATGGCAGAGCTCGCCGATAATTCTGTCATATCAGAGTATGCGCCACGAGCCAGTGGAGTGAGCCATAAGACAAAACATGGCAAGACTTTAGATAATGGCAAAGAGGATTCTGCCTTGATGAGAGTTGAAATCACTGGGATGACCGCCTCCAACGGGGCTGTCTATGGCTCAACAGCCGCCGCCACGACTAACACTTCTACGACGACCAAATCTATCCCGCATGGCATTTGTCTTTTGTCAACACACCTCACTACTCCACCGCTTGCGGTCTCTGAAGCTGCGACGACCAAGTTATTTTCGAGTGTAAGTCCTCCTTTGACTTCGGCAAAGTCTTCTCCTCCACCTTCGCTTGGAACCACAAAGATTTGCTCGACATGTCGCGTGGGGGAAGCTTCGTCAATCTCTTTAGTCCCAACTACGTCTGGACTGCCCTATATCTCAAGCGTTAAGACCCACGTCTTCACTACTGCTGCGTCCGCCTCAACTGCTGCAGCTGCAACTTCGCCGACCACTGTACCGCCAATCCCGACAAATATCTCTTATCCCAAGATAACAACTGCTACTGCTGGAGCCTCGAGTACTCTACAGACTCTTTCTATTGTGAGCATTTCAACACCAGCCTCAACTATTATTTGTGGCTCTATTCCACCTTTTACCACTTTCTCTACGAACGCATCTTCTACTTCCCTTTTATTTAGCACTTCAACAACGGCCCTTTCATCAAATGATTCTGTAATTTCAAGTGTCCCTATTTCTTCATCCGTACCTCTTCCTAGTGAAACTGCCGCCCCTAATACGACGACCATCTGTGGGCCAGTGAAAGTGACGCAGGCGGCCACAAACCCTACACCAATGCCAGTTACCACGGCCGCGGTGGTGACAACCGTAAATTCGGTACCAGCCAGCATCAGCCCATCTTCAAGTGCTGCTCCTCTCTGTGCCGAAACCGCTATAGTGTCCGAGACGATCGCTTCTAAAGTTCAGAATTCTGGTAACGCCCTCATCGATGAGAAGGTGAAGGAGATCGTGACGGTTCCCCTCAGTCTGAAGAAACACCGCGGCTCTTCCGAAACGCTCCTTGTGGCCAACTTCAGGAAGGAGAAGCTGATCATGGTTACTACGCGGAACTGTCACTGTGAGACGCCGAACGTTCCCGCGACCGCGGAGTCTGGAGAGCTGCTGTTCGGCGAGGATCCCGCGGGGAACACTAGTCTGGTCTGGCGCCCGGGGGAGAAGGAAGTAGCAAGGATGATGGAAGGTGGATCCTTGGATTGGCTGGATGACCAGCTGGCGATCTCGGGCGGAGTGTTCCTGCTGCTGCTGTGCCTGGCAGGCATCCTGCTGGGGTCGCGCGACGTCCGCAGCGGCCTGGCCAAACTCCTGGCCCGCAAGCCCTGCGAGGCCGCCCGCTGCCCCCTCGTCGGCCCCTCCCAAAACCCCATCAAGATTTCCCTTAGCAGCGACGATGAGTAAAATTTAACAAATTAGTCTTCCGGAAAAAAAAATGAAAACAAAATTTTTTAGCTAGATTTTCAATAAACGTTCCATTTTGCAAAATTCCTATTATTTAGCCATAATTCTTTCTTTCATACACCTCTCTAGCAAAATATATATCCAGTTGTTTATTTTATTTCGATTTCTAACTTTTTTTACAAAGGTTATTCAAAAAGATACGGGCAATTCGTTTTAACAGAAAATATAATATTTCAATTATTTTAATATTTTCGAAAACCTATATTTTTAGTGACTTATTCAAAATTGTACTAATGAGAGGCTGTTCTTTGTAGTAATCTATAGCCCTGATAACTTGAAAAGCCTTTGTACCGAATTACAAAATGTGCTGATTTCATTAAAATAACTAGGATATCTCTCTATGATGGTTGTATATGTGTAGTCAAGAATAGCTTGGTGTGCACAAATCTTGTGGCCAAATCCACTTGGTCAACAAGCCTGCCGTCCGGATAGAACTATTTAGCGTGGTGTTCTATTTTTATATACGCTCTGTTCTTAGTGCAATATTGGATGACCATCAGTTGTGAATCCATATGGACGTAAGAAACTGAATACTAGAAGCTAGTTACATAGTCACTTTAGCTTATTCCATCGTTTAAACATTCTTTCTTACCACTGCCATTTCTGTTGAAGTCTCTACATCGCGGGCCATTTTTATAGAACATTGTAGTAGCTACTGAAACATAGCATTCAAGCATATTTATTTGTCTAATAATTAGATTTTTTAGGGATGTTGAGGAATTGAGATGTTAAGAAGTTGAACATTTCGTTGGGGATAATGCTTTATATAGCCCTTTTGCCTTGGGCCTTTCTTATTGGTGTAAAACTCACTCGTACTTTGTGTTTACATTAGTTAGTATAGGATATACAGTATATCTTGTATATATATATATATATATGAAATAATCCTACGTGTTGATACATGACTGAAATGATTTATATATATATTGAAATTATTTTAAATGTATTCAGGAACAAACAGGCCTTTAATGGATGTTTCTGCGTTACAGAGGATCAGGTAGCTCGCAACAAAATTGAAAAATTTGAGACGCCAAAAATCTTTTCTTCCCATGTCGAACGCGACAGCCTGCCTTCAGGATACACTGCCGTGCGTCCATCCGGATCTGCCGACTTCTTTAAGACCCCCCTTATCAAATCGGATTCCCCCCAAGGCAAGGCCAAATTCGCTCAGCGGGAACTCTCTAAAAGCAATGCCACGAAGCCCGAGAACATGTTGGGAAAGATAATTTCGGCGGATGTCGTGAATATGAAGTATGGCCCGGATATACGGGACTTGTACAACTCTTGCAGTTCTATGGCTCAGCCCGTGACAGGTGTCAGTGAGTTGAGAGCCATGTCAACCTCAACAGATTACAAGTCAGAGATTTCCATTCCTACGCTAAACAGCAATCAGGAAAGAAGGGAAGCGCCTGTTGCTGAGATGGACTGGCCCTCGCTCTCCACCAACCAAGCCACCCACTCGGAGAACTCAAGTCAAGATCCATTGGGATATCGCTATAACATGCAGCCGTCGACATTTGAATATGTTCATGGCGGTGACTCGGACATGGCTGCTGAGTCGTGCAGGTTCACCCAGAGACAGAAGTGTACAACTACAAGCACGGCCACCTGCGGCTGTACCCATGACGCTTGCGCTCAGACGAGCGACTCCTGTGACTGCACATCCAGCACTACTGGGGGATGCACCCAAGGCTGCCCCGGAACTAAGTCCACTAAGGCTGGTTGCTCTACAGCCACTTCGAGCTCGGCATCTACGTCATGCACCAAGTCCACAAAGAAAACGACTACCAAGTGCGGGCAAAGTTCTACCTTAAGCTGTGGCTGCAAATCTCATTCGTCTACCACCACCGCTTCATCCTGCGGCTGCGGAGGCAGGAACAGTCAAGATACTATCGATAACTTCAAAAACCCATCCAATTTAGAAAATATTGATGGAAATATTCCAGGAAAGCGAACAAAGAGAAGGCGTTCCATTTCGGCACCTAAAACATTGAGCGATCTACCTTTAGAGAAAGTCCAGATCATTTCAGAGCAGTCCGTGGACACGTTTGAAGAGCCTATGGGTCGGGACGAGCCATCTTCCTGGGTGGAAGACAATTTCATAATTTCCTGGGCAGTCTTCGTGCTGCTCGCGTGCGTCGCGGGGACCCTCCTCAGCTCCCAGAACGTCCGCTCAGGGATTTCAGGACTCGTGCCAGCGGGACAGCGCAAGACCCGCGCTGAAGGATCGGCCTAGTGATATCGGACTTCGCCCGTATCAAAATTAAAACCTATATAGCTGCTTTCTTCTCAATGAAAATAAATTAAATTCTTTTTGTGTAGGGGAAAATTATCCACTTAATTTTTTTCTTGTTTACTACAAAAATGACACCTTTTAAGTCTCGTATGCTTTGAGCTAGTTCTAGGTTTATAAGGATATTTCAATGTCTTAAACAAGTGTTCAATTTAGATGCGACTTCATCAGAATCGAGGGGTAGGTTTTTGAAAGAGAATAATTATAGAGAGGTACATGAATTCCCCATAACTATTTATGATTATTACAACTTCCTACTTTACTTACTGCAATGAAAAGTAGTGGAGAAAGCTGGACATCAGTGGTGAATAATCCTTACAGCAGTTTAATAATTCATACGGCTTTTTAGAGGTCTAATATTGAATTGGAAGATTCTGCGTATATATCCGACACTGTAGCTTGGTTAAGGTATTGGAGAAAACTATGGCAATAAGCTTTGAGGACAGTACAATTCATGTAAATATTTGAATCGAGCCATGCTCTTTCGCAAACAATTCATACAAGGTCAGTTACATTAAACCTAGGGAAATAACGCCCCCATCTTTCTATATATAGGAAAATAGCTATAAAGAGCATGAACTTTTCTTTTTTAAATAAAAAAGATTCCTGAGTTTTTATTTATCATAGTAATGACAGTAGTAAGTTTTATTTTGGAAAAACAAAAGTTCGTGCATTGATAGTTTCATTTTTTGATGGTGCGTTATTTTACCTTATGTGTGTGTTTAAAAAAGGGATGTTCTCTCTCTTTCAAAATGATAACGTAGAATTTTCCATCATGGCCATGTACTGCTTTATTGTTAATTTGATCAAGTATATTAAACTTCCTGAGGATAAGGAAATGTTGACACCACTATCTCACCATTATTTAAATTTTGGATTATGGCTTTTTTAATATACATCACTTGGCAGCAGAGTCCAAGGACATTTTTCTCGATATTCGATTCTCATACAATACTTGAGCTCTTGCATTGGGACTGTGCAAGCTAGAAGTTAAGTGGCCTTACTACGAAGAGTCCATAATATCCTCCTTGTGTTACAGAGAATCAGAATGCTCTGTTAGACAGATTGAGGGCGTTGCCCATCGTGCGATCTGGCAGACTCCAGGGTGGCAAGAGTCTGTCTCTGGCCGAAGCTGCCGCGCCACGGCACGCCAGGGAAAGCCTCAAACTGACCAGCCAGTTTATAAGAGCCAAATCGACCACGACAAAGACAACGACAAGCAAGACAGCGACATGCAAGATGACGACTCTCAAGCAACACGTCTTCTTGGAGACCACGAAGGAGACTACGTCCTTCCCGTGCATTATCCACACGCCAGAAAGTTCGTCCACTCCAAAGGCAGTTTCAGCCGGTCAAATCATTATGATGATCGGCGGGCGAGATGTGGAGGAGTCGAATCCTTCCATCGACACCCAGCTCGTTCTATCCAGCACCGTGTTCTTCCTCATGGTCTGTCTGGCCACCATCCTCCTAGGATCGGCCGATGTCCTGCGAGGTCTAGTAGGCGGCGGCAGGCAGTCTTCCAGCATCGACTCACTCGCCCAACTTATGCCCAAATGATGCATTCCCACATTATCCCCATTCTATTCACCCTTCATCATAATCAAACACCAAATTTTCTTATAGGCATTAAATAAATATAAAAGTTCATTACATTTTAAATTGTATTTAATATTTTCTTATTCATATTAATATATCTAATCAAATTCTTCGTATTTGTATGCATATGTGATGAATATGTTTTACTTGATGCTGTGAAAGCTTCTGTAAGGCGACGTATAATCCTACTCGGTATTGGGAAAATACACGGGGCCACATATGTGACAGGGCCACTACTCTATAAAATGGTACATTCAATATCTGCATGCTCGACGACCTTGAATGTTTGGAATACATATAAATATAGATGGAAATTTGGCGACCTTTGTCTCTTTTACATATAAATATTTAATTAAAAAGGCATATGTTGGATCAAAATATAATTTATTTCACCAATATTTCAGTTGGCTGAACGCCAACCTTTATCAAGGTGTTATAACATATTTAATGTGTGTCAACAACAAACTCAGCGCCACATAACGTCAACAGAATTAAGTTTTTAAATATATTTTGTTATATTCAATGGGGAGAAAAAAATGATATATATATTTATATTTGGCAACCCATTTTCTTGGTAAATCAATTCGTGGATGGCTTTTCTTGATATATCAAGAAAATGGGTTGGCCAAATATGAGATAACAGGCTAAATCAATGTTTAGGTGATTTCTGTTCCACTAGATGGCGCTCTGCCATCTAAAAAAAAGCACATGTGCTTCTGGTTAGGTTATGCCTTCTTTATTTTTAATAGCAACACCTGACCTTTTTATTTATTTTTTTCTATTATTTTTTTTCACATATAAATATATGTGTTTTCAAACAAATATATATGCGCGCGTGAATAAAGCACTGATAAATTTCAAACTGTTGATTGATCTGAATTTTGTTGACCATGTAAATAACAATACAGTTGAATGTTTGAACTCGGCGAGCATGTGTTGAAAAACAGTTACTGATGGTGCCTGATCTAATATTCTTATTTATATATGATCTATATCTAACCATTGGGTTGGTATATGAGTCTTTGGGGGAATGTAGGTGTTCACATACTGGCTCTAAAACCTACACGAAACCTTTTACCTTCTAACCAAACTGAAATTTAACCTCTCTATGTGAGAGGGAAACTACCAAAGTGTTCAGGTCACCTAAGATTGGCTTGATTTCTTCGCCGTCCACGATATCCAAAAGTTGATTTTTCTCTAATAATTGTCGGAAATGAAATTTCCAAAAGGAGAAGTTTTCGCCTTTAAACTGGCGGACTTGATTCTCAATGTACGTCATACTTAGCACGAGCTAGGCTTATCAGTTTCACTTTAGGTTTGTTTCTTCAAATTGAGGCGCATCTAAGCTCATAACCTATTGGAAATTTAATGAGTGACTCGTTGAAGCAGAGTGCTGATTGATTTACTAGCGTTCAGTTAATGGCATAATTAGAGAAAATCACAAAAGTGTGGTACAAGGTGGAGCCACGGTCTTGTGGTTGTCTGTGTGATGGTAGCGACAATATATTTCACACTTCTAACAAAGATGTCACAAAGGTGTCCACTTGGAGACCCACCTGTAACTTCTGTGGGTCCCTCACACGACTGGTGCCGCTCGCCTCCAATATGAAGGATCTCCGAGATCCTCTGAGACGAGATGAAATGATGGATATCTTCTTTGCTAAAAATATGTAAAAACAAGTTAGGACAGCCAAAATATAACACTACATCCTAGCTAAGATGTAAATATTCCTTCCAATACGTCAAGTCAGCGCGAGGAGAATCCAACTAGAACTCCCATCCTACCAAATACTTCTAAGAAACATTTCAGCAGCATGGTAGGATCTATGAAATCAAACAGCTAATTCTGCTCATCGAAAGGTATGTTGCCTTCTTCAAGGAGGCTACTGGTCCGATGTAGTTGACAAGGGTAACGTTCAGAGTTTCAATAAAGACAGTGATGTGAGAAGACCTTTCATTACATTTTCCTATCACCAAGTTATGTCTAATGGGGACCGTGGTGCCACACTTTTAATGAGCAATAGGGACATAGAGACTGAATTTGTTCAAATGTTTGATGTAAAACTAAAATAAAGTCTATACACAAATAATAATTTTGACTGGACAAGACCAAAGGTTCGCCTCTGTTGTTTGAAAACTCTGACTATCCTAGTTTTCACATGCTTTCAGTTCCGCGTGCTTTTTGGGGACAAAATTTCTCTACAGAGACTCTTAATATTGCTTCGACGTAGCCGTCTTGTTTGCGTACAAGAATTCTAGATAACAAAGGGATTTTTTGAGGATACAGCTAAACGCGAGGACTTTATTTCCAGTAACTGCTAGTTGAACTATAGATTACATACACTTGCCTACAATGTCCGCCACCAGAGGGATCTTCTTCGCCAACAGCCAGCTCCAATCCAGGTCGGGCAAGTTTCTCTGGCACCCTCTTACAGGATCATCTACAAGGTCACACTCGAGGAGACAACTTGACATTTCCTCTCGCATTGCCGATGTCACCAGACTGTCCGTCTCCCCCACACTGGAATGCCGTCCTGGCGCCTGTTCTCTCCCATGTAGAGTCCATCCATCTTTCCCCAACTTCTCCCTGGGATCTTGGTTAGCTTGTCATACAGTAAGATTGGATTATCCACATTACAATAAATCATTAGGCTTGAAAGAAAGTTTCATTTTGATTATTCCACCTAGCTCAGAATTTGCTAGCCCTATTCTTGTCTTTCTCTTTGATGGAGATCCAGAAGTACATCTTTCTATACCCGAAGACTATGTTCTGTATCTTAGACCCGAGTTATCTCTTTAACATCAATCCATGTTATATAAATAAACACCAAATCCAGTGCACAATTCTATTGTCATTGATACCTTATAACCCCTTATA